>CM076580.1:835005642-835730147 GCA_034641835.2 Pinus albicaulis | reverse complement strand
GGATCCAAAGCTTCCTTTAGGACACCACTTGCAGGCCACGTTTCATCATATTTTCAGACTGGACCCTTTCCATACTTTTAAGCACAGTCAACCATGAAACAGATACATATAACTTACTGACAGATATCAGTAAACCAGCAGAACAGATCAGACATTTCTTACCACAGACTTCAAAAAACCCTAGTTTTCATACGCGCTTTCCTTTCTCTGATGTCGCATATATACGCGCTTCCGTCCACATAAACCAGCGTATACTTCAGTACAAATTACAGAGCTAATACACACTTTCTCTTTAGTGAACGCGTATATACGCGCCCTCTTCGGCGGGCGGCGTGGTTCTTCAGAACTTTTATGTCATTGCAATTCTTCAGATCAGATATTCAGTTCAGATTCAACCCTTTACTTCAGACAGATGTTCGCCTCATCACAGATCTAATCACTCCATAAATAGATCTAGTAGATACAAATACATTTCAGATCGAGATCCCCTTCTTCATCATTTTCTTCATTGGTGCATCATAGATTCGGATCTATCATCAAGCCTTTACCCTTTCCATACAGATATACTTCACAGCGAAGTATTCATTCAAGCTCAGACATCTTGAACCCACACTCATGATTTTCACAATGAATTTCTTCTATTTATATAGGTTTACCCTTTTTCAATACCATGAGCCAAAACTACATTACATCCAATGGTATTCCTGGACGGGGTCATTTAGACGAATCATTACCCAATACAATGGGTCAATACCATGGTGGTTACCCCTGGTTTTGCACTTTTTGAGCGCTTTTTCCCATACGCGACTTGGCACGTACTTAGCAGCGTGCATACACATACGTGACTTATCCTAGCCAAATCCGCGTATTCCTTGAAACATACTCTTTTCATCATGGATTTAGCACACGCTAAATTCCTTTCTTCATTGCCTTCTGTACTCACTGTAGATACATCAAATTTAGTTTCATCAAGTAAGTTGTCATCATCTTAAGTGGGTTTCCATTCAAGGACAACACTCAGCATCATATTGCTAACAAACATCATTGCATATCATATTTACATCATTTACCAAGTCCATCAGGTCAAGAATAACTTCATCAGGTGGATTGCCATCAAGGACAACACAAGTCAAAAATCTCATGTCTTCATCTTCATTCAGTGGGTTGCCATCAAGGACAACACTCTGCATCATATTGCCAACAATACCCCTAGTCAATCTTCCACAGAACTATCAGTCCAAAATTCCATTATATGATGATAGCAATGCTACAACTACATCAAAACATGTGGATAAGATGAATGACTACTTTGACAGAAATGAAATTGATAATGATTCTGTCAAGCTTAGATTGTTTGCTCAAAGTCTAGGGGGAGAAGTAAGAAAATGGTTCAAAGTTCTAGCCCCCCATAGTATCAATGATCTCCAAGCCTTCCATCAAACATTCTTAAATAAATGGGAAGTAAAGAAGAATCCCCTTCAAATCCTTGCTGATTACAACAACCTCCATAGAAACACTGGGGAAAGTGTACAAGCTTATTGTACTAGATTCAATAGTATCTATAATGCACTTCCCCCAGAACTAAAACCTCCACAGGGGTAAGCTTTAAACAAGTTTCCTAAAGGGTTTGACTCTGACATGACTTATTCGCTAAGAGAGAGAGACTTTGCAACTCTTGAAGATCTGCAAAGGGGTGCTCTTTCTATGGAAGTCAATTTAATGGAGAAGAGAGAAGGAATGAAGACTGAGAAGAGAGTATGTTTTAGAGAGGAGTCCACACCTTCCACTTCAAAATAAAAAATGGAGAAAATGATGAAGAAAATGAGCATTCTTGAGACAACACAAGCCAGTCAAAACCAAACTGCCTCTCAAAACAGAAACCAGAACCAGGGTCATAATTTTAGAAGAAATCAAACTCCAAACCGACCTGGGGAAGATGACCAACAGATCACCCCTCCCTTTCATCAAAACTTCGTAAGTGAGGTTGAGGAAAAAGATGAGATAACAGAGGAAGAGGATGTCAACATGTTAGGGGTAGATAATGATGACTGTGAGATTCATTATGATAGAACATAAGGACTATATACACCTCATGTTGACACAAGAGATGATGAAAATTATTATCAAGACATGCAAAATGTTGTCATAGAGTCTCAAAATTAATATGACCTCAGAAGCAAAACCGGTCAACAAACCCCCAACTCCAAAACCTCTGACAAATATTCACAAAACAACCCTGTAACTAAGCCTAAAGTTGTCAAACAGAAGGATAAAACAATGACTGAGAAGTCTGATAAAGGTAAAGAGAAAAGCACTCAAAACAATGAAAAACAAAGTGCAGACATTAGTAGTACTAACATCTCAGCTAGTACTCCTGTGAAAACCATTTTGTCAAGTGAAAATAGAACAAGTCAGCAAACTGATGTTATTGAGAAATTGACAGCTAATAAGACTGAAACCAGCACTTTAAAGAGTCAAATTCCTTTCAGCCTAGAGCAGGAAATTTCAAAGATCAAAATCTCTATTCCTTTGACTGAGTTAGCTACCCAGCATGCATATAGAGCCCAAATTCTGAAGGCTTTAAATATTGAGGACAATAATGACACAGTCAATTTTAATGATGACCAGCCAGAGCTTATTTTTGGTCCTAAAATTGAAGGTAAATTTCAAGAAGGGGTAGTACCCCCTTTCTATTTCAGCCTAAATGTCCATCACAAAATCTTGCATAATGCTATGCTAACTCTGGAGCCTCACACAACCTTATGCCAAAAGTGATAATGGAAAGGCTAGGGCTAGAAATAACATGACCTTACAAAGACTTATATTCTTTTGACTCTACCAGAGTGAAATGCCTTGGCCTAATCAAAGACCTTTGTGTGATTTTGACTCAAATCCCAACCAAGTGCATGGTTATGGATGTTGTAGTGGCTGATGTGCCCCCTAAGTATGGCATGTTGTTATCAAGATCATGGGGTGCCAAGCTGCAACGTACAATTCAGATGGATGGAACATATGCTTCTATCCCTATATTTAGCCAGCTTAGAAGACTATACAGAGAGGCACACTTGAAATTCATGGTCAGTAGCCCAGAGAAGCCCAAAAATTCCCCCATTTACTCTGTCCATACTGACCTGGATTCATTTATCCTTTATAATGACGAACCTTCAAATAAGCCAGAGCTAGAAGACAGCGACTCAGCCGAATGGTTAGAAACCCCAAATCTAGAAATGAATGCAGTTATAGAGACGGAAGAAAATGAGATAGAAACCTTCAAACAGTGTGTTGAAACAACCCACCTGAATGAACATAGCCAAGATGGCAAACAACAAACTGCCCCTCTCCTTCAACTCCATGAAAATATTAAGGAACAAGATCCAGCACAACATCTTCTAGATCTCAGAATAGAACATAATGATGACACACTTACTGAATCAGTCACTTTAACAGGATTGATTGTCGATGGCAAGAAAGAGAAACACAACTCAGAAATGTCAAAATAGTTTGATACATGTCAAGGCATTAGTAAACCAAACAAAGATCTTGAGCCATGGGACATCTGCCCATCACCCTTAAAACTTGAAAATCAAGACAGCAACCTTCAACACAATTAAAAACCTAAGAACTCGAAACCAATTCAACTAAGTGATGATTTTTAACAACAATCATAGATCACGTTAGTTGACGAGGGCACTAACTAGGATGAAATTGAAAACGGTCCTCTGTGGACTATGTACTTTGACGGGTCATGCATTAAGAGCACTTCTAGTGCGGGTGTCTGGATTATTAACACTGAAAACAATAACACAGAATGAATTTCCTGCAAATTAAACTTTCAATGTTCTAATAACATCGCCGAGTATGAAGCTCTTATCTTAGGCTTGCATCTATTGAAAAAGTTAGGAGCCAGAAGAATCAATGTCCATGGGGATTCAGAGTTAGTGATTAGGAAAGTCAATGTGGACTATAATGCAAACCATCCTAGACTTAGAGCCTATCGAAACGATGTCATCGACCTTTTGAAAAGTTTTGAGGAGTCCAAATTGATTTTTGTTCCAAGAAAACGAAATATTGCCGCACACAATTTAGCCTTTGCCGCTAGGACATGCTTAGCCCCATATGAAACTAAAGACTGCACAAATCAGATGAAATTTAGACCAGCCGTGCCTGATAATAAACAATATTGGCAGGTCTTTGAGGACGACAAACAGATAGAGGATTTCCTGGTTGGCAGGAATGAGTTTGAATCATCTGATTCAGATTCTAAATCCGATGAAGACTGCCTAAACGAACAACCCCCTAAAGAAGAAGAACCATCTCATCCCATAGAAAGCAACATGTTAACTAACAAACTCGAAACTCATACTAAAGAATACGAGGACACAGAAAATGAAGACATTGAGGTATTGTCAGCAAAGGACAAGAACATACCTAGGGGGCTAGCACCATTAGAAGACCTGTTTGATTATAACGACGTGGCAAAGAAACCCACAGTGGAATATACAGAGTCTAAGGTCAAATAATGCAACATAGGCACTGAGGATCAGCTCGAAATAATTAAATTAGCTAGGTCCTTGCCGTCAGACATAAAAAAGAAATACATTGACTTGTTTAAAAACTTTTTCGATGTGTTTTCCTAGAGCTATCAAGACTTAAAAGCCTACGATACAAAGATCATCCAGCATAAGATTCCTTTGAGAGAAAAACAAAAACCCTTCAAGCAAAAACTGCGTCAAATTAATCTGATATAACTACCTCTAGTGGAAAAGGAAATCAAGAAAATGTATGAGGCAGGAATCATTGTGCCTGTGAGGTTTTCAGATTGGGTTTCTAATCTTGTAGTTGTGAGGAAAAATACAGGAGAAATAAGACTCTGCATTGATTTCAAAAACCTTAACAGAGCCTCCCTAAAAGACAATTATCCTAAGCCCAAAATGGAAAACATTCTACAGGAGGTAGTTGGTTCAAAGAGGATTTCTCTGTTAGATGGTTTTTCAGGATATAACCAAGTTTTAGTACTCCCAGAAGACCAACTCAAGACAGCTTTCACCACTCCTTGGGGCACTTTCATGTATGTGAAGATGCCCTTTGGACTAATGAATGCTGGGGCCACTTTCCAAAGGGCCATGGACATTGCATTTTCATAGGAAATAGGGCACTTCATGGTAATTTACCTTGATGACATAATGGTTTATTCCAAAACCGATGAAGAGAACCTTAAACATCTAAGGAAGGTCTTTGAAAAATGCAGGAGATTTGGGCTATCTTTAAATCCCAAAAATACAGTATTCAGCCTACAAGAGGGTAAACTCCTTGGCCATATTATATCAGAAAAGGGAATTAAAATAGATCCAAAAAGAGTTGAGGGAATACTACAGATTAGCCACCCAAGGAGCATAAAAGAACTGTAGTCCTTTATTGGGAAGATTAAATTCTTGAGGATTTTTATTCCCAACTTAGCAGAGCTCTTTAAGAACATGACTAATATGCTCAAAAAGAGTGTAGGAGTAAAATGGACTGTAGAAGCCAAAAAATCCTTTGAATTGGTAAAACATGCACTCACCCGAGCACCAGTCTTGATCAGCCCAGACTTTTCAAAAGATTTCCTTATTTTTTCCTTTGCCTCAGAACATACAGTGGCTGCAGTCATATTGCAGAAAAACTCAGAGGGACAGGAACAACCTATTGCTTTTTTCAGCAAGGCTTTAAGAGATGCACCCTTGAAATATAACATAATGGAAAAACAAGCCTATGCTTTGGTAAAGGCCTTAAAGGACTTCAGGGTGTATATTATTCATTCCCACACCATTGCTTATGTGCCTAACATAGTGGTAAAAGACATCCTATCTCAAGACCCAGATGGAAAGAGGGGCAAATGGATTGCTGCAATCCTAGAGTATGATTTGGAGATCAAACCCACAAAACTCATTAAAGGCCAGGGCTTAGCTCAATTAATGGCTGAATCTAATCTACAAGCCCTTGACATTAACATGGTAGATGCCTTGGATGAACAGGAAGAATTATTTTCTCCCACTGTGGAAGAGCAGTTCCAAAACTCACCTTGGTATGCTGACATCTTGTATGTACTTACAAATCTTAATGCTCCTCCTGATTTATCAAAAGCAAAGGCAAGGTTTTTAAAGTTGAAAGCTAGGAACTATTTCATTTTAAATGAATGTTTGTATTGGAAAACTGCTAATGGTTTATTACTTAAATGTTTCCTTGAAGTGGATGCAGAGAGGATCAAGCATGAATTCCATGAGGGAGAGTGTGGACGTCATCTCTACTGGAAAACCACGGCAAATAAAATCCTTAGAGCTGGCTATTAATGGCCCACCCTCTTCCAAGATATCCATAAAATGATAGTTGCCTGTCATAAATTCCAAATCTTCGAGGGAAAAAGAAAGCTCCTTCCCTTACCATTACAACCTATCATTGTTGAAGCTCCTTTCCAACAATGGGGCCTAGATTTCATAGGAGAAATCCATCCTGCTTCATCTTCCCAACAAAAATGGATTCTCACAGCCATTGACTACTTCACAAAATGGATTGAAGCCATACCTTCTAGGAATGCCACAGATTCTGTCGTTATAAAATTCCTTGAAGACCATATCTTGTCTAGATTCGGATTCCCTAGAAAGATTATTACTGATAATGCTGCTGCTTTTTGTTATAAAAAAATGATTGAGTTTTGTCACAGGTATCATATTACACTTGGTCATTCTACTGCTTATTACCCTCAAGGTAATGGGTTATCTGAATCATCAAATAAAATTTTGGTGACTATCATCAAGAAGATGCTGGAGGAAAATAAAAAATCATGGCATAAAAAGTTGGTGCATGCTCTGTGGGCAGACAGATTGACCACAAAGAAATCCATTGGAATGTCCCCTTACCAACTTGTTTATGGAGTAGATGCAGTATTTCCTACCAGCCTGGGTGTACCAGTGATAAAATTAGTCCAAGAAATACAGTCAGAAGAAGGCAGAATGATAAGGAGGATCAATGAGACAATACATCTCCAGCAGACAAGAGAAGAGGTTTACAGCAGAGCTCAAAAGGTGCAAGAAAATATAAATAAGTTGTTTGACAAAAGAACAAAGGCTTGTGATTTCAGAATTGGAGATAAGGTACTCAGATGGGACTCCAGAAGAGAGGAGAAGGGAAAACATGGCAAGTTTGATAGTTTGTGGCAAGGTCCTTACATCATTCAGTCCACCATTGGTCCTATTGCCTATTTTATGCAAGAGCTAGATGGCACAGATTTGTTTGGGGGTCCTGTCAATGGCAGGGTCCTTAAACACTACTATTGCTGAGTCTAATTTTAAAGCTTTCATTTCCATTATAAATATCATTGCTTTATTCAGTTTCACAAAAAAGAAAAAAAAATATACAAAAACAAAGAAAAGAACGAAAAGAGGGCAGATTGTAAGAACAATAAAGGCAGAGCCCCATGCCAAAAAAGAGATAAAATTCTAAAAGTTTGCAAGCTTAAATTCCACTCCTAAAAAACACACTTCTAGTTAGCCAAGTTGTCTAATCTTGACTAATTAGCTTTAAATTTTCTGAGGATAGTGAATTCGATTTGCCAAACTGTTTAATCTTAGCTTATCAGTAGGAAGATTAGGATAGAAATGAAAGGTTCAAACATGTTCAAAACCTGAACCTAAATTTCCAAGAAAAGAGGTGACTCAAAACTATTTTATTTTCTGAGTCATAAAATAGAAAAATTGGTTCTAATTTGCCCAAAATCTGAATCAGATATCAAGGAAGAGACAGCTCAAACAAAAGCAAAAACAGAGCTGTGAAGAAAAGAGAAGGCCATGATGAGAAACTTTCAGATCTTAAGCCTTCCATTTTTTTGATTTTAATTTTCTGCAAATAATAATCTATGTGTAGCTTGTTCTTATGCCATAGATCACAGCAAGTCAAACAACTCAATCTTGACTTGACTGTTTTTAAATTTCTGTTGTATAATTTAGAGAATGAAAGTTTGTTGGACAGTTTAATCCCAACAGACAGTAGATTAGGTAGAGAATCATATGGGCTCAACTGTTTAATCTGAGTCCATGGAGAAATAAGGAGTAGAAATAGATTAGATTTCCTGCTTTCAAAAGAATAAAATTTTGTGAAAATATTTTGCCAATCCAAGTGCACTCTGATGAAGAAAAAATGTTAGATCAGTAGGATTGGGTAGGTAGAAAGTTTGTATTGATGAAAGTCCATTGTTTTCATAGCTGCTAAAAATGTTTTCAAAGCCAGATCATCTAGCAAAGGAAGGGAAACCCAATGGATTAGGCACAGGTCAGAATCCCAGAGAGAACAATGGATGAGGCAACTGATCAACCTCCCAAAGGATCAAGTCTGAATTCTTGATGCCTTCAAGAAGGCACCATCCCCAAGTGGAGCCACTGTTAGCCACCTATAATATTTTTTTATACCAAAAGGTGGATAAAACTTTTTGGAGCCTCCAAGGAACAAATTTTATCACTAAAATTTGTTGGCTCTTGAAGTCTCTTTAAGGCCTCCTGCTTTTTTTTCCCTCTATCCAGATCCTACACTGCTATTTACATTTCAAAAGACTCAGAAATCCTGCTAATTTCCAAGCCAGATCACTTCTGAAAAGGCCATAATTTCCCCTCCCCCACTTCAGAACTAACTTTCATTTGTTTCCCCTTTTTCTCCATGAATTCCTCTATTTTTCATGAGTTCCCTTCTTCCATTCATGAAAATTCACTTTATTAAGGTTAAAGACTCACTCTTTAAACTTACCGAAACCCTCCATTTCCTTTGAAAATCATTTAAAAACACATTTTTCATAAGTATTGGACTTAAGCCCTTAGGCTAAGTCTTTAACCCTATTTTCTTCCATACGCCCGCACCCTGGAACCAAGTTTTAAACCCTTTTGGCGTGTATCGCAAAGCGTAAATCGCAAAATCCAAATTGCAGTTTCATTTTTAAAAGTTATGATCACAAAAATATGCGCTGCGATCCATCGCAAATCGCATAATCGCAATATCGCATTTTCATATGTTGGTCGATCGACCCATTACAAATATTTGTGATGCGATCAAACCCATCGCAATTTTTCGCCCATCGCAGATCGCATAATCGCAATATCACATTTTCATATGTTGGTCAATCGACCCATCGCAAATATTTGCGATGTGATCAAACACATCGTAGTTTTCCGCCCATTGCAATGTCGCATTATCGCCATATCACAGTTTCTCTCCGTCGCATAATCCACCATCGCGTTTTCCACTTTTTGTGATTTGCGATCAGTCTCGCCAGGCCCACCATACGATACCCCCGCCATTCATATAAAAAGGAATTTTTCCCTTTGTAAAGTCGAAAATATTATATTTTGTGATTTACAAAGGATTTTCTCATTACATTCCGCCGCTGCATCTCTACCATTGATCTGCGGCCCCGCTCCATGATCCAACGCTCCTCCGCACATGCCTCCTAAGCAGTCAGCCAAATACGCAGGATTTTAGAACAAATTGTTTGTATTTTGCAAGTTTTCAAATGATTTTTCCGCCATTTTGAAGAAACCACAAAGGCCGAGGGTGACAATCCTCTGTCTTCTGAGTTCATAAATAATCTTTGAAGGGTGTTATATTTACATTTTATCAGTGAATTCATGACCCATTGATGCCATTCGACCCCGCTACTACCCTGCGCACCAGAAGACAAGCACAATTCATCATTTGTTAAAGAGTATCAGCGCCGAAGACAAAATTTATCAGAACCGGAGATTGAAGACCCAAAACACAGATTTCAAGTTAATTAAAGGTGTTTTGGGAATGATGAAGAAATCTGTCAAGCTGAGAAAGCCTCTACTGCCATAAAAAGAGGCTAATCGAACCCTCCATAGCTCCAAAAGACACCAACAGCCTCGCAGAAATTAAAGATCGCCAAACAATTAATGCAAATCAAAGAATCTTATCTCTAATTGTCGGTAAAACCATTCCAGAAGTTGAAGAATAGGTGGGAAGCAAGTCTTTTCAATCATTTGGCCTCGAATGACACAAACAGAGTTATGAAGTAGAGTTATAAATGATTATATTCCCACCTTATGCCTTGCCTGGTTCCCAAAGGCCAGGAATTGCATTAATTGCATAATTGATAATACTTGACCCCTGGGAAATCCTCCCACCTCTTCATTCTTCTATAAATACTGTTATAGAAGATGAGAAAATGTTTGTCTCTGGACATCTGAATGCATGTAATGGTTATTTTGAAGCTACTAATGCCCTGTCTTGTAACTGAAAGATACACAAGCTGATATGAGAATTTCAAAGCTGTAGAGACCCACTGGGCTTGCAGATTGTAACTGGTTTGAACATCAATACAAGCTGTTGATTCATGGAATCCTCAATTATGTCAATGTTGATGTGCTCCTTACTGTTAATTGTTATTTTTCTTAATGTTTTCACACTGTTTCACTTTCTCTGATAAAGAGCAGCAAACATAGAGTTAGGATGTATTCTCCACGGTACCCTACTCTTACTGAAAGCTTTACTTCTATGTTTTCTTCATTTGAATGTTCTCTTTGAAGAGTATATTAATGCAGGTTGGTTTAAAAGTACTTCCCTGATCTAGATTTCTCTTTAAAACGAGCCTTCCCTGTGTTTTCCTTAGAGTATATTAATGCAGGTTAGTTTAAAAGTACTTCCCTGATCTAGATTGCTCTTTGTGATTATCATCTGTGTTTCCTTATCGAATATGCTGAAAGCAGGCTAGTTTAAAAGCACTTACCTGATCTTAAGCAGTTCGAGCTTTTTTTTAAATGTTTCTGATTGAAATTACTTCAATGCAGGCTAGTTTAAAAGCACTTACCTGATCAACATAAATACTTTTATGTTTCCCCTTAAGTACATGTTGAAATAAATCTAGTTTAAAAGTACTTACTTGATCTTAGACTGTGCTTTGTCCTTCCTTTTTTTTGGTCTTTCACTTCTTATCTGTTTCATTCCATAAAATCACTTTAAAAGATCCTTTGATATAAGTAACTTTCCCCATGGATCCTTCTTGAATCTTGCTGTCCAATTAAATCCTCCTATGACTCCATAGCCCAATGGGTTAGAACTGTCTTTTCCATTTTCTGTCAACTGAATCATTCTTTCATTGCAGACATTTCACCCTTTATTTAGAACTGCCTTTCATCTTCATCATGTCTTTGCCCAACCAAAAACAAACAAATCAAACCCATGCTCTTCATAACTAGCCTAATATCACTATTTCCGCCTTTGAAGATCACATCTTTTAACTCATTTATAGAGAGACCCCTCTCTAGATTCAGGAGGGCTAGATCCTTGAATCCCAAAGTGGTATGATGTTACCTCTGTAGTTGGAATTTTCCAATCTTGCTAATTACAGGGTGAAAACAAGTTCGATTGAGTCTTTGGCCTAAGAACACCTAGGAAGTAGTAATAAATACCCTCGATACTCATACAATTCTACTTAGAACGTATCACAACATATCTATCATGAAATTCACGTCGGCACTCATATACCAACCATGGACAAGGGAACCAATATCCCCCATTCCCCACATAGAATGGACCAATGGCACAATGTAATGCGTTGATCAATCTAGTGAAACCCTTCCTAGGCTCGTCAACAACCATACAACCAAGAGAATTATGATAATCCTCCAAAATGCTGTAAAAATAAGCTGAGGAACAAACAAAAGGGAGATCCTAGACAGGGGGCAGTAAACGACAACGCCCCCCCCAATCTCAGTCTGGGGGCAGCCCCAACTGAAATCAAAACTAAGTCCCGAGTAATAACTCGCAAGGAAAAATTGGAGCTCAGAGTATCTGATCACCGACTGAAAGAAACACTATGATCAACACTCCACAACAAATAAAGGTGATACCACACATTCGGACTCCCGAAAAAATTAAATTTTTGGCACCAGAAGGTATGCACCCTGTTAGCCACTGATAAGTTCTGTTATACCAAGAGGTGGAAAATATTGTTCTTCAAAAATCGAAGAGATAATTCCCCTTTGAGAACCTATAATCCTTGAAGTTTTTATGAAGATAACTAATACTTTAGTTAATCTTCACTGATGTTTCCCTTTTAAACCTGAAAATTTTGTTGTTTGCCTGAAGAAAAAGACTATTGAAAACCCCACTTTTCCCTTCATTTTTCTCTCTACATAGACATTCAAGTCTTGGATGCTCACTTGGATTACAATATACTCCTTGGGTGGAGTTACATGTATGCCATGTCTTCCATAGCATCCTCTGATTTCTGCATCATGATGTTCCCCCACAAGGATCGAATCATTACAGTATACCAGTTGATGCACACTGAAAAGTGTCCTTTGACCAACACAGATATGGTTCTACCCTATGTAGACACAACCATAGATGGTCTTTTATGGTATCAATAATATGGACCTAGCCAATTCAAACCATCATTCATCTTAGGATCATTCCTAGTAGATCCTCCTATTATCCCTGAGGTATCGCTCGATGCCACAGGGGCCCCATTGTGCATGATGTCCACATCAAGCACCGAGGTTAGTCAGGACATAGACTCAAGCAGCAATGACACTGAGGCATCAGCTACTATTGCCTCCCTAGTCTATGTCGCCTCCCAAACTCCTTTCCTATACCCACCTCTTGGCTTCACCTCCCAGCAGGTCTTGGCAACACTGGCACTACCCAACATATCATTGCCATTCCCAGTGTGGTATCTCGTTCCCCCACCAGGAACGCCAGCTACCAATGTTACTGCATTTGGGTTAAAGCACCACGATCCTAAGGAGCCCCAACCTACCCAAGTAGTAATCGAAACTTCCCTCGCAAAGGAAATCCCCACTGTGAAACTAGTAGCCATGGTGAAGAAAATTCCCAAGAAAGAAAAGAAAATGGTGACCCCCACCATACACCGGGAGTCATTAGCCTGTGCTATATGTGATGTCACAGGACATCCTACTCACATATGCCTAGATTTGGATGAATTAAAACTACTCCTCGGCTACGAGGCAGACACCTCAAAATGACATCCCATAAAAAGGAACTTGCCACCAAAAGTACAGGAAAACCACTATGTACCAATCACGCATGTGTCCTCTGTGACACCTATGGGAATTATAGCCACCAATTTCCATAAATACCATGGTATAGGGATGCCTCACACATGGTTGAGTGATCCTATCAAGAGGATCCCTCCATCTAGTTCGTCGACGATGAACCTCATATCGTCTCGTACATGTAGGAGGAACGACACTCACAAAAAAGACAACCACTTGTCTCTCCTCCCCCCAAGCCACCATACACCAACAAGGGACAGGGGAACTTGGTTCCCTCATAATCTTGAGTTATAACACACATCGATTACTGCATATGGTTTGATCAAGTCTTTGACCCAAGGTCACCTTGGCAGTAGTAATATGTATTCAGGTAGTTACTAGGTGCATCGTTTACCATAGATGGTTTGATCATGTCTTTGACCCGTGATCTCCTAGGAAAAAGTAGCACCCTTGGCACTTAGGGAGTTACAAGGTAGGTAGATTCTGAAAATTTATTGATCAGGTTTTTGACCCAATATCACCTAGGCAGCAGTAGTACTATGTCCATCAATTCTGCAAATGGTTTGATTGGGTATTTTTCCCAAGATCACCTAGGTAGCAGTAGCACCATGCATGTTGATTCTAAAGATGGTTCGATTGGATCTTTGGCCCAAGAACACATAGGAAGTAGTAATAAATACCTTGGATACTCATAGAATTCTACTTATAACGTATCACAACATATCTATCATGAAATTCACGTCGGCACTCATATACCAACCAAGGACAAGGGAACCGATATCCCCCATTCCCCGGATAGAATAGACCAATGGCACAACGTAATGCGCTGATCAATCTAGTGCAACCCTTCCTAGGCTCATCAACAACCATACAATCAAGATAATTATGATAATCCTCCAAAATGCTGCAAAAATAAGCTGAGGAACAAACAAAAGGGAGATCCTAGATAGGGGGCAGTAAACGACAATGCCCCCCTGATCTCAGTCTGGGGGCAACCCCAACTGAAATCAAAACTAGGTCCCAAGTAATAACTCCCAAGGAAAAATTGGAGCTTAGATTATCTGATCACCAGACCGAAAGCAACACTATGATCAACACTCCACAACAAATAGAGGCGATACCACACATTCGCACTCTCGAAAAAATTAAATTTTCGGCACCAGAAGGTATCCACCCTGTTAGCCACTGATGAGTTATGTTATACCAAGAGGTGGAAAATATTGTTCTTCAAAACTCTAAGAGATAATTCCCCTTTGAGAACCTAGAATCCTTGAATTTTTTATGAATATAACTAATAATTTAGTTAATCTTCACTGATGTTTCCCTTTCAAACCTGAAAATTCTGTTGTTTGCCTGAAGAAAAAGACTGTTGAAAAACCCACTTTTCCCTTCATTTTTCTCCTCCTTTCATTCATAATTAACCTCCATTTTTATCCCCTTTTTCCTCATAAAATTCCTCCATTTCCCTCATTTTCTTTCTTTTTCTCCATAAAAAACCCTTACATAAGGTTTAAAACTCCTTTTTAACCTCATCGAAAGCTTTCAAAATCCTCTGAAATCTTCGAAAAATCATAAAAAGAAGCCTTTTGGGCTAAGGCTTTAAGCCCCTTTGGCCTTAGCCCCCAACTCTTTTTTTCGCATGGAATCCGAGCTATGACCCACTGTTAAACCCCCATCATGCAATCGCAATCGAGGCGTTCTATGTTCCTTTTCCCATTTGCATTAAAAATTTTCGATGTGATTAGGCCTTAAGCCCTTTTGTGCTAAACCCCAAACCACTTCCCCACCATACAACTGGCATTAAGACCAAGCGCTAAGGCCCAATCGCGTAATCGCAATCAGGCATTCCATTAAGTTTTATTACCTCTAGCTTTCAAAATCCTCGATTGCGATTAAACCTTCTGTATAAAAAAAACCCTTCCGTGACAAAAACTTTCCTTTGTATTTCATTAAAACCCCACTTTTTCTATGTTTTTATAAAACCCAACTGTTCATTGGTCGGGCGAATACGAACCGTTGATCTAAACCAATCAACGATCTTTGGGATCTCGCATCGGAGTTTTTCATTGGTTGCATTTGAATAGTTTATTGCTCTCCTCTGATTGGAAACCTTGCGATGGTTTACCAACTGTCGATCTATTCCACCATACTAAGATCTGATAGTCCCCGTTTCTCTTTCCCAAAGCCCGTTTTTCCGCCTTTGGCATTTAAAAACTAATCTCCGCCATCGATCTGGTCCTAATATCAACGATTCTTGTGCAATCGCATCACAAAATTAATTTGTGCCTGTCCTCTGTCCCCCGTTGATTTGCAACCCATGATTGGATCTAGGCCATTCATTTCACTCATCCGATGGTCTAGATCAAATCTTAACACCCTTTGTTAAAATTCATGAAACCCCACTGTATAAATTTTTCGGCGAATCTCTGTCGTTGATCTCTGTAGATCAACGGCCCACATTAACACAAAATTTTCCCGACTCTCGCCTCATATTTTATTCCATTAACCCCAAGATTAAATCTAAGTTGTTGATCTATTTCATCCAACGGTCCATATTTGACCTCAGTTCATCACCCTCCACCCATCCTCTAAAGGAATTCATAAATCAACCTCTGTTGTTGATCTCTAGTTGCTAATCAAATCCTATGGCCCACAATCTTTCAGGAACCCCAATTTTCGTTTAACCTCATTTTCCTTCCGCCTAAGGTTTTTTGTCCATTTTCTTTTTAATTTCCCCCATTTCATTATAAATTTTCCCCTCTACATTATATAAACTCAATCAATCTTGCTCGGACTTAAATCTCCACCACCATTGAACCACCGCCTCCCTATCTCACCCAGCGAGCAATCCTCACTGTTGGATGCTTTCATCCAATGGTCACAATCTAACCTAAAACCTCCAAAGTAGTTTAAGCCTTACCCCACAGGATTTTCTTAATTTTTCTTTGTTTGTGCAGGTTTTAATGGTTTTTTAATTTAAAAAAAATAAAAATTGAAGGCCGGGGATGATGATCCCCCAGGACTTTATACGTGAAGGAGATCATTCTGCAGGGTTTCCCATTAAGTTTTACCGGTGCCTCATGAACACTGGAAACATTATAAGAGCCCTGTTTATGCCTGTGCAGCAACAAAACATAGCATACATTAATCATACAAAGAGTATTAGTATCCAGGGATAAAAGTAAAAGCATAAAACTTGTTTGAAGACTATTAACACAATTTTGGAAGGATTAAGGCATTAATTCGATTAATCAAATACCAGATCCATGATTGAAAATAGTTTGAAGAACAGAAGATAGAAATTAGGCTTCATTAAGCCTAAAACATAGAAATCAAGTAAATTACAGGTGTTTTAGGTCAAAACAATAATATCTATCAGTCTAAGAAGCCCCCACTGCCACATCAGAGGCTAATCGAATCCTCACCTGCTACCCAAACACACCTGCAGCCTAAAAGAAATCAAAGAAGGCCTACTTATTGCTTAAACATAAGATATTTGCATAAAGATAGTTGAAAAGTTATTAGCAAAGAAAGAATAAAATCTGAAACTATCAGCAGAGTTATTACGAAGATAAGAAATAGGCCTCGAAGTCAATCTTTTTTACCTTTGAGTTTAAAAAGACAGAAACAGAGTAAATAAATAGAATCATAATTCAATGCTCTCCTACCTTAGGCCTTGCATAGTTTTCAAGGTTTGGAGCTACATTTAGTGTAGAATTTATTGCATTTCAAACCTAAAGCTCTTCCACCTCCTCATTTCTTCTATAAATACTTATGAAGAAGATGAGATCTAGGTTGGTTGATCACTAGTTGTAATACTGAAACTCTCTTAAATAATACATAGTCTATTGAAGTAGAAGAAGAAGTTGAAGTCTTGGAAGCCCTGATGATATTGTTGCATGCTTGTTCTTGAGAAGGGTTTATCATGGGATCCATGAGCTTGCTTTTTGGTGAAGATTTCTAAACTGTTTAATGTTTTCTCATGTTTCCATTTTGTTCCATAGTTTTTTACTACAGTAGTATGAAATTTTTAGGCTAAGAAATGACTCCTGGAAGCACCTTAGACCTGTTTATCCTTCACTTTTTTATGTTTTCTTATGCTAAGGTATTTTAGAGTCTTTAATCTCTCGGTTTAGTCCTCATGCTTTTTTATTTCTCTAATAGTTTGAATAGTTGGTTTCAACATGATTTATGGTTCTCCCTGCTTGTATACTTCCACATAAGGGCTGTTATTGAAGTCTCCCTTTGAAGTATCTTTGTTTATAGTGAGCCAAGGAGGTGTGTTCTGATCATGCCCTTTTTCCTTTCTTAAACAATTGTCTTAAAGGTCTCTTATAGTTGTGATCATAGATGTATTAGGTGTTCCCTCTTTTATGACTGCAATTATCAGTAAATCTTTTATGTTTTCTAAGTCATTTGAAATAAAATCTTTGAGGAAATAGGATGTGCTCCTGAATCTTAGATTTCATTTTAAAAGTTGTTTTGAAGTCATTTTTTCCTTAAAGTGTGGTTTGTGGAATTTATAGTTAGCCATGTCTATCAAATACCTCTTTATTTTTGAAGTCATGTTTTCAAATTCCCTTTGTTGAGAATTAAACCTCTCTTTTCTAAACCATTAATGTCCATCTCATTCATAAACTAAAGGATCATGTGGCCAAGTTATATTTTCCCTTTGATATCCCATATCCATTTATAAGTTTGTCATAACCTCTTTTCGACTCCATTGGCCAATGAAACTGATACTTCTTCTTTATACCTACCCTTCCTAGACCTTTCATATTCTGTTGTATCAATTCAACCAAACAAAAAAACAAACACTTGCACCTAATAACTAGTCTAAAACCAATATCCAAAGCACACAAGATAAACATTTGTAAAAACAAATAATTTGAGAGATCCCTCTTTGATAATAGCAGGACTAGATCCCAGAACTCTAAATATTGGTTTTGATGTTGCCTTGTCTTTTGATTTTCCAAACTATCAAAACACGGGAGACCAACATAATGGCGATCACGGTGGGACCTACTGAGAATAAAATTTCTTGAAAACACTTCTTAAAACTCTTTAGGCCCTTAACTCAACCAAGAACACCTTGTGGACTTATCCCTCTGCTCACACAAACATAATGGTGATCACAGTGGGACACTGAGTAAAATCTTTAAAACAAAACACTCACTTTCTAGTATAACATAAGTAGCCTTATTCAAGCACTACCTAACAAAATTGTAATGATGATAGGTCTTATTTGAATCAGTGACAAAACTAAGTAACCCTTAGGATTCTCATAGAACTTTATCCAACCTTGAAAGAATTAGTTACCAAGCCATAAGAGTGAACTTTGTATGTTTAAACACATCAGCTAAGTGCTAAATCAGATTTAGAACACTCTCATAACCCATAGGACTAAAAAAACTCAGAAAAACCCAAAAATATTTTAGTTTGGCTTCATAATAAACATGGTGGTGAAACCATCCAATATTTTACCTT
Organism: Pinus albicaulis; assembly: GCA_034641835.2. Taxonomy (NCBI): domain Eukaryota; kingdom Viridiplantae; phylum Streptophyta; class Pinopsida; order Pinales; family Pinaceae; genus Pinus; species Pinus albicaulis. Next base: position 835,711,608 of record CM076580.1, on the reverse strand, counting down.
CATAGAAGCTAAAAAACTTCCACCTGGCGACTCCACTAACCTCAGTAGGCCCTTTACTCATCTAGGTCTCCAGATCTCTTTAGGAATGTGTTAACCAGCCTTGAACAAGCTTAGAAGCCTAGTCCCATACCATATAATACATCGGGAGAGGTAAAACTTCCAAAAAATAGTCCCTAAAACTTTAACCTCTCTCATTTTTGAAAATAAGTCTGGCTTCACATAGGATCAACACTAGATCTCATCCAGACCATAATCCTCCTTTGATAGTTGACAATCCAGAGAGAATTATGTGGTAGACTTCCTAGTCTGGAAAATCAGCTGCTAATAGGATCCTCTTAAGAACAAATTCTGTCCCTGAAAACCTTGTTGACTTAGAGGATTTACACTTTCATTTACATCATACAAAGAACATCTTCAGAACTAGATCTCAAGGTGATTTAAACCAAACTCATATGGACTTTGTAGATTTTCAATAGAGCTTTAGTATAGAAGCCTCACCTTCCACTCCTCCTGATTCCCAACTTCTTCATCACTTTAGCCTTTTCCATAACAAATCTGCTCAAAACTAGTTTGTTGGCCCAAGTGTTTCTTCCACTCCAATCCATACTACCACTGTTCAAAACACTCCAGTTTAGCCCACTTTCACACTTGTAAATCCACCCCTTCTAAACCCACCCTTCTTTCCAACCATGGAAACATGGTATGCCCCATTAGTGTTACCACAACCTGTGCTTCCCTTATCAAATGAGTACCAACCCAAAATTCCTCATTTCACTAAAAAAGAGTCTACAATAGCTCAACATCATGTAGATAGGATGGAAGATGCTTTTGATTACATGGAGATAGAAGAAGAAACCGTTAAGATGAGGATATTCGCCCAAATTTTAGGAGGATATGTAAAGAAGTGGTTTAAAAACTTACCTCCTAACAACATCAATGATCTCCTTGCTTTGCATCAAAGATTCATCAACAAATGGGAAATGAAAAAGAACCCTCTCCAAATACTAGAAGAGTATAGAAGTCTCAAAAGAAATCAAGGGGAGAGTGTTTATGACTACTCCACTAGGTTTAATAGTGTTTACAATGCTCTTCCACCTCACATGAAACCTCCCCAAGGCATGGACTTAGTGAGATACCCTGAAGGTTTTGATGTTGAAATGGCCTATCAGCTAAGGGAGAGAGATTACTGAAAATTAGAAGACATGCAGAAGGGAGCTGTGAGCATAGAAGAAAAAATAATTGAGAAAATAAATAGGTTGAGATTAGAGAAGAGGGTAACTTATAAATATGACATTGCACCCTCAAACTCAACTTCTGACACTAAAGTTGATAACCTAGTGAAGGTAATGGAGAGGATGGTTGAAAAGATCAACTTGAATGATAGAGTGCCACCAAGAGAACCTCAAAACAACCAAACTAGAAATAGAAATCAGAATTATAGAAGATAAAACATTCAAGATAAGAAAAAAGAAAGTGACCAACAAGTTAGACCTCCCTTCCAACAAAACTATGTGGATCAATATGAGGAAGATAGGGAGATGGAAAGGTTGGGAGAAGCTCATTTAAACTTGATTGGATCAGGCAGTGGGGATGATGATTTCCTCACTGAAGAAGAACAAGGTTTATTCTCTGATCAAAATACAAACACCTATGAAGATTCTAATGATTATAGATTAGGGTTTGAAAATGCAATCATGGAGGTACACAAACAATATGATCGTAGGAGAAAAGGGAACGTAGACAATTCAAAAGATAAGAACACTAGCACTACTGTCAAGAAAAATGAAAAAAGTCAGTCTAAGAAGATAGCAGAGAAAACCAAATTGGCTAGGAAACCATATTCAAACAAAGAGAAGAGCAGCCAGCCAAACGTTGAACAAAACATCCCTAGCACCTCAGCTAGTGGACCTAACAAAACTGTCCCAATTACCAGTCCAAAAAAAGTTCAACAAATCAAAACTGCTGAAAGGAATTCAATTGAAAAAACAAATGAAAATATAAATAAGTCAATTTTTCCTTTCAGCCTTGAGGGAGAGATTTCAAAGATAAAATTTACCATCCCCATAGCTGAAATAGTAACCCAAGAAGTGTACAAAACCAAGTTTTAAAAGCTTTAAACTTAGAAAGTGATACTGATACCTTAAACTTGACAGATGACAAGCCTGAGTTGTTGTTTGGTCCAGAAGTTGAAGGAAAATACCAAGAAGGAGTTGTTCCTCCCTTCTATGTTAGTTTGAATATACATGAGAAAATTTTACACAATGCCATGTTAGACTCTGGAGCTTCACTCAATCTAATGCCCAAGGTAGTAATGGAAAGCTTAGGATTAGAAATTACTAAAGCATACAAAGACTTGTATTCCTTTGACTCAAGAAGAGTCAAATGTTTGGGTTTAATCAAAGGTTTATGTGTTAACTTATCTCAAATCCTTGCTTTGAGTCTAGTAATGGACATACTTGTAGCTGACATTCCCCCTAAGTATGGCATGCTATTATCAAGATCATGGGGATTCAAACTTCAAGGAAGCCTTCAAATGGACATGTCTTATGCCACCATTCCTATTTTTATCCAAAACAGAATATTATATAGGGAATCTCACATGAAGTACATGGTCAGAAACATAGATAAACCAAACAACTCTCGAATCTATTCTGTTCAATCAAGTTTAGAGTCCTTTATCTTGTACAACAAATATGAAATCACTCAACAATATAAGGAAAATGTAGACCCCATCAGTTTATCAGAACAATCAGAGCTTCCATCAAATCAGATTCAAAACATTGAAAATCGACAGCAACAAGAGATTGAAAATAAGGCTGATATACTTTGGACAATAAATTTTAATGGATATTGTAATAAAACAAGTGTAGGGGCAGGCATGTGGATTCAAAATATAAATCAGAGTTTTTCAAATAAATTGGATTTCCCATGCACCAACAATATTGCTGAGTATGAGGCACTTCTCTTAGGCTTACAATTTCTTAAACAATTAGAAGCCCAAAAGATATCAATATTAGGAGATTCCAAACTTATCATAAGAAAAATCAAGGGAGAATAATTAGCTAGAAATCCAAGGCTTAGGGAATATTGAAATGCTGCCCTTGATTTATTGAAAAACTTTGAAAAGTATGAACTTATTTTCATTCTAAGAGCACTAAATCATCTAGCAAATGAACTCACTTTCAATGCCAACAACTGCCAAATACCTGAGATAAATGAGCAACTTAGTGTAAAGGTAAAACACAGGCCTGCAGTGCCTAATAACGAAGATCACTGGAAAGTGTTTGATTCTAACAAACACATAATTGATTTCTTAAAATCAGAGAATGATTTTCCATACCAATATCAGAAACCAGCCATAAAGAAAAAAATTTGTATATCGAACAAATCCCAGAAGTTGAAATAACACATTTTGTTGATATGTATCACTGTGATAATCCTTTTTAAGTAGAATTAATTGACAACGCAGACCAAGAAAAAATTGAATTTTTACAATGCAAGAGTGATAAAATTCCAAGAGGTCTCAAACCTTTAGAACACCTTTTCGACTTTAATGATGTAGTCAAATAACCAAGAATGGAGCCTGTGGAAATAGATGTAGAGGAACACAACATAGGTAGCCTAGCAGGACCCAAGCTGATTAAACTGTCTAGCACTCTCCCAGCTCACATAAAATAGCAATACATAGAGCTTTTCAAGGAGTTTAAAGATGTTTTTGCTTGGGGATACAAAGATCTGAAATCTTATGATACTAGTATCATTCAACACAAGTTTCCTTTGAAGGAAAATCAAAAGCCTTTTAAACAAAAAATGAGGAGAATAAACCTTGTTTTATTACCTTTAGTTAAGGTGGAAATTGAAAAGATGCACGATGTTGGGATCATAGTACCAATTAGATATTCAGAATGGGTATCAAACTTAGTTTTTGTTAGAAAGAAGACAGGGGAAATCAGGCTCTGTATTGACTTCAAAAATTTAAATAGAGCCTCGCTAAGGGACAAATAATCCTTGCCCAAGATGGCCCATATACTTCAAAGGGTAGTAGGGTCAAAAAGGATATCACTCTTAGATGGGTTCTCGGGCTACAACCAAGTGTTAGTGCTCCCAAGTGATCAAATCAAAACTACTTTTACCACACCTTGGGGCGCCTTTATGTATGTCAAAATTCCTTTAGGATTGATGAATGCAGGGGCCACCTTCCAAAGGGCCATGTATATAGCATTCTCTGAAGATATTGGCTTTTTCATAATCATTTACCTTGATGACATAATCGTTTTCTCAAAAACTGATGAAGAAAATTTGATTCACTTGAGAACTTTTTTTGAGAAGTGTAGGAAATTTGGCTTATCTTTGAATCCCAAGAAGACACTCCTTAGTCTCCAAGAAGGTAAACTTATTTGCCATATAATTTCAGAAGAGGGAATCAAATTAGACCCTACAAGGATATATGGCATATTTCAAATCAGCCATCCAAGAAGCCTCAAAGAATTACAATCTTTCATTGGAAAGATTAATTTTTTGAGGAGCTTTATCTCCAACCTTGATGAGCTATTAAAAAACATTACCAACATGCTTAAGAAATATGTAGGTGTGAAATGGACTATGCAAGCTAAACAATCATTTTAATTGGTTAAACAAGCCCTTACTCAAACACTAGTCTTGATTAGTCCATATTTCACCAAAGAATTTTATATATTTTCTTTTGCATCTGAGCATACAATAGCCATAGTCCTACATCAAAATAATTATTTGGGGAAAGAAAAACCGATATCCTTCTTTATTACGTCCTTAAGAGATACTCCTCTCAAGTATAACATCATGGAAAAGTAATCCCTAGCATTAGTGAAATCATTAAAAGACTTTAGGGTCTATATTTTACACTCTCACATAATTTCTTTTGTTCCACATACTATTGTCAAGGAAATTCTAAGTCAAGACCCTGATGGTAAAAAGGAAAAATGGATTACAACTATTCTTAAATATGACTTAGAAATCAGGCCCACCAAACTAGTTAAAGGGCAAGGATTAGCAAAAATTATGGCTGAGTCTAACTTCCAAGCACTTGATATAAATATGGTAGATGTGTTGGAAGAAATAGAAGAATCTACTGATCCTTTCATTGAAGATACATTTCTGAATTCTCCTTAGTATGCTCACATTATTTATGTTCTTTTATATTTGAATGCCCCTCCTTATTTGTCTAAAACTAAAGCTATATTTTTGAAACAAAAATATTTTATTTATTTCATCCTAGATGGGGTATTATATTGGCAAAATGTTGTTGGAATTTTTCTTAAATGTTTACTTGAAGATAATGTAGGAAATATCATGCATGAGTTGCATGAAGGAGAATGTGGAGGACACCTCTACTAGAAGGCCACAACAAACAAAATTCTTAGATATGGTCACTATTGGCCTACCCTTTTCCCAGACACTCAGAAGCTAGTCATGTCTTGCCATAAGTGTCAATTTTTTTATGGCAAAAGAAAACTCCTTCCCTTACCATTACATCCTATCAAATTTGAGGCACCTTTTCAACAATGGGGTTTACACTTCATTGGGGAAATTCACCCATCTTCCTCAACCCAACATAAGTGGATCCTCATGGCCACTGACTTCTTTACCAAGTGGATAGAATTTATACCTTCTAGAAATGATAATGACTCTGTCATTATTAGGTTCCTTGAAAAAAATATCCTATCCAGATTTGGTTGTCCCAGAAAAATCATAACAGATAATGATGCTTCCTTTAAATCCAAGAAAATGGTTGATTTCTGTTACAAATACCACATTACCTTTGGCCATTCTACTACCTACTATCCCCAAGGAAATGGATTAGTTGAATCTGCCAATAAGAGCCTCATCAATATCATCAAGAAATTGTTCGATTAGAATAAAAAATCATGGCATAGTAAGTTGGTTCATGCCTTATGGGCTGATATATTAACTACAAAAAAATCAATAAAAATGTCCCCCTATCAGCTAGTTTTTGGCATGGATACATTCTTTCCCACTTCATTAGTTGTTTCAGTCATGAAACTCCTTCAAGAAGTGCAGATTGAAGAAAATTATATGCAAAGAAGAATCAACCAAACAATTCATTTACAGCAGACTAGGGAAGAAGTCTATGAAATAACACAGTTAGTCTAAGAAAATATCAAGAAAATATTTGAAAAATGGACTTAGGAAAACAATTTCCAAGTTGCAAATGTTGTTCTTAAATGGGATTCAAGAAGAGAAGAGAAGGGAAAACATGGCAAGTTGGAGAACTTGTGGAAAGGGCCCTATATTATTCATGCTGAAAGGGGTCACAATGCATTTTTCTTAAAAGAATTGAATGGAGAAGATCTGTACGAAGGTCCTGTCAATGGCAGGATGCTAAAGTGATGCAGCTCCACTGAATGTGAATTCTAAGGAGAGGATGGTCAAATGAAATGGCCAAATAAATATGATTGTGGCCTTAGTTATTATATTACATTCCCGATATAATCACCCCTCGCGTTTTTTATAATCGCAGCAAACCTTACAGCAAACCTTTGGCGATTTAATTATGTCTCCACACCTTGCGAGATATCTTGACACATTATAGCAAATATTGAACCTTCGCTTATTACGTATACACCATGCTTTGGAAAACTTTATAACAATACTTTCGCATCGGGCCCACCTATATATATATATGTGTGTGTCAATAACTAATCAAATGTGTGTACCGTACCCCTTTTATCCTCTGCACACGTTTATTATCATTCGTGCATCTATGTCCAACGTCCACCGTCTGATGTCCCCGCACCAGATCGACGGTTCTCGTGCATTTTGCTGCGCATCCCCCATCGGACTTTAATGTGCGAAATTTCACGTTAACAAAACCTCTTGGGACATGCAGAAAATTCCCTATGGAATCGCTGCCCGACCCATGAATACCGCTTAACGTCAAGAGGTGGTGCGGAATAGGGCAATCCGCCCTTGGAAATCCACCGTGGTTTCGCTACAGTGGTTGACCAAGGTCAAGTCGGGTTTGCGCTATCCATTTAACTCTTTAACTCTGTGTCTGCCTTTGGTTAAGGAGTTAAATTAAAAATTAACAATCACGAATTTCTTCGTTAAGTGGGATTTCAATTACCATTCAACGCCAGGGTGTACCAGATTTCTTCTATGAATGGAGACTTATTCAACTGCGCCTGTTCAAACAATCTTGAGGGAGACAATGACCAAAGATATATGGAATCTATACAATAGTTTCTTTTGCTCAATAATTGCATGCACATAGAGTCAATCATTCTGCAACTAAACAACCTCTTACAATTAAGGATTGGGACAGTTCAACGACTAAATGAGCACAGAAATCATTTAATTGGAAACAACTGTTAGCACAAAGTATTATTGCCAAAATTTCTCTTCGTCCTTTCTCTCCCTCAATGCATCCGAGGGAATTCATTTATATACATAAACATATGTCCTTTCGGTTCCTCTGCGAGGACCATTATGGAAATTAAAGAGCCTCATTACAATTATTTGAAAACTAAATAAGACAGATGGCTTTAATCTAAAGCTATTCGAATTCTACCTCTCTAACTACTCTAAGAAACAATCAGCTGGGTATTGACACCTAGTTGTTACAATTTGATGGATTTCGAACCCTCCTAGCCACAACATGTGGACAAAACCTCCTACATTGCTGGCTAGTGTCTAATGCCCCTGCATCAGACTCCTAAGGGCAATTTTCTTCATGGGCTCCTATCCATGAGCTCTTCCACTGATCTGCCTTTCTGCCACAACATTTCTTCAGTCATCCAAGTGGCATCTTCCTCTAGTTTTTCCTTCCATTTTATCAAGTACTGAAAGTACTCTTGTCCTCTGGTCCTTCTGAACACTCTCTTGTCCAATATCTTTTCTGGTTGCAAAGGCTGTGTTGGAGGTAGCTGCTATTTCCACTCAATCTGCTCCTTGTCTGCTGATCCTTCTTCTGCACCATCATCTTCATACTTGTACAAATCTGCAACATTAAAAATGGGAGATATTCCAACATCAGGTGGAAATTCAATCTCATAAGCATTTGCAAAAAAGTTCCTAAGTATCTTGCATGGCCCAATCTTTTTGAACTTCAACTTGTTGTACTGCTTCTTTGGGAATCTCTCCTTTCTCAAGTGTGCCAAAACCTAATCTCCTACTTCAAAATGAACTTCTCTTCTGCTCAAGTCTAATCTGTTTTTATATTTGATGTTGCTGCCTTGTAATTTTCATTTCACTTGTTCATGTATGGCCTGGATCTCTGAAGCAAACTCCTCACCATCTGCACTCCTTAGCTCTGCTCTTCCCAGATTTCTTAACTCTGATATTCCTCTGGGGTGCATTCAATAAAAAATATGGAATGGACTCTGCCCTGTGCTCCTATTTGGTGAATCATTATATGCATATTCTGTTTGGGGCAAAATACGATCCCACTACTTGGGATGCTCTCCTGCAAGACTCCTCAACAAATTTCCCAGACTTCTATTCACAACCTCAATATGTCCATCAGTCTCAGGATGATAAGCTGAGCTAAAAATCAGTTTGGTACCAAGTTTCTTCCACAATGTCCTCCAAAAGTGACCCACAAATCTAGTGTCTCTGTCTGAAACAATACTCTTGGGCAACCCATGTAATCTAACAACTTCTTTGAAAAATAAGTTAGCAACATGGGTGACATCACTAGTTTTATAACATGGAATAAAATGTGCCATTTTGGAGAATCTATCCACCAAAACAAAGACTGTATCATTCCCTCTCTGAGTCTTGGGCAACCCTAGAACAAAATCCATACTCACCATGTCCTAAAGCCTGTCTGGAATAGGTAAGGGAGTGTACAATCCTGCATTCTGGCTCCTTCCTTTACCATATTGACAAATCTTGCAATTATTCACAAACCTGTCCACTTCTGCTCTCATCTTGGGCCAGAAATAAAAGTGACTCAGCTGCTCATAAGTCTTGTCAGTACCAAAGTGTCCAGCAAGTCCACCACTATGTTTCTCCTTAATCAAATTTTCTCTCATGGAAAATTTTGGTACACACAGTTGGTTTTTTCTGAATAAAAAGTCTTCCTGCAGAAAATAATATAGCCACTGGCTTCTATCTGTTAAAACAAGGTTATTGCAAGCCTCAAATGCTTCTTTAAAATCTGGATCTGTCTTATAAAATTCTTTGAGAAAACCAAATCCTGCAACTTCAAAATTAGTCTCTTGAACAAGAAAATGTCTCCTACTCAAAGCATCAGCTACTTTATTGGCTTGGCCACTTATATGTTTCAAAACAAAATTAATACTTTGGAGATATTCAACCCATTTAGCATGCTTATGTTTCAACTTGGGCTGTTGTACAATATACTGCAAAGCATGATTGTCAGAATATAATACAAATTCTCTGGACATCAAATAATGTCTCCACTTCTTCAGTGCTTGAACAATTGCATATAATTCCTTCTCATAAGAGGAATAATTTCTCCTGGTGTCATTTAAATTCTCACTGAAATAGGCTACATGCCTATCATCCTAACTCAAAACAGCCCCAATGGCCTCCCCACTGGCATCACATTTTACTTGAAATGGTTTGGTGAAATCAGGCAGAATTAAAACAGGCTTCTCTGTTATCTTTTGCTTTAATACTTTAAAATTTCTCTCTACTTCAGCAGTCCAATTAAATGGTTGTTTTCTCTTCTTTATTGTCTCAATTATGGGTGCATTAATCTTACTAAATTTCCTTATAAACTTTCTTTAAAAGCTAGCAAGTCCATGGAAACTTCTTACCTCAAAAACATTCCTGGGTGAAGGCCACTCCACAATTGCCTTAACCTTTTCTGGGTCCATCTTCAATCCTTCTGCAGAAACAAAAAAACCCAAATACACCAACTCTTCCTTCATGAATGAGCATTTCTTCAAATTTATCAGCAGTTTCTCTTGATGCAGCTTCTTCAAGACATGATTTAGATGCCTTAAATGTTCTTCTTTAGTTTTGCTGAAAACTAATATATCATCCAGGTACAGTATCAAAAATTTTCCAATGAACTCTTTCAATACTTCATTCATAATCCTCATGAAAGTACTAGGTGCATTTGATAACCCAAAAGGCATTACCATCCATTCATACAGTCCTTCATTTGTTTTAAAGGAAGTTTTACACTCATCACCCTCTCTTATCCTAATCTGATGGTATCCACTCTTCAAATCTATCTTTGAGAAATATTTAGCACCACTCAAATAGTCCATCAAATCCTCAATTCTGGGCAAAGGGAATATGTACTTGATTGTGATCTTATTAATTGCTCTGGAATCAGTACACATCCTCCAGTCTCCATATTTCTTTGGGCTCAATACTGTTGGTACTACACATGGACTCAAACTTTCTCTGATCAATCCTTTGTCCATCAATTATTGTACTTGCCTCCTGATTTCTTCATTTTCTTTGGGAGTCATTCTGTAGGCTGCCTTATTTGGCAGATTTGAACCAGGGATAAAATCTATTTGATGGCTGATGTTTCTAACAGGTGGCAGCTCATCAGGTAAATCATCCACAACAATGTCACAGTAATTGTCTAACATCTCTTGTACCTCTACTAGTAAATCAGAAATATTTGTGGAAGTAAAAACTACTTTAGGTTTGCAAACTAAATCAAATATTACCTCTTCTTCTTCTATCTACTATAGATATTCCTTCCCGCTCAGCAACAAGGTCTTTGGATCAATCACTCTGCTGGATGGCTCTCCTTCTTCCATGGGAATCAATATATGATGTACCCCATCTTTGAAGAACTTGTAAGTGTTATTATTTCAATCATGCACTGCTGCTTTATCAAACTGCCAAGGTCTACCCAATAGTATATGACACACATCCATGGGCATTACATCACACAAAACCTTGTCCTTGTAATTGCCCATTTGCAGCTCTATTTCACACTATTCTTTCACAACCAGCTAGTGCCCTTTATGCAGCCAGGACACCCTATAGGGAGTGGGGTGCTCCCTAGTCTTCAGCTTCAGTTCTTCTATCACCTCAGTGGAAACCAAATTGTCTGTGCTGCCACTATCAATGATTAGCTGGCAGCATTTCCCTTGGATTTTGCATATGCTCCTAAACAAAGTCTTCCTTTATGCAGGTTTAGTGACTTCTTTGGTTTGTTTCAACAGGACCTTATTAACCACCAAGGACTCTCCCCTCTCTGGAAGAAATTTTTCTTCAATTTCTACTTCTTCTTCAACCTAGGCAACAACAAAATTTCTTGGACCAGCACCCACATTCTCTGGACACTCATAGTGCTTATGTCCAACTTCCTGGCATCTATAACACCTCAATTCTCTACCTCTGCCTCTGTCTCTGCCTCCTATTCCTTTTCCTCTATAAGGACCCCTTCTGCCATTTGCATCCTCTTTTGTAGATGCATTCTGAGGTGAGCTACTGTTAGCTCCATCCCTGGGTGTAGGCTTTCCTCTACCACCCTGACTTCCCTTCCCATGGAAAGTACTTCTCTTCTTGGCGGATTGTTTCCTTAGGAGTTTCTCCTCTGCTTTCAAGGCTATCTGGTACGCCTCTTCTACTGTCTTGGGAGACAAGAGACCAATCTCATCTTGGATCTCTAGCTTGAGACCATTCACATATCTGGCAGTATTTTCTGGTGTATCTTGGAATTGCCCAGCTCTTATGTTCACTCTGTATAACTCCTCTGTGTATTCTTTTACTGTCAGCAACCTCTGTCTCAGGTTCTGCATTTGTCTATACAATGCCAGCTGGTAATCACTAGGTAAGAATTTACCTTTTAATTTAGCCATCATTCTGGTCTAGCTCTTGATAGGTTGCTTGCCAACTCTCCTCCTTTCTACCTGCACTCCATCCCACCAAAGTGCAGCATGTCCCTTCAGCATTGTCACTGCAAAATTGACCTTCTTATCTTCACTTATTTCTTCATAATTGAATCACTTGTTTAATTCATTTATCCAGTCCACCAGCTCCTCCAGATTCAGTCCCCCATGCGTAGCTTGACACTTCAATTCTGGGCTTAACTGCAGATCCCAGAACAGTTCTAAGGAGCCTCATGTCAGGAGGAATTTCAACATTTTCTTCTGCTTCTTTTGTTTCAGGTTCGCTGATGTCTTTAGGATCTCTGGGTTGTCTTTGTTCCATGGCATCTAGTCTGGCCTTGACCCTCTGTAACAGTCCCAACACCTCAGCGTTGGCAATAGGTCTTCTCTTATCAGCACCTCTACCAACTCGGATTTCCATGTTAGCAAAACAACGTCAACCAGCATTGATACCACAAATGATGCAGCTCCACTGAATGTCAATTCTAAGGAGAGGATGTTCAACTGGAATGGCCAAATAAATATGTTCACTTTTTTTATAATCGCAACAAACCTTACAGCAAACCTTTGGCGATTCAATTATGTCTCCGTGCCTTGCAAGATATCCCGACACATTATAACAAATATTGAACCTTCGCTTATTACGTATACACCATGCTTTGGACAAATTTATAACAATAGTTTCGCGTCGGGCCCACCTATATATATATATATATATATATATATATATATATATATATATCAATAACCAATCAAATGCGTGTACTGTACCCCTTTTATCCTCTGCACACGTTTATTATCATTCGTGCATCTATGTCCAATGTCCATCGTCCGATGTCCCCGCACCAGATCGACGGTTCTCATGCATTTCGCTGCACGTCCCCCGTCGGACTTTAATGCGCGAAATTTCACGTTAACAAAACCACTTGGGACACGCGGTAGATTCCCTATGGAATCACTGCCCGACCCATGAATACCGCTTAACGTCGAGAGGCGGTGCGGAATAGGGCAATCTGCCCTTGGAAATCCACCGTGGTTTCGCTACAGTGCTTGACCAAGGTCAAGTCGGGTTTGCGCTATCCGTTTAACTCTTTAACTCTGGGTCCACCTTTGGATAAGGAGTTCAATTAACAATTAATAATCGCGAATTTCTTCTTTAAGCGGGATTTCAATTACCATTCAACGCCAGGGTGTACCAGATTTCTTCTATGAATGGAGACTTTTTCAACTGTGCCTGTTCAAATAATCTTGAGGGAGACAATGACCAGAGATATACGGAATCTATACAATAGTTTTTTTTTCTCAATAATTGCATACATACAGAGTCAATCATTCCACAACTAAACAGCCTCTTACGATTAAGGATTGGGACAGTTCAACGACTAAATGAGCACATAAATCGTTTAATTGCAAACAACTGTTGGCACAGAGTATTATTGCCAAAATTTCTCTTCGTCCTTTCTCTCCCTCAATGCATCCGAGGGAATTCATTTATATACATAAACATATTTCCTTTCGGTTCCTCTGCGAGGACCGTTATGGAAATTCAAGAGCCTCATTACAATTATTTGAAAACTAAATAATACAAATGGCTTTAATATAAAGCTATTCAAATTCTACCTCTCTAACTACTCTAAGAAACAATCAGCTAGGTATTGACACCTAGCTGTTACAATTTGATGGATTTTGAACCCTTCTAGCCACAACATGTGGAAAAAACCTCCTACATTGCTGGCTAGTGTCTAATGCCCCTGCATCATAAAGCATTACTTATGCTAAGAGTCATGAGTTTTAAAGCATTTTATTTTTCATTGTAAATATCATAGTCTGAACATTGCATTCAAAGTTAGAAAAATAAAAATATGAAAACAATAGAAAAGAGAAAAGAGGGTAGATTGTAAAACAAGAAAGGTACAGCCCCATACCAAAAAGAGAAACAAACTCTGAAAGTGTGCAAGCTCAAATGCCACTCCTAAAACACACTTCTAGTTAGTCATATAGCCTAATCATAACTAATTAGTTTTCAATTTACTGTTGATAGGTTACTGAAATAGATTTTCCAAACAGTTTAATCTTGGCTTATCAGTTAGGTAGATTAGGATAGAAAATAAAGGTTCAAATAAGCTAAAAATCTGAACCTATGAGTTGAAAAAAAAATGCATGGCTCTAATCTGTTCAAATCTTGAGACAATGATAGAAATAAACTAGTTCTAATATGCTCAAAACTTGAACCAGAAAAGGAATTAAGATAGCTCAAACAAAGGTAAAAAAAACAGAGCTGAAGAAAAGAGAAGGATGTTCTTATACTTTTAGATCTTAAGCCTTCATCATTTTGATTTAATTTTCTGCAAATAACTATCTATGTACAACTTGTTTTTATTCCATAGATCAACAACAAGTTAGATTGTTCAATCCTGACTTGTCTTCTTTTTAAATTTCTTGTTTTAGAACTTAGAGAATAAAAATCTGTTTGACATTCTAATGCTAACATATAGTAGATAGGTAGAGAAGCTTATGAACTCAACTGCTTAATCTGAGTTCATGGAGGAATAAGAGTAGAATTAGATTAGTTTTTTTCTTTTCAAAAGAATAAAATGATGTTGAAGAGCATTTTCCAGTCTAAATGCACTCTGAAAAGAAGAAAAAATTCTAGGCTCATTAGGAATGGGTAGGTAGACATGTTGTTTTGATAGAATTCCATTGTTTTAAATTGCTACAAAGATCATCAAAAGCAATGGTTTCTTCTAAATGGATTAAGGCACTGTTTGAATGAAATCTAGAGATCTGCAACTGAGGTTCTAGACACCTAAAGAACCAACTGTCTTCCCCAAGTGGAGCCACTATTAGCCACTGATAAATTCTGTTATACCAAGAGGTGTCTAATATTGTTCTTCAAAACTCCAAGAGATAATTCCCCTTTGAGAACCTATCATCCTTGAAGTTTTTATGAAGATAACTAATACTTTATTTAATCTTCAATGTTGTTTCCCTTTTAAACCTGAAAATTCTGTTATTTGCCTGAAGAAAAAGACTATTGCAAAACCCACTTTTCCCTTCATTTTTCTCCTCCTTTCATTCATAATTAACCTCTATTTTTATCCCCTTTTTCCTCATAAAATTCCTCCACTTCCCTCATTTTATTTCTTTTTCTCCATAAAAAACCCTTACATAAGGTTTAAAACTCCTTTTGAACCTTATCGGAAGCTTTCAAAATCCTTTGAAATCCTTGAAGAATCATAAAAAGCATCCTTTGTGCTAAGGCTTTAAGCCCCTTTGGCCTTGGCCCCCGGCTTCTTTTTTCGCATGGAACCAGAGTTATGACCCGCTGTTAAACCCCCATCATGCAATCGCAATCGGGGCATTCTAAGTTCCTTTTCCCCTTTGCATTCAAAATTTCCGATGCGATTAGGCCTTAAGCCCTTTTGTGCTAAACCCCAAACCACTTCCCCACCATACAACCAGCGTTAAGACCAAGCGCTGAGGCCCGATCACGCAATCGCAATCTAGAATTCCATTAAGTTTTGTTACCTCTCTCTTTCAAAATCCCTGATTGCGATTAAACCTTTTGTATATAGAAAACCCTTCCCCGATACAAACTTTCCTATGTATTTCATTACAAACCCACTTTTTCTATGTTTTTATAAAACCCGACTATTCATTGGCTTGGCGAATACCAACCATTGATCTAAACCAATCAATGATATTCGGGATCTCGCATCAGATTTTTTCATTGGTTGTGTTTGAATAGTTTATTGCTCTCCTCCGATTGGAAATCTTGCAATGGTTTACCAGCCATCGATCTGTTCCACCATACTTAGATCCGACAGTCCCCATTTCTCTTTCCCAAAGCCCGTTTTTCTGCCTTTGGCATTTACAAACTAATATCTGTCGTTGATCTAGTCCTAATATCAACGGTCCTTGTTCAATTGCATCGCAAAATTAATTTGTGCCTTTTCTCTCTCCCCCGCCGATTGGCGACCCCCGATTGGATATGGGTTGTTCATCTCACTCATCCGACGGTCCAGATCAAAGCTTAACACTCTTGGTTAAAATTCATGAAACCCCGTTGTATAAAGTTTTTGACGAATCTCCACCATTGATCTCTGTAGATCAATGACCCACATTAACCTAAACTCCACCCAACCCTCGCCTCATATTTTATTCCATTAACCCCAAGATAAAATCTGAGCCATTGATCTGTTTCATCCAACAGTACATATTTGACCCAGTAGGCCCAACTCATTTGGGAGCTACCGCCCCCATTGATCAATCCTAGCCATTCATTCCCTCATCCAATGGTCAAGATTAAAACTGCCTTGACCCCACCCCACCTTTTATCGCCCGTGCATCTATTCTCCATCATGCTCTCCTCACGACCGTTCGATCTAAGACCTCAGATCTGACGGCCAGCGTGCAGTTTCGCATGATTTTAAGCCAAAAAGTTAATTTTTCAAAATTACGCGATGTGGGTGGTTTTAAAAAGCCACATGTCAATTGCTAATGCATATCGCATTCAAAAAGGCAATACCGCCTTCCCTCCATTTATCACATGAAACTATTGTTTTCTTTCGCCAAAACCACTTTCCCCATTTACATTGCATTTTCTCATGTTTAATCTCCATCGTTGATCTCTAATATCTAACGGCTTACGTCTAATATCACCCTCAGTTCATTGCCCTCCACCCATCCTCCAAAGGACTTCATATATCAACCTCCGTCGTTGATCTCTGGTTGCTGATCAAATCCGACGGCCCAAAATCTTTCAGGAACCCCAATTTTCATTTAACCGCATTTTCCCTCTGCTTAAGGTTTTTTGTCCATTTCCTTTGTAATTTCCCCCATTTCATTATAAATTTGCCCCTCCGCATTATATAAACTCAATCAATCTCGACCATTGATCTTTGTAGATCAACGACCTGGACTTAAATCTCCACCACCATTGAACCACCGCCTCCCTATCTGACCCAACAAGAAATCCTCGCTGTCGGATGCTTTCATCCAATGGTCATGATCTAACCTCGAACCTCCCAAGTAGTTTAAGCCTTACCCAGCAAGATTTTAATAATTTTTCTTTGTTTGTGGAGGTTTCAATGATTTTTTAATTGTTTTAAAGAAAAATTTAAGGTCGGGGATGACGATCCCCCAGGCCTTTATACATGAAGGAGATCATTCTGCAGGGTTTCCCATCAAGGTTTACCGGTGCCTCGTGAACAATGGCAACATTATAAGAGCCCTTTGTATGCCTGCGCAACAACAAAACACAACATACATTAATCGTACAAAGAGTATCAATATCCAGGGATAAAATTAAAAGCAGAAAACCTATTTGAAGACTATTAACACAGTTTTGGAAGGATTAAGGCATTAATTTGATTAATCAAAGACGTAATCCATGATTAAAGACAGTTTGAAGACCAGAAGACAGAAATTAGGCTTCATTAAGCCTAAAACACATAACTCAAGTAAATTACAGGTGTTTTAGGTTAAAACAATAATATCTATCAGTCTGAGAAGCCTCCACTGCCACATCATAGGCTAATTGAATCCTCACCTACTACCAAAAGACCCCTGCAGCCTCAAATAAATCAAAGAAGGCCTACTTATTTCTTAAACATAAGATATTTGCATAAAGACAGCTGAACAGTTATTACCAAAGAAAGAATAAAATCTAAAACTGTCAGTAGAGTTATTAGAAAGATAAGAAATATGCCTTGAAGTCAATCTTTTTTCCCTTTGAGTTTAAAAAGACAAAAACAGAGTAAATAAACAAAATCATAATTCAATACTCTCCTACCTTAGGCCTTGCATAGTTTTCGAGGTTTGGAGTTGCATTTAGTGTAGAATTTATTGCATTTCAAACCTAAAGCTCTTCCACCTCCTCATTTCTTCTATAAATACTTCTGAAGAAGATGAGATCCAAGTTGGTTGATCACTAGTTGTAATACCAAAACTCTCTGAAATAATACATAGTTTGTTGAAGTTGAAGAAGAAATTGAATTCTTGGAAGCCCTGATGATGTTGTTGCATGCTTGTTCTTGAGAAGGCTCTATCATTGGATCGATGAGCTTGGTTTTTGGTGAATTATTCTAAACTGTTTAATGTATTCTCATGTTTTAATTTTGTTCCATAATTTCTTACTACAGTAGGATGGAAATTTAGGCTAAGAAATGACTCCTGGAAGCACCTTAGACCTGTTTATCCTTCAATATTTTATATTTTCTTCTGTTAAGGTATTTTAGAGTCTTTAATCTCTCTCTTTAGTCCTCATGCTTTTTTATTTCTATAATAGTTCGAATAGTTGGTTTCAGCATGATTTATGGTTCTCCCTGCTTGTCTATTGCCACATAAGGGTTGTTATTGAAGTCTCCATTTGAATTATCTTTGTTTATAGTGAGCCAAGGAGGTCTGTTCTGATCATGCCCTTTGTCCTTGCTTAAATAGTGGTCTTAAAGGTTTTTTATAGTTGTGATCATAGATTTATTAGGTGTTCCCACTTCTATGAATGCAATTATCAGTAAATCTTTTATGTTTTCTAAGTCATTTGAAATAAAATATTTGAGGAAATAGGATGTGCTCCCGAATCTTAGATTTCATTTTAAAAGTTGTTTTGAAGTCATTATTTTCTTAAAGTGTGGTTTGTAGAATTTATGGTTAGCCCTGTCTATCAAATACCTCTTTATTGTTCAAGTCATGTTTTCAAATTCCCTTGTTGAGAATTAAACCTCTCTTTTCTAAACCATTAATGTCCATCTCATTCATAAACTAAAGGATCATGTGGCCAAGTAAGATTTTCCCTTTTATATCCCATATCCATTGATAAGTTTGTCATAACCTCTTTTTGACTCCATTACCCAATGAAACTAATACTCCTTCTTTCTACCTACCTTTCCTAGACCTTTCATATTCTGTTGTATCAATTCAACTAAACAAACAAACAAACACTTGCACCTAATAACTAGTCTAAAACCAATATCCAAAGCACACAAGATAAACCTTTGCAAAAAATAATAATTTGAGAGATCCCTCTCTGAGAACAGGAGGACTAGATTCTGGAACTCTAAATATTGGTTTTGATGTTGCCTTGTCTTTTGATTTTCCAAACTATCAAAACACAGGATACCAACACACCCTCCCATCTTCCTTTTTTAAATATCATGCCTTTCAATAATGTTTGATGAAAAGAATATGATTTCACTTGAGGTAGTTGTTTTGTAGGAAGAACCTGAAAAATACTTACAACAACATTCACTGAAAGTTCCAGAGTAGGTATCATTCTACCCTCAGCATGATAGAGTCCCAGAAAACTTTGCATATCCTGACATCATTTCTCCATCAGAAATAAACCATAGGGTCCTCATACCTGACCACGTTTATCATCACCTCACCCTGCATATGGTAAACATCCGCGATGGTCTGTAGAGCCTCCCTTCCATGGTGATCGTCATCTCAAGTAGGCCATGGCCATACCATTTATAGTCTGAGAAGCTCCTCATGCCCATCCATATACCATGCATAAGGTCAAGTTCACCATTTAAACTAACCCCCTTCCTGAACCATCAGGTTGTACAAGCAGAATGAAAGCGCACCTCTGCGCACCGAATTTGACCCACCATATCTCCATCAACACTAACCCATTTGTCAATTCCCTTCACCTCTTTTCCCTCATATTTCACTTTTTCTCCCATGGCAATAGTCCCCCATCTCCCTTGGTCAAAGTATTTTATACCCGGTCTGGAGGTCCTACCAACTCCAGGGAATTTTCCCTTCAGAGATACCTATGACTGCCGCCAAGCTGCTCAAATATACTTCGACCTCAGGCCATTGAATCCCCATCATCCGTTTTCAGCTACCGCTCACCAACATGCCTATGTTAAACCCACTATGGTTTGCTTAAGGCTTCCTTTTTGTCGACATCATCACCTCTTTTCCAAAAAGGAAGCGATACCTTGGATGACCCATCCCCATGCAAAGGGGTATCCTCAGGTGGCACTATGGGAGACATCATTGTCCATAGATGTCATCAATCCTCTTGACATTAAAATACATCAAAAGCTTTCATGTCACGATGGTATCGTACCTTACAACCATTTCACTTTTATCAAGATCTGTCGAAGACCCATGCCTTTATAAGCATCTCTGACAACAATGCTTACACGAGAAGGTCCCAGCCAATACATATGCATACATTGCATAATGATATGCCACAACAATATTATGCATATGGGTACCACATTCCACCTATCTTCAAATAAAAAATGCCCCTAAGGATGTCAAAAATCGTCGTAAAGAACCATCAATATCACTACCACAGTAGTGGCCCAGAAAACACATGTTTTTATCAATTTTGTTTAACTAGCCATAGCATCACGAGCATGGGACATGCCCACCTTGTTGAAATTTTGCAAATATGTTGTATATTTTGTCTTCTTGCAGGGGGTCCCTTAGGCCATGGTTATCTCAGAACTGGTGCAAGGTGTTGTCTATTCTACATGTTGGCCTCGCTCTCTCTCTCTGTGTACAATACAGAAAAGAAACTATAATGTATTTTAGCTATACAATTCTTCCTAGAACTCACACATTAGGGGGCATCTGTTAGCACTGGAAAATCGTACAGCATAAAATGACATCAATTAAAATCGAGCCTAAGGATTTACAGGACAGGGATACATTATGGAACCAAGAATTATTTAAAATCTCTAAGGTTTTGATAAAATCAAATTTGAACAAGTCATAAGTGCTTAAATGCATGCTTTTTCCTTCGAAAAGAGTGCCTTATACATGCACTAGAGCCCAATAAGCATGCATTCCTAGAAGTATAAAAAAGTCTCTTTCCGGGACCACAAGCAAGAAAAGGACGATTTCTCCTTATGTGAAAGCCGCCTAAGGACAGCACCAACACCTCCTTAGGCATTGTGTGAGCACACAAAAGCATATTCCAACACACAATGGAATCATGCCCCTCCCTTGGGTCACCATCCATCATGTACCAAGGGAGGGAAGGAGGATTTTAAGCTCACCTATACAAACCCACCAAGAGATGGACAAATGGTGATCACAAGGTTATGTTAGCCAAAGTTTCCCAAGCAACACCAACAGTTTGTGTGACCCAAGGAGCTGAAGCAGGAGAGGACTCAATTGTTGGCCACCCAACAATCTTAGTCCATTGCAGCAAAGAGAGAGAGTTGGACTGCGTCAGGAGGCAAAGGTTGAAGGACAAACATCCTTACATCGAGACGTAGAGCCAATGCCCAGGGGCCCTTTGGCAAGTGGGTAATATTTGTTTTTATTCCAAGCATTCAATAAGAAGATGTTGTCGAACCATTGTTTACCTTGTTACTATTTGGAACTCTCTATGTAGCTTCTTTATGTTTTTATTTTTAGTTTTTTAATAGACCATAATTTATTGTATTACTTCATTTAAGTTTTATACTTTCGAGCTCCCCCCAGATACTGCCTATTACCTATAGTTTAGAGAGTAAACCACACTCTCTAAACTCGTGTGATTTCGTACACTCGTGTTTCGAAACCACCACAATAGTAAGGTTAATTTTAGGGTTAGGTTAAGGTTAAGGTTAAGGTTAAGTTAGGTTAAGGATAGGTTAATGGTAACATTAACCTTAACCTTCACTATAACCTAACCTTAACTATAACCTAACCGTAACCTTAACAAAACCTTAACCTTAACCTTAACCTTAACTTAACTGTAACCTTACCTTTAACCTTAACCTTAACCTTAACCTAATCTTATCCTTGACCTTAACTATAACCTAAACCTAACCTTGACCAAATTTTAACCTTAACTTTACCCTTAACACTAACCTTAACCTTAACCTTACCCTTACCTAACTATAACCTTACCCTTAACCTTAACCTTGACCTTAACAAAAAGGTAACCCTAACCTTAACCTTAACCTTAACTTTACCCTTAACCTATTATTAACCTTACCCTTAACCTTAACCTGAGGTTAAGATTATGGTTAAGGTTAAGGTTAAGGATAATTTAAGGTTAAGGGTAAGGTTAAGGACAAAGTTAAGGTTAAGGTTACAGTTACGGTTAAGGTTAAGGTTAAGGGTTTGGTCAAGGTTAGGGTTAGGTATAGTTAAGGTTAAGGTTAAGGTTAGGTTATAGTTAAGGGTAAGATTAAGGTTAAGGTTAAGGTTAAGGGTAAAGTTAAGGTTAAGGTTAAGGTTAAGGTCAAGGTAAAGGTTAAGATAAGGTTAAGGGTAAGGTTGAGATAAGGTTAAGCGTAAGGGTAAGGTTAAGGGTAAGGAAAAGGTTAATATTAAGGGTTTGTTCAAGTTTATTGTTAGGTTATAGTGAAGGTTAATGTTAATTTAAGGGTAAAGTAAAGGTTAGGGTTAGGTTAAGGTTAAGATTAGGTTAAGGGTAAACTTAAGGTTAAGGTTAGGTTAAGGTTAAGGTTATAGTTAATATCAAGGTAAGATAAGGTTAAGGGTAAGGTTAAGGTTACAAGTTTTGTTAGGTTAAGGTTAAGGATAAGGTTAATATTAGGTTAAGGGTAAGGTTAAGGTTAGGTTAAAGTTAAGGTAAAGGTTAAGCGTAAGGTTAGGGTTAGGTTACAGTTAAGTTCAAGGTTAAGGTTAAGGGTAAGGAAACCCTTAACCTTAACCTTATCCCAAACCTTTACCCTAACCTTACCCTAACCTTACCCTTAACCTTAAACTTAACTATAACCTAACCCTAACCTTGAACAAAACCTTAACCTTAACCTTAACAATAACCTTAACCTTAACCTTCCCATAGCCTTAACCCATAACCTTAACATTAACCTTAACCTTAACCTTCACCCTTAACCTTAACCTTAGCCTTACCCCTTTAACATTAACCTTAACCTTAACCTTAACCTGACTAAACTCATAACCTTAAACTTAACCTTAACCTAACCTTAACCTTAACTTTACACTTAACCTAACCTTAACCATAACCTTAACCTTAACATTACCCTTACCTAACCTTAACATTAACCTAACCTTAACCTCAACTTTACCCTTAACCTTAACCTTAACATTAACCTTAACCTTTATCTAACCTTAACCATAACCTTAAACTTGACCTTAACCTAAACCTTTACCCTAAACTTACCCTTAACCTTAACTTTGACCAAACCCTTAACCTTAACATTAACTTAACCTTAACCTTGACCTTAACTATAACCTAACCCTAACCTTGACCAAACCCTTAACAATAACCTTAACCCTAACCTTACCCTTACCTTAACCATAACCTTAACCTTAAATTTACCCTTAACATAACCTTAACTTTAACCTTAATCTTGACCTGAGCCTTAACCTTGGCTTTACCCTTAGCCTAACATTAAGGTTAATGTTAATTTAGGTTAAGGTAAGGTTAAGTTTATGGTTAGGTCAAGGATAAGGTTAAGGTTAACGTTAAGGATAAGTTAAGGTTAAGCGTAAGTTAAAGTTAAGCTTAAGGGTCTGAATAAGGTTAGCGTTAGGTTATAGTGAAGGTTAAGGGTTTGGTCAAGGTTAGGGTTAGGTTATAGTAAAGGTCAAGGTTAAGGTTAAGGTGAATTTTAAGGTTAAGGTTATGGTTAAGGTTAATGTTAGGTAAAGGTTAAGGTTAGGTTAAGGTTAAGTTTAAGGTTAAGGTTATGGTTATGGAAAGGTTAAGGTTAAGGTTAGGTTTATGGTAAGGTTATGGTTAAGGTTAAGGTCAAGGTCAAGGTTATCATTAGCCTAACCTTAACCTTACCTTAATCTTTACCTAACCTTAACCTTAATCTTAACCATAACCTTAACCTTAACCTAACATTAACCTTGACCTTAACTATAATCTAACCCTAACCTTGGCCAAACCCTTAACCTTAATCTAACTTAACTTAAACCTCGACCTTGACCTTAACCTTAACCTTACCTTTACCCTAAGCCTAACCTTGACCTTAACTGCAACCTAACCCTGACCTTGACCAAATGCTTAACCTTAACTATAACCTAACCCTAACCTTAACCAAACCATTAACCTTAACCTTAACCTAACTAAACCTTTAAGGTTAGGGTAAAGTTAAAGTTAAGGTTAAGGTTAGGTTAATGGTTGTGTCAAGCTTAAGGGTTTATTTAGGCTAAGGTTAAGGTTAAGGGTTTGGTCAAGGTTAAGGGTAAAGTTAAGGTCAAGGTTAGGGTTAGGTTATAGTTAAGGTTAAGGTTAGGTTAAAGGTAAAGTCAAGGTTAAGGTTAAGGTGAAGGTTAAGGTTAAGGTTAAGGTTAGGTTAAGGTTAAGGTTAAGAGTAAAGTCAAGGTTAAGTTTAGGTTAAGGGTAAGGTTAAGGTTAAGGGTAATGTTAATGTTAGGTTAAGGTTAAGGTTATGGTTAAGGTTAGGTTAAGGGTAAAGTTAAGGTTAAGGTTAGGTTAAGGTTACGGGTTTAGTCAGGTTAAGGTTAAATTTAAGGGTTTGGTTAAGGTTAAGGTTAAGGGTAAAGTCAAGGTCAAAGTCAAGGTTAGGTTAAGTTCAAGGTTAAAGTTAAGTTAAGGTTACGGTTAAGGTTTGGTCAAGGTTAGGGTTTGGTTATAGTTAAATTAAAGGTAACCTTAACCTTACCCTTAAAGGTAACCCGTAACCTTAAACTTACCCTTAACCTTACCTTTAACATTCACCTTTAACCTTAACCTTAAGCTTACCCCCTTAACGTTAACCTTAACCTGACTAAACCCATAACCTTAACCTGACTAAACCCATAAACTTAACCTTAACCTTAATATAACCTTAACCTTAACTTTACCCTTAACCTAACCTTAACCACAACCTTAAACTTAACCCTAACCTTAACCTTAACCCAACCTTAACCTTAAAATTAAACTTAACCTTACCCTAACCTTAACCTTACCGTTAACCTTAACCTTAACCTTAACCTTACCCTAACATTAACCTTAACATTAACCTTAACTTTACCCTTAACCTTAACTTCAGTCTTGACCTTGACTTTATCCTTAACCTAACCTTAATATTGATGTTAAGTTAGATTAAGGTAAGGTTAAGGTTATAGTTAGGTCAAGGTCAAGGTTAACGTTAACGTTAAGGATAAGATAAGGTTAGGGTTAAGGGTTTAGTTAAGGTTAGGGTTAGGTTATATTTAGGGTTAAGGGTTTGGTCAAGGTTAGGGTTAGGTTATATTTAAGGTCAAGGTTAAGGTTAGGTTATGGTTAAGGTTAAGGTTAAGGTTAGGTTAACATTAAGGTTAAGATTATGGTTACGTTAAAGTTAAGGTTAAGGTTAAGGTTATGGTTATGGGAAGGTTAAGGTTAACGTTAAAGTTAGGTTATGGTTAAGGTTAGGTTAAGGGTAAGGTGAAGGTTAAGGTTAAGGTCAAGGTCAAGGTTAACATTAACCTAACCTTAAATTTTACCTAACCTTAACCTAACCTTAAATTTTACCTAACCTTAACCTTCACCTTAACATTAACCTAACCTTAACCTTGACCTTAACTATAACCTAACCCTAACCTTGACCAAACCCTTAACCTTAACCTAACATAATCTTAACCTTGACTTTGACCATAACCTTAACCTTAACCTTACCATAACCTTAACCTTCACCATCCCATAACCATAACCTTAACCTTGAGTTTACCCTTATCCTAACTTTAACATTAGCCTTAACCTAACCCTAATCTTGACCAAACCCTTTGTTGTGAAACCAGATCCAAAAAGAGAAGAAAAGAGATATCAACACCTTAGAAATAAGCCACTTCGAGGGGGCAACCTCCAATACATTACATGAATGAAAAATTCTTGGATGATACAATTTACAAAACCTCCTTTCTATATATAGGAGTCCATGGGCCATAATGTAATCCCAGCGGGCCACAATGAACCTAGCGACTCCAACAAATAATAATTTAAGGGCATAATAATAACAAAAAATTGGGGGTTAAGTACAAGTACAATAATAACAATAAGGGGTTTACACTAACAATAATAAGGGACTATACGCCAGTTGATATAGAGACCTAAACATGCTCCTCTCCTTCAAAAGGTTGTCTCTCAACGCTGAGTAGCTCCGGTGCTTCTCGTATAATATTCTCATCCTCCCATGTAGAATCTTCAAGGTAATTTCTTCCACTTGATGCCATGACTAAATTGATCGATTCCGTAGCTGTCGAGTTCTTGTTTCCGTGACTGCTTCAGGTTCCAATATGATTTTTCCTTCCTCATCAAGTTCTGGCAATATTGTTTGAACTGGAATATTTTCACCTATAACCTCTTTAAGCATGAAAAATGGAAAAATGGATGTACTCGTGAAGAAGAAGGAAGCTCCAATTTGTATGCCATAGTACCAATATTTTGCAACACCTTGTAAGGACCATAGTACTTTGGCGATAATTTATTATCCTTCTTAGCTTACTTGAGGGACATTTTTTTGTATGGTTGTAGCCGTAAAAATACCCAGTCTCCTACATCAAAACTTATCTCGCTGCGATGTTGATCTGCCTATGGTTTCATTCGATTTTGTGCCAAATTTAGGTTATCCTTTAAGAGTTGGAGAACTTCTTTTTGATGCTTGATGTGATCTTCCACTACTTGAACCTTTGAATTTTCTCTTAAAGATGATGTGATGGATGGTGGATGATATCCATAAAGTGCCATAAATGGGGTCATTTTTGCTGTAGTATGGAAGGAAGTGTTATACCACCATTCAGCGAGAGGTAACCACTTGACCCATTGTGTTTGTTTATCGTATACAAAACAACGAAGATATCCTTCCAAACATTTATTTACTATCTCAGTTTGACCATCAGATTGAGGATGATAAGATGAGCTATGAGCTAATTGAGTAGCCAAACAAGAAAATAACTCCGTCCAAAAATTTCCAGTAAAAATGGGATCTCTGTCGCTCACAATAACCATTGGGCTTCCATGTAGCTTTTGAATTCTGTCCATAAATGTAGTAGCAACTGTACTTGCTTTAAATGGATGAGATAATGCACAAAAGTGTGCATACTTGGTAAGTCTATCAACTACCACCATAATGACACTCTTTCCTTCGGACTTAGGTAAACCTGTGATAAAATCCATTGAAATCTCTTCCCAACGTTGACTTGGAATGGATAAAGGTTGTAGAAGTCTCGGGGTCTTAATTGTTTCCACTTTATTCTGCTGGCAAACCAAACATTCCGCCACAAACTTTTGAATATCAGATTTAAGGCCATCCCAAAAAAATTCTTTCTTCACCCCGTGGTAAGTTTTTAAAAATCCTGAGTGTCCTCCTAAAGGAGAAGTGTGCAATTCCATAAGAATCTTTTGTTTTAGTTGGGAATTCTTACAAAGATATAAGTGATATTTGTACCATAAGGAATCATTTTTCCAACTAAATGTATCAGATGTACTAGGATCTTGCTGCAACTTTTGAATGAGTGTCCATACATCTTTGTCCTTCTTCCATTCATCTCTTGCTTTGGTTATCCAATTTGGTTGGATAATAGAAATGGCACAAAGCAATGCTTCCACCTCTTCATTCTTTCTTGAGAGTGCATCTGTAACAACATTAAGCTTTCCTTTTTTGTATATTATTTCAAAGTCATAACCCAACATCTTTGTGACCCATTTTTGCTGCTCTTCTGAACATAGTCTTTGTTCCAAAAAGTTTTTAAGACTATCATGATCAGTTTTTACCTTGAAGTGTCTTCCCATTAGGTAAGTTTTCCATTTCTTTAGCGCATGCAGTATTGCTAACATTTTCTTCTCATAAATAGGTTTCTGTAAATACTTTCCTTTGATTGGATGATTTTAAAAAGCAATGGGTCTTCCTTCCTGCATTAAAACATCACCAATTCCATTTCCTGAGGCATCACATTCCACAATAAAAGTTTTTGTGAAGTCTGGCGTAGCTAAGACAGGCGCTAGGCACATTTCCTCT
This sequence comes from Pinus albicaulis, assembly GCA_034641835.2. NCBI lineage: Eukaryota > Viridiplantae > Streptophyta > Pinopsida > Pinales > Pinaceae > Pinus > Pinus albicaulis. The sequence continues at coordinate 835,683,887 of CM076580.1, read as the reverse complement.
TTAAGATGTTCAAAGGCCTTAGTTGCTTCAGGATTCCATGAAAATGCATCTTTCTTCAATAATGTTGTTAGAGGTGCTCCTATTCTCCCATAATTCTTAACAAACTTGTTATAATACCCTGTTAACCTGAGAAATCCTCGCAACTGCTTTATGGTTGTAGGGACTTTCCATTTATTAATGGCTTTAATTTTGTTAGGGTCTACTTTAACACCCTCGTGAGATACAATATGACGCAAATATTCCACCTCTTTTACTCCAAAGAAACATTTGGATGTTTTTGCATATAATTTTTTCTCCTGCAATAGTGTGAGGACCCTGTCAACATGTTCAACATGATCCTTCCAAGACCTGTTGTAGATTAGTATATCATCAAAAAATACTAGCACAAATTTTCTAAGGGTTTGAAAATGGAATTCATCAACCCTTGAAATATAGAAGGTGCATTGGTAAGGCCAAAAGGCATGAACAAAAATTCATAATGACCCTCATGAGTTTGAAATGCTGTTTTTGGAATATCTTCAGTCTTCATTCTAATTTGATGATATCTTGAACGAAGATCCAAATTGGTAAAATAAATTGCTCCATGTAATTCATCCAATAATTCATCAATCATAGGAATGGGAAATTTATCTTTAATGGTGAGCTTATTGAGCTCCCTATAATCCGGACACATTTTCCATGATCCATCCTTCTTGTGTACCAATGCTACAGGAGCAGAGAAAGAACTTTGACTAGTTTGAATTATACCCGCCTCTAACATTTCTGCAATCATACGTTCAATTTCGCTCTTTTGTACGTAAGGATATCTATAAGGCCTGATGTTTGGAGGAACACTTCCTGGAATCAAATTAAATGCATGATCATGATCACAAATAGGTGGGAGTCCTTTGGGAGTTTCAAACACCTTGGAATAATTGTCCAATACATGTTCGAGATCTGCAGGAATAAATGATTTTGATGTTGGAACTTCTACTGAGCATAATTGTGAAATTACGCCTCGTTGTTCTTTATTTAGAATATTTGTCATGACATTAGAGCTTATTATCCTTCCTGGCTTCCCTGCTATGCCTCGTAATTCAACTTCCTTTCCTTCTAAAAACAATTTCAAGAAAATTTCTTGAAAATTGAAAGCTACCGTCCCCAAATATTGTAACCATTGTACTCCTAGTACAACATCAGCACCTCCCATAGGAATGGAAAACATTGGAATAGAAAATAAATATTCCCCCATGGTTAGCTTGATATTATGGCATTTCCCGGAGCAATTTATAGTTGCTCCATTTGCAACCATCACTTGACATTCTGGTGCTGGGTATAAGAAAAAATTTAATTCCTTGGCTACCTTACAATGAATAAAATTATGGGTGCTACCTGAATCAATCAACACTATTAGCTTTTTCTTCTTGATCTGTCCTTCTATCTTAAGAGTTTGAGGAGTGGTAATTCCTGCCAATGCATTACACGATATGGTCGGATTCATTTCTTCCTATTCTAGGGCTGGTTCCTGGTGTATATCCTCTTCTTGTTCATTTTCTTCTTCTTCTTCACAATCTATGTAAAATAATTTATTTTCAACACACTTATGACCTTTAGTGTATTTGCTATCACAACTGTAGCAAAGCCATTTTGCTCTTTTTTTTCCAATTTTTGTGGTGTCAATATTGTAGATTTTGGAAATCTAGGCATAGCAACACTTCCTTCTTTATAGAATTGAGTGGTAGGCTTCCTTGTCGCCATAATTTTACATTCAACTTTTCTTGCCAACCTGGATGCCTTCTCCAATGAATTAGGTTCCAAAAAATGAACTTCATGTTGGATGTTATCCTTTAGAGTGCCTATGAAGAGATCAATGTGGTCAATGTGTTGCCCCATTAAACCCTTTTGTTTGGGATTTATCAATTGGCTAAAGAAGGTGTTGCTCTTTGTATCCTCATAATGTGCTATCATTTCCTCTGTAAAAATTGACCAAGTGACAATTTTTTTACGGGAGAAAAGCCGTCGATACCATACAAACGTATTTTTTTCTAAATGTAAAGTTGCAATGCATACCTTTTGTGTGTTTTGCACGTTATGGAGATTAAAATATTGCTCCATCTGTAGTATCCATGTTACAGGATCCTCTCCATCAAACTTCCTCATATCCATCCTCAGAATATGGTGGTTTTTCCTGCCAACATTAGAGTTTATGAAATCACGATTAACACTTATTTTGTTCTCATCATGAGGTTCTTCTACTATCTTTTCACCATTATAAAACGTTTCTTGTATCAGCTTTGTCAAACCTTCCATGTCTGCTTTTAGAACATTTTTCATGTTCTCCATTTTCTCATCGATCTTAGCTTCCATGTCATCCATCTTAGATTCCATGCCATCTATCTTAGATTCCACACCTTTCTTCAAAACTTCCATGTCATTTTTTGTTGCTCTTTGCGAGAGAGAAATTTGTTGCACTTGCTCTTGTAATTTTGATATGTCATGTTTCCATTCGTCGTCTTCGAGTCATAGTAGAGATTTCCAAAGGCTTAATGGGTGTTCAATTCTTTTTAGGGGTCATTTTATAATACAATACTGATATATATTCTACAATATTCCCTTGCAATCAATTCAACTTGATTCTTCAAAAAAGACTTATGCAATTCAGAAAAAAGTTACACACCTTTTACTTGTTTTTGAGGAGCTCGATATTGAAATTGGATTATCTCTGTGATTTAGGCTCTTCAATATTTGAAATTAAGCAATAAATTTTCCCTCTAAATTATCCTTTGAATGCCACAGGTCTTACTTGATTTGGATTCTCCAAGACAAAGTTATGTCCAATCTCCCACAATGACCTAATTATGGATTAGTTCAGTATAGAGAACTTGTACGGCTTGCCACGTATCATTGTTTCATCCTTCACCTCTGAAATTGATATCCAAGAAACTACAATCTGTGTGCTTATGACCACTTTTTACGTCACTCCAATCCGATGCTCAGATAGAGAGTTATTGAAATTTTCCCACAATCACCTCTTTGAGATGAAATTCAGGAGCTTGAAAAAGCACTACATTCCACAAATCATATCTCCAAAAATATTGTGAACCAAGATCTGAAATTTTTTGATGCATTTCCTTAGGATTTCAGATTCTCACCATAAAAATTTCAGATACTGATCCTCAGTAGAAAAAAATTTATAGTGCAAATTCCACGATGACCTGTTTAGGAGCCTGAAAAAAGACCTAACTTCCACAGATCATATCTCCGAAATGTTACGAACCAAGCTCTGAATTTTTTAGAAAATATTCCTTAGGCTTTTGGATTCGCACCCTAAAAATTTTAGCTTTTGAAACTTTGTATAAAAAAATTTATAGCAAAAATGCCACGATGACCTGTTTGGAGCAGCAAAACCCTAGAATCCAAAGCTCTGATACCAAATGTTGTGAAACCAGCTCCAAAAAGAGAAGAAAAGAGATATCAACGCCTTAGAAATAAGCCACTTCGAGGGGGAAACCTCCAATACATTACATGAATGAAAAATTCTTGGATGATACAATTTACAAAACTCCTTTCTATATAAAGGGAGGTATGGGTCCATAAAGGAACTTAGCCGACCTAACAATAATAATTTAAGGGCATAATAATAACAAAATGGGGGTTACAAGGGTACAATAATAACAATAAGGGGTTTACACTAACAATAATAAGGGACTATACTGTGATATAGGGGATCTACCACCCTTAACCTTAACTATAACCTAACCTTAACCTTAACCTTCCCATAACCATAACATTAACCTTAACCTTAACTTTAAATTTTATCAGTAACCCAACTTTTAACCTAACATCAATTCTGAATTTACCCTTAACCTTAACCTTATCCTTAACCTTAACCTGACTAAACTCGTAACTTGAACCTTAACCTAACCTTAACCTTGACTTTACCCTTAACCTAAATTTAACCATAAGCTTAACCTTGAATTTACCCTTAACGTAACCTTAGCCTTAACCTCCCATGACCAAACCCTTAAAATTAACCTTAACCTGACTAAACCCTTAAGGATAGGGTGAAGTTAAAGCTAAGGTTAAGGTTAGGTTAATCTGAAGCTTAAGGTTAGGTTAATATTATGGTTAAGGTTACAGTTAGCTCAAGGTTAAGGGTAAATTTAAGGTCAAGGTTAGGTTTAAGTTATCATTAAGGTTAAGGTTAGGTTAAGGCTAAAGTCAAGGTTAAGGTTAAGGTGAATGTTAAGGGTAAGGTTAAGGTTACGGTTAAGGGTAAGGTTAAGGTTACGGTTAAGGGTAAAATAAAGGTTAAGGTTATTTTAAGCATAAGGTTAAAGATAATGGTAAGGTTAGAGTTAGGTTAAATTTAAGCTTATGATTAAGGTTAGGTTAAGGGTAAAATTAAGGTTAAGGTTAGGTTAAGGTTAAGGTTAAGGTTACGGGTTTAGTCAGGTTAAGGTTAAGGTTAAGGTTAAGGTTAAGGTTAAGGCTGAGGCTAAGGGTAAAGTCAAGGTTAAGGTGAAGGTTATAGGTCAAGGATAAGCTTACGGTTTGGTCAAGGTTAGGGTTACGTTATAGTTAAAGTTAAGGTTAAGGTTATGTTAAGGGTAAAGTTAAGGTTAAGGTTATGGTAAGCTTATGGTAAGGTTAAGGTTAAGATAAGGTTAAGGGTAAGGTTAAGGTTAAGGTTAATTTTACGTTAAGGGTAAATTCAAGGTCAAGGTTAGGTTAAGGTTAAGATAAGGTTAAGTTTAAGGTTAAGGTTAATGTTAGGTTAAGCGTATAGTTAAGGTTAAGGTTAAGGGTAAGGTTACGGTTAGGTTTAACGTTAAGGTTAAGGTTAAGGTTAGGTTAAGGTTAGGTTAAGGTTAAGATAAGGTTAAGCTTAAGGTTAAGGTTAAGGTTAAGTTTAACGTTAAGGACCTTACCCTTAACCTTATCTTAACCATAACCTTAACCTTAAACTTACCCCCTTAACCTTAACCTTAACTTTAACCTGACTAAACCTATAACCTCAACCTTAACCTTAACCTTAACCTGACTAAACCCGTAACCCTTAACCTTATCTTAATATTAAGGGTTTGGTCAAGGTTAGAGTTAATGGTAAGGTTATAGTTAGGTTAAGGTTAAGGTTTAGGTTAAATTTAGGTTAAGGTAAGTTTAAGGTTATTGGCTTAGTCAGGTTAAGGTTAAGGTTAAAGTTATGGTTAAGGGGGTAAGGTTAAGGTTGCGGTTAAGGTTAAGGTTATGGTTAAGGTTAAGGTAAGGTTAAGGTTAAAGTTAAGGTTAAGGTTAGGTTAAGGTTAGGGCTAGGTTATAGTTAACGTCAAGTTTAACGTTAGGGTTAATGTTATGTTAAGGTTAATGGTACGATTAAGCCCTTAAACTTCCCATAACCATAACCTTAACCTTAACCTTAACCTTACCTTAACCTAACCTAACCTTAACCTTATCCTTACCTTAACCTAACTTTAACCTTAACCTTCCCCTAACCTTAACCCTAACCTCACCCTAACCTTACCCTTAACCTTCAACTTAATTTTAACTGAACCTTAACCTTAACTTTACCCTTAACCTAACCTTAACCTTAACCTCAACCTAACCCTAACCTTGACCTTAATCTTAACCTTAACCATAACCTTAACCTGAACCTAACCATAACTTTGACTTTACCTTTAACCTAACCTTAACCTTAACCTTAACCTAACCTTAACCAAACCCTTAACCTTAAACTTAACCTGGCTAAACCCATAACCTTAACCTCAACCTAACCATAACTTTAAATTTACCCTTAACCTAACTTTAACCTTAAATTAAGGTTAGGTTAAGGTTAGGTAAGGGTAAGGTTAAGGTTACGGGTTTAGTCAGGTTAAGGTTAAGGTGCTAACGTTAAGATTAGGTTAAGGTTAAGGTTAAGGTTAAGGTTAAGGATAGGTGAAGGGTAAAGTTATGGTTAAGGTGAAAGTTAAGGGAAAGGTTAAGGTCAAGGTTACGACTTTAGTCAGGTTAAGGTTAAGGTTAAGGGTTTGGTCAAGGTTAAGGTTAGGGTTAAGGTTATAGTGAAGGTTAAGGTTAAGACCTGTAACCTTAACCTCAACCTTCACCTTAACCTTAACCTTAATCTTAACTATAACCTAGCCTTAACCTTTACTTTAACCTTAACCTAACCTTAACCTTTACCTTAACTATAACCTAACCTTCACCTTTAACCTTAAAATTAACCTTAACTATAACCTTAACCTTTACCTTAACCGTAACCTTAACTATAACCTAACCTTAACCTTTACCTTAACTATAGCCTTAACCTTAACTATGACCTAACCTTCACCTTAACTTTAACTTTACCCTTTCCCTTAACCTTAAGCTTAACCTTAACCTTACTAAACCTGTAACCTTAACCTTACCCTTAGCTAACCTTAACCTTAATGTAACCTAACCTTAACCTTAACTATAACCTAACCCTAACCTTGAATTTAACTTTACCCTTAACCTTGTCCTTAACTTTAACCTTAACCTTGACCTTGTCCTTAACCTAACCTTATCCTTAACATTAACCTTAACCTAATCTTAACCTAACGTTAACCATAACCGTAACCTTAACCTAACCTTAACCTTAACTTTACAATTAACCTATTCCTAACCTTGAACAAACCCTTAATGTTAGGTCCATATATTACTAGTATATTCCCTTAGTGTTTTTAGTGTAACCCGCTTATTGTTATTATTGTACCCTTGTAACCCCCATATTGTTATTATTGTGCCCTTAAATTATTATTGTTAGGCTAGTTAGGATTACATTGTGGCACAACTAGGATTACATTGTGGCTCCATTGACTCCTATATATAGAAAGGAGGTTTTGTAATTTGTAGCATCCAAGAATTGTTAATTCATGTAATGTATTGGAGGTTTCCCCATCTAACTAGCTTATTTCTAAGGCGTTGATATCACTTTTCTTCTATTTTGGAGCTGGTTTCTCAACATTTGGTATCAGAGCTTTGGATTCTAGGGTTTCGCTCCCCCAAAGAGGTCATCGTGGAATTTTCACTATAATATGGATACTACAGATGGAGCAATATTTTGATCTCAATAATGTGCAAAACACACAAAAAGTACGCATTTCACACTTCTCCTTTAGGAGGACACTTAAGATTTTTAAAAAATTACCACAGTGTGAAGAAAGATTTTTTTTGGGATGGCCTTAAATCTGATATTCAAAATTTTGTGGCAGAATGTTTGGTTCGCCAGCAGAATAAATTTGAGAAAATTAAGACCCCGGGTCTTCTACAACCTTTATCCATTCCAAGTCAACGTTGGAAGGAGATTTCAATGGATTTTATCACAGGTTTACCTAAGTTTGAAGGAAAGATTGTCATCATGGTTGTGGAGCTATAAAAAGGGTCTCTTTCACCTCTAATTACCTCACATTAATATGTCAATCCGGGAGCGTTTTGTCATTACAAAGAGTGACTCAATCCGAGGCTATCATTTGTCAGAGTAATGCTAGTAGTACAGTGCATAAGAAATACAAGAGTAAACGGATGCTTGCTTGTAACTAAATTACTTCAAAGAATAAATCACGCACTCAAAAAACTCAACAGCTTATCAGTCAAGGGTTCGGCAATGATAACCCATCCCTTCGGAAACTGACGGAAAGGAAACTAGAGCATGGATCACAAGCCTGGGAGCTAGACAGTGACTGCCACTACTCACTACAGCCTTAGATCATCTCTCACACCAAACCAACAACTGCAAGTAAATGGAACATCAAAGCGAATAAAGGATTGAACAACAATTCTGGAATGGAACAACAAGTCTAAAATGGAACAGCAATTAAATAACTAAGTCCCGCGGGTTGTAACCTATTAACTCAAATACTCTCTATGCAATCAAATAACATTCCTTCACTCCAAAGGCAATTCACACAAATCACACTAAAGGAACAGCAATAACGATTAATGAATTATGGAGCAGTACTGATAAATTAGAAACGCACACAACACGAACATTTAATATAACATCTCTGTAACATAACAGTAAGAACATGCAATGAACTCTTGAAAGGATTAATAACTTGATGCAGAGTCAACACACAATTCTATCTGCAAAAACTTCAATGATTCAATCTTTAACAGAGCATGTAATATGAACTTATAAAACATACCAAATTACCAAATACAATGATAAACAAACCACACAGGAATAAAGCCGTAATGGTACAGAAGCAAGTGTCCTTCGGGGCCGAGCCCTTAGCCTCCAAGGATACACCGCTTGAAGTTAATCCAGTCGCAGAGATGAAATAATCACCAAACTTTCATTAATGCATCGGTCAAAAATACATTGAACCAGTTCTCAACGAAACTTAATAATCAAAGCTGATGTTCTACAGAAATTACATAAAACGTATCCTTCATCTCTATATCTATCTTCTCTCAAGCTAACAGTGTTGTCTTTTTATATAAAGATGACGGCGGAGATGTCCAAGTGACAAGGTAAATAAAGCAGCGATCCCTCAGGATCGAAGATCCTGAGGGATTCGCCAAACTGTTTAACTCTTCATCCTGTCTTTTCTTTTGCGCTGAGCTGGTGTCTTCTCCTTCTTTTCCGAGCCGATGTGCTTTGATCTGTTTATCTTTGTTTGCGTTCGGTTCTCGTCCAGAGGGACAGCAGTTATCTCAACTTTGTCCTTTCCTTTGGAACGACAATCCCTCGTTTTCTCCTTTTCCTGTATAGAAAATAACCATTATCAGTGGCTAAGTCGTGCATATCAATTCTCATGTGTTTTGTTATAGTTCCTTATTACTTTCCAAATTCATGACACAAAAAGGTTCACAAATTCTATTAAAAAACCACTGAAATAATGATCAAAAGCATACCTTTTTAGTACTCCACACACCCCCCTGCTTACCTTGTTTCATGTCCTCATGAAAACATTGTAGTTGACATGCAATGCAGTGAGAGAATATGCTGGAGAAGGAGTCTCATGCGGAGGCCTACAACCATGTTGAGTGATTAGATAGTCAAAGAACTGACCTGTTTGCCCCTCAGGCATATCATACAGGGCCTGGTATCCGGGTGCAGGATGCCAAATAATTGGAGTGAGAAATCTATATCCTAACCAGGATGACCCTGCTTTTAGAATGGTCTCGCCATAGAGGTTCAAACGGTCAGCAGCTAACTCAAATTTCTCATACTTAAATGGTTCCCTGAGCTGAATGTTTGGATCAGAGATTCGATATCGAAATTTGGCTGCATTAATAGCCAAGTCTTTGATGGAAAGAAAATACTCTAAACTCTCTTGAATGAGTGCCTCATGCATGGGTCCTAATGTTTCAATGGCACCAGGAGCCTTTATAAGATATCTATGAGCTTTCCACAACTGTACTGGGTTCCTAGGCTTAGCCCTAACCCGTAAATCTAGACCATTTTCCTGACCCTGGAAAGTGTCATAGGCTTTGAGCCACTTAATCTGATTAACCCCGAATGAAATGAATGCTTGGAATTGGATGTCTCCAATGAAAGGGCCAGGGTTTAATTCAGTCTTCTGACTTAACACAACGTCGTGCAAATAAATTTCACACAACAATCTCTGGACTTTCACTCCATAATGTTTACAGCAATCTATAAAGTCATTGACGGTGTTAATTTGTATAGGGGTGCCTGCTTTAACAGCTTTGATTTTTAATTGTAAATATCGTTCTAATAAAAACAGAGCATAGTTTTTAGCAGGGGCCCTACATGCTAAAACATCATTGTATAAAGAACACAAGTCATTCATCTGTTTGATAACAGTATTTAGTCTACTGGTTACCTGTGCAACTTCCTCTTGGTCCTTTTTCCAGCCTTCAAAGGCCTGGCTTTTGGATTGACTGACGTCCCTTAGTTGCTGCTGTAACTCTTCATATTTTTCTCGGGGAACCGTTTGCTCTCTAAGCTATTCGGCTTCTTGCTGGGCTTGCTTCACCATCTTATGCAAGGTTTTCGTTTTCGGATCTTTTTTCCATAGATCAGTGGAGGCCGGGAGTTTTACCTGAACTTTCTTATTATGCTGTTTGGAGTTCAGAACCCTTATTACCCCTGAGGGTGGTGCCTCTGTCTGAATTTTCTTGTCACTGATCCTTATATCATCCTTTTCTGTTTTAACGCGAACACCCGTCTGTTCCTCAGCATCATTTGGAACGACAGCTGGATCCTCAGTAGGGTTTTGAACAGCAGGCCGCTTGTTGGCCTTCTTTTTCCTCCCTCTGGTCTTTCTTACCTTCTGGTTCTTTTTCAGAATCCTAATTTGTTGTCTGAGCTGGGTTATCGTATTCAACAATTTATTCCGTTCCCTCCGCAACTTCTTAATTTCCAATGTTTCATTCGAAGGAACATCAGTCTGTCTGCTACGGACTGGATCATGACTAGTTGCTAAATCTTCCTCTTGGGGTTCTTCCTCACTGCTCTGCTCTGGCTGTTCAGGGGTAGGAGCCTCGACTGGTTCTGTCTCTTCCTGAGCGGATGCTGTCTCTTCTCCTACTTCCTCTAGAATTTCCTCTTGTGACTTGGGAACAGATTGTTCCCGTTCAGTATTTTCCTCCTCTTCATCATGAACAGGCATGTTTTCTTCTTGGGGTTTGTCGTGGGGGTCCTCTGAACTAGAAGGTTGACCATACTTACTCATATTGGCTAGGACTGCGGCCAAGTCATCATCTCCCAGTAGGTCTTGTAATGGGCTATCTTCCTGCTGTCCCATTTCTTCCTCCTGTTCAGTTTCTGCTTCTATTTCTGTTCCCGAAGGCTCGGCTGCTTCTTCTTCGGGTTACTCATCTTCAATTATCACTGGTTGGCTGGTGCTTCCCTAGAGCTTTTCCAGTCTTCCTCGTATTCGAGCCAACCGGGCTGATTTTCTGGGCTTATCTATGCTTCCTCTCATCCGAGCTAACCGAGCTGATTTTCTGGGTTCCTCTGGTTGCTCGGGTGAATCAATGGCATGCTTGCGCTTTGCCGATTCTTGATGTATCTCTGGTTGTTCTGATGTACTAGCAACATGTTCTCTGCGTTTTGCCGGACACTCTGGTGTGCTTATAGAATGTCTGCGTTTTGGGGATGGCTCTGTCAATCCCCCCTCAATCGTTGCAATCAGTTCTTCCCAGCTGCTCTGCTGCTGGGTGAGACCATAACTAACCACTAGTCGTATCAACCCATGGTGGCTAACGACTGACTCTACGTGTTGTGCCTTTCTCATACTTTGTGCAGCATCATGCAGTAAGGAGTTCAGGAGTGCAGGTAAATTTACAGAGCATCTCTGCTTTAAAACAGCTAAAAGTTTAAGATGTCGTGGTCTTACCACGTCTTTCCTTCCTTCGCAGGTAATGTAACTCTGCACTGTTCTTGCTAGCTCCGTCCAGGGTTCTCCTAGGGTTGCTGGCAGAACTCCCTTCCCCTTAATTGTCAGATTCTGGCCTTCGTCCTGGAAAATGTCCATGACCTTCTGTAATCGTTCCTTTTTTAATGTCCATACCGGTCCGGTGGCTGGTAGTCCTGAAACTTCTGCAATTATGTCATCAGTGACCGCTATCCGCTTCCCCCTTACTGTGGAGTGATCATCCTGTAGGTTCTGCAAAAATTCCATCGCTACTGTTTCATTGGACTCCTGTAGGCGATTGAAATAATTCAACCATCCTGCTCTTTCCAGGATCTCCCGAGCAGCAGCGGAGATCGTCAACTATTGAGGCTCGCTTCGAATTTCCCTTCCTCCCATAGTTTCACTGTAGATTCTAAATGGAACGGCAACTACGTTTTCTGTTTGAAACACAGAGAGGGTGATAATCGCAAGGTTTCGAAAAAACACAGAGTATGCAACAGTGCAACAGAAAGCAACTTGTGACAAAAATAGAAATGCCATGCCATTAAACCATGCCAAACCGTCGTATACTAGCTTTCCCGAATGGTAAGTTGACACGTAATACAGGGAATGATGAGGTTAACCTCCCCCCCCCGCAATGTGATAGGCTGTCCCAGCCGGCAAATAAAGGAGCGGCACCCGGTCTGCAATCAAGTCAGAAAGGAACAGCATATGGAATTATGCCATGTTAAAAAGGACAACGAATTACCGAAATCGAGGCGGATAATTGATCGCATATTAGATAAGAGGCTGTTGTGTTATGATTTGAGGCTGATGGATAGGGCATGTATCGTACTTGCCAATCTCAAGTGGTCATGGTCACTTCCGTTGCCATGATTGGTAATGATAAATATTCATGCGATATATAAATCGGGAAATGACATATAATTAATTCCTAGGAGATAAGAAACAAAAGAATATTAGTATCTTTACCCATTGGTGTAAGCAAGGTGACTTCAATACCATTAACAGTACTCTGCTGCCAACAGGTGTCCATAACCTTGGCAGAGTTGTTTTTTTCACCCTCGGAACCATGATCCTTTGTGTATACTTAGGAATGTTGTTATGTCAAAATGTAGACCATTATGATGGCTTGGTGACCAGTTAACCATAATGCCATTCACGAGGAAGGAGCGAAACGTGGGCAGGCCGGCTCGTGATGAGACCTCCTGTTCCAAGGTTTGTTTATTTGATATACCTTTTGGACCATATCCCTGGTGTGGTGGCCAGAATGGGAATGCCACTTCACTGCCATCCTCATGATCATGGTAGGCTGGCTCTCGATGAGACCCCCTATCCTGCATTTGACACTTGACATATCATGTTCACATATTTTTCTTTTTCATAGAATACTTTTCCTTATACACAAAGGGTGGCTCAACACTCCTTAAGAGTAGGAATGGTGGAAGAAGTCTTATTATCTCAATAGGAATATATAAACTCTTTGCTCTTATTCCCAAGTACTAAAAAAAGTTTAAGGGAATCAGCATGATAAAGATAACCAATCAGGGCAAAATTAGTAAAACCATGTCAACAAAAGGTAAGAAATAAGTATGTCCTTCCATTTTTCCTCTTACTAATGCAGAGCCTTATAGATATAGCGATTTATGGTTTGCAGATTTCGGTATGTTGTGATTTTATATTTCATTGCACAAATACATAGTTGTATCTTAAATACTAGAAAGAAGACGGGCAAGAAGCATCCTCAATTTAGATCAGCAAAAGAATAAGCTGTTTCACAAGGAGAGCAGAAGTATGCGAGTGGTGTTCCTTTGAAAAAGAAACAACAACGGATGATAAAAAACAGCAAAAATGCAAATGCCGTTCCTTTGGGAAAAAGGAACAACAAAAATAAAAATACTATAAAAACACTCAAAATGCCATTCCTTTGAAAAAGGAACAACAACAATAAAAGAATGCTGGTTCTTTGAAGAAAAAGAAGAGTGGTAACCAAAAGGAACAACGGAAAATGTAACAATGCCGTTCCTTTGAAAAAGGAACAGCAGAGATCCCGAATGCTGTTCCTTTAGAAAAGGAACAGCAAAACAAGCAAAACCAACATCATAAAAAAACACACATATGCTATTTTTAGAAGAGCAAAAATCGAGCTTTGTAAAAGAAAAGGAACAGCAAAAATGACAAGAAAATATTTAATTCAAACTTATGTACAAGAACCACTCAAAAAACAAGAACTTATGTACAAATTGCAAAAAGAAATGAACCCTTAATGAATTACAGGTGAGGAAGATTTCTCTTCCTCTCCTAAGATCTCCATATCAGTGTCTCGGTGTAGCTGCTGGCAGAAGGATTCCCGAGTGAGTGGTTTACGATAGAGATGGACTCGATGGCCATTTACTTTGAATGCATATCCAGAACCGTCAATGGTGATTAGAGTAAGGGTTCCGTTGTCATGCACCTTCTGGATTTCGTATGGTCCCAACCATCGAGTCTGAAGTTTTCCAGGGAAGTCCTGAAACCGAGAATCGTATAACAGAGCCCAGTCTCCCTCGTTGAAGACTTTGTTCTTGATGAGCGCATCATGCCATTTGGCTCGCTGCTGTTGAATCAATGTTGTATTTTGTAGTGCAGAGAGCCGAATTTCATCTAATTCATTGATCTGGTGTAGTCGATTGAGTTGTGCCTCGCTTAGATCTAGGCCAACTTCCTGTGCTGTCCGTAATGTTTGGATTTCAAATTCTATGGGAAAAATGGGTTGTTTTCCAAACACTAATTGATAAGGTGAGTAACCGGTGGTGCTCCTCCATGTGGTTCTATAGGCCCAAAGTGCTTCAGGTAGCCGGGTAGCCCAATCACGCCTATGTGACGCAATGGTTTTCGTTAGGATTGATTCTATTATCTTATTGCTACTTTCTACCTGCCCATTCGCCTGTGGGTGATATGGAGTAGTGATCTTATGTTGGACATGATAATTGTTAAGTGTTGCAGCTAATTTATGCCCAACAAATTGTGGTCCTCCATCTGTAATTATTTCTCTGGGAAGGCCATAACGAACAAATAGATGGAACAGGAACTGTATGACAGAGTCCTCTGTGGCTCTTGGCAATGCTTCTGCCTCAACCCATTTGGTGACATATTCTGTTGCCACCAAGATATATGTTTTCTGATTTGATGAGGGGTTGATGGGTCCAACGAAATCAAGATCCCATCGCTCAAATGGTTCGATGACTAACTGCGGTTTCAGAGGCATCTCATCAGCTTGACCAGGTCGTCCTGCTCGCTGGCAGCTGTCACAAGCTTGGACAAACTTCTTTGCATCTTTGAAGATCGTAGGCCGGTAATATCCTGTCTGCAATACTTTATGTCCAGTTCTACGCTCAGCAAAGTGCCCCCCACACGGTCCATCGTGACAGGCTTTTAGGATGTCAAAGATTTCATCCTCTCTAACACATCGCCTGATATGCATGTCTGCTCCTGTGTGAAACAAATAGCCTCCAATCCACGAAAATCGAGAACTTTTCTGAATGATCTGCTTGCGCTCATTAGGAGTTAAATGTTTTGGTAATTTACCTACTGCAAGGTAGTTGGCAACATTAGCATACCAGGGTGTTTGAACAGCAATAGCAAACAGGTGCTCATCCGGAAATTGATCTTCCACTGCTGCTGCATCGCTTGATTTTGGTATTCTTGAAAGAAAATCGGCTACAGGGTTTTCTTTGCCAGGGCGGTCCTTGATTGTGATGTCGAATTCCTGCAATAAGATTAACCATCGAGTTACTCTGGCATTTGTGACAAGCTTATTTGCTAAATATTTTATGGAAGAATGATCTGTATACAAGATAACAGGGTAGCCTGTGATATAATGTCTAAATTTATTGACAACATGTATTACAGCTAGGAATTCTTTTTCAGTAACAGTGTAATTCAATTCAGCAGGGGATAAATTTTTGCTGATGTAATAGATAGCATATGGTTTTTTATCCTCTTCCTGCCCAAGGACTGCACCAATGGCTGTATCTGAAGCATCGATGATATCTGGAATGGTAGGTCCCAGTTTGGTCCTCGAAGGACTGGGGCTGTGGATACCAGCTTCTTTAGATCCTCGAAAGCACGGTCACATTTGTCTGTCCAAAGAAAATCAACGTTACCAGTCAGTGCATATAAAGGAGCAGCAATGTGTGAATAATGCTCTATAAATTGTCTATAATAACCTGAAAATCCAAGAAAACTGCGTACCTCTGTTTGAGTATTAGGAGTGGGAATAAGCAAAAGTATTTGGATTTTGGCCGGGTCTACCTGAATGCTGGCTGCTGAGACATAGTGTCCTAGGATAAGTCCTTCAGTCATCATCAAGAAACATTTTTCGTTGCTTAAGCAAAGCCTGGTAACAATGCAGCGTTGTAGGACTTTTTCTAGGGTGTCTAGAGCTGGATCAAAATCATCTCCATATGGTGTAAAGTCATCCATGTAAACTTCAAGTCCATCATTTATTAAATATGCAAAAATACTAAGGATAGCCCTCTGAAATGTGGCAGGAGCATTACATAGGCCAAAAGGTAGAACTCGATAGGCAAATGTTCCCCAGGGACAAGTAAAAGTAGTTTTATCCTGGTCTTCAGGGGCAATCTGAATCTGATTGTATCCACTGAAGCCATCCAAGAAGGAAAAGAACTTCTTCCCTGCTAAAGTATCCAATACTTGATCTATGAAAGGAAGAGGAAAATGATCCTTCTGTGTTGCCTTGTTTAGTTCCCTATAATCCACACAAATTCTCCATTTCCCGTTCTTTTTTGGTACCACCACAAGCGGAGAGACCCATTTACTATCAGAAATAGGGTAGATAAAATTCACATCTAAAAGTTTCTGAAGTTCAGTTTTTACGACATCTTTTAGATGAGGATTAAGTCTCCTTTGCGGCTGACGCACAGGTCTGGCATCTTTTTCTATATAAATGTGGTGTGTACATAATTGGGGATCGATTCCTTTCATATCGGGGTAGTCCCATGCAAATGCTTCTTGATATTTTGTTAACAGATGGATGAGATTTGTTTCTTGTTCAGGTGTGAGATTAGCATTGATGTTTAAAGTTTTCCCCGGTGCAATTTCCACAGTTTTACTATTTGCAACAGAAGTAACAGGTATCGTTTGGTCATGAATATCTTTCAGGGGATCTTCTTCCAATTCATTATCAAATGCTGCTTCTATCATGTGACACTGTGTGCGAGGTTCTGAGTAATGAAATTATTAATGGCATCGTCTTCTGTTTGATCTTTGAAATCGAGTGCCTCTTGTATAGTTAATGGAGATCTGATGTTATCAGTAAGGTATGATACAGGGTGTTTATTAGTTTTAATCATTGTGACACTTGGCTGCGCTGGAGGATATATAACTAAATTTTTGCTATTTGGTCCTCTGGTTATGGTCATATTTCCCTGCCGGCAACCAATGTAGGCATCGGCAGTGGCAAGCCAAGGTCTACCTAAAATTAGTGGATGTCCATCAAGTCGGGTTTTTGGATTAATTATCAGAAAATCGGTTGGATATTCCCAGGATTCTACAGAGACCATGACATCATGTAGAGTACCCTCTGGTCTAACCACAGATCGATCAGCCAATTCCAACAGAGTAGAGGTGGGTTCTACAGATGTAATGCCGAGCTTTTGGCAAGTTGTGGTTGTTAAAATATTAATTGCAGCCCCTAAATCAACTAAGGCATTGGACGGGGTCTGACCATAAATTTGAACAGTTATAATTGGGTTCCCGGGGTCTTCACATTTAAGGGGTGTTTCTCTTCCGGACAATAGGTCAGATAAGGTACCGACTACTTGGACTCTTGGATTATTTGTTATATTCCTCCTTGGTTTCTTTATGCACAATTCTTTTATAGTTTTTGCGTATATGGGAATGTCTTGAATGGCTTGGAGGAATGGAATTTTTATGTACAGGTTTTGTAATTCTCCCAGAATGTCAAAGTCAGGATATTGTATGGATCGAGGTATGGCTAATCGTTCTGGGAATGGAGGAGAGGATGTGGTTGCTTGATTATGAGTTTGTTGCTTATTTACATCCTCCTGTTGTGACTCATGTTCTCTGGGTAACTGATCTTCAATATGAACTGTTTTATCTCCCTCGGTTTCAATTATACGTCCAGATCTTAACTGAAGGTCATTGCACTCCCTCAAGTCAGGTCCTGTTTCTGGTGATTCTATGATTTGGATAGATTGGACCTGTCTGTTATTTGGATTAGGATCGGGTTGGGCTGGGAGTTGCGGTCTCAGGTTAGACTGGGGATTTTGTTGTAAAGATGGCAGAGTAGGTTGAGGGAGCGGAATGGTTCCAGCTGGGTGGTACATCGGTCTTTGCCAGCTTGTCTGCCAGGGTGAACTTTGTGAAGTAGAGGGAGTCCACTGTGAAGGGTATGGGCCATTTTGCCAATATGGTGGAGTATAAGGGAAATTCGGCCAACCAGTTTGGCTTGTTTGATTCAACCATGGATTTGAAGAAGGAAACGATTGTGGTGACCAGTTTGTAAATGGGGGTTGAGATTGATTTTGCCACATACCATATTGTTGAGAATTATACTGTGGGTTTTGAAAGAAAGAGGTTGGGTCCGGAAACATACCAGGTTGTCTCGGCTGCCACTGGCGGCGCTGGTTGATCGAATTCACCGATTCTGGTTCTTCTTCTGCTTCCTTATATACCTCTTTCAATCCAGGAAGTGAGGGGCAGCTCTCCGTAAGGTGATCTTTTGTACAGATGGCGCATGTTTGGACTTTATCCAGTGGACACTCCTTGTGGCTATGTTTTTTTCTGCATCGGGGGCAGAAGATTGCCAAATTATGTTCTGCCTCCAGCTGCTTCTGTTTAGCCTGCACAATATCAAGTTGTGTAGTTAGTGTCCCCATAATGTCAGTTTTAAAATTTTCTAATAAATTTCCAATTTCTGCACGTGTTACTCCTTCTGTTGATACTTTGTTATCTCTTGCAAACCGATCATATTCTGTCGGTTTTATTCTTGTGCTGCCTCTCGAACTCCTGATACATAAGTCAAGGATGTCAGTAAAATTCTCTTGATAAATATCCCCTTTGCCCATAATGTTTAATGTTTCAATCCATTGTTCCTTCATGCCCCTCATTAATGCGGTTTTTAACACATTATCAGGTAAAGGTAGCGATGCATAAGGAGATCTTTGTAAATTATACTGAAAACGTTCCACATACTCCTCTAATGTTTCATTTGGTCTGGCTGTCATTTGAAATATTTCGTCTTTTAATTCTCTAGACCTACAATAATCCTGATATTTCTTTAAGAAGGATTCTTTCATTTGATCCCAATTGTTGATAACCCCGCCACCTAGCCCCATAAACCATCTTAAAGCAGCCCCTTTTAATGTAGAGGGAAATAATTTCAATTTTGGGGATCGGTGGTGTAATCATACCTCCTACATAACACATCGAATTCGAATAAGAATGCATCCGGATCTTCTGATGTGAGTCCGTGAAATGTGGGGATATGCTGAAGAGGGATAGCTTTCATGGGTGCATTTGCTGCAGAATCCACTATAGGATATTGTAATGTAGAGGTTTGAGTATTTGGCTGGTTTTGAGCATTTGGTTGGTTTTGAGCCATGGGATCGAATATATGCCAATAAACTTCTGGGATATCTAGGAGGGTATTCCTAGGTTGAGTGGGAACGGTTTTGACAGGGATATTTTTAATAGCGCTTCCTTTATCTGGAATAATGGGAATACCAAGTGTCTGAGGAGATTGAATTCCTTCAACAATGACTTTCGCAGCACTCCCCTTATCTGGGCTATCTAAAGGTTGATTTGTCTCAATAGGGGATTTTGGTTCCTTGGTTTCCCCTGCTTCTCCTTCTCCTTCACAAAAGTTGCTAGAGTTCCCTTCTTGCAATAATTCAGGCGTAGAATTTTCAATTTCTTGAAAGTCCTGCTCTTCAGTTTGACTATGCACCTCAGCGCAGGCTACAGATGGTGATCCTGTGGCCTGAAGTGAACTAGTAGGCGGTTTAGAAATGTTTTTCTTGAGGCCTACTGATGGATGAGATTCTGTTTTCTTATAGATTTCGTCTATGAAGGTCGTTCGGCCAAGGGTCACCGGCCCCTTAGCTTTTTCAGGTTTGGATGGGGGTTTGATATTCTTTTCTGGTCTTTTCTGCTTAGTCATGCACTCAAAAATAAACTACGAACTTCTATTCAAACAAGCAACAAAAAATCTGTTAGGAAAGCGGATAATGAGCAGGTCTTTTACATGCTCTGCACGTAGGTTCTTACCTTCCGTTTTTAGGATCCAACTCCTCCCTAGCAGGCTTGTACACTACTCTGAAAAAAAAAAACAAATGGCTACACTCTTTCCCCGGCAACGGCGCCAAAATGTAGAGCTATAAAAAGGGTCTCTTTCACCTCTAATTACCTCACATTAATATGTCAATCCGGGAGCGTTTTGTTATTACAAAGAGTGACTCAATCCAAGGCTATCATTTTTCAGAGTAATGCTAGTAGTACAGTGCTTAAGAAATACAAGAGTAAACGGATGCTTGTTTATAACTAAATTACTTCAAATAATAAATCACACACTCAGAAAACTCAACAGTTTATCAGTCAAGGGTTCGGCAGTGATAACCCATCCCTTCGGAAACTGATGGAAAGGAAACTAGAGCATGGATCACGAGCCTGGGAGCTAGACAGTGACTGCCAATGCTCACTATAGCCTTAGATCATCTCTCACACCAAACCAACAACTGCAAGTAAATGGAACAGCAAAGCGAATAAAGGATTGAACAGCAATTCTGGAATAGAACAACAAGTCTAAAATGGAACAGCAATTAAATAACTAAGTCCCGCGGGTTATAACCAAACTCAATCTATTAACTCAAATATACTCTTTGCAATCAAATAACATTCTTTCACTCCAAAGGCAATTCACACAAATCACACTAAAGGAACAACACCAACGATTAATGAATTATGGAATAGTACTGATGAATAGAAACGCATACAACACGAACATTTAATATAACAGCTCTGTAACATAACAGTAAGAACATGCAATGAACTCTTGAAAGGATTAATAACTTGGTGCGGAGTCAACACACAATTCTATCTGCAAAAACTTCAATGATTCAATCTTTAACAGAGCATGTAATATGAACTTATAAAACATACCAAATTACCAAATAACAATGATAAACAAACCACACAGGAATAAAGCCGTAATGGTACAGAAGCAAGTGTCCTTCGGGGCCGGGCCCTTAGCCTCCAAGGATACACTGCTTGAAGTTAATCCAGTCGCAGAGATGAAATAATCACCAAACTTTCATTAATGCATTGGTCACAAATACATTGAACCAGTTCTCAACGAAACTTAATAATCAAAGCTGATGTTTTACAGAAATTACATAAAAGCGTATCCTTCATCTCTATATCTATATCTCTCCCAAGCTAACAGTGTTGTCTTTTTATATAAAGACGACGGCGGAGATGTCCAAGTGACAAGGTAAATAAAGCAGCGATCCCTCAGGATCGAAGATCCTGAGGGATTCGCCAAACTGTTTAACTCTTCATCCTGTCTTTTCTTTTGCGCTGAGCTGGTGTCTTCTCCTTATTTTCCGAGCCGATTTGCTTTGATCTGTTTATCCTTGTTTGCGTTCGGTTCTCATCCAGAGGGACAGCAGTTATCTCGACTTTGTCCTTTCCTTTGGAACGACAATCCCTCATTTTCTCCTTTTCCTGTATAGAAAATAACCAGTATCAGTGGCTAAGTCTTGCATATCAATTCTCACATGTTTTGTTATAGTTCCTTATTACTTTCCAAATTCATGACACAAAAAGGTTCACAAATTCTATTAAAAAGCCACTGAAATAATGATCAAAAGCATACCTTTTTAGTACTCCACAATGGTGTTAGTTGATAGACTTACCAAGTACGCACACTTTTGTGCATTATCTCATCCATTTAAAGCAAGTAAAATTGCTACTACATTATGGACACAATTCAAAAGCTACATGGAAACCCAAGGGTTATTGTGAGCGACAAAGATCCCATTTTTACTGAAAATTTTTGGACGAAGTTATTTTCTTGTGTGGGTACTCAATTAGCTCATAACTCATCTTATCATCCTCAATCCAATGGTCAAACTGAGATAGTAAATAGATGTTTGGAAGGATATCCTTTTTTTTTGTATCTGATAAACAAACACAATGGTTCAAGTGGTTACCTCTCGCTGAATGGTGGTATAACACTTCCTTCCGTACTACAGAAAAAATGATCCCATTTATGGCACTTTATGGATATCATCCACCATCCATCACATCATCTTTAAGAGAAAATTCGAAGGTTCAAGCAGTGGAAGATCACATCGAGCATCAACAAGAAGTTCTCCAACTCTTAAAGGATAACTTGAATTTCGCACAAAATAAAATGAAACAACAGGTAGATCAACATCGCAGCGAGAGAAGTTTTGATGTAGGAGACTGGGTATTCTTATGGTTACAACCATACAAACAAATTTACCTCAAACAAGCTAAGAAGGATAATAAATTATCAACAAATTACTATTGTCCTTACAAGGTGTAGCAAAATATTGGTACTATGGCACACAAATTGGAGCTTCCTGCTTCTTCATGAGTGCATCCAATTTTCCATGTTTCATGCTTAAAGAAGTTTATAGGTGAGCATATTCTAGTTCAAACAATATTTCCAGAACTTGATGAGGAAGGAAAAATTGTATTGGAACTTGAAGCGGTCACGGAAACCAGAACTCGACAGCTAAGGAATTGATCAATTTCAGAGTATCTCATTAAGTGGAAGAACTTACCCACTGAAGATTCTACATGGGAGGATGAGAATTTTATATAGAAGCACCTAGAGCTACACAAGCATTCAGGACAACACTTTTTTGAAGGAGAGGGGCATGTCAGGTCCCTCTATTACTAGTGTAGTCCCTCAGTGTTGTTAGTGTAACCCCCTTATTGTTATTATTGTACCCTTGTAACACCCATATTGTTATTATTGTGCCCTTAAATTATTATTGTTAGGCCGGCTAGGATAACATTGTGGCCCCATGGACTCCTATATATAGAAAGGAGGTTTTGTAATTTGTAGCATCCAAGAATTTTTCATTCATGTAATGTATTGGAGGTTGCCCCCTCGAAGTGGCTTATTTCTAAGGTGTTGATATCTCTTTTCTTCTATTTTTGGAGCTGGTTTCTCAACACTTAACCTTAACCTTAACCTTACCCTTACCCTTAACCTGACTAGAACCGTAACCTTAACCTTACCCTAATATTAACCTTAACCTAACTATTTAGTTCCAATTGATGATGTAAATTATAGTTCAATTTAATTTCAACCCAGGAAGGTAAAGTTAGAAGTGATTATATAAAATATATAGATCTAGAAAGATTCCTAATTTGTCCAAGATCTTAAAGTTCCGTTACAAGAACATATTCGTCAAGATATATTCCAACAATTAAACAAACACAAATCTAACATTTGTCAAGATCCTATGTTTCTCTTACAAGAACACATGAATTTTAGGATCTCCTCCAGTATTAGAACATTTAACAAAAACTTAGAAGCTGAAATGAAACAAACCTAAATCTAATAGTTGTATGAGGTCTTATGGTTATCTTACAAGAACACTTTCAAATAATACTCTTTCCAATATTATAACATCTAACAAAACTTAAAAGCTGAAATCAAACAAAAACATAAATTAAATTATACCTAAAATAAGTATGCAAGTCAAGCCATGGGGGACCTTCATAACTCCTCAAGCACACCACTTCAAAGGAGACTCAGATGTAGAGGAAAAATCAAAGTATAATTATTTATTTCAAAATCTCCATTACAAACCAACTCTAAGATTACAACTCTAAGCTTCTAAGGTTACATACTCCAAAATTCTAAGATTACAAAAACTTACAAATGGAGGAGATTGTACTCCTATTTATACAATGGAATGAGTAAAAAACTCATAATGATGATCCACTAATCTCTCTTTAGTTCCATAAATCTCTCAACCATCTAGACACATAACCCCCTTTTGTCCTTGATCTTCTCCATGAGGTTTATCTTATCAAATTCGAATTTTATCATTCAAGGCCACATAAATGTGTCTTGGAAGCTTCCTTGGCACCTACACATGTCACAAAAACAATCCATTTTCCATATATGAAGTAAAATATATTATTTTCTAATATTTAATCAAGAATTTATCTTAAAAATTCTTAAAAATAAATAATATTTGGAAGATATAAATGAGACACATTAATGGTCAATAATAGGGAAAATGAAGTGACATGGTGGTGAATAATGAGTGATATAATGGAAGAATAGGTGAAAAATGTATGGTAATGAGTGATATTTGTATGACATTTCGAAGCCCAAACATATAATCCCCAACTAAAGCTCTTGCATGTCCTCATGCAAGCTACTACAATAACTTATTTGATTTGATTCTTAGAAATCCTCGCAACTGCTTTATGGTTGTAGGGACTTTCCATTTATTAATGGCTTTAATTTTGTTAGGGTCTACTTTAACACCCTCGTGAGATATAATATGACGCAAATATTCCACCTCTTTTACTCCAAAGAAACATTTGGATGTTTTTGCATATAATTTTTTCTCCTGCAATAGTGTGAGGACCCTGTCAACATGTTCAACATGATCCTTCCAAGACCTGTTGTAGATTAGTATATCATCAAAAAATACTAGCACAAATTTTCTAAGGGTTTGAAAATGGAATTCGTCAACCCTTGAAATGTAGAAGGTGCATAGGTAAGGCCCAAAAAGGCATTCCCAAAAATTCATAATGACCCTCATGAGTTTGAAATCTTGTTTTGGAATGTTTTCGGATCTTCATTCTAATTTGATGATATCTTAACGAAGATCCAAATTGGTAAAATAAATTGCTCCATGTAATTCATCCAATAATTCATCAATCATAGGAATGGGAAATTTATCTTTAATGGTGAGCTTATTGAGCTCCCTATAATCCGGACACATTCGCCATGATCCATCCTTCTTGTGTACCAATACTACAGAAGCGAGAGAAAGAACTTTGACTAGGTTGAATTCACCGCCTCTGCTTCATTTACGCAATCATACGTTCAATTTCGCTCTTTTGTATGGGATATCTATGGGCACGATGTTTGGAGGAACACTTCCTGGAGATCAAGATCAAATGAATAGCATGATCATGATCAAAAATAGGTGGGAGCCCTTTGGGAGTTTCAAACACCTTGAAATGATTGTCCAAGACTTTTTGGAGATATGCAGAAAGAGATGATTTTGATGTTGGAACTTCTAGTGAGCATAATTGTGCAATTATGCCTTGTTGTTATTTATTTATAATATTTTTCATGATATTAGAGCTTATTATATTTCTGAGCTTCCCTACAATACCCCATAATTCGACTTCCTTTCCTTCTGAAAAAAAATTCAAGAAAAGTTCTTGGAAATTAAAATATGCCATCCCCAAAGATTGTAACCATTGTGCTCCTAGTACAACATCAATGCCTCCCACATGAATGGAAAGAATTGTAATATTAAATACATATTCCCCCATGGTTAGCTTGATATTATAGCATTTTCCAGAGCAATTTATAGTTCCTCCATTTGCAACCATCACTTGACGATACAGTGCTGGGTATAGAAAACAATTTAATTCCTTGGCTACCTTACAATGAATAAAATTATGGGTGCTACCTGAATCCATCAACACTATTACCTTTTTCTTCTTGATCTGTCCTTCTATCTTGAGAGTTTGAGGAGTGGTAATTCCTGTTAGTGCATTACATGATATGGTCAGATTCATTTCTTTCTCTTCTAGGGCCGGTTCCTGGTGTATATCCTCTTCTTGTTCATTTTCTTCTTCTTCTTCACAATATCTGTAAAATAATTTATTTTCAGCACACTTATGACCTTTAGTGTATTTTCTATCACAACTGTAGCAAAGCCCTTTTTCTCTTTTTTCTTCCAATTTTTGTGGTGTCAACCTTCTAGGTTGTGGAAATCTAGGTGTAGCAACACTTCCTTCTTTATAGAATTGAGTGGTAGGCTTCCTTGTCGCCATAATTTTACATTCAACTTTTCTTGCCAACCTGAATGCCTTCTCTAATGAATCAGGTTCCAAAAAACGAACTTCATGTTGGATGTTATCCTTTAGAGTGCCTATGAAGAGATCAATGTGCTCAATGTGTTGCCCCACTAAACCCTTTTGTTTGAGATTTATCAATTGGCTAAAGAAGGTATTTCTCTTCGTATCCTCATAATGTGCTATCATTTCCTCCGTAAAAATTGACCAAGTGAAATTTTTTTTACGGGAGAAAACCCATCGATACCATAAAAATGTATTTTGTTCTAAATGTAAAGTTGCAATGCGTACCTTTTGTGTGTTTTGCACGTTATGGAGATCAAAATATTGCTCCATCTGTAGTATCCATGTTACAGGATCCTCTCCATCAAACTTCCTCATATCCATCTTCAGAATATGGTGGTTGTTCCCGCCAACATCAGATTTTATGAAATCACGATTAACACTTATTTTGTTCTCATCATGAGGTTCTTCTATTATCTTTTCACCATTAGAAAACGTTTCTTGTATCAGCTTTGTCAAACCTTCCATGTCTGCTTTTAGAACATTCTTCATGTCATCCATCTTAGCTTCCATGCCGACTTCCATGCCATCCATCTTAGCTTCCAAACCATTCATCTTAGTTTCCACGCCTTTCTTCAAAACTTCCATTTCATTTTTTGTTGTTCTTTGCGAGAACGAAATTTGTTGCATTTGCTCTTGTAATTTTGACATGTCATGTTGCCATTCTTCATCTTCATGAGTAATAGTAGAGCCTTCTAAAGGCTTAATGGGTGTTCAATTCTTTTTAGGGGTCATTTTATAATACAATACTGATATATATTCTACAATATTCCCTTGCAATCAATTCAACTTGATTCTTCAAAAAAGACTTATGCAATTCAGAAAAAAGTTACACACCTTTTACTTGTTTTTGAGGAGCTCGATATTGAAATTGGATTATCTCTGTGATTTAGGCTCTTCAATATTTGAAATTAAGCAATAAATTTTCCCTCTAAATTATCCTTTGAATGCCACAGGTCTTACTTGATTTGGATTCTCCAAGACAAAGTTATGTCCAATCTCCCACAATGACCTAATTATGGATTAGTTCAGTATAGAGAACTTGTACGGCTTGCCACGTATCATTGTTTCATCCTTCACCTCTGAAATTGATATCCAAGAAACTACAATCTGTGTGCTTATGACCACTTTTTACGTCACTCCAATCCGATGCTCAGATAGAGAGTTATTGAAATTTTCCCACAATCACCTCTTTGAGATGAAATTCAGGAGCTTGAAAAAGCACTACATTCCACAAATCATATCTCCAAAAATATTGTGAACCAAGATCTGAAATTTTTTGATGCATTTCCTTAGGATTTCAGATTCTCACCATAAAAATTTCAGATACTGATCCTCAGTAGAAAAAAATTTATAGTGCAAATTCCACGATGACCTGTTTAGGAGCCTGAAAAAAGACCTAACTTCCACAGATCATATCTCCGAAATGTTACGAACCAAGCTCTGAATTTTTTAGAAAATATTCCTTAGGCTTTTGGATTCGCACCCTAAAATTTTTAGCTTTTGAAACTTTGTATAAAAAAATTTATAGCAAAAATGCCACGATGACCTGTTTGGAGCAGCGAAACCCTAGAATCCCAACCTCTGATACCAAATGTTGTGTAACCAACTCCAAAAAGAGAAGAAAAGAGATATCAACGCCTTAGAAATAAGCCACTTCGAGGGGGAAACCTCCAATACATTACATGAATGAACAATTCTTGGACGATACAATTTACAAAACCTCCTTTCTATATATAGGAGTGTATGGGTCCATAATGTAATCCTAGCTGACCTAACAATAATAATTTAAGGGCATAATAATAACAAAATGGGGGTTACAAGGGTACAATAATAACAATAAGGGGTTTACACTAACAATAATAAGGGACTATACTGGTGATATAGGGACCTAACACCCTTAACCTTAACTATAACCTAACCTTAACCTTAACCTTCCCATAACCATAACATTAACCTTAACCTTAACTTTAAATTTACCGTTAACCTAACCTTAACCTTAACATCAATCTTGAATTTACCCTTAACCTTAACCTTATCCTTAACCTTAACCTGACTAAACTCGTAACTTGAACCTTAACCTAACCTTAACCTTGACTTTACCCTTAACCTAAATTTAACCATAACCTTAACCTTGACTTTACCCTTAACGTAACCTTAGCCTTAACCTCCCATGACCAAACCCTTAAAATTAACCTTAACCTGACTAAACCCTTAAGGACAGGGTGAAGTTAAAGCTAAGGTTAAGGTTAGGTTAATCTGAAGCTTAAGGTTAGGTTAATATTATGGTTAAGGTTACCGTTAGCTCAAGGTTAAGGGTTTAGTCAGGTTAAGGTTAAGGTTAAGGGTTTGTTCAAGGTTAAGGGTAAATTTAAGGTCAAGGTTAGGTTTAAGTTATCATTAAGGTTAAGGTTAGGTCAAGGCTAAAGTCAAGGTTAAGGTTAAGGTGAATGTTAAGGGTAAGGTTAAGGTTACGGTTAAGGGTAAGGTTAAGGTTACGGTTAAGGGTAAAATAAAGGTTAAGGTTATGTTAAGAGTAAGGTTAAGGATAATGGTAAGGTTAGAGTTAGGTTAAATTTAAGCTAATGATTAAGGTTAGGTTAAGGGTAAAATTAAGGTTAAGGTTAGGTTAAGGTTAAGGTTAAGGTTACGGGTTTAGTCAGGTTAAGGTTAAGGTTAAGGTTAAGGTTAAGGCTGAGGCTAAGGGTAAATTCAAGGTTAAGGTGAAGGTTATAGGTCAAGGATAAGCTTACAGTTTGGTCAAGGTTAGGGTTACGTTATAGTTAAAGTTAAGGTTAAGGTTATGTTAAGGGTAAAGTTAAGGTTAAGGTTATGGTAAGGCTATGGTAAGGTTAAGGTTAAGATAAGGTTAAGGGTAAGGTTAAGGTTAAGGTTAATTTTACGTTAAGGGTAAATTCAAGGTCAAGGTTAGGTTAAGGTTAAGATAAGGTTAAGTTTAAGGTTAAGGTTAATGTTAGGTTAAGCGTATAGTTAAGGTTAAGGTTAAGGGTAAGGTTACGGTTAGGTTTAACGTTAAGGTTAAGGTTAAGGTTAGGTTAAGGTTAAGATAAGGTTAAGCTTAAGGTTAAGGTTAAGGTTAAGTTTAACGTTAAGGAACTTACCCTTAACCTTATCTTAACCATAACCTTAACCTTAACCTTACCCCCTTAACCTTAACCTTAACTTTAACCTGACTAAACCTGTAACCTCAACTTTAATCTTAACCTTAACCTGACTAAACCCGTAACCCTTAACCTTATCTTAATATTAAGGGTTTGGTCAAGGTTAGAGTTAAGGGTAAGGTTATAGTTAGGTTAAGGTTAAGGTTTAGGTTAAATTTAGGTTAAGGTATGTTTAAGGTTATTGGTTTAGTCAGGTTAAGGTTAAGGTTAAAGTTATGGTTAAGGGGGTAAGGTTAAGGTTGCGGTTAAGGTTAAGGTTATGGTTAAGGTTAAGGTAAGGTTAAGGTTAAAGTTAAGGTTAAGGTTAGGTTAAGGTTAGGGCTAGGTTATAGTTAACGTCAAGTTTAACGTTAGGGTTAATGTTATGTTAAGGTTAATGGTACGATTAAGCCCTTAAACTTCCCATAACCTTAACCTTAACCTTAACCTTACCTTAACCTAACCTAACATTAACCTTATCCTTACCTTAACCTAACTTTAACCTTAACCTTCCCCTAGCCTTAACCCTAACCTCACCCTAACCTTACCCTTAACCTTCAACTTAATTTTAACTGAACCTTAACCTTAACTTTACCCTTAACCTAACCTTAAACTTAACCTCAACCTAACCCTAACCTTGACCTTAACCTTAACCTTAACCTAACCTTAACCATAACCTTAACCTGAACCTAACCATAACTTTGACTTTACCCTTAACCTAACCTTAACCTTAACCTTAACCTAACCTTAACCAAACCCTTAACCTTAAAATTAACCTGGCTAAACCCATAACCTTAACCATAACCTTAACCTCAACCTAACCATAACTTTGACTTTACCCTTAACCTAACTTTAACCTTAAATTAAGGTTAGGTTAAGGTTAGGTAAAGGTAAGGTTAAGGTTACGGGTTTAGTCAGGTTAAGGTTAAGGATAGGTGAAGGGTAAAGTTATGGTTAAGGTGAAAGTTAAGGGAAAGGTTAAGGTCAAGGTTACGACTTTAGTCAGGTTAAGGTTAAGGTTAAGGGTTTGGTCAAGGTTAAGGTTAGGGTTAAGGTTATAGTGAAGGTTAAGGTTAAGACCTGTAACCTTAACCTCAACCTTCACCTTAACCTTAACCTTAATGTTAACTATAACCTAGCCTTAACCTTTAATTTAACCTTAACCTAACCTTAACCTTTACCTTAACTATAACCTTAACCTTAACTATAACCTAACCTTCACCTTTAACCTTAAACTTAACCTTAACTATAACCTTAACCTTTACCTTAACCGTAACCTTAAATATAACCTAACCTTAACCTTTACCTTAACTATAACCTTAACCTTAACTATGACCTAACCTTCACCTTAACTTTAACTTTGCCCTTTCCCTTAACCTTAAGCTTAACCTTAACCTTACTAAACCTGTAACCTTAACCTTACCCTTAGCTAACCTTAACCTTAATGTAACCTAACCTTAACCTTAACTATAACCTAACCCTAACCTTGAATTTAACTTTACCCTTAACCTTGACCTTAACTTTAACCTTAACCTTGACCTTGTCCTTAACCTAACCTTATCCTTAACATTAACCTTAACCTAATCTTAACCTAACGTTAACCATAACCGTAACCTTAACCTAACCTTAACCTTAACTTTACAATTAACCTATTCCTAACCTTGAACAAACCCTTAATGTTAGGTCCATATATTACTAGTATATTCCCTTAGTGTTTTTAGTGTAACTCGCTTATTGTTATTATTGTACCCTTGTAACCCCCATATTTTTATTATTGTGCCCTTAAATTATTATTGTTAGGCTGGTTAGGATTACATTTTGGCACCACTAGGATTACATTGTGGCTCCATTGACTCCTATATATAGAAAGGAGGTTTTGTAATTTGTAGCATCCAAGAATTGTTAATTCATGTAATGTATTGGAGGTTTCCCCATCGAACTAGCTTATTTCTAAGGCGTTGATATCACTTTTCTTCTATTTTGGAGCTAGTTTCTCAACATTTGGTATCAGAGCTTTGGATTCTAGGGTTTCGCTCCCCCAAAGAGGTCATCGTGGAATTTTCACTATAATATGGATACTACAGATGGAGCAATATTTTGATCTCAATAATGTGCAAAACACACAAAAAATACGCATTTCACACTTCTCCTTTAGGAGGACACTTAGAATTTTTAAAAACTTACCACAGGGTGAAGAAAGAATTTTTTTGGGATGGCCTTAAATCTGATATTCAAAATTTTGTGGCGGAATGTTTGGTTTGCCAGCAGAATAAAGTTGAGAAAATTAAGACCCCAGGACTTCTACAACCTTTATCCATTCCAAGTCAACATTGGGAGGAGATTTCAATGGATTTTATCACAGGTTTACCTAAGTCCGAAGGAAAGAGTGTCATCATGGTGGTAGTTGATAGAATTACCAAGTACGCACACTTTTGTGCATTATCTCATCCATTTAAAGCAAGTACAGTTGCTACTACATTTATGGACACAATTCAAAAGCTACATGGAAACCCAAGGGTTATTGTAAGCGACAGAGATCCCATTTTTACTGGAAATTTTTGGATAGAGTTATTTTCTTGTTTGGGTACTCAATTAGCTCATAGCTCATCTTATCATCCTCAATTTGATGGTCAAACTGAGATAGTAAATAAATGTTTGGAAGAATATCTTCGTTGTTTTGTATCTGATAAACAAACACAATGGGTCAAGTGGTTACCTCTTGCTGAATGGTGGTATAACACTTCCTTCCATACTGCAGCAAAAATGACCCCATTTATGGCACTTTATGGATATCATCCACCATCCATCACATCATCTTTAAGGGAAAATTTGAAGGTTCAAGGAGTGGAAGATCACATCGAGCATCAGCAAGAAGTTCTCCAACTCTTAAAGGATAACCTGAATTTGGCACAAAATCGAATGAAACAACAGGCAGATCAACATCGCGGCGAGAGAAGTTTTGATGTAGGAGATTGGGTATTTTTACGGCTACAACCATATAAACAAATGTCCCTCAAGCAAGCTAAGAAGGATAATAAATTATCGCCAAAGTACTATTGTCCTTACAAGGTGTTGCAAAATATTGGTACTATGGCATACAAATTGGAGCTTCCTGCTTCTTCGCGAGTACATCCAGTTTTCCATGTTTCATGCTTAAAGAAGGTTATAGGTGAAAATATTCAGTTCAAACAATATTTCCAGAACTTGATGAGGAAGGAAAAATCATATTGGAACCTGAAGCGGTCACGGAAACAAGAACTCGACAACTACGGAATCGATCAATTTCAGAGTATCTCATCAAGTGGAAGAACTTACCCACTGAAGATTCTACATGGGAGGATGAAAATTTTATATAGAAGCACCTAGAGCTACTCAAGCTTTGAGGACAACACTTTTTTGAAGGAGAGGGGCATGTTAGGTCCCTATATTACTAGTATAGTCCCTTATTGTTGTTAGTGTAACCCCCTTATTGTTATTATTGTACCCCTGTAACCCCCATATTGTTATTATTGTGCCCTTAAATTATTGTTGTTAGGTCAGTTAGGATTACATTGTGGCCCCATGGACTCCTATATATAGAAAGGAGGTTTTGTAATTTGTATCATCCAAGAATTTTTCATTCATGTAATGTATTGGAGGTTGCCCCCTCGAAGTGGCTTATTTCTAAGGTGTTGATATCTCTTTTCTTCTATTTTTGGAGCTGGTTTCTCAACACTTAACCTTAACATTAACCTTACCCTTACCCTTAACCTGACTAGAACCGTAACCTTAACCTTACCCTAATATTAACCTTAACCTAACTATTTAGTTCCAATTGATGATGTCAATTATAGTTCAATTTAATTTCAACCCAGGAACGTAAAGTTAGAAGTGATTATATAAAATATATAGATCTAGAAAGATTCCTAATTTGTCCAAGATCTTAAAGTTCCGTTACAAGAACATATTCATCAAGATATATTCCAACAATTAAACAAACACAAATCTAACATTCGTCAAGATCCTAAGGTTCTCTTACAAGAACACATGAATTTTAGGATCTCCTCCAGTATTAGAACATCTAACAAAAACTTAGAAGCTGAAATGAAACAAACCTAAATATAATAGTTGTATGAGGTCTTACAGTTATCTTACAAGAACACTTTCAAATAATACTCTTTCCAATATTATAACATCTAACAAAACTTAAAAGCTGAAATCAAACAAAAACATAAATTAAATTATACCTAAAATAAGTATGCAAGTCAAGCCATGGGGGACCTTCATAACTCCACAAGCACACCACTTCAAAGGAGACTCAGATGTAGAGGAAAAAGCAAAGTATAATTCTTTATTTCAAAATCTCCATTACAAACCAACTCTAAGATTACAACTCTAAGCTTCTAAGGTTACATACTCCAAAATTCTAAGATTACAAAAACTTACAAATGGAGGAGATTGTACTCCTATTTATACAATGGAATGAGTGAAAAACTCATAATGATGATCCACTAATCTCTCTTTAGTTCCATACATCTCTCAACCATCTAGACACATAACCCCCTTTTGTCCTTGATCTTCTCCATGAGATCATCATCTTCTCCATGAGGTTTATCTTATCAAATTCGAATTTTATCATTCAAGGCCACATAAATGTGTCTTGGAAGCTTCCTTAGCACCTACACATGTCACAAAAACAATCCATTTTCCATATATGAAGTAAAATATATTATTTTCTAATATTTAATCAAGAATTTATCTTAAAAATGCTTAAAAATAAATAATATTTGGAAGATATCAATGAGACCCATTAATGGTCAGCAATAGGGAAAATGAAGTGACATGGTGGTGAATAATGAGTGATATAATGGAAGAATAGGTGAAAAATGTATGGTAATGAGTGATATTTGTATGACATTTCGAAGCCCAAACATATAATCCCCAACTAAAGCTCTTGCATGTCCTCATGCAAGCTACTACAATAACTTATTTGATTTGATTCTTAGATGAGCTTCCTTATACAAGATGTTTGGTTCTTGTGTAACAAGCATCTTTAAATCATGGAATTCCTTTTAAATTTGCACATATTTGGATAAATTTTATTTTTGCAAAGCATTTTCATCTTTTAATGATTGGTTCTTGTGTTGCAATCATTGTTTACGTTGTTGAGTTCTCTTTTTAATGATTGGTTCTTATGTTTACAATCATTATTTACTTTGTTGAGATCCATCATTTTAAGAAGTCATTTAATATGCTCATCATTTTGTAGTAGGTTTTATTTTTGGAAGACTATGTGGGTTAAGATGTAATATTAATGAGAGAAAAAAATGAAGTGTGAAATTCTCCCCCCCCCCCAACCCTCCCCAACTGATGGTTTTTGGCAATTTTTAATGAGAAAGGGAATAGTGAAATAGTGGAATATTTTCCAAATACCATCATTTTAGCATCTACAAATAATTTCAAGATTAAAGGATAGAAAACATCATACCTTACTTACCTACATAAGTGGATGAACCATGCTTGTTTGGCTGCTACAGTTCTGATCTATAGCTTCTTTTGCAAGTTGTGGATGAAAGATGGATCTGTATTGTCGTATCTGCTGCTGGATATTTTGCTGGATAGTATGATGAATCTGATGAGTCTGCTGAATATGGCTGAAAGTGTATAAGGCTCGGAAGGTATAAAAATTATAGAATTTACATTAGTTCCAATTGATGATGTCAATTAGAGTTCAATTTAATGTCAACCCGGGAAGGTAAACTTAGAAGTGCTTATCTAAAATATATAGAAATAGAAATATTCCTAATTTGTCCAAGATCTTAAAGTTCTCTTACAAGAACGCATTCATCAAGATCTCTTCCAACAATTATACAAACATAAATCTAACATTCGTCAAGATCCCAAGGTTCTCTTACAATAACACATGAATTTTAGGATCTCCTCCAATATTAGAACATCTAACAAAAAATTAGAAGCTGAAATGAAACAAACATAAATCTAATAGTTGTATGAGGTCTTACGGTTCTCTTACAAGAACACTTTCAAATAAGACTCTTTCCAATATTAGAACATCTAACAAAACTTAAAAGTTGAAATAAAACAAAAACATAAATTAAATTATACCTAAAATTAGTATGCAAGTGAGGCCATGGGGCCCCTCCATAACTCCACAAGCACACCACTTCAAAGCAGACTCAGATGTAGAGGAAAAATAAAATTATGACTCTTTATTTCAAAATCTTCATTACAAACCAATTCTAAGATAACAACTCTAAGCTTCTAAGGTTACATACTCCAAAATTCTAAGATTACAAAAACTTACAAATGGAGGAGATTGTACTCGTATTTATACAATGGGATGAGTAACAAACTCATAATGATGATCCGCTAATATCTCTTTATTTCCATACATCTCTCAACCATCTAGACACATAACCCCCTTTTGTCCTTGATCTTCTCCATGAGATCATGATCTTCTCCATGAGGTTTATCTTATTAAATTCGAATTTGATCATTCAAGGCCACATAAAGGTGTCTTGGAAGCTTCCTTGGCACCTACACATGTCACAAAAACAATCCATTTTCCATATATAAAGTAAAATATATTATTTTCTAATATTTAATCAAGAATTTCTCTTAAAAATTCTTAAAAATAAATAATATTTGGAAGATATAAATGAGACCCATTAACGGTGAACAATAGGGAAAATGAAGTGACATGGTTGTGAATAATGAGTGATATAATGGAAGAATAGGTGAAAAATGTATGGTAATGAGTGATATTTGTATGACATTTTGAAGCCGAAACATATACTCCCCAACTGAAGCTCTTGCATGTCCTCATGCAAGCTACTACAATGACTTATTTGATTTGATTCTTAGATGAGATTCCTTTTACAAGATGTTTTGTTCTTGTGTAACAAGCATCTTTCAATCATGGAAATCCTTTTAACTTTGCACATCTTTGGATAATTTTTATTTTTGCAAAGAATTTTCATCTTTTAATGATTGGTTATTGTGTTACAATCATTGTTTACATTGTTGAGATCTCTTTTTAATGATTGGTTCTTATGTTTACAATCATTATTTACTTTGTTGAGATCCATCATTTTAAGAAGTCATTTAATATTCTCATCATTTTGTAGTAGTTTTTATTGTGATAAGACTATGTGGGTTAATATGTAATATGAATGAGAGAAAAAAATGAAGTGTGAAATTCACCACCCCCCCCCCCCCCCAAATAATGGTTTTTGGAAATTTATAATGAGAAAGGGAATAGTGAAATAGTGGAGTATTTTCCAAATATCGTCATTTTAGCATGTAAAAATAATTTCAAGATTAAATGTTAGAAAACATCATACCTTACTTACCTATAGAAGTGGATGAATCATGCATGTTCAACTCATACAATTCTGATCTGAAGCTTCTTCTGTAAGTTGTGGATGAAAGATGGATCTGTTTTGTCGTATCTGTTGTTGGATCTTCAGCTGGACAGTCTGATGAATTTGATGAGTCTGCTGAATATGACTGAAAATGTATAAGGCTTGGAAGGTATACAAAATATAGAAGGTACATTAGTTCGAATTGATGATGTCAATTAGATTTCAATTTAATGTAAACCCGGGAAGGTAAACTTATAAGTGATTATCTAAAATATATAGATCTAGAAAGATTCCTAATTTGTCGAAGATCTTAAAGTTTCCTTACAAGAACACATTCGTCAAGATCTCTTCCAAAAATTAAACAAACATAAATCTAACATTCGTCAAGATCATAAGGTTCTCTTACAAGAACACATGAATTTTAGGATCTCCTCCAATATTAGAACATCTAACAAAAACTTAGAAGCTAAAATGAAACAAACCTAAATATAATAGTTGTATGAGGTCTTACGGTTCTATTACAGGAACACTTTCAAGTAAGACTCTTTCCAATATTAGAACATATAAAAAAACTTAAAAGCTGAAATCAAACAAAAACATAAATTAAATTATACCTAAAATAAGTATGCAAGTGAGGCCATGGGGGCCCTCCATAACTCCACAAGCACATGACTTCAAAGGAGACTCAGATGTAGAGGAAAAATCAAAGTATGATTATTTATTTCAGAATCTCCATTACAAACCAACTCTAAGATTACAACTCTAAGCTTCTAAGGTTACATACTCCAAAATTCTAAGATTACAAAAACTTACAAATGGAGGAGATTGTACTCCTATTTATACAATGGGATGAGTAAAAAACTCATAATGATGATCCACTAATCTCTATTTAGTTCCATACATCTCTCAACCATCTAGACACATAACCCCCTTTTGTCCTTGATCTTCTCCATGAGGTTTATCTTATAAAATTCGAATTTGATCATTCAAGGTCACATAAAAGTGTCTTGGAAGCTTCCGTGGCACCTACATGTCACAAAAACTATCCACTTTCCATATATGAAGTAAGATATATTAATTTCTAATATTTAATCAAGAATTTCTCTTAAAAATGCTCAAAAATAAATAATATTTGGAATATATAAATGAGACCCATTAATGGTGAACAATAGGGAAAACGAAGTGACATGGTGGTGAATAATGAGTGATATAATGGAAGAATAGGTGAAAAATGTATGGTAATGGACGATATTTGTATGACATTTTGAAGCCCAAACATATACTCCCCAACTGAAGCTCTTACATGTCCTCATGCAAGCTACTACAATGAATTATTTGATTTGATTCTTAGATGAGCTTCCTTTTACAAGATGTTTGGTTCTTGTGTAAAAAGCATATTTCAATCATGGAATTCCTTTTAACTTTGCACATCTTTGGATAACTTTTATTTTTTCAAAGCATTTTCATCTTTTAATGATTGGTTCCTGTGTTACAATCATTGTTTACGTTGTTGAGATCTATTTTTAATGATTGGTTCTTATGTTTACAATCATTATTTACTTTTTTGAGATCAATAATTTTAAAAAGTCATTTAATATACTCATCATTTTGTAGTAGTTTTTATTGTGGGAAGACTATGTGGGTTAAGATGTAATATGAATGAGAGAAAAAAATGAAGTGAAATTCCCAAGTAGCTACTGGTTTTTTGGAAATTTTTAATGAGAATGGGAATAGTAAAATAGTGGAATATTTTCCAAATATAATCATTTTAGCATCTAAAAATAATTTCAAGATTAAAGGTTAGAAAACATCATACCTTACTTACCTTCAGAAGTGGATGAATCATGCATGTTCAGCTGCTACAATTTTGATCTGAAGCTTCTTCTGCAAGTTGTGGATGAAAGATGGATCTATATTGTCATATCTGCTATTGGATCTTCTTCTAGATAGTATGATGAATCTGATGAGTCTGCTAAATATGGCTGAAAATGTATAAGGCTTGGAAGGTATAAAAAGTATAGAAGTTACATTTTACCCCCAGCCTTATTTATTGACTTGTCCTCAAGTCATGACAAACTGAAAAAGAATGAAAGGAAATCTGCTTCATCTGCTACAAAATATGGGCCTTCAAGTCTTCAATGGTTGATGGCATAAATCTTACTATGTGATTAAATTTGCTGGTGTCGAACATAGCAAGAATTTTTTGACTTAGTGGCCATTAATGAACGCCACTAGCCAACACGAGAGCTCCCAACACTGATTCCAATGGGAGTCAAGATGCCTAACACATCTTTGTAGGTACGAATAAGTTTGTTGTGGTTGAGTCACCTACAAGATCCAATGAACAAGGGATATTAATTTACTCCCATTGTTCATTGGCAAGAGTACTTTCCATTAAGGCATGCAAGCCTCTAGGTGTTTTTACAAAGATAATTAGACTCTAGGACTTTGATTGAGTGATATGTAGAAGCAGGGTTTTATTTGCGAAAGATGAAAATGGTAGGAAAAAGGAAATGGAAATGGAAAATGGAAAGAAGTTTGTAATTAAAATTCTTGGCTTTTATGGATGAGTTAGGAATGGATGAAAGGAAATGCATGAAAAGAAGTAGATTTGACTGCATTATTGAAACTTGCTGGGAAAAATGGATTTTGGCTTGCATTGAGGAGTCATTGGGATTTACAATTTTACAAATTGAAGAAAAGACTGGTTGTAATGAATATGGACTTATTCACATGATTCATCATAAAATTGATCTGTTGGAAGTCCAACTGTCAACAAATTAGACTTCTTGAATGATCATCTAATTAATGAAAACCTACAGAAACTTGGCATTCACAAAACATAAATATATCCAAGCAAAAGTGATCAATTTATACTTGGTTTCTTTATGCAAAAATTAAACACCAATGAAACATATTTTAATAAAATCAAATGTATAAGTTAGCCCAATTCTATGATTTTTTTACAAATCCATTTTAAAATATGAAATTAGTATAATTAATTCTCTTCTTATGTAACTTTTGTAAATAAAATTCAATTTTGTTGCAATTATGCAAATCCCGAACATAGTCGAAATTGTTTCATGAATTGCGTCGAAGATATCGAACGATCTTGTATTTGCCAAAGTCTGCATCATTTAAAAATTGCAAGATTTTAATACAGATGCATCAAATAAAAATAAAAATAAAATTCATGAAGAAAACTAATTGTTACTCCTCGCTGAATGTTTCGTCGTATCGTGATTTTTGTGCTTTGCCCATCAATGGAAATCATCTGTCTAAAAATGTTATGATATTACACATGCATATTATGCAGTTGATTCCATTTTTGTGGCTATTTTGATGTTTCAACTATATCTCATCCAGCAGCCATGATAATTAAAAAAAAGTTGTAGTGGCTATGTTTTTGCTTGATGAAATTAAACAAAGTTGTAGTGGCTATGTCATGGCTGAACAGTA
Source organism: Pinus albicaulis (assembly GCA_034641835.2). Classification (NCBI taxonomy): domain Eukaryota; kingdom Viridiplantae; phylum Streptophyta; class Pinopsida; order Pinales; family Pinaceae; genus Pinus; species Pinus albicaulis. Next base: position 835,644,398 of record CM076580.1, on the reverse strand, counting down.
GTAGAAAAATTAGCAAAAGCTTCCAATCATTAAAAATTTTAGCTAATTTTTTTTAGTTTTGTATGGATTTTAACCCTAGAAAAACTCACAATCAACTCCATAAATAGAAAAGTGTTAATTCATAGCATTTTCTCCCACTGTCTCAAGCTGGAATTTTAGCCACGAAAATCAGATTTGGCCACAAAAAAATTTGGATCTGGGAGCAATATATCAAATTAGGCTCGAAATAACCCTAATTTTCTCCTAAACCACTGCAAATTTCAGGAAATTTCTCACAAGTCACCTAATTACCCCCTTTCTGGAGAAAACCAATGTCTTAGTTTTTTTTTAGTTCATGCTATCTTGCTTATAAAATCCATTTTAAAATAGTGTGTTGATACTGGTGCGATTTCGTGAATATTTTGGCGACAGAAATCAATTATTGTGCATGGCAATGGAGTCAGCCATACAAAGGTAAAAAAAATTTGGTATTCATTCACGCAACATTAAGACCAGCATCGCCACATCACGTTTTTCATTTCCAGGTACCTGAGGTAAGTGCCAAGCATTGAAATATTAGATAAGGTGTAGCAGATGCTAGACAGGTTGCTATAATGGCTGCCATTAGGGGTGTTGCATTGTCCCTAATTGAATCTCAGACAACATACCTAGTAGCCATGAAGCTTAATAATGAACGAGAATGTAAAGCTCTGATTCCAGCGAGGTCTACAAGATTAATTCTATTATCCTCAAACTACTTAACCTACTTGATGTGCACTTGCATCGAGATTCTAATACACAGGTAAACACATTATGGGAGTGAGAGATCCTTGTTATGCCGACTCTCCTCTTTGCAAGACCATGAAGAGCAGGATGTTTTACATCGGCTACACTCGAAACATACTCCTCTGTGAGGTTCTCCACGTAAACACTGGTATTTGTGTCCTAATTTGTATATTTCTTCGATTTGACTCCAGGAGATCTATGATTTGTTCATTATAAATCTAAAGAAATGAACAACGACACTGATAATTGTTCTTAGCCTTTTCCTCTTCAATTAGGGAAAAAAGTTTCTAAAATACGCGAGGAGTTAGACCCCTATCTTTGTTTAGGAATTAATGTCTCTGAAAAATTATATGAGCCACAATCATCCAACTCATTTTTCCTGCGTGAAGAAGAATGGAGGTGGTCTGGCCAATAAATAAAATAAAAAAATTGGTTATCTCTCCTGTGACACTGCTAATTCCTGGACTAAATGGACACAATTCAATATTGTTGTGGAGGGTATTCAAGATTCTAAACTTGTAAAGTTTGATTCTTCCTGTAAATCAGTCTCAGAGAACCTAGAATAGATGGATTATTCCTTGTAAAACGTTATCAATCCTTATTGTAGGCAGAATACTTGGAAGAATATGGTAACTGTTGTTTCTTGATTGTCTCGTTTACATGCACATCATTATTTTTTTATTTTTATTCATTCATATGTCGGTTGACTCTTTTAATTTTTTATTTTTTTATTAGTTTGTATTTCATTTTTTTTTATTTTTTTTATTAATGTTTTGTTTATTGTGAAAAAATTTTATTAAGAAAATGAAATTGAACCTATCTCTTAAAAAAAAATGGCTAGTTTTCAAAATAATAATAATAATATATATGATATATATATTATATATATTATTATTATTATGTGGGAATTTTTTTTTTTAGTATTTTTTATTTTAAACTAAAATTAAAAGAAAACTAAATTTTATGAAATTTTTTTAAGATGATCTTTAGCTTATTCACAAAATTCTTTATTGCAAATCAACTTTCTAGTGAGAGTATTTTTATTTGGAATAAATCGATAGATTTTCTGATCCTCCTGATCGCATGAAGCGCAGGAAGAGAGCATACTAATCTCTTGATTTTTGTTTTTACTTATGCAGGTTAACGTGGATGGATAAAACAAAATTAAGATCTGCGACAAAACTTTGCATTATCTACACTCTTTCTGCAAAGTCACGGGGGCGTTTAGACTCTCGGAAGACAAAGCTTTCCGATAATCAAGCTCCTGGCTCACCCATGATACATAAAAAAGACATAGAAATGCAAAGATGAAGCAACTCTTTTTATTCATGATGATATTTTAAAAAACAAGACTAAAAGAAAATTCTACAAGGAAATTCTACGACAAAATTCTACGAGATCTCGTTTTTTTTTTTTTAAGCTATTCTACATTAACTTGAAATATGTTTTATTTTCTAACTAAAATAATTCTTCCAATGAAGCCATCTACAGACTAAAAATTTGAACATGCTCACATCAAGATTTAAAATTTTTACGTTATGTTTTACAAGTATGTGAGTAACCTGTCTTAGAGTTGGCTCAAGGTTATTTTCCTTTCTCTACAAGAAATACCTGTTCAACATTGTCAAATTCTTCATCCGTAGATGGATTAGTGAGTAATGGGGGGTTTAAAAAAAACACTGAATTTAAATTAACTATGTGCAAAAATAAAAATAAAAAATGCTCCAAACTTTGAACTTACTTTATGAACCTGTTCTCACCAAGTTCCACAAATTAGTCCATAAAAACAAATGCATAAAAATAATTACTAAATCCTTCTAGTTGCACTTCCCCGGCAACGGCGCCAAAATGTTTAGTTCCAATTGATGATGTCAATTAGAGCTCAATTTAATGTCAACCCGGGAAGGTAAACTTAGAAGTTCTTATCTAAAATATATAGATCTAGAAAGATTCTTAATTTTTCCAAGATCTTAAATTTCCCTTACAATAACACATTCGTCAAGATCTCTTCCAAAAATTAAACAAACATAAATTTAACATTCGTCAAGATCCTAAGGCTCTCTTACAAGAACACATGAATTTTAGGATCTCCTCCAATATTAAAACATCTAACAAAAACTTAGAAGTTGAAATGAAAGAAACCTAAATCTAACAGTTGTATGAGGTATCATGGTTCTCTTACAAGAACACTTTCAAATAAGACTCTTTCCAATATTAGAACATCTAGCAAAACTTAAAAGTTGAAATCAAACAAAAACATAAATTAAATTATACCTAAAATAAGTATGCAAGTGAGGCCATGGGGGCCCTCCATAACTCCACAAGCACACCACTTCAAAGGAGACTCGGATGTAGAGGCAAAATCAAAGTATGATTCTTTATTTCAAAATCTCCATTACAAACCAACTCTAAGATTACAACTCTAAGCTTCTAAGGTTACATACTCCAAAATTCTAAGATTACAAAAACTTACAAATGGAGGAGATTGTACTCATATTTATACAATGGGATGAGTAACAAACTCATAATTATGATCCACTAATCTCTCTTTAGTTCCATACATCTCTCAACCATCTAGAGACATAACCCTGTTTTGTCCTTGATCTTCTCCATGAGATCATGATTTTCTCCATGAGGTTTATCTTATAAAATTCGAATTTGATCATTCAAGGCCACATAAAGGTGTCTTGGAAGCTTCCTTGGCACCTAAACATGTCACAAAAACAATCCACTTTCCATATATGAAGTAAAATATATTATTTTCTCATATTTAATCAAGAATTTCTCTTAAAAATGCTTAAAAATAAATAATATTTGGAAGATATAAATGAGACCCATTAATAGTGAACAATAGGGAAAATGAAGTGACATGGTGGTGAATAATGAGTGATAGAATGGAAGCATAGGTGAAAAATGTATGATAATGAGTGATATTTGTATGACATTTTGAAGCCCAAACACTAACCTTAACCATGAATTTACCCTTAACCTTAACCTTAACCTAACCTTAATCTTAACCTAACGTAACCTTAATCTTGACCTTGACCTTAACCTTAATTACAACGTAACCCTATCCTTACCCTAACCTTAACCTTACCCTTAACCTTCATTATAACCTAACCTTAACCTTAACTTCACTAAACCCATAACGTCAACCTTACCTTAAAGTAACTTTAACGTTAACCTTAACCTTAACCTGACTAAACCTGTAACCTTAACCTTCACCTTAATCTAATCTTAACCTGAACCTTAACCTAACTATAACATTACCCTTAACCTTAACATTAACCTGAGTAAACCTGTAACCCTAAACCTTAACCTTACCCTTAACCTTCACCTTAACCTTAACCTTGACTTTACACTTAACCTAACCTTAAACTTAACTATAACCTAACCCTAACCTTGACCTTAACTTTACCCTTAACCTTAACATTAGCATTTACCTTGACCTTAACCTAACCTTAACCTTAACCTTATCTTACCCTTAATCTAACCTTAACCTAACCTTAACTTTAACCATAACCTTAACTTTACCATTAATCTAACCGTAACCTTAACCTTAACCAAAACCTTAACCTTAAACTTGACTTTTACCCTAACCTAATATTAACCTTGACTTTACCCTTAACCTAACCTTAACCTTAACCTAACCTTAAATTTACCTTAACCTTGACTTTACCCTTAACCTAACCTTAACCTTATGCTTAACCTGACTAAACCCTTAAGGTTAAGTAAATTTAAAGTTAAGTAAAATGTTAAGTTATGGTTAAGGTTAATGTTAAGGGTAAAGATAAGCTTAGGTTAAAGTTAGGTTACGGTTAAGGTCAAGGTTAAGGTTAAGTTAAACTTAAGGTTAAGGTCAAGGTCAAGGTTAAGGTTAAGGCTAAGTAAGGTTAGGGTAAGTTTATGGTTAGGTTAAGGATAAGGTGAAGGTTAGGTTAAGGTTAAGATAAGGTTAAGGATAAGGTTAGGTTAAGGGTAAATTCAAGGATAAGTGAAAGGTTAAGGTTAAGGATAAGGGTAAGGTTAAGGTAAGGGTAAGGTTAAGATTACATTACGGTAAACGTCATGGTTAAGGTTAGGGTTAAGGGTAATGTCAAGGTTAAGTTTAGGTTAAGGTTCAACTTACGGGTTTATTTAGGTTAAGGTTATGTTAAAGTAAAGTTGAAGGTTAAGGTTACGTTAAGGTAAAGCTTATGGTTAAGGTTAGGGCTAAAGGTAAAGATAAGGTTAAGGTTAGGATAAGGTTAAGGTTAAGGTTAAGGGTTTGGTCAAGGTTAGGTTTAGGTTTTAGTAAGGTCAAGATTAAGGTTAGGTTAAGGGTAAGGTTAAAGTTAAGTTAACATTAATGTTAAGGTTTTCTTCATGGTTAAGGTTATAGTTAAGGTCAAGGTTATAGCTAAGGTTAAGGTTAGGTAAAGGTTAATGTTAAGGGTAGGTTATAGTGAAGGTTAAGGTTAAGACCCGTAACCTTAAACCTTAACCTTAACCTAACCTTAAGCTTAACTTACCCTCAACCTTAACTTAACCATAACCTTAACCTTGAACTTAAATATAACCTAACCCTAACCTTGACCAAACCCTTGACATTAACCTTAACCTTAACTAAACCCTAACCTTAACTAAACCCTTAACCTTAACCTTATTCTTAACATTAACCTTAACCCTAACCTTACCCTAACCATAACCTTAAGCTTACCCTAACCATAACCTTAACTTTATCCTTAACCTAACCTTAAAAAAACCCTTAACCTTATCCTTAACCTTAACCTTAACTATAACCTAACCCTGACCTTGACCTTAACTTTACCCTTAACCTTGACCTTAACATTAACATTAACCTTGATCTTGACCTTAACCTAACCGTAACCTTAACCTTAACCTTATCTTACCCTTAACCTAGCCTTAAACTTAACTATAACCTAACCCTAACCTTAACTTTAACTTTAACCTTATATTACCCTTAACCTAACCTTAACCTTAAATATAACCTAACCCTAACCTTAACCTTATCTTACCCTTAACCTAACCCTAACCTTAACCTTAACATAACCTTAACCTTAACCTTAACCTTCCCATAACCATAACCTTAACCTTAACATTAACCTTAACCTGACTAAACCCGTAACCTTAACCTTAACCTTAACCTTAACCTAACCTTAACCTTGACCTGAACTATAACATAACCATAACCTTGACCAAACCTTAACCTTAACCTTAACCTAACCTTAACCTTAAACTTAACCTTCCCATAACCTTAACCTTAACCTTAACCTAACCTTAACCTTAAACTTAACCTTCCCATAACCTTAACCTTAACCTTAACCATAACCTAACCTTAACCTTGACCTTAGCTATAACCTAACACTAACCTTTACCAAACCCTTAACCTTAACCTTAATCTTAACCTTCACCTTAACCTTTACCTAACCTTTACCTTAACCTTAAGCATAACCTTAACCTTCACCTTGACCTTAAGTATAACCTTAACCTTAACCAAAACCTTAACATTATCCTTAACTTAACTTTAACCTTAACCTTAACCTTACCCTTAACGCGTAACCTTAACCTTGAGCTTACCCTTAACATTAACCTTGACTTTAACCCTAACCTTTACTTTACCCTTAACTTAACCTTAACCTTCACTATAACCTAACCCTAACCTTGACGAAACCCTTGACCTTAACCTTATCCTTACCCTTAACCTTAACCTTGAACAAACCCTTAACCTTAGCCATAACCTTACTAAACCCGTAACCTTAACCTTAGGCTTAACTATAACCTAACCCTAACCTTGACCAAACCCTAAAACTTAACCTTAACCTTAACCTTAACTTAACCTTAACCTTACCCTTAACCTTTCCATAACCTTAACCTTAACTTTAACCATAACCTAACCATAAAATTGACCTTAAGTATAACCTAACAAACCCTTAACCTTAACCTTAATATTAACCCTCAGCCTAACCTTTACCTAACCTTAAGCTTAACCTTAACCATAACCTTAACCTTAACCGTGACCTTAACTATAACCTTAACCTTAACCAAAACCTTAACATTAACCTTAACTTAACTTTAAACTTAACCTTAACCTTACCCTTAACCTGTAACCTTAAACTTGAGCTTACCCTTAACATTAATGTTAACTTTAACCCTAACCTTTACTTTACCCTTAACTTAACCTTAACCTTCACTATAACCTAACCCTAACCTTGACCAAACCCTTAACCTTAACCTTAACCTTACCCTTAACCTTAACCTTGACCAAACCCTTAACCTTAACCTTAGCCTTAGCTATAACCTAACCCTAACCTTGAGAAAACCCTAAACCTTAACCTTAACCTTCCCCTAACATTAACCCTAACCTTAACCTTAACCATTATCCTTAACCTTATCCACTTAACCTTAACCTTAACCTTAACCTTAAAAATAACCCTAACCTTGACCGAATTCTTAACCTTAACCTTAACCTGAACCTTTACCCTAACAATAACCCTAACCCTATCCTTAACCTTAACCTTAACTATAACCTAACCCTAACCTTGAATAAACCCTTAACCTTAACTGTACCCTTAACCTACCCTTAACCTTAACTATAAACTAACACTAGCCTTGACCTAACTAAACTCGTAACCTTAACCTTAACCTTGTCTTATCCTAAATTTAACCTTAACCTTCCCCTAACCTTAACCCTAAAGTTACCCTAACCTCACCCCTAACCCTAATCTTGACCAAACCCTTAGCCTTAACCTTAACCTTAACCTAACCTTAACCAAACCCTTAAACTTAACCTTAACCTTACCCTTACCCTTCACCTTAGCCTTAACCTGACTAAACTCGTAACCCTTAACCTTAACCTTACCCTTAACCTTCACCTTAACCTTAACCTTGAATTTACCCTTAACCTAACCTTAACCTTAAATATAACCTAACCCTAACCTTGACCTTAACTTTACCCTTAAAATTGGCCTTAATCTTAACCTTAACCTTGACCTTGACCTTACCTAACCTTAACCTTAACCTTAACCTTAACCTTATCTTACCCTTAACCTAACCTTAATCTTAAATATAGCCTAACCCTCACCTTAACCTAACCTTAACCTTCCCCTAACATTAACCCTAACCTTAACTTTAACTTTACCCTTAACCTGACCTTAACCTTAAATTTAACCTTAACTTAACCTAACCTTAACCTTAACCTTAACCAAACCCTTAACCTTGACTTTAACCTTAACCTTAACCTAACTAAACCCGTAACCTTAACCTTAACCTAACCTTAACCTTGACCTTATCCTAACCTAACCTTAACCTAACCCTAAACTTGATTAAACCCTTAACCTTAACTATAACCTAACCCTAACCTTGACCTTAACTTTACCCTTAACCTTGACCTTAACCTTAACTTTACCCTTAACCTAATCTTAACCTTAACCTAACCTTAACCTTGACTTTACCCTTAACCTAACCTTAACCTTGACCTTAACTATAACCTAACCCTAACCTTGACCAAACCTTAACCTTAACCTTAATGTAATCTTAACCTTAACCTAACTGTAACCTTAACCTAACCTTAACCTTAACCGTAACCTTAACCTAACCCTTACCTTAACTTTACCATTAACCTAACCTTAACCTTAACCTTAACCTAACCCTAACCTTATCTTTACCATTAAGCTAACCTTAACCTTAACCTTATCTTAACCTTAACCTTACCCTAACATTAACCTTAACATTAACCTTAAGCTAACCTTAACTTTAACCTTACTCTAACCTTGCCCTAACCTTAACCTTAACTTTACCCATAACCTAAACTTAACCTTGACCTTGACGGAACCGTTAACCTAACCTTAACCCTATCCAAGGTTAAGGTTAAGGTTAGGTTAAGGGTAAAGTTAAGGTTAGGGTTAAGGTTTGGTCAAGCTTAGGGTTAGAACATCGTTAAGGCTAAGATAAGGTTAAGGGTAAAGTTAAGGTCAAGGTAAAGGTAAAGGTCAAGGTCAAGGTCAAGGTCAAGGTTAAGGTTAGGTTAAGGGTAAACTTAAGGTTAAGGTGTAGGTTAACGGTAAGGATAAGGTTAAGGTTACGGGTTTAGTCAGGCTAAGGTTAAGGTTAAGGGTTTAGTAATGGTTAGGATTAGGTTATAGTGAAGGTTAAGGTTAAGTTAAGGGTAAAGCCAAGGTCAGAGTTAGGGTATGGTTATGGTTAAGGGTAAAGTCAATGTTAAGGTTACGTTAAGTGTAAATTCAAGGTTAAGGTTAGGTTAAGGTTAAGGGAGAAGTTAAGGTTAAGGTAAAGTTAAGGTTAAGGTTAGGTTAAGGTTACGGTTAGGTTAAGGTTAAGATTAAGTTAATGTTAAGGTTAAGGTTAAGGTTAAGGTTAATGTTAAGGGTTTGGTCAAGGTTAGGGTTAGGTTAAGATTAATGTTAAGGGTTTGGTCAAGGTTAGGGTTAGGTTATAGTTAAGGTTAAGGGTAAGGTTATAGTTTGGTTAAGGTTAAGGTTAAGGTTAGGTTAAGGTTAAGGGTTTGGTCAAGGTTAGGGTTAGGATGTAGTTAAGGTTAAGGTTAAGGCTAGGTTAAGTTAAAGTTAAGGTCAAGGTTAAGGGTAAGGTTAAGGTTAGTTTAAGATTAAGATTAGGTTAAGGGTAAAAATAAGGTTAAGGTTAAGTTTAGGGTAAAGTTAAGGTTAAGGTTAGGGTTAAGGTGAGGGGAAGGTTAAGGTTAAGGTTAAGGGTTTGGTGAAGGTTACGATTAGGTTATAGTTAAGTTTATGGTTAAGGTTAAGGTGAAGGTTAAGGGTAAGGGTAAGGTTAAGGTTAAGGTTACGGGTTTAGTCAGGTTAAGGTTAAGGTTAAGGGTTTGGTTAAAGCTAGGGTTAGGTTAAGGTTATGGGTAAAGTTAAGGTTAAGGTTAGGTTAGGGTTAAGGTTAAGGTTAGGGTAAGGTTAGTGTAAGGTTAACAGTTAAGGTTGTTACACAAAATTTTGTCACTGTCCCTGCAATCCCCAACTTGTACATTGGAGGGTCATTTTTGTGACCAATACATAGTGTCATGCTTTGCAAATAACATCCTTGCTTCTCTTTTGATGAAAGCAACATTCTTCTTGTTGACATTTCCCTAAGCAGAGCTGTAAGAATCTCTATTTGTTCCTTGGCGCGAGTAGCCCATTATCTCCTCGCGTTGACCTAGAAAGTTAACATTGAGCTCGCACCACTTGGCACTTTGTTCCAGTTAGACACCCACGCCAAGCTGTTTATGGAATGTTTTTTAGAAATAGAGGTGGAGGTTCCATTCCAACCACCTCGAGGATGAGTCATTGGGAGTGTTTGAACTGAAACAACCATGGGCTTCCTCCTTTAGTTAGTAGTTTCCACCTCCCTTGGAACACTGCTAAAGGATAGGCCTCCCTTCCACCTTTGTAGGGATCCCAACCTCCTCGTTTCCCTCTATATAAAAAAGCCTTCTCCCTTTATGAAAACTAGCTGAACAAAGAGAATTATATAGTTGAAGTGTTGAACTTAGAGGATTGAACTTTAGCTAAGTAACTAAGTTATTGAGAAGGTAGATCAAGAAGGAAGTCCATCGAGAGGGTCCTTATCCCGTCCAAATTCCTCGATGAGCTTTGAGACGGGGTCATCTCTGTTCGCATAGAGGATTTACCTACATAACAAGTTGGTGATTCCACTAGGGACTAGTGGAAGTTTGTCCTTGATCTTGTTGGGTCGTATTTTGGGTTTTTTGTCTTGTTGTTTACCTGTCTAGTTGTTTAACTGTGATTTAAATCCTTGTTCAGCCCCAGAGTGTCAAGATTGACCTCTGATCTATGGAGTTTTTTTTCCCTTTTCCTTGGTTAACTGGATTGGCGCAGTTTTTCCCTAAACAACCGCGTCGATTGGCACTTGTTTCTTTTGTAGCACTTTTTCCATCCCCTGTTTGGCACTGAATATTGCATCATAGTCGTGCTAACCCCTGTAAGTTTTTGGGTGTGAGATTTCCATGAGTTTTTGGTCGATTGTCCTTGTCTCTGGGTTATTTTTAAGAGTAATTGAAGTGTTTTGGACTGTCTTCGATTGCTGGAGGCTTGTTTTCCTCAATTTGTTTTCCATTTCTTATTAGTGTGACTTGAGGTCTTATGGTTTCTGAGTGCCTTGGTGCACTGAGCCTTTTGTTTGGAGATCGAGTTTCTTGATAGCTTTCAGTATTCATTCCCAGTTTAATTTCTCTTAGTCTTTTCGATCATGTTGAGTATTTTCATTGGTTGAATGATCATTGTTGTTCTCGTTAGAGTTTTCTTCCTCTTACCCCAAGCACCGATTACATTGCTTGTATGGGTCATTTTGGAGATTTCTCTTTGATTTGAAAAGATTGTAGCATTGGCTTGGGTATTGTTGTGTTTGTTTCATGTTGTTGGAGTAATTCCATTACAACTTTTACATTTTATCTCTCAATCTAGTGTTTAGTTTTGTTTTTCATGTCATTTAGTGCATTGTTTGCTCTATTGCATTGAAAAAAACCAAAATATTGCATTCTGTTTTCTTTGAAAATGAAACGTTCTCTCGCATAACTAGCATTGCATAGGCTATGAAAGAGTTTTGTTTTATGTAGATTGCTTAGATGCATTAGTGGATGTTTTCACATGATTTAATTTTTTTCTATCGCTTGAAAATTTTTCTTTCCTTCTCATAGATAGATTTCATTGAACGAAAATGGTATCCTTCTGCATGTAGTTTTTAATTTAGGAAGATTTCAGATCTGACATATGTTAAAGCCTGGAAATTGAAACCTAATCCAAGATAAACGTTAAAATATATTTCAATTAACCTAAGGAAACATTGAAACCTAACGAAATATTCTAGTGGTCTAAATTAGAGATGTGTTTCAGCATCTTAAAACCTAGTAGTTTTCGTTCGCCATCTGGCTCCAGACAGTGCTAGTACAGACTTAGTCTCCCTGTACTAACGATTATATAAAGGGAGACCCTTCTAGGTTGCAATCCTTTTATCCATAGGAAGCTGAGTCTGCTGCCCTATAACTTTGATTCACCGAACACAACATTCAGGGGGACTACCTACACGTACATTAAGTCCTTGGTCATTTCTCTTTCATTTGATCACCAAGGTTTATATGGTAGTTCATAGAAACCTGTCATATCCTCTTGCTTAGAATACCTGAGCAGTCATTTTTTATCTTTATTGACTCCTTAAATTTGAAAATATCATCGAGCACTTTCCCTTTCACGCTCATTAAAAATTGAAAGTGACTAGAGTCATTTTTTTCCTATTTCTTGACTCTTGAAACATGAAACAACAAATTTTGGTTTCAGTGTCGTAAAATAAACTACCCATGATCACAGGCCCATTAAAATTTTTAGCACTTGGCCTTTTTTTGTTTGCCTTGGTTTTTTGATTCTTTGTTCGGATCTCTTTTTTTTTCCTTCTTGTTGTGAAGTAGTCATGGTGGCGAAACCACCGGTTTCGTCATCCTCGCTCCCTTATTGAGGTAGTTCTTTACTAGAAATTTCATTTGAAACTCCTCAATCCTCTAGGTCTGCCGAGCTTCAGTAGCCTATTCTCCTCTCAGTCTTACCCCTTTCTACTTGATCTCCCACTGACGAGCCAGTTGAGTTCAATTGGCCTCCCTCGGGCGCTTGGTCTAGTTTTGGGGATGAGGGATAATTCCCTCCTCTTACGTCGGGATCACCATTTCTAGCTGCTGTTATACCTCCTAGTCATCTTAGTATTTTCGAAGATCTTACGAAAGATTCATACATGGACACATCAGGTCCTATTGGCAGTGATCGAATTCCTGTTTCTACTGAAGAATATCAACTTTTCCCTAAAAACACCACTCATGTGTATGCTCAATCTTCACCATCGGTGTCACTTCTAGCCGGATATACATCCCTGGGTCAGATAATTGCTGGTGTTGCCTCCATGGAAGCATCTACTCTATCCAGAAGTCCAATCCTTCCATCATTACGACTATCACCAATGACACCTGCTTCATCACTTGTGGTTACATATTTCCCAATTAAATCTACTGTCTACATGGTTGCGTCTTCGCCGGTCACTCAGTCACCAGCGACCTCGACTGAGATACCTAGTAGCCTCATTTTTGAAGAGTATCTATTGGCTATTCATCAACATAGCTCTCAGGTTTCTCAGCAACCTCATGCTCCTGTTAATCCGCCTCACCATTATGAGGAATATGGTAATCTTATCTATTTTCCCTATCTTACTCCTCATCACTATGATGCTATCGGTACCCCCACCTATGCGTTTCCTAATCCCCATCATTATGATGAGCATGGTGCTCCTATTTATGACCATTATGAAATCATTCCTGAAATTGTAAGGACTTATCAGGTGCAACCCCCTGGCCCACAAGGACAGCCCTTTCAGGGACAACCTTCAGCTCAGTCGAGGCTTGCATTCGGTCCTCAGGGAGAACCTTACGGTCCGCAAGGCCAAACTTTACAAGGTCAGCCTATGGTGGAACAAGAACAACCGTAGGGGCCTTCCAGTCAACCTTTGTATCAACCAGGACCTTCTTATGGTCGTGGGGGGAAAGCTATTCGTCTCAGGGACAACCTTTTGTACAACAACCAGGATCATATACTCAAACTAGTCCGAACGTTGGGAAACAAGGGCAACCCTTTGTTCCTCCTCCGGGGCAACCTGGTCCATTGCAATCATCAGGCCAACCTCCTCAGCAAGGGAAACTTGGTGGCCCTCAACATCCAGGCCAATATACTTCACAAGGGAAACCTACTTAACTGGACCAACAGCTGGCTCAATCTGCTCAACAACAATTTTACTCTGCTTCGTAGTAGGGTCCTACTTTTCAGCAACCTGTTTAGTGTGCTCAGCAGCCAGTTCACCCTATTAATTCAGCTCAACAGGGCCCCACTTATCAACAGCCAGTTCAACTTCAAGGCGTTTATTATCCTTGTGGTCAATATCGACCAGTATATAGTGTGCCTCAAGGTTTTACTTATCACCATAAATCTTAGTTGTAGTATAATCAAGCACAAGGCCATACTTACATTCTGCTACAAAATTCTTATGTTGCTCAGCAAGGACCTCAATGGTATACTCAGAATCAGTATCCTGGTCCTCAATATCAACAAAATTATTCGGCTTATCCCCCATATCATCAGAATCCTTCGAGACAAAACCAATGGGGGGAGAATTTTTCTCAAACAGGATGGAATGTGAGTTCAGGTTCTTATCAAGGACCTATTATTCATTTTAACCCTCAATTACCATTTCTCACTACGTTAGAGTTACTGGATGTGTCAAAGTTAACGAATGATCCTATTCTTCATAACCCGTATTGGCCTCCAGTTCTGACTAAGATTCCTGGTGATTGTCCCAAATTTGAGGGCAAGTCCAGAGAAGACCCCCAAGCACATGTTATGACTTACCACTTGTGGTTCTCTTCTAACTCTTGGGCTGAAGATTCTATTTGGCTTCATATTTTCCAACAGACTCTTACTGGTGCTGCTGATAAGTGGTATATCGAGCTCTCTCATGGTATATTTCAAGATTTCAACTCTCTTGCCATGGCATTCCTTACTCATTTTCAGTTAGCGGTTCATTATGAAGCCGGGACACATCTCCTCACCTCCTTGAAAAAGGATTGAGCTACTCATATCTTAAACCATATTCATGAATGGAGACATCATCGCTGCTTGATCAAATTTGAAATTCCTTATCATCTTCTTACTCATTGGTTCACTACCTCCTTTGTCAATAAGATCGTGAAGGAAATATCCATGGGGGCATGTGTAACCGAGGAATAGGCCATTGCTCGTGCCCAGTACCTTGATCTTGTGTACTCTTATTCGGGAATATTGTATGATATTTTGATAGATGCCCCTCAACCTAGAACTTCTAACGCACTGACGACCCCATCCATCGATGGTATTATTGGTTCTGTATCTTAGACTTTGCGTAAGTCTTCTTCTTTCAATACTAGGAAGAAAAATTCTGATTCTTCCAAAGATATTGCTCCTCAGTCTAGTCCGAATCTTGGTAAAACCTCAGAGATCAATTTCGTTCAGGCCAATCCTGCAGATAATACTTCTAAAGGGAAAAAGAAGGGTAAAGGCAAGACCAAGGCCAATGCCTCGAAACCAAATTTGTCCAAATCTCGTGCTGATGATGGTTCACAGCGTAAGCCAAAGTACCCCTGTCTAATTTGTGATGAAGAGCACTACACCAAGCACTGTCCTCAATGGTCTGAAGTGAGTAGATTTCTCAAGGGTGCTCAGGGTACTCCTGCTATCCTTAAAGAATATTTTCCGTCTCAGCAGACCCAGATGGTTGAGAAGCCTCAGTCGTCTGCTCCATTTGGCTCTCAAGTGTTCATGATGAATGGTTCTACATCTATTTCTATCGCTACTCGGTTGAAATATTATGGTGGCCCTTATCCCCTTCAAATTCCCTGACGAGATTTGAGACGTGCTCTGCCTGAACCCTGGTGGAGGAGACTGCAACGTCATAGCATGGTTGTATCTCTTCTTTATACCTATGAATATAAGTGCTATTGTATGGTTCCCATCTTGTATTTTTTCTTTATCGAATGAAAAATTCTTAGAATTATCTGACTAACTAGTAGTTTTTGGATGAAATTATTATGTGGTATGCAGTTATCATTTTCTGATCCATGTGCAGGTGTCCAAGTGTGAAAAGAGAAGGGATTGTGACTTCTCGAATTGGGAACAAGAAGTTCTCAACACCACTATGATTGCTGACAGCAGCATTGGACCACAGGTAGGCCATCTTATCGCGTCCTCTTTCATTCAAATATCTAGGAACCTGCACTCTATCATGATTTCTTAATACTAGACCCACTCTAGGGCTAGAGGGATCATCTTTGTCCATAGAGAGGATTTTCCTAGATAACAAAGGTTAACTTAACCTTAACCCTAACCTTACCTTAACCTTAAACTTAACCTTAACCTTGACTATACATGTAACCTTTACCTAACCTCAACCTTAACCTAACCTTAACCTTAACCTTCCCATAACCATAACCTTAACCTTAACCTTGACCTTACCCTTAACCTTAACCTTTAACTTACCCTTAACCTTAACCTTAACAGTACCCCATTAACCTTAACCTTAACCTTAAACATACCATAACATTAACCTTAACCTTAACCTTAACCTTACCTTAACCTTAACCTAAACTTGACCTTAACTATAACCTAACCCTAACCTTGGTAAGGTCAAGGTCAAGGTTAAGGTTATGGTTATGGGAAGGTTAAGGTTAAGGTTATGGTTAAGGTTAAATTTAAGTTGAAGGGTTTGGTTAAGGTTAGGTTTAGGTTATAGTTAAGGTCAAGGTTAAGGTTAGGTTACGGTTAAGGTTAAGGTTATGGGTTCAGTCAGTTTAAGGTTAAGGTTAAGGGTAAAGTAAAGGTTAAGGTTAGGTTAAGGTTAAGGTTAGGATTAAGGTTCAGTTAAGGTTTAGGTAAGGGTTAGGGAAAAGTTAAGGTTAAGGTTAAGGTTAAGGTTAGGTTAAGGTTAACTATAACCTAACCTTAACCTTGACCTTAACTATAACCTAACCTTGACCTTAACCTTAATCTTATCTTTACCTTAGCCTTATCCTTAACCTTAACCTTATCCTTAACCTTAACCAAACCCTTAATCTTAAACTTAACCTAACCTTAACCTTACCCTTAACCTTGACCTTAACCTTAACTTAACCTAACCTTAACCTTAACTATAACTTAACCCTAACCTTGACCAAACCCTTAACCTTAACCTTAGCCTAACTATAACCTTACCGTTAACCTTAACCTTGAACTTAACTAGAACCAAACCCTAACATTCACCAAACCCTTAACATTAACCTTAACATAACCCTAAACTCAACCAAGCCCTTAAAATTAACCTTAGCCCTAACCTTAACATAATATTAACCTTAACCTAACCATAAACTTAACCTAACCTTAACCTTAACGTTAATATTAACCTTAACCTTAGCCTAACCATAACATTAACCTTAACCTTAACCTAACCCTAACCTTAACTTTACCCTTAACGTAACCTTAACCTTAACCTTAACCTAATCCTAACCTTAGCTTTACCCTTAACATTAACCTTAACCCTAACCTTAACCTAATATTAACCTTAACCTTACCTTGACCTTAACTATAACGTAACCCTAACCTTGACCAAGCCCTTAAACTTAGCATTAACCTTAACCTTTACACTAACCTAACCCTAACCTTATCTTAACCTTAACCTAACCTTAACCTTGACTTTACCCTTAACATAACCTTAAACTTATTAACCTTACCTTAACCTAACTTTAACCTTAACCTTAACTTTACCCTTAACCTAACATTAAGGTTTTAGTCAGGTTAAGGTTAGGTTAAAGTTAAGGTTAACATTAAGCGTTTGGTAAACGTTAGGTTAAGGTTATGGTTAAGGTTAAGGGTTTCGTCAAGGTTGGGGTTAGGTTATAGTTAAGGTTAAGTTCAAGGTAAAGGTTAACCTTAACCTAACCTTACCATAACCTTAACCCTAACCTTAGGTAAAGTTAAGGTTAGGTTCAGGTAAAGTCAAGGTTAATGTTAGGTTAAGGGTAAAGTTAAGGTTAAGGTTTGGTCAGGTTATGATTAAGGTTAAGGTTAACCTTACCCTACCTTACCCTTACCTTAAAATTAACCTTAACCTTAACCATAAACTAAACCTAACCTTAAATTTACCCTTAACCTAACCTTAACCTTGACTTTACCCTTAACGTAACGTTAACATTAACCAAACCCTTAACCTTAACCTTAACGTGAACCTTAACCTTACCCTTAACCTTAACTTAACCTAAACATCAACCTTAACCTTACCCTTAGCCTTATCTTAACCTTAACCTTCCCAAACCCTTAAGGTTAGGTTAAGGTCAAGGTTAAGGTTAGGGTTAAGGTTAAGGTTAGGTTAAGTTTAGGTTAAGGTTTGGTCAAGGTTAGGGTTAGGTTAAGGTTATTGTTAAGGTCAGGTTAAGGTTATGGTTAAGGTTTAAGTTAGGTTATAATTAACGTTAAGGGTAAGGTTAAGGTTAGGTTAAGGTTAAGGTTATGGTTAAGGTTAGGTTAAGGGTAAAGTTAAGGTTAAGTTTAGGTCAAGGTTAAGGTTAAAGTTAAGGTTAATTTAAGGTTAAGGTTAAGGTTTGGTCAAGGTTAGGGTTAGGTTATAGTTAAGGTCGAGGTTAGGTTAAGGTTAATTTTAGCTAAAGGTTAAGGTTAAGGTTAATGTTAAGGGTTTGGTCAAGGTTAGGGTTAGGTTAAGGGTAAAGAAAAGGTTAAGGTTATGTTAAGGTTAAGGTGAAGGTTAAGGCTAAAGTTAAGTTCAAGGTTAGGGTCAGGTTATAGTTAAGGATAAGGGTTTGGTCAAGGTTAGGGTTAGGTTAAGGTTAAAGTTAAGGTTAGGTTAGGATAAGGTCAAGGTTAAGGTTAGGTTAAGGTTAAGATTAGGTTAAGGGTAAAGTTAATGTTATGGTTAGGTTAAGGTTAAGGTTAAGGGTAAAGATAAGGTTATGGTTAATGTTAAAGGTTAAGGTTAAAGTTAAGTTAGGTTAAGGTAAGGTTAAGGTTATAGTTAGGTTAAGGTTAAGGTTAAGGTTAAGGTTAAGTTAAGGTTAAAGTTAAGGTTAAGGTTAGGTTAAGGGTAAAGTTAAGATTAAGGTTAGGGGAAGGTTAGGCGAAGGTTAAGTTTAGGCTAAGGTTAGGTTAAGTTAAGGTTAAGGTTAGGTTAAGGGTAAAGTTAAGGTTAATGTTAGGGGAAGGTTAGGGGAAGGCTAAGATTAGGTTAAGGTTAAGGTGAGGGTTAGGTTATAGTTAAGGTTAAGGTTAGGTTAAGGGTAAGATAAGGTTAAGGTTAAGGTTAATGTTAAGTTTAGGTTAAGGGTAAAGTTAAGGTCAAGGTTAGGTTTAGGTTATAGTTAAGTTTAAGGTTAGGTTAAGGATAAAGTCAAGGTTAAGGTTAAGGAGAAGGTTAAGGGTAAGGTTAAGGTTAAGGGTTACATGTTTAATTAGGTTAAGGTTAAGGTTAGGGTGAAGGTTAAGGTGAAGGTTAAGGGTAAGGTTAAGGTTAGGGTGGAGGTTAAGGTCAAGGTTAAGGTTAAGTTAGGTCAAGGGTAAGGTTATAGTTAGGTTAAGGTTAAGGCTAATATTAAGGTTAAGATAAGGTTAAGGTTAAGGTTAAGATGAATTTTAAGGGTAAGGTAAAGGTTAAGGGTAAAGTTAAGGTTAAGGTTAAGGTTACGGGTTTAGTATGGTTAAGGTTAAGGTTAAGGGTTTAAGGTTTGCTTAAGGTAAAGTCGGGGTTAAGGTTAGGTTAAGGGTAAAGTTAACCTTAAGGATAAGGTTTGGTAAAGTTAAGGTTAAGGTTAAGGTTAAGGTTAGCATTAACCTTAACCTTGACCTTGACCTTAACATTGAATTTACCCTTAACTTAACCTTAACCTAACCTTAAACTTAACCTTACCCTTAACCTTAACCCTAAAATTAACGTTAACCTTAACCTTATCCTAACCATAAACTAAACCTTAACCTTAACCTAACCCAAACCTTAAATTTACCATTATCCTAAACTTAACCTTAACCTTAACCTTAGCCTTAACCTTAACTTTATCCTTAACCTTGACCTTACTCTTAACTTTCACTATAACCTAACCTTAACCTTAAGGTTAGGGTAAATTTAAAGTTAAGGTTAAGGTTAAGGTTAAGGTTAAGGGTTTGGTCAAGGTTAAGGTTAAGGGTAAGGTTATAGTAAAGGTTAGGGTAAGGTTAAGTTTATGTTAAGGTTACGGTTATAGTGAAGGTTAAGGTTAAGACTCGTAACCTTAATCTAAGCTTGACCTTAACTATAACCTAACCCTAACCCTAACCTTAACCTTAACGTTATCTTAACCTTAAATTTCACTATAACCTAACCTTAACCTTGACCTTAAACTAAACCATAACCCTAACCTTGACCAAACCCTTAACCTTAACCTTAACCTCAACCTTTGCGCTAACCTTAACCTTAACCTTAACCTTTACTTTAACCTTAACCTAACCTTAACCTTGACCTTAACTATAACCTAGCCCTAACCTTGACCAAACCCTTAACATTAACCTTAGCCTAACCTTAACCTTGACCTTAAATTTAACCTTATCTTACCCTTAACCTAACCTTACCCTTAAATATAACATTAACCTTAAGGTTATGGTTAAGGTAAGGTTAAGACAAGGTTAAGGGTAATGTTAAGGTTAAGGTTAGGTCAAGATTATGGTTAAGGTAAGGTTAAGGGTAAATTTAAGATTAAGGTGAAGTTAAGGCTAAGGGTAAGGTTAAGTTCAAGGTCAAGGTTAAGGTTAAGGTTAAGGTTAAGCATAATTTTAGGGTAAAATTTAGGGAAAGGTTAAGGTAATGTTAAGGTTACGGTTATAGTAAAGGTTAAGGTTAAGGCCTGTAAAATTAACCTAACCTTGACCTTAACCTTCACTATAACCTAACCTTAACCTTGAACAAACTCTTAACCTTAACCTTAACCTAAAATTTTACCTAACCTTAACATTAACCTTAACCTTGACCTTAACTATAGCCTAACCCTAACCTTGAAAAAACCCTTAACCTTAACCTTAACCTAACCTTAACCTTGATCTTAAATTTAGCCTTATCTTACCCTTAACCTAACCTTACCCTTAAGTATAACCTAACCCTAACCTTAACCTTAACCTAACCTTAACCTTGACCTTAACTATAAGCGAACCCTAACCTTGACCAAACCATTAACATTAACCTTAACCTAACCTTCACCTTGACCTTAAATATAACCTAACCCTTGTAGAAAATTTGAATAACTGATATATTATTCACCGAGATTCTCTTGATCACACACTATTTTAGCTTCATGCACAATACAAAATCTCTTCTACCATTGATCATTACATGCGGAAATAAAATCAATTGCATGCGCACATTAAAACCATAAACAATCACACATATGAACATAGTATTTCATGGGAAAGCTTAAAGCTGAAAACCCCAACTATCTGTATATTATATGTCATAGAGATCATGTAACAATCATTGTACAAATCTCCTCACAAGCTCTCAGCACAACCTCCAATTGCTACACACTAATCAAGCTAGATCTAGCAAAACACATGCTCCAATATCTGCCACCTGATAGCCAACCTCTATTGCGTAATCAATGTTGTAGGATGGCTCATTAAATAACTTGAACCACCTGGCTTGTACTACGCAATCCTCATGGGCTCCTCCAATCACTGGTTGTTGCAAATATGCAACAGTATAGTCACAACTGATAGTTAACCTGCTCTTTCACCTATCTCTGCACTGGTCTCCACTGAAACTGTCCATGCACCGAAGTTAACTGATGTATTCTTTAGTTGATTAATGAGTTTATAATTAGTGAATTAATTAATAATTAATTCACACCACTCTTCACTAGTGTATTAATCAGTTAGACTAAATACAACTAGTTCAACTATGTTTATATTAGTTAAACTGAACACAACTCCATTAACTCCTCAATCAACTCCACCAAACTCTATCACATGAGTTCTAACTGAAGTGTTACACCATTTTTTGGTCATCTAACCTATTATCATTAGATGGACCCAAGTAAACCATGTAAGACCAATTTTACCCTAAGTAAAATTGCTTTCACTATATAAAATAACTTAATAAACCACATTTATTAGGTTGTTTATGGTCTAAACAGGAAACCCCAAAAGGAAATATTAAACAAACCTATTTTGTTTAATTTTCCTCATGGAATAATTAATTAAACCATAATTTAATTATTATTCCTATTCATGTTTAACCCAAAAACAAAGAAATTAATTAGATAAACCTTTATTTATCTTATTATTTTCTAGGAATAATTATTTAAATCTTATTTAGATAATATTCCTTGTTAAATATAACCAAATCACCCACAAATAATTAAATAAATCATTATTTATTTGATTATCCTTCAACCACTTCCTTAAAAAGATAAATAAATCATTTATTTATTTATTATTGACAAATAAAGGGATTTGACCCAAGTCAAATACTTTTCCCTCCAACAAATATAATAAAATATTCCATAAAAGGTGGATCTAGATTTGGTTAATGTTATTTTAATCATGCACCAAGATCTAGAATGACCCAATATTTTGTTATAAATAGGAGGGTTTTTCCTATCATTCTTCACCTTTTTTTGCCTATTAGATCACTCTGGATCTATGCACTTGGTCACATTTTTCTACATTATTTGCTATGTGAGCTCCCTTTGAGTTCTATCTTTGTCTGGGTTTTCTACACCAACAAGAGAGAGAGATTCTAGATCTGAAGTGCTGATGACTTCCAAGAACCCATCCCATTGAGGAGAATTGGAAACATCTTCTTGTTTTCCTCCCAGGTGCCCTTAATACAATTTTTTTTTTTTTTTAAATTGTTCTTGTCTTGTCTATTGGATATATGGAGCAAACCCTTCTTTTTACTGCTTAATGTCTTTCTATGCATAGATCTGGTTTTTTGCAGCTCTTATCTTGATCAACTAACTGCAGATCTGAAGATATTGGCAGCCATTTTTTGATGTTAGGGCTATTAGTTATGCATAGCTAAAGTGGTATTTTTTCATACACTTCGACAAAGGATTCATACTAACATGAAGTATCCATGCAATAGCTCCACACAACCCTCAGGAATAGCACAATTCCTTCTGTCAGCTCTTGTGCCACATCTGTGCACTTAACTGAAGTGCTCCAAGAGAATAATATAATGTTTATAGTCCAAATATTATTAAGAGATAATAATATTTGACATATCTATTTTTAGAGTGGCAATCTAAAAATAGATTCTGCCCAATATGTCTAAAAATAGAAGTCCATATATTTTTCTCGACTTGACAAAACATCCACAAATAGCATCCTACAACTCATAGAACATGATCCATATGTCTAAAAATAGACATAGTGTAAAAATAGACTTTGCGCCAAAAATAGCCTGTGGGCCCACTTAGTGAAGGCAATTTATTTCCACTAAGCTCATCATATTACTGCAATCTCAACACTCCCTCTCAACAAGATAAGGATTATCTGCCACCCCTATCCTGCCTCTGTGGTATTCGAATTTTCTCCTGGTGAGTGCCTTCATCAAGATATCAGCATCCTGATCCTCCGTGGGAATATATGAAAGTAACATGATCTTCTGCTGCACACAATCTCTGACATGATGATACCAGTCAATGAAGCCATGCCACCTCAACTCATCCTCCTGTCTGTACCATGATCTATATCCCGATGTGCCTCTGAGATATCTCAATACATGCTTCCCCGCCTTCCAAAAGAGCTTGGTAGGCTTAACCATATCTTGTGAAAGTTGGTTAACTGCATAGCATATGTCGGGTCGTGTATTGACCAGATACATAAGCGACCCCACCAACTGTCGATAAACAGTGGCATCCACTACCTTCGCCGAAGTAGCATCCTCCTTCCTCCAACCACCAGGAAGAGGAGTATCAACAGGCTTGCAGCCATGCATGTTGAACTTCTCGAGTATCTCCCGGCCATACTTACCCTTAGAAACAAATAGTCCACCACTGCACTGCCAAATTTCCAATCCCAAGAAATAATGAAGGAGGCCCAAGTCCTTCACCTCAAACTCTTTTGCAAGATCATCCTTGCATGAGAGTATCAATAGTTAATCACCCGTCAAAATCAAATCATCTACATAAAGTACAATGATCAACAACTTACCCTCCACCACAACCTGGTATAGGTTCGGATCCACCTCACTCTTGGATAATCCAAGTCCGGTGAAATAAATGTCTATCCATGTGTACCAAGCACGAGGTGCTCGTTTCAACCCATACAACACTCTGTTGAGCCTGCACACATGTGACTTGCTGCTGAAGATATCGAAACCTTTGGGCTGCTCTATGTACACCTCCTCCTCAATCACTCTGTTGAGGAACGTAGCATTCACATCCATCTAATGAATGTGCCACCCCATCTACACTGAGAGAGCTAGGATACTCTGTATGGAAGAATACCTTGCGACAGGTGCAAAGGTTTCCTCATTGTCGATCCCTTCAATCTGTGAGAAGCCTCGAGAAACAAATCTTACCTTGTACTTCTCCACACTCCCGTCAGTTGCCTACTTCACTTTGTAGATCCATATTGAACCCACCACTGATTTCCCTTCTTGCCTTTGGACAATCTCCCATGCACTGTTTCTAAGAATCGAATCATACTCTTCCACCATGGCATCTACCCATGCAAGATCCTCCACATCTTCCTCGAAAGAGGATGGCTCCGTCATGATACAATTTCTCATAAGAGCCATGTATCTAGTATATTGGTTAGGTGACTATCTCTATCTACACTGTGATGTAGGTTCTCCTACAACTCTCTTTGCATCTTGAGCCAGTCGCTCAGCTTCTGTAGTGCGCTTTTCGCCCTCAGATGGTTGGCATTGCATGAGTGGTATCTTCCACTCCATGAACTTCCTCTTGTGGCTGATCTACATCCTAAAGCTCATCCTTAGGAACTAATAGCTCCTCATCTGCATGAAAGTGTGGATCCCTCTCAAGCAAACACTTCATGGCTTTCTCCTCATGAAATTTAATATCTCGTCGCACAACAGTCTTGTGAATGTCTGGAAAATACACACGATAGTTGTGGGGTGTATCGGTGTACCCCACAAATATCCCAACCTCTGCAGTTTGCTCCATCTTCTTCCTAGCATCCTTCGTCACATGAATGTAAACAGGTGAACCAAAAATCCTCATATGGGAAATATCAAGCTTCTTACCAGAAAATGTCTCCTCGGGTGTACTCATGCCAAGTATCTTGTGAGGACAATGGTTCTGCACATATATTGTAGTATTGCATGCCTCAGCCCACAAGTGTATGGGAAGGCCCTGATCATGCAACCTCACCCGTGTAGCACCCACGATATTTCTATTCATCCACTTAGAAACTCCATTCTGCTGTGGGTTATGAGGTGCTATGAGCTCTCTTCGAATTCCTTCTGCGCTGCAAAATTCCTTGAATTTGATAGAGATGAATCACCACCATTGTCGCTCCTAAGAGCCTTCACCTACTTCCCCGATTCTTTCTCAACCAGTGCCTTGTACTCACAGAACTTTGAGTATGTATTGCTCTTCTTCTGCATGAAGAAGATCCAGCACTTACGAGAAAAATCATCAACAAATATCACATAGTACCCATGCTTTGCTTTCGAAGCTACTGATAAAGGTCCACACACTTCTGTGTGAATTCTCTCAAGGATCATCGTGGCGCGACTATCCTTATCATGAAAGGTGGCTTTCACAAAATTTCCCAAGGTACATCCCTTGCACTGATCTGACTGCACAAGTGTACCTTTGGGAATCCCAGTAGAAATCTGTTGCAGTATCTTCAAAGCTCTATGGTGAAGGTGGCCCAATCTCCGGTGCCACAACTTGCCATCATCCCAACTCACCACTCCTTCTGCCTTGCCTGCCATTGCTGCGCAGCCATCTACCTGTAATTGATAAAGGTTCTTAACTCGAACCCCTATCCTCTGGGTCTCACCAGTTGCCTTACTACACAGGAAAGCCTTTCCCTTGCTATAAACAACATCATATCCCTTGTCTTCTAACATAGCCATAGAGATTAGATTCTTCTTCAATCCTAGAACATGCATCACTTCCTTCAATACGAAGGGTTTACCACACTCCCTCTCAAAGGAAATGGTACCAATACTGGTCACACCGTATCTACCATCATGTCCCACCTCGATGTGCACTCTAAGATCTTTCTCATCTAGATCAGTGAACAAATCTTGATCTCCTGTCATGTGAAAAGATGCACCACTGTCAAGAAACCACACTGAACCCATAACACTTGAGACCAAGCATGCGATCAGCAAAAAATCCTGCTCAAACTACGAGGCTAAGGCCTCTCCAGCTGCAGATCCAGCAACCTGCTTATTTTTCTTCTTCTGTGGACAACTAGTGGCATAATGTCCATGTTGGTGACAATGAAATCACTTCACCTTGGACATGTCCTACTTCATTCCTTTCGCACTAGATTGAGAAGAATGCTTCTTGCTCTTCCCCTTCTTTTTTTTGGTAGCCAAAGCACAATTCTCTTCATCAGATTTCTTTGATGAAGATCCGTCCCTGGTACTTCGGCTTATCTCCTCTTGCACAAGATCTAACCAAAGTTGCTCCCATCCTGGTAATTTCTCCTGTCCATTGACAGAGTACTGATAGGAATGCCAACTCTTTAAAAGCCCAAGGAGATCCAAGCTAACCAAGTCCTTGTCATCAACAGTCACCCCCACACTTCCCATCTCATCCCTACATTGGATGAACTTCGTGAGGTACTTGGGCATACTATATCCTTTCTCCATTTTTATGTTTCTGAGTTCATCCTTCAGCGCCAACTTCCTCTGGTCGCTCTTGCTTTGAAATAAATCTGTCAAAGCTTTCCACATCAAGAATGGAGAAGCCTTACCATGAATTTTGGACACTATGTGATCCTTCACACCTTCCAACAGAATCCTTTGACACTTTGATGTCTTCTTTTGCCATGCGTCAAGTATGGTAGCATCACTAGAAGTAGGTTTTGGAATTTCTGCATCTATGAACTCCTTCAACCCATTGTCATCCAGCACTGCCTCCATCCTATCCTTCCATGTAATATAATTCAAGCTGCCCTCAAGGGAATACTCCAATCGCAATCTGTTGAAAGACATCTTAACTTCGACACCAAGAAAACACTACTGTAAATTGGAATTTCACCAGCACAAAACTCAACCGCTTCAATGTTTTTCAATTGCTCCAATGATCAATATTGCTCTGATAACATGTGGAAAATTTGAATAACTGATATATTATTCACCAAGATCCTCCTGATCACACACTATTTTATCTTCATGCACAATAGAGAATCTCTTCTACCATTGATCATTACATGCAAAAATAAAATCAGTTGCATGCACACATTAAAACCATAAAAAATCACACATATGAACACAGTATTTCATGGGAAAGCTTAAATATTAAAACCCCAACTATCTGTATATTATATTTCATAGAGATCATGTAACAATAATTATACAAAGCTCCTCACAAGCTCTCAGCACAACCTCCAATCGCTACACACTAATCAAGCTAGATCTAGAAAAACACATGCTCCAATCTCTGCCACCTGATAGCCAGCCTCTATTGTGTAATCAATGCTATAGGATGGCTCATAAATAACTTTAAACCACCTGGATTGTACTACAAAATCCTCATGGGCTCCTCCAATCACTGGTTGTTGGAAATATGCAACAGTATAGTCACAACTGATAGTTAACCTGCTCTTTCACCTATCTCTGCACTAGTCTCCACTGAAACTATCCATGCACTGAAGTTAACTGATGTATTATTTAGTTGATTAATGATTTTATAATTAGTGAATTAATTAATAATTAATTCACACCACTCTTCACTAGTCTATTAATTAGTTAGACTAAATACAACTAGTTCAACTATGTTTAGATTAGTTAAACTGAACACAACTCCATTAACTCTTCAATCAACTCCACCAAACTCTGTCACATGAGTTCTAACTGAAGTATCCATGCAATAGCTCCACATAACCCTCAAGAATAATGTAATTCCTTCTGTCATCTCATGTGCCACATTTGTGCACTTAACTGAGGTGCTCCAAGAGAATAAGATAATGTTTATAGTCCAAATATTATTAAGATCTAATAATATTCAACATATCTATTTTTAGAGTGGCAATCTAAAAATAGATTTCGCCCAATATGTCTAAAAATAGAAGTCCATCTATTTTTCCCTACTTGAACAACCATCCAAAAATAATATCTTGCAACTCATAAAACATGATCCATATGTCTAAAAATAGACATAGTCTAAAAATAGACTTTGCGCCAAAAATAGCCTGTGGGACCATTTAGTGAATGCGATTTCTTTCCACTAAGCTCATCATCTTGTTGCAATATCAACAACCCTAACCTTGACCAAACCTTAACCTTAACCTTAACTTTACCCTTAACTAATCTTAACCTTAACCTTGACTTTACCTTAACCTATCCTTAACCCCTTAACCTTAACCTTAACCTTCCCATAACCATAACCTTAACCTTGACATTACCCTTAACCTAACCTAAAACTTAACCTTAACCTTAACCTGACTAAACCCGTAACCTTAACCATAACCTATCCTTAACCTTGACCAAACCCTAACCTTAACCTTAACTTAACCTTAAACTTAACCTTAACCTTACCATAACCTTAAACTTAACCATAACTTTACCCTTAACCTTAACATTAACCTTAACTATAACCTAACCCTAACCCTAACCTTGACCATACCCTTAACCTAACCTTAACCTTAACCTTAACATTAACCTTAACCTTTAAGCTTAACATTAGCCTTAACCTTCACTATAACCTTAACCTAACCCTAACCTTGACCAAACCCATAACCAAAAACTTAACCTTAACCTTAACCTAACCTTAACCTTGAATTTACCTTAACCTATCCTTAACCCCATAACCTTAACCTTAACCTTTCCATAACCATAACCTTAACCTTGACTTTACCGTTAACCTAATGTTAACAATAACCTAACCTTAACCTTAGCCTTAACATAACCCTAACCTTGACCAAACCCTTAACCTTAACCTTAAACTTGACCTTACACTAACCTTGACCTTGACCTTAACCTTGACCTTATGGTTAGGTTAAGGTTAAGGTTGGGTTAAGGGTGAGGTCAAGGTCAAGGTTAATGTTAAGGTTAGGTAAAGGTTAAGGTTAGGGTTAAAGATAGGGTAAGGTTAGGGTTAGGCTATAGTTAAGGTTAAGGTTAAGGGTACGGTTAAGGTTAAGATTATGGTTAAGGTTTGGTCAAGGTTAGGGTTAGGTTATAGTTAAGGTCAAGGTTAAGGTTAGGTTAGGGGTAAATTCAAGGTCAAGTGTAAGGTTAGGTTAAGGGTAAACTTTACCTTAACCTTAACCTAACATTACCCTAACCTTAACCTTAACTTTAACCTAACCTTAACCTTAACCTAACTTTAACCTTGACCTTAACTATAACATTAACCTTAACCTTAACCTTAACCTTAACTTCCCATCACCATAACTTTGACCTTAACCTTGACCTTACCCTTAACCTTAACTATAACTTCCCATAACCATAACCTTAACCATGACCTTACCCTTAACCTTAACCTTAACCTTACCCCCTTACCCTTAAACTTAACCTTAACTTGACTAAACCTATAACCTTAACCTTAACCTTCACCCTAACCTTACCCCAAGCTTACCGTAACCTTACCCTTAACCTTAACCTTAACTATAACCTCACCTTACCCTTGACCAAACCCTTAACATTAACCTCAAAATTAACCTTACCCTTAAAATTTACCTTAATATTAACCTTAAACTTAACTACAACCTAACCCTAACCTTGGCCAAACTGTTAACCTTAGCCTTAACTTTAACCTTAACCTTCCCCTAACCTTAACCTTAACCCTTAACCTTAACTATAACCTTACCCTTAACCTAACCATCACCCTAACCTTACCCTTAACCCTAACTTTTCCCTTAACCTAACCTTAACCTTACCCTTAACCTTGACGTTGACCTTAACCTTAACTTAACATAACCTTAACCTTAACCTTAAACTTAACTATAATCTAACCCTAACCTTGACCACACACTTAACCTTAACCTTATCTTAACCTTAACCTAACCTTAACCTTAACCTTAACCTAACTATAAACTTACCCTTAACGCTGACCAAACCCTTAACATTAACTTTAACCTAACCCTAACCTTGACCAAACCCTTAAAATTAACCTTAACCTTAACCTTAACCTTAACCTAATCTTAACGTTAACCTAACCATAACCTTAACCTAACCTTAACCTTAACTTTACCTTAAGGTTAAAGTTAAGGGAAGGGTAAGATTAGCTATAACCTAACCTTAACCTTAACCCTAACCTTAACATTAACCTTAACCTTCACCTTTACCATAAACTTAACCTCAACCTTAACTTTTCCGTTAACCTTAACCTTCACCTTAACCTTAACTTTACCCTTAACGTAACCTTAACCTTA
Organism: Pinus albicaulis; assembly: GCA_034641835.2. Classification (NCBI taxonomy): domain Eukaryota; kingdom Viridiplantae; phylum Streptophyta; class Pinopsida; order Pinales; family Pinaceae; genus Pinus; species Pinus albicaulis. The sequence goes on along the minus strand of CM076580.1, from coordinate 835,614,495 downwards.
ACTTTAACCTTAACTTTACAATTAACCTAACCTTAACCTTAACCTTAACTTTACCCTTACCTAAACTTTATCTTAACTTTATCCTTAACCTTAACATTAACCATAACCTTGACCTTTATCTAACCTTAACCTTAACTTTAAAATTTACCCTAACCTTAAGCCTAAAATTAACCTAACCTTAATCTTGACCTTAGCTATAACCTAACCCTAACCTTGACCAAACCCTTAACATTAACCTTAACCTTAACCTTACCCTAACTTTAACCCTAACCTTAACCTTAACTTTACCCTTAACCTTAACCTCGGTCTTAACCTAACCTTAAGGTTAATGTTAAGTAAGGTTAAGGTAAGGTTAAGGTTACGGTTAGGTCAAGGTCAAGGTTAAGGTTAACATTAAGGATAATTTAAGGTTAAGGGTAAGATAAGGTTAAGGTTAAGGTTTTGGTTAATGTTAGCATTAGGTTATAGTTAAGCTTAAGGGTTTGGTCAAGGTTAGGGTTAGTTTATAGTTAAGGTCTAGGATAAGGTTAGGTTAAGGTTAAGGTTAAGGTTGTGGTTAAGGTCAAGGTCAAGTTTGACATTAACCTAACCTTAACCTTACCTTAACCTTTACCTAACCTTAGCCTTAACCTTAACCATAATCTTAACCTTAACCTTAACCTAACCTTAACTTTAATCTTAACTATAACCTAACCCTAACGTTGACCAAACCCTTAACCTTAACCTAACTTAACTTAAACCTTGACCCTGACCTTAACCTTAACCTTAACTTTACCCTAACCTTAACCTTAACCTTCCCATAACCATAACCTTAACCTTGAATTTACCCTTAACGTCACCTTAACCTTAACCTCCCTGGACCAAACCATTAACCTAACTAAACCCTTTAGGATAGGGTAAAGTTAAAGTTAAGGTTAAGGTTAAGTTTAGATTAAGGTTAAGGTTAAGGTTAGGTTAATTTTATGGTTAAGGTTATGGTTAGGTCAAGGTTAAGGGTTTATTTAGGTTAAGGTTAAGGTTAAGGGTTTGGTCAAGTTTAAGGGTAAAGTTAAGTTCAAGGTTAGGGTTAGGTTATAGTTAAGGTTAAGGTTAGGTTAAGGGTAAATTCATGGTTAAGGTTTTAAGGTGAAGGTTAAGGGTAAGGTTAAGGTTAAGGTTAGGTTAAGACTGAGGTTATGGTTAAGGTTAGGTTAAGGGTAAAGTTAAGGTTAAGATTAGGTTAAAGTTAAGGTTAAGGTTATTGCTTTAGTCAGCTTAAGGTAAAGGTTAAGGGTTTGGTTAATTTTAAGGTTAAGGTTAAGGGTAAAGTGAAGGTTAAGGTGAAGGTTACGTTAAGGTTAATGTAAAGGTTAAGGTTAATTTAAGGTTAAAGTTAAGGTTTCGTGAACGTTAGGGTAAAGTTATGGTTATGGTAAGGTTAGGGTTAAGGTTAAGGTTACAGGCTTATTCAGGTTAAGGTTAAGGTTAAGGTTAAGGGTTTAGTTAATGTTAAGGTTAAGGTTAAGGGTAAAGTCAAGGTTAATGTGAAGGTTAGGTTAAGGTTAAGGTTAAGTTTAATGTTAAGGGTAAGGGTTAAGGTTAAGGTTAAGGTTAAGGTTAGGTTAAGGTTAAGGCTAGGTTAAGAGTAAAGTTAAGGTTAAGGCTAAGGTTACGTTAAGGGTAAAGTAAAGGTTAAGGTTTGGTTAAGGTTAAGATAATGTTAAGGATAATTTTAAGCTTAAGGTTAGGCTAAGCGTATAGTTAAGGTTAAGGTTAAGGGTAAGGTTAGGGTAAGGTTAGTGTTAGGTTATAGTTAAGGTTAAGGTTAAGGTTGGTTAAGGTTAAGTTTAAGGTTAAGGTTAGGTTAAGGTTAAGATAAGGTTAAGGTTAAGGTTAAGGTTAAGATTAAGGTTAACGTTAAGGACCTTACCCTTAACCTTATCTTAACCTTAACCTTAACCTTAATGTTAAACTTAACCTTGAACTTAACTATAACCTAACCCTAACCTTAACCAAACCCTTAACCTTAACCTTAACCTTAACCATAAGCTTAACCTTAACCTTCCCATTACCATAACCTTTACCTTCACCTTGATCTTACCCTTAACCTTAACCTTACCCCCTTAACATTAACCTTAACCTTAACCTTAACCATAAGCTTAACCTTAACCTTCCCATTACCATAACCTTTACCTTCACCTTGATCTTACCCTTAACCTTAACCTTACCCCCTTAACGTTAACCTTAACCTTAACCTGACTAAGCCCATAATGTTAACCTTAACTTTAACCTCACTAAACCCGTAACCCTTAAGCTTATATTAACCTTACCTTTACCTAACCTTAACCTTAACCTTAACCTAAACTTAACCCTAACCTTAAACTTAACCTTAAATTTACCCTTAACCTAACCTTAACCTTAACTTTAACTATAGCCTAACCTAACCTTAACTTTACCTTAACCTAACTTAACCTTGACCTAACTGTAACCTTAACCTAACCTAACTGTAACCTTAACCTTAACCATAACCCTAACCTTAACCTTGACCTGAAACTTAACCTTACCATTAGCCTTCACCCTTAGTTTTAACCTAACCCTAACCTTAACCTAACCTTAACCTTGACCTTGACCTAACCTTAACCTTAACCTTAACCTTATCTTACCCTTAACCTTGACCTCGACCTTAACGTTAACCTTACCTTTACTTTAACCTTAACCTTAACCTTAACCTACCCATAACCATAACCTTAACATTGACCTTGACTTTACCCTTAACCTAACCTTAACATTGACCTTCCCCTAACCTTAACCCTAATCTCACCCTAACCATAAAATTAACTTTACCCTTAACCTAATGTTAACCCTAACCTAACATTAACCTTACCCTTAACCTTGACCTTCACCTTAACTTTAACTATAACCTAACCCTAACCTTGAAAAAAACTTAACTTTAACCTTAACTTAACCTAACCTTAACCTTAACCTTAACCATAACCTTAACCTTATCTTAACCTTAACTATAACCTTAAACCTAACCTTACCATTAACCTTAACCTAACCTTAACCTAACCTTAGCCTTAACTTTACCCTTAACCTTGACTTTAGCCTCAACCTTCCCCTAACTTTAACCCTAACCTTAACTTCAACCTTAAGGTTAAGGTTACAATTTTAGTCAGGTTAAGGTTAAGAGTATGGTTATGGAAAGGTTAAGGTTAGGTTAAAGTTAAGATTAGGTTAAGGTTAAGGTTAAGGGTTTGGTCAAGGTTAGGGTTAGGTTATAGTTAAGTTCAATGTTAAGTTTCATGTTAAGGATAAGGTTAACGTTAAAGTTAGGTTAAGGTTAAGGCTAAATTCAAGGTTAAGTTTAAGGTTAAGGTTAGGGTAAAGGTTGAGGTTAAGGTTAAGGTTAAGGGTTTGGTCAAGGTTAGGGTTAGGTTATCCCTTAAGGTTAGGGTAAATTTAAAGTTAAGGTTAACGTTAGGTTAAGGTTAAGGGCAATGTCAAGGTTAAGGTTATGGTTATGGGAAGGTTAAGGTTAACGTTAAGGTTAAGTTAAAGTTAAGGTTTGGGTTAGGTTATAGTTAAGGTCAAGGCTAAGGTTAGGTTAAGGTTAAGGTCAAGGTTAGGGTTAGGTTATAGTTAAGGTTAAGGTTAAAGTCAAGGTTAAGGAATTTGTCAAGGTTATGGTTAGGTTAAAGTCAAGGTTAAGGAATTTGTCAAGGTTATAGTTAAGGTCAATGTTAGGGTTAGGTTAAGGTTAGGGTTAGGCTAAGGTTAGGTTAAGGTTAAGGTCAAGGTTAAGGTTAGGTTATAGTTAAGGTTAAGGTTAAAGTCAAGGTTAAGGAATTTGTCAAGGTTATGGTTAGGTTAAAGTCAAGGTTAAGGAATTTTTCAAGGTTATAGTTAAGGTCAATGTTAGGGTTAGGTTAAGGAATTTGTCAAGGTTATAGTTAAGGTCAAAGTTAAGGTTACGTTAAGGTTGAGGTTAAGGTTAAGGCTAAGGGTTTGGTCAAGGTTAGGGTTAGGTTATAGTTAAGGTAAAGGTTAAGGTTAAGGTTATTTGTTTAGTCAGGTTAAGCTTAAGGTTAAGCGTTTGGTCAAGGTTAAGGTTAAGGGTTTGGTCAAGGTTAGGGTTAGGTTATAGTTAAGGTTAAGGTTAAGGTTAGGGTAAAGTTAAAGCTAATGTTAATGTTAGGTTAAGGTTAAGGTTAATCTTAAGGGTTTGGTATGGGTTAGGGTTAGGTTAAGGGGGTAAGGGTAATGTCAAGGTTAAGGTTAAGTTTAAGGGTTTGGTCAATGTTAGGGTTTGGTTATAGTCAAGGTCAAGGTTAAGGTTAAGGTTGAGGCTAACGTTAGGGTAAATTTGAAGTTAAGGTTGAGGTTAGGTTAAATTTAAGGTTAAGGTTACGGGCTCGGTCAAGGTTAGGTTTAAGTTAAGGGTGTAAGGTTAAGATTAAGGTTAAGGGTTTTGTCAAGGTTAGGGTTAAGTTATAGTTAAGGTTAAGGTTAGGGTTAGGTTCTAGTTAAGGTCAAGGTTAAGTTTAGTTTAAGGTTAAGATTAGGTTAAGGGTAAAGCTAAGTTTATGGTTAGGGTAAGGTTAAGGTTAAGGGTAAAGATAAGGTTATGGTTAAGGTTAAAGTTGAAGGTTAAGGTTAAGTTAGGTTAAGCTAAATTTAAGGTTACAGTTAGGTTAAGGTTAAGGTTAGGTTAAGTTAAGGTTAAGGTTAGTTTATGGTTTAATATTAAGGTTAGGTTAAGGGTTAATATTAAGGTTAGGTTAAGGGTTAATATTAAGTTTAATTTAAGGGTTAAGTCAAGGTTAAGGTTAGGTTAAGGTTAAGGGTTTGGTCAAGGTTACAGTTAGGTTATAGTTAACGTCAAGGTTAGGTTAGGTTATAGCTAACGTTAAGGTTAAGGTCATGGTTAAGGTTTAGTTAAGGTTAAGGTCAATGTTAAGTCCCTATATTAATAGTGTAGTCCCTTATTATGTTAGTGTAGCCCCACTTATTGTTATTTTTGTACCCCTGTAACCCCTATATTTTTATTATTGTGCCCTTAAATTATTATTGTTAGGTCGGCTAGGATTACATTGTGGGCCACTAGGATTACATTATGGCTCCATGGACTCCTATATATAGAAAGGAGGTTTTGTAAATTGTATCATCCAAGAATTGTTCATTTATGTAGTGTATTGGAGGTTGCCCCCTTGAGGTGGCTTACTTCTAAGGTGTTGATATCTCTTTTCTTCTATTTTTGGAGCTGGTTACTCAACATTTGGTATCAGAGCTTTAGATTCCAGGGTTTCGCTGCTCCGAACAGGTCATTGTGGCAGTTTTGCTATAATATTTTTTCTACAAAGTTTCAAAAGCTGAAATTTTTTAGGGTGCGAAGCCGAAATCCTGAGGAAGCTTGTTTAAAAATTTCGGAGCTTGGTTCGCAATATTTGTGGAGATATCCTCTGTGGAAGTTGGGTATTTTTTCAAGCTCGTAAACAGGTCATTGTGAAATTTTTGCTATAAATTTTTTTGTACGAAGGTTCAGAGTCTAAAGTTTGTATGGTGTGAAGCTGAAATCCTGAGGAAATTCTTCAAAATATTTCAGAGCTTGGTTCACAATATTTTTGGAGATATGATCTATGGAAGGTAGTTCGTTTTCAGGCTCCTGAATTTCATCTCAAAGAGGTGATCATGGAAAAAGTTCAATAACTCTCTCTCTGGGCATCGGATTGGAGTGTCGTAAAAGGTGGTCCCAAGTAAACATAATTTAGTTTCTTGGCTATCAATTTTAGAGACAAAAGAAAAAAAATTGACACGTGTAAAGTCGTACAATTTAGCTCTACTGAACTAGTCCATAATTAGGTCATTGTGGGAGATTGGACACAACTTTGTCTTGGAGAATCCAAATCAGGTCATACCTATGGCATTAAAAAGAGAATTTAGAGGGATATTTCATTGCTAAATTTCAAATATTGAAGAGTCGCAATCACATAGATAATCCAATTCCAATATCGAGCTCCTCAAAAGCAAGTAAAAGGTGTATTGTTTTTCCCTAATTGCATAAATCTTGTTTGAAAAATCAGTTTGAAGTGATTCCAAGGGTGTATTGAGCATATATTTCAGTATTTTGTTCTGAAATGCCTCCTAAAGAGAATTCAACGCCCATTAAGCCCTCAAAAATCTATACTATGATGCATGAAGTGGAAGAATTGCAGTATGAGATATCAAAATTACGGTACCAACTGCAACAAATTTCGATCTTACGAAGAGCAACCGGAGCTCACATAGATGGTTTAAAAGAATAAATGGAGGCTAATTTGGACGGTTTGAAGGATAAAATAATAGCTAATATGGATGATAAATTAGTGGAAGATGACATCGAGCATCAACAACAAGTTCTCCAGCTCTCAAAGGATAACCTAACTTTGGTGCAGAATCTAATGAAACAACCGGAATATCAACATCACATCGAAAGAAGTTCTGAAGCAGTCACAAAAACAAGAACTCGACAAGTTCATTAAATTTTAGAGTATCTCAGCAAGTGGAAGAAATTTCTTATAGAATATTCCACATGGGAGGATGAGAATTTTATACAGAAGCATCAAGAAATAATCAAGCGTTGAGGACAACACTTGTTTGAAGGAGAGGGGCATGTTAACTCCCTATATTAATAGTGTATTCCCTTATTATGTTAGTGTAGCCCCAATTATTGTTATTGTTGTACCCTTGTAACCCCCATATTGTTATTATTGTGCCCTTAAATTATTATTGTTAGGTTGGCTAGGATTACATTGTGGCCCACTCAGATTACATTATGGCTCCATGGACTCCTATATATAGAAAGGAGGTTTTGTAAATTGTATCATCAAAGAATTTTTCATTTATGTAATGTATTGGAGGTTGCCCCCTCGAAGTGGCTTATTTCTAAGGCATTGATATCTCTTTTCTTCTACTTTTGGAGCTGGTTACACAACAGTCAATGTCAAGGTTAAATTTATGGTTAGGTTAAGAGTAAGGATAAGGTTACTGTTAGGTTATAGTTAAGGTTATGGTTAGGGTAAGGTTATGTTTAGCTTATAGCTAAGGTTAAGGTTAGGTTAATGTTAAGGTTAAGGTTAACATTAAGGTTAGGTTAAGGTTAAGGTTAAGGTTATGGTTATGGGAAGGTTATACTTAAGGTTAAGGTTAGGTTAGGTTATAGTTAAAGTTGAGGTTAAGGTAAAGGTTAAGGTTAAGGTTAAGGTTAAGGTTAGGTTATAGTGAAGGTTAAGGTTAAGACTTGTAACCTTAACCTTGATCTTACCCTTAACTTTAACCCTAACCTTGACTTTACCCTTGACTTAACCTTGACCTTCACTATAATCTAACCCTAACCTTGACCAAACCCTTAACCTTAACCTTAACCTTACCCATAACCTTAACCTTAACATTACCCTTACTAAATCTGTAACCTTAACCTTAACCTTAACCTTAACCTAACCCTAATCTTGATCAAACCCTTAACCTTAACCTTGACCAAACCCTTAACCTTAAACTTAACCTGACTAAACATGTAACCTTAACCTTAACCTTAACCTTAAATATAACCTAACCCTAACCTTGACCAAACCCTTAACCTTAACCTTAACCTTTCCCTAACCTTAACCTTAACCTTAAATTTAACCTTTAACCTTAACCTTACCCACTTACCCTTAACCTTAATCTTAATCTTAATCTTAACCATAACCCTAACCTTGACCAAATTATTAATCTTAACCTTAACCTTAACCTTAAGATTAACCTTGACCTTAACGTTAGCATAACCTTAAACTAACCTAACCCTAACCTTAACCAAACCATTAACCTTAACTTTACCCTTAACCTAAACTTGACCTTAACTGTAAATTAATCCTAACCTTAACCTTAACCTTAACCTTACCTTAACCTTAACCTTGCCTTAATCTAACTTTAACCATAACCTTCCCCTAACCTTAACCCTAAAATTACCCTAACCTTACCCCTAACCCTAACCTTGACCAAACCCTTAACCTAACCTTAACCTTAAGAGCTAATAATATTCGACATATCTATTTTTAGAGTGGCAATCTAAAAATAGATTCTGCCCAATATGTCTAAAAATAGAAGTCCATCTATTTTTCCCGACTTGAAAAACCATCCAAAAATAGCATCTTGTAACTCATAAAACATGATCCATATGTCTAAAAATAAACATAGTCTGAAAATAGACTTTGCGCCAAAAATAGCCTGCGGGCCCATTTAGTGAAGGAGATTTATTTCCACTGAGCTCATCATCTTGTTGCAATCTCAACAACCCTAACCTTGACCAAACCTTAACCTTAACCTTAACTTTACCCTTAGCTAATCTTAACCTTAACCTAACCTTAACCTTGACTTTACCTTAACCTATCCTTAACCCCTTAACCTTAACCTTAACCTTCCCATAACCATAACCTTAACCTTGAATTTACCCTTAACCTAACCTAAAACTTAACCTTAACCTTAACCTGATTAATCTCGTAACCTTAACCATAACCTATCCTTAACCTTGACCTTAACTATAGCATAATCCTAACCTTGACCAAACCCTAACCTTAACCTTAACTTAACCTTAAACTTAACCTTAACCTTACCATAACCTTAACCTTAACCATAACTTTACCCTTAACCTTAACATTAACCTTAACTATAACCTAACCCTAACCTTATCCTAACCCTAACCTTGACCATACCCTTAACCTAACCTTAACCTTAACCTTAACCTTTAAGCTTAACGTTAGCCTTAACCTTCACTATAACCTTAACCTAACCCTAACATTGACCAAACCCATAACCAAAACCTTAACCTTAACCTTAACCTAACCTTAACATTGAATTTACCTTAACCTATCCTTAACCCCATAACCTTAACCTTAACCTTCCCATAACCATAACCTTAACCTTTACTTTATCGTTAACCTAACGTTAACAATAACCTAACCTTAACCTTAAACTTGACCTTACACTAACCTTGACCTTGACCTTAACCTTGACCTTATGGTTAGGTTAAGGTTAAGGTTGGGTTAAGGGTGAGGTCAAGGTCAAGTTTAATGTTAAGGTTAGGTAAAGGTTAAGGTTAGGGTTAAGGATAGGGTAAGGTTAGGGTTAGGCTGTAGTTAAGGTTAAGGTTAAGGGTACGGTTAAGTTTAAGATTATGGTTAACGTTTGGTCAAGGTTAGGGTGAGGTTATAGTTAAGGTTAAGGTTAAGGTTAGGTTAGGGGTAAATTCAAGGTCAAGTGTAAGGTTAGGTTAAGGGTAACCTTTACCTTAACCTTAACCTAAGCTTACCCTAACCTTAACCTTAACTTTAACCTAACCTTAACCTTAACCTACCCTTAACCTTGACCTTAACTATAACATTAACCTTAACCTTAACCTTAACCTTAACTTCCCATCACCATAACCTTAACCTTAACCTTGACCTTACCCTTAACCTTGACCTTACCCATAACCATAATCTTAACCATGACCTTACCCTTAACCTTAACCTTACCCCCTTACCCCCTTACCCTTAAACTTAACCTTAACTTGACTAAACCTATAACCTTAACCTTAACCTTCACCCTAACCTTACCCCAAGCTTACCCTAACCTTACCCTTAACCTTAACCTTAACTATAACCTCACCTTACCCTTGACCAAACCCTTAACGTTAACCTTACCCTTAAACTTCACCTTAATATTAACCTTAACCTTAACTACAACCTAACCCTAACCTTGGCCAAACTGTTAACCTTAACCTTCCCCTAACCTTAACCTTAACCCTTAACCTTAACTATAACCTTACCCTTAACCTAACCATCACCCTAACCTTACCGTTAACCTTAACCCTAACTTTTCCCTTAACCTAACCTTAACCTTACCCTTAACCTTGACGTTGACCTTAACCTTAACTTAACATAACCTTAACCTTAACTATAATCTAACCCTAACCTTGACCACACCCTTAACCTTAACCTGACCTTAACCTTAAACTTAACCTAACTATAAACTTACCCTTAAGCCTGACCAAACCATTAACATTAACTTTAACCTAACCCTAACCTTGACCAAACCCTTAAAATTAACCTTAACCTTAACCTTAACCTTAACCTAATCTTAACGTTAACCTAACCTTAACCTTAACCTAACCTTAACCTTAACTTTACCTTAAGGTTAAGGTTAAGGGAAGGGTAAGATTAGCTATAACCTAACCTTAACCTTAACCCTAACCTTAACCTTAACATTAACCTTAACCTTCACCTTTACCATAAAATTAACCTCAACCTTAACTTTTCCCTTAACCTTAACCTTCACCTTAACCTTAACTTTACCCTTAACGTAACCTTAACCTTAACTTTACAATTAACCTAACCTTAACCTTAACCTGAACTTTACCCTTACCTAACCTTTACCTTAACTTTATCCTTAACCTTAACATTAACCATAACCTTAACCTTTATCTAACCTTAACCTTAACCTTAAAATTTACCCTAACCTTAACCCTAAACTTAACCTAACCTTAATCTTGAAATTAACTATAACCTAACCCTAACCTTGACCAAACCCTTAACATTAACCTTAACCTTAACCTTACCCTAACTTTAACCCTAACCTTAACCTTAACTTTACCCTTAAGCTAGCCTTAACTTTACCCTTAACCTTAACCTCGGTCTTAATCGTGAATTTACCCTTAACCTAACCTTAAGGTTAATGTTAAGTAAGGTTAAGGTAAGGTTAAGGTTATGGTTAGGTCAAGGTTAAGGTTAAGGTTAACATTAAGGATAATTTAAGGTTAAGGGTAAAATAAGGTTAAGGTTAAGGTTTTGGTTAATGTTAGCGTTAGATTATAGTTAAGCTTAAGGGTTTGGTCAAGGTTAGGGTTAGTTTATAGCTAAGGTCAAGGATAAGGTTAGGTTAAGGTTAAGGTTAAGGTTAAGGTTAAGGTCAAGGTCAAGTTTGACATTAACCTAACCTTAACCTTACCTTGACCTTTACCTAACCTTAGCCTTAACCTTAACCATAATCTTAAGCTTAATCTTAACCTTAACCTAACCTTAACTTTAACCTTAACTATAACCTAACCCTAACGTTGACCAAACCCTTAACCTTAACCTAACTTAACCTAAACCTTGACCCTGACCTTAACCTTAACCTTACCTTTACCCTAACCTTAACCTTAACCTTCCCATAACCATAACCTTAACCTTGAATTTACCCTTAACGTCACCTTAACCTTAACCTCCCTGGACCAAACCATTAACCTAACTAAACCCTTCAGGATAGGGTAAAGTTAAAGTTAAGGTTAAGGTTAAGTTTAGATTAAGGTTAATGTTAAGGTTAGGTTAATGTTATGGTTAAGGTTACGATTAGGTCAAGGTTAAGGGTTTATTTAGGTTAAGGTTAAGGTTAAGGTTTTGGTCAAGGTTAAGGGTAAAGTTAAGTTCAAGGTTAGGGTTAGGTTATAGTTAAGATTAAGGTTAGGTTAAGGGTAAATTCAAGGTTAAGGTTTTAAGGTGAAGGTTAAGGGTAAGGTTAAGGTTAAGGTTAGGATAAGGTTACGGTTAAGAGTAAAGTAAAGTTTAATGATAGGTCAATTGTAAGGTTAAGGTAAGGTTAAGGTTGAGGTTATGGTTAAGCTTAAGTTAAGGGTAAAGTTAAGGTTAAGGTTAGGTTAAAGTTAAGGTTAAGGTTATTGGTTTAGTCAGCTTAAGGTAAAGGTTAAGGGTTTGGTTAATTTTAAGGTAAAGGTTAAGGGTAAAGTGAAGGTTAAGGTGAAGGTTACGTTAAGGTTAATGTAAAGGTTAAGGTTAATTTAAGGTTAAAGTTAAGGTTTCGTGAAGGTTAGGGTAAAGTTATGGTTAAGGTTAGGTTAGGGTTAAGGTTAAGGTTACAAGTTTATTCAGGTTAAGGTTAAGGTTAAGGTTAAGGGTTTGGTTAATGTTAAGGTTAAGGTTAAGGGTAAAGTCAAGGTTAAGGTGAAGGTTAGGTTAAGGTTAAGGTTAAGTTTAATGTTAAGGGTAAAGGTTAAGGTTAAGGTTAAGGCTAGGTTAAGAGTAAGGTTAAGGTTAAGGTAAAGGTTACGTTAAGGGTAAAGTAAAGGTTAAGGTTTGGTTAAGGTTAAGATAATTTTAAGGATAATTTTAAGCTTAAGGTTAGGTTAAGAGTATAGTTAAGGTTAAGGTTAAGGGTAAGGTTAGGGTAAGGTTAGTGTTAGGCTATAGTTAAGGTTAAGGTTAAGGTTGGTTAAGGTCAAGTTTAAGGTTAAGGTTAGGTTAAGGTTAAGATAAGGTTAAGGTTAACGTTAAGGTTAATATTAAGGTTAACGTTAAGGACCTTACCCTTAACCTTATCTTAGCCTTAACCTTAACCTTAATGTTAAACTTAACCTTGACCTTAACTATAACCTAACCCTAACCTTAACTAAACCCTTAACCTTAACCTTAACCTTAACCATAAGCTTAACCTTAACCTTCCCATTACCATAACCTTTACCTTCACCTTGATCTTACCCTTACCCTTAACCTTACCCTCTTAACATTAACCTTAACCTTAACCTTAACCATAAGCTTAACCTTAACCTTCCCATTAACATAACCTTTACCTTCACCTTGAACTTACCCTTAACCTTAACCTTACCCCCTTAACGTTAACCTTAACCTTAACTTGACTAAGCCCATAATGCTAACCTTAACCTTAACCTCACTAAACCCGTAACCCTTAACCTTATATTAACCTTACCTTTACCTAACCTTAACCTTAACCTTAACCTAAACTTAACCCTAACCTTAAACTTAACCTTAAATTTACCCTTAACCTAACCTTAACCTTAACATTAACTATAGCCTAACCTAACCTTAACTTTACCTTAACCCAACTTAACCTTGACCTAACTGTAACCTTAACCTAACTTAACCGTAACCTTAACCTTAACCATAACCCTAACCTTAACCTTGACCTGAACCTTAACCTTACCATTAGCCTTCACCCTTAATCTTAACCTAACCCTAACCTTAACCTAATCTTAACCTTGACCTTGACCTAACCTTAACCTTAACCTTAACCTTATCTTACCCTTAACCTTGACCTCGACCTTAACCTTAACCTTACCTTTACTTTAACCTTAACCTTAACCTACCCATAACCATAACCTTAACATTGACCTTGACTTTACCCTTAACCTAACCTTAACATTGTCCTTCCCCTAACCTTAACCCTAATCTCACCCTAACCATAAAATTAACTTTACCCTTAACCTAATGTTAACCCTAACCTAACCTTAACCTTACCCTTAACCTTGACCTTCACCTTAACTTTAACTATAACCTAACCCTAACCTTGAAAAAAAATTAACTTTAACCTTAACTTAACCTAACCTTAACCTTAACATTAACCATAACCTTAACCTTATCTTAACCTTAACTATAACCTTACCCTAACCTTAAACCTAACCTTAACATTAACCTTAACCTAACCTTAACCTTAACTTTACCCTTAACCTTGACTTTAGCCTCAACCTTCCCCTAACCTTAACCCTAACCTTAACTTCAACCTTAAGGTTAAGGTTATAGTTTTAGTCAGGTTAAGGTTAAGAGTATGGTTATGGAAAGGTTAAGGTTAGGTTAAAGTTAATATTAGGGTAAGGTTAAGGTTAAGGGTTTGGTCAAGGTTAGGGTTAAGTTATAGTTAAGTTCAATGTTAAGTTTCAGGTTAAGGATAAGGTTAACATTAAAGTTAGGTTAAGGTCAAGGTCAAGGTTAAGGTTAAGGCTAAAGTCAAGTTTAAGGTTAAGGTTAGGGTAAAGGTTGAGGTTAAGGTTAAGGTTAAGGGTTTGGTCAAGGTTAGGGTTAGGTTATCCCTTTAGGTTAGGGTAAATTTAAAGTTAAGGTTAAGGTTAGGTTAAGGTTAAGGGAAATGTCAAGGTTAAGGTTATGGTTATGGGAAGGTTAAGGTTAACGTTAAGGTTAAGTTAAGGTTAAGGTTAGGGTTAGGTTATATTTAAGGTCAAGGCTAAGGTTAGGTTAAGGTTAAGGTCAAGGTTAGGGTTAGGTTATAGTTAAGGTTAAGGTTAAAGTCAAGGTTAAGGAATTTGTCAAGGTTATGGTTAGGTTATAGTTAAGGTCAAAGTTAAGGTTACGTTAAGGTTGAGGTTAAGGTTAAGGCTAAGGGTTTGGTCAAGGTTAGGGTTAGGTTATAGTTAAGGTAAAGGTTAAGGTTAAGGTTATGTGTTTAGTCAGGTTAAGCTTAAGGTTAAGGGTTTGATCAAGGTTAAGGTTAAGGGTTTGGTCAAGGTTAGTGTTAGGTTATAGTTAAGGTTAAGGTTAAGGTTAGAGTAAAGTTAAAGCTAATGTTAAGGTTAGGTTAAGGTTAAGGTTAATCTTAAGGGTTTGGTATGGGTTAGGGTTAGGTTAAGGGGGTAAGAGTAACGTCAAGGTTAAGGTTAAGTTTAAGGGTTTGTTCAATGTTAGGGTTAGGTTATAGTCAAGGTCAAGGTTAAGGTTAAGGTTGAGGTTAACGTTAGGGTTAAGTTGAAGTTAAGGTTGAGGTTAGGTTAAATTTAATGTTAAGGTTACAGGCTTGGTCAAGGTTAGGGTTAAGTTAAGGGTGTAAGGTTAAGATTAAGGTTAAGGGTTTCGTCAAGGTTAGGGTTAAGTTATAGTTAAGGTTAAGGTTAGGGTTAGGTTCTGGTTAAGGTCAAGGTTAAGTTTAGTTTAAGGTTAAGATTAGGTTAAAGGTAAGGCTAAGTTTATGGTTAGGGTAAGGTTAAGGTTAAGGGTAAAGATAAGGTTATGGTTAAGGTTAAAGTTGAAGGTTAAGGTTAAGTTAGGTTAAGCTAAATTTAAAGTTACAGTTAGGTTAAGGTTAAGGTTAGTTTATGGTTTAATATTAAGGTTAGGTTAAGGGTAAAGTCAAGGTAAAGGCTAAGGTGAAGGTTAACGTTAAGGTTAAAATTAAGGTTAGGTTAAGGTTAAGGTTAAGGTTAGGTTAAGGTTAAGGGTTTGGTCAATGTTACAGTTAGGTTATAGTTAAGGTCAAGGTTAGGTTAGGTTATAGCTAACGTTAAGGTTAAGGTCAAGGTTAAGGTTTAGTTAAGGTTAAGGTCAATGTTAAGTCCCTATATTAATAGTGTAGTCCCTTATTATGTTAGTGTAGCCCCACTTATTGTTATTTTTGTACCCCTGTAACCCCTATATTTTTATTATTGTGCCCTTAAATTATTATTGTTAGGTCGGCTAGGATTACATTGTGGCCCACTAGGATTACATTATGGCTCCATGGACCCCTATATATAGAAAGGAGGTTTTGTAAATTGTATCATCCAAGAATTTTTCATTTATGTAGTGTATTGAAGGTTTCCCCCTCAAAGTGGCTTATTTCTAAGGCATTGATATCTCTTTTCTTCTATTTTTGGAGCTGGTTACTCAACATTTGGTATCAGAGCTTTAGATTCTAGGGTTTCGCTGCTCCAAACAAGTCATCGTGGAAATTTTGCTATAAGATTTTTTCTACGAAGTTTCAGAAGCTGAAATTTTTAGGGTGCAAAGCCGAAATCATGAGGAAGCTTGTTTAAAAATTTCAGAGCTTTCTTCGCAATATTTGTGGAGATATCCTCTATGGAAGTTAGGTATTGTTTCAAGCTCGTAAACAGGTCATTGTGGAATTTTTGCTTTAATTTTTTTTGTACGAAGGTTTAGAGTCTAAAATTCGTATGGTGTGAAGCTGAAATCCTGAGGAAATTCTTCAAAACATTTCAGGGCTTGGTTCACAATATTTTTGGAGATATGATCTGTGGAAGGTAGTTCTTTTTCAGGCTCCTGAATTTCATCTCAAAGAGGTGATCATGGGAAAAGCTTAATAACTCTCTCTCTGGGCATCGGATTGGAGTGTCGTAAAAGGTGGTCCCAAGTAAACATAATTTCGTTTCTTGGCTATCAATTTTAGAGACAAAAGAAAAAAAATTGACACGTGGAAATTCGTACAATTTAGCTCTACTGAACCAGTGCATAATTAGGTCATTGTGGGAGATTGGACACAACTTTGTCTTGGAGAATCCAAATCAGGTCATACCTGTGGCATTAAAAAGAGAATTTAGAGGGCTATTTCATTGCTAAATTTTAGATATTGAAGAGTCGCAATCACATAGATAATCCAATTCCAATATTGAGCTCCTCAAAAGCAAGTAAAAGGTGTGTTGTTTTTCCCGAATTGCATAAATCTTGTTTGAAAAATCAGTTTGAAGTGATTCCAAGGGCGTATTGAGCATATATTTCAGTATTTTGTTCTAAAATGCCTCCTAAAAATAATTAAACACCCATTAAGCCCTCAAAAATCTATACTATGATGCATGAAGTGGAAGAATTGCAGTATGAGATATCAAAATTACGGTACCAAGTGCAACAAATTTTGATCTTACGAAGAGCAACCGAAGCTCACATAGATGGTTTAAAAGAATAAATGGAGGCTAAGTTGGATGGTTTGAAGGATAAAATAATAGCTAATATGGATGATAAATTAGTGGAAGATGACATCGAGCATCAACAACAAGTTCTCCAACTCTCAAATGATAACCTAACTTTGGTGCAGAATCTAATGAAACAACAAGAATATCAACATCACATCGAAAGAAGTTCTGAAGCAGTCACAAAAACAAGAACTCGACAAGTACGATCAATTTTAGAGTATCTCAACAAGTGGAAGAACTTTCCTGTAGAAGATTCCACATGGGAGGATGAGAATTTTATACAGAAGCATCAATAAATAATCAAGCGTTGAGGACAACACTTGTTTGAAGGAGAGGGGCATGTTAAGTCCCTATATTAATAGTGTAGTCCCTTATTATGTTATTGTAGCCCCAATTATTGTTATTTTTGTACCCCTGTAACCCCCATATTGTTATTATTGTGCCCTTAAATTATTATTGTTAGGTTGGCTAGGATTACATTGTGGCCCACTAGGATTACATTATGGCTCCATGGACTCCTATATATAGAAATGAGGTTTTGTAAATTGTATCATCCAAGAATTTTTCATTTATGTAATGTATTGGAGGTTGCCCCCTTGAAGTGGCTTATTTCTAAGGCATTGATATCTGTTTTTTTCTACTTTTGGAGCTGGTTACACAACAGTCAATGTCAAGGTTAAATTTATGGTTAGGTTAAGAGTAAGGATAATGTTAGGGTTAGGTTATAGTTAAGGTTATGGTTAGAGTAAGGTTATGTTTAGCTTATAGTTAAGGTTAAGGTTAGGTTAATGTTAAGGCTAAGGTTAACATTAAGGTTAGGTTAAGGTTAAGGTTAAGGTTATGGTTATGGTTATGGGAAGGTTATACTTAAAGTTAAGGTTAGGTTAGGTTATAGTTAAAGTTGGGGTTAAGGTAAAGGTTAAGGTTAAGGTTAGGTTATAGTGAAGGTTAAGGTTAAGACTTGTAACCTTAACCTTGATCTTACCCTTAACTTTAACCCTAACCTTGACTTTACCCTTGACTTAACCTTGACCTTCACTATAATCTAACCCTAACGTTGACCAAACCCTTAACCTTAACCTTAACCTTACCCATAACCATAACCTTAAAATTACCCTTACTAAATCTGTAACCTTAACCTTAACCTTAACCTAACCCTAACCTCGATCAAACCCTTAACCTTAACCTTGACCAAACCCTTAACCTTAAACTTAACCTGACTAAACATGTAACCTTAACCTTAACCTTAACCTTAAATATAACCTAACCCTAACCTTGACCAAACCCTTAACCTTAACCTTAAACTTTCCCTAACCTTAACCCTAACCTTAACCTTAACCTTAACTTTAACCTTTAACCTTAACCTTACCCACTTACCCTTAACCTTAATCTTAATCTTAATCTTAACCATAACCCTAACCTTGACCAAATTCTTAATCTTAACCTTAACCTTAACCTTAACCTTAACCTTAACATTAACCTTGACCTTAACGTTAACATAACCTTAAACTAACCTAACCCTAACCTTAACCAAACCATTAACCTTAACTTTACCCTTAACCTAACCTTAACCTTAACTGTAACTTAATCTTGACCTTAACCTTAACCCTACCTTAACCTTAACCTTGCCTTAATCTAACTTTAACCATAACCTTCCCCTAACCTTAACCCTAAACTTACCCTAACCTTACCCCTAACCCTAACCTTGACAAAACCCTTAACCTAACCTTAACCTTAACCTAACCTTAACCCTAACCTTAACTTTAACCTCACCTTAACCTAACCTTAACCTTAACCTAACCTTTACCCTAACCTTAACCATAACCTTATTCTTAACTTTACCCCTAACTTAATCTTAACCTTAACATTAACCGTAACTTAACCTAACGTTAACATCAACCTTAACCTTAATCTTAACCAAACCCTTGGCCTTGAATTTAACCTTAATCGTAACCTTAACCTTAACCTAACCTTCCCATAACCATAACCTTAACCTTAACCTTACCTTAACCTAACCTAACCTAACCTTGACCTTAACCTTAACCTGACTAAACTTGTAACCTTAACCTAACCTTAACCTTATATTACCCTTAACCTTCACCTAAACCTTGACCTTAACTATAACCTAGCCATAACATTCAACAAACCATTAACATTATCCTTAACCTTAACTTTACCCTTACCCTAATCTTAACCTTAACCTATCCTTAACATTAACCTTAACCTTAGCCCTGCCCTTAACCTTCACCTTAACCTTAACCTGGACTTTACCTTAACCTAACCTTAACCTTAGGCATAAACCTAACCTTCACCAAACCCTTAACCTTAACCTTAAGGTACAGGTTTAGTAGGGCTAAGGGTAAGGTTATATTAAGGGTAAAGTTAAGGTTAAACGTAAGGGTAAGGTTAAGGTTAAGGTTAGGTTGAGCTCAAGGTTATGGTTAAGGTTAGGTTAAGGGTAAAGTTAAGGTTAAGGTTAGGTTAAGGTTAAGGTTAAGTTAATGATAGGTTAAGGTTAAGTTTAAGGGTAGGGTAAGGTTAAGATTAAGGTTAAGGTTAAGGGTTTGGTCAAGGTTACAGTTAGGTTATAGTTAAGGTCAAGGTCAAGGTTAGGTTATGGTTAAGGTTAAGGTTAAGTTAAGGTTAAAGTTAAGGTTTTGTCAAGGTTAGTGTTAGGTTATAGTTAAGGTCAAGGTTTGGTTAAGGTTAAGGTTAGGTAAAGGTTAAGGTTAAGGCTAATGTTAACCTTAACCTTAATGTTTACCTAACCTTACCGTAACTTTACCATTGACCTTCACCTTAACCTTAACTTTAACCTTAACCTTAACCTAGCCTTAACCTTAACTTTACCCTTAACATAACCTTAACATTAACTTTACCCTTAACATAATCTTAACCTTAACCTTCAAATTATCCTTAACATTAACCATAACCTTAAGGTTTAGGTTAAGGCTAGGCAAGGTTAAGGCTAAATTTAGGTTAAAGTAAGGTTAAGGTTACGGTTTTAGTCAGGTTAAAGGTGACGGTTAAGGGTAAGGTTATAGTGAAGTTTAAGGTTAGGGTTAAGGTTAAGGTTATGGTTGTGGTTAGGTTAAGGTTACGGTGAGGTTATGTTTAAGGTTAAGGTTAAGGTTAAGGGTAAAGTTAAGTTCAAGGTTAACCTTACCCTTAACCTAACCTTACCCTTAACTTAACCAAACCTTAACCTTACCCCTATAACTTTAACCTTAACCTTAACCTTAACCTGACTAAACCCGTAACCTAAACCTTAACCTTAGCCTAAACTTAACCTTAACTTTACTCATGACCTAACCTTAACCATAACCTTAACCTTAACATTAAACTTAACCTTAACCTTAACCTTACCCTTAACCTAATCTTAACCTTAACCTTAACCTTATCTTGACCTTAACCTAACCTTAACTTCAACTATAACCTTAACTTTAACCTTAACCTTGACCTTAACCTAACCATTAACCTTAACCTTAACCTTCCCTAAACCTTAACCTTAACCTTAACCTTAACCTTAACCATAACAAAACCTTAACCTTGACCTTAAATATAACCTAACCTTGACCTTGCCCTTAACTATAACCTAACCATAATGTTAACCATAACCTTAACCTTGACCTCAACCTTAACATAACCTTAACTTTAACCTTAACCCTAACCTTAAATATAACCTAACCCTAACCTTACCCTAGCCATAACCTTTATTTAACCTTAAATTTACCCTTAATCTTAACCTTACCATTAACCTAACCTTAACCTAAACCTTCAGGTTAAATTTAAGGGTTTAGTTAAGTTTAAGGTTAAGGTTAATGTTAAGGGTTTGCTCAAGGTTAGGGTTAGGTTATAGGTAAGGTCAAGGTTAAGGTTAGGTTATATCTAAGGCTAGGTTATAGTGAAGGTTAAGGTTAAGACCTCCTTAACCTTAGCCTTAACCTCACTAAACCCTTAAGGTTGGGTTAAAGGTAAGGTTAAGGCTAAATAAAGGTTAAGGTTAGGGTAAGGATAAAGTGAAGGTTAAGGTTAGTGATAAAGTTAAGGTTAAGGTTAAGGTTAGGGTAAGTTTAGGGTAAGGTTAGGTTATAGTTAAGTTCCAGATTAAGGTTAGGTTAAGGTTAAGGTTAAGGTTAATGTTAAGGGTTTGTTTAAGGTTAAAGTGAAGGTTAAGGGTAAAGTTAAGGTTAAGGTTAAGGGGTTAACTTTAGGTTAAGGTAAAGTCAAGGTTAATGTTAGGTTAAGGTTCAAGTTAAAGTTAAGGTTAAGGGTAAAGTTAAGGTTAAGGTTAATGTTAAGGGTAAGGTTAAGGTCAAGGCTAAGGTTACGTTAAAGGTAAAGTCAAGGTTAAGGTTACGCTAAGGGTTTCGTCAAGGTTAAGGTTAGGTTATAGTTAAGGTCAAGGTTAAGGTTATGGGAAGGTTAAGGTTAAGGTTAAGGTTAAGGTTTGGTCAAGGTTAGGGTTAAGTTATGGGTAAATGTTAAGGTTAGGGTTAATTTTAAGGTTATGGTTAAGGATAAAGTTAAGATTAAGTGTTTGGTCAAGGTTAGTGTTAGGTTATAGTTAAGGTCAAAGTTAAGTTTAAGGTTAAGGATAACCTTAACCTTAACGTTGACCTAGTCGTAACCTTAACCATAACATTAACCTAACCTTAACCTTAACTTGACTAAACCCATGACCAAGCTCTTAACCCTAACCTTAACTTGACTAAACCCTTAAGGTTAGGGTAAAGTTAAAGTGAAGGTTAAGTTTAGGTTAAGGTTAAGGTTAAGGTTAGGTTAAAGGTTTGGTCAAGGTCAAGGTTAAGGTTAGGTTAAGTGTAAGGTTAAGGTTACAGGTAAATTTAAGGTTAAGGTTAGGGTAAGGTTAGGGTAAGGTTAAGATTAAGGTTAGGTTAAGGTTAAGGTTAAAGTTAGGTTGAGGTAAGGTTAAGGTTATGGTTTAGTCAGGTTCAGGTTAAGGTTAAGATTAAGGTTAAGGTTAGGGTAAGGTTAAGGTTAAGGTTAAGGGTAAAGTTAAGGTTAAGGTGAAGATTAAGGGTAAAGTTAAAGCTAAGGTCAAGGTTAGGGTCAGGTTATAGTTAAGGTCAAGGTTAAGGTTAGGTTAAGGGTAAAGTCAAGGTTAAGATTAAGGTTTAGGTTAGGGTAAAGGTTCAGGTTAAGGTTAATGTTAGGGGTTTAATCGAGGTTAGGGTTAAGGTTTGATCAAGGTTAGGGTTAGGTTATAGTTAAGGTCAAGGTTAAGGTTAGGTTAAGGGTAATGTTAAGGTTAAGGGTAAGTTAGTTTAACATAAGGTTAACGTTACGGTTAGGTCAAGGTTAATTGTTTAGTCAAGTTAAGGTTTAGGTTAAGGGTAAGGTTAGGTTAAGGTTAAGATAAGGTTAAGGGTAAGGTTAAGGTTAAGGTTATGTTAAGGTTAAAGTCAAATTTAAGGTTAGGTTAAGGTTAAGATAAGGTTAAGGTTAAAGTTAAGGTTAATGTTAGGCTAAGGGTAAAGTTAAGGATAAGGTTAAGGTTATGGTTATGGGAAGGGTACGGTTAAGGTTAAGGTTAAGGTTACATTAAGGGTAAAGTGAAGGTTAAGGTCAGGCTATGGTTAAGGTTAAGGTTAAGGTTATGGTTAACGTTAGGGTTATGGTTATGGGAAGGTTGAGGTTAAGGTTATGGGTAAGAGTAAGGTTAAGGTTAAGGTTAAGGTTAGGTTAAGGGAAAAGTCAAGGTTAAGGTAAAGTTAAGGTTAAGGTTACGTTAGGGTTAAGGTTAAGGTTAGGGTAAAGGATGAGGTTAAGGTTAAGGTTAAGGTTAATGGTAAGGTTAATTTTAAGGTTACGTTAAGGGTAAATTCATGGTTAAGGTTTAGGTTAAGGTTAAGATAAGGTTAAGGTTAAGGTTAAGGATAATTTTAGGTTAAGGTTTGGTGAGGTTAAGGTTAAGTAAAGGTTTCGGTTAAGTTTGGGGTTAGGTTATAGGTAAGGTTAAGGGTAAGGTTAGGGTTATGGTTAGGTTATAGTTAAGCTTAAGGTTAAGGTTACGGGTTTAGGCAGGTTAAGGATAAGGTTATGGTTAAGGTTAAAGTAAAGGTCAAGGGTTTAGTTAACCTTAAGGTAAGGTTATAGTTAAAGTAAGGTTAAGGTTAGGTTAAGGGTAAAGTTAAGGTTAATGGTAAGGTTAAGGTTAAGTTTGGTTAAGGTAAGGATAAGGTTATGGTTAGGTCAAGGTTAGGGGTTTATTCACATTAAGGTTATGGTTAAGGGTTTGGTTAAGGTTAGGGTTAGTTTAAGGTTAAGGGTAAAGTTAAGGTTAAGGTTAAAGTTAAGGCTATGGTTAAGGTTAGGTTAAGGGAAAATTTAATGTTAAGGTTGGGTTAAGGTTAAGGTTAAGGATACAAGTTTAGTCAGGTTATAGTTAAGGTTAAGGGTTTGGTCAAGGTTAGGGTTAGGTTAAGGTTAAGGTTAAGGTTAGGTTAAGGTTAAGGTTAGGTTAAGGGTAAAGTCAAAGTTAAGGTTATGGTTATGTGAACGTTAAGGTTAAGGTAAAGGTAAAGGTAAGGTTAAGTTTAAGGTTAAGGTCAAGCTCAAGGTTAAGGTTAAGTTAGGTTAAGGTAAGGTTAAGGTTACGGTTAGGTTAAGTTTAAGGTTAGGTTAAAATACGGTTAAATTTAAGGTTCAGGTTAGGTTAAGGGTAAAGTTAGGGTTAAGGTAAGGGTTAAGGTTAAGGTTAGGTTAAGGGAAAGGTTATAATTAGGTTAAGGTTAAGGTTAGGTTAAGCTTAAGATAAGATTAAGGTTAAGGTTGAGGTTAAGGTCAAGGTCAAGGTTAGGTTAAGGTTAAGATAATGTTAAGGTTAAGGTTAGGTTAATGTCAAGGTTAAGGTTAAGGGTTAGGTTAGGTTAGATTAAGGGTGAGTTTAAGGTTAAGGGTAAGGTTATAGTTAGGTTAAGGTTAAGGTTAAGGTTATGGGTAAGGTCAAGGTTAAGGTTAAGGTTTTGGTTATGGTAAGGTTAAGGTTAGGGTTAAGGGTAAGGTTAAGGTTAAGGTTAATGGTTTGGTCAAGGTTAGGGTTAGGTTATAGTTTAGGTCAGGGTAGGGTTAAGGTTAAGGTTAAGGTTAAGGTTAAATTAACCTTTACTTTAACCTTAACCTTAACCTGACCTTAACCTTAAACTTAACCTAACCTTAACCTTAACTTTACCCTTAACCTAACCTTAACTTAAGCCTTAACCTTACCCTTACTTAACCTTAACCTTAACCTTAACCTTAACATTACCCTTAACCTAATGCTAACCTTAACTTTAACTATAACATAACCCTAACCTTGACCAAACCTTAACCTTAACCTTACCCTAAACATAACCTTTACTTAACCTTAACTTACCCTTACATTAACCTTAGCCTTAACTATAACCTAACCCTAACCTTAACCTTAACTTTACCCTTAACCTTAACTTTACCCTTAACCTTAACCTTAAAATTTACTTGACCGTAACTTTAACCTAACCTTAACCTTAACTTTGACTTTACCCTCAACCTAACCTTAACCTAACTTTAACCTTAACTTTATCCTTAACCTTAAGGTTAACGTTAGGGATTTATTCAGGTTAAGGTTACGGGTTTAGTCTGGTTACGGTTATAGTTAAGGTTAGGTTAAGGTAAAGGGTGAAGGTTAAGGTTACAGGTCTTAACTTTAACGTTAACCTTAACCTTCAGCCTTAACATTAACCTTAACCTTAACCATTACTATAACCTAACATTAACCTTGACCGTAACAATAACCTAACCTTGACCTTAACCTTAAACTTACCTTTACCTTAACCTTAACCCTAACCTTAACCATACCCTAACCCTTAACCTTAACCCTAACCTTAACCTTAACCTAAACTTAACCTTGAATTTACCCTTAACCTAACCTTAACTTTAAGCATGACCTTACCCTTAACTTTACCCTTAACATAATCTTAACCTTACCCTAACCTTAACTTTAACATGAACCTAACCTTAAGGGTTTAGTCAGGTTAAGGTTAAGGTTAAGGGTTTGGTCACGGGTTTAGTTAGGTTCAGGTTAAGATCAAGGTTAGGGTTAGGTTATAATGAAGGTTAAGGGTTTGTTTAAGGTTAGGGTTAGGCTGTAGTTAAGTTAATGGTTAAGGTTATGGTTAAGGTAAGGTTAATATAAGCTTAGGGGTAAGGTTAATGTTAAGGTTAGGTTAAGGTTATGGTTAAGGTAAGGTTAAGGGTAAAGTTAAAATTATGTTATAGTTAAGGTGAAGGTCAAGGTTAAGGTTAAGGGTTTGGTCAAGGTTAGGGTTAGGTTATAGTTAAGGTTAAGGTTAAGGTTAAGGTTAGGGTTAGGTTAAGGTTAAGGATAAGGTTAAGGGTAAGGTTAAGGGGTAAAGTCAAGGTTGAGGTTACGTTAAGGGTTTGGTCAAGGTTAAGGTTTTGTAAAGGTTAAGGTTAAGGTTACGAGTATAGTCAGGTTAAGGTTAAGGTTATAGGTATAGTCAGGTTAAGGTTAAGGTTAAGGTTAAGGTAAAGTGTAAATTCAAGGTTAAGGTTAAGGCTATGGGAAGGTTAATGTTAAGGTTAAGGGGTTAAGGTTAGTTTAATATAAATTCAAAGTTAAGGTTAAGGTTAAAGTTAAGTGTAAGGTTAAGGTTAATGTTAAAGATAAGGCTAACCTTTACCTTGACCAAACCTTAACCTTCCCATAACCATAACATCAACCTTAACATTACCCTTAACCTTAATCTTAAGCTTAACCTTACCCTAGGGATAACATTAGGGTTAAGGTTGAGGTTAAATTTAAGGTATAGGGTTTGGTTAAGGTTAAGGTAAAGTTAAGGTTAAGGTTAGGTTAAGAGTAGAGTTAAGGTTAAGTTTAAGGTTAAGGTTAGGTTATAGTTAAGGTCAAGGATAAGGTTATGGTTAAGGTAAGGTTAAGATAAGGTTAAGGGTTTGGTCAAGGTTAGGGTTAGTTTATAGTTAAGGTTAAGGTTAAGGTTATGGTTAAGGTAAGTTTAAGATTAAGGTTAAAGGTTTGGTCAAGGTTAGGGTTAGGTAATAGTTAAGGTTAGGTTAATGTTAGGTTAAGGGTAAAGTTAAAGTTAAGATTATAGTTGAGGGTTAAAGTTAAGTTAAATTTAAGGGTAATGTTAAGGGGAATGTTAAGGGTAAGGTTAAGGTTAAGGTCAGGTTATAGTTAAAGTTAAGGTTAGGTTAAGGGTAATGTTAAGGTTAAGGTTAGGTGAAGTTTAAGGTTAAGGTTAAGGTTAAGGTTATGGTTAAGGTTAAGGTTAAGATGAAGGTTAAGGTTAAGGTTAAGGTTAAGGTTAAAGTTAAGGGTAAAGATAAGGTTATGGTTAAGGTTAAGGTTAGAGTTAGGTTATAGTTAAAGTTAAGGTTAGGTTAAGTTAAGGTTAAGGTTAAGGTTAAGGTTAAGTTAAGTGTTTGGTCAAGGTTAAGGTTAGGCTAGGTTAAGGTTAAGGTTAAGGTTAGGTTAATGGTAAAGTCAAGGTTAAGGTAAATTTAAGGTTAAGGTTAGGTTAATGTTAAGGTTAAGGTTAACTGAAGGGTAGAGTCAAGGTTAAGGTTAAGGTTACGTTAAGGGTAAAGTCAAGGTTAAGGTTAGGTTAAGGTTAAGATTAGGTTAAGAGTAAAGTTAAGGTTAAGGTTAAGGTTAAGGATTTGGTGAAGCTGAGGGTTAGGTTAAGGGTAAAGTCAAGGTTAAGGTTATGGTTAAGGGTCAGTTAAGATAAGGTTAACGGTAAGGCTAATGTTAAGGTTAGGCTAAGGTTCAGGTTAATGTTAAGGTTAACGTTAGGTTATAGTGAAGGTTAAGGTTAAGACCCGTAACCTTAACCTTAAATTTAACCTTAACCTTCCGCTAACTTTAATTCTAACCTTTAGCTTAACCTTACTGTTAAACTTCCCCTAACCTTAACCAAAAATTTAACCTTAACCTTAACCTTAACTATAACCTAACCTTAACCTTTACCAAACCTTAACCTTAACCTTAACCTTAAATTTAACTATAACCTAACCCTAACCTTAACCTTAACCTTAACTTTACCCTTAACCTCACCCTTAACCTTAACCTTAACCTGACTAAACCCGTTACCTTAACCTAACCTTACCCTTAACTTGACTAAACCCGTTACCTTAACCTAACCTTACCCTTAACCCGACTAAACCCTTAAGGTTAGGGTAAGGTTACGAGTTTAGTTAAGTTAGGTTTAGGTTAGGGTAAAGGTAAGGTTATAGTTAACCTTTTTTTAACCTTAGCCTTGACCTAACTATAACCTTACCCTTAACCTTAACCTTAGCATAACCATAACCTTGAATTTAACCTTAACCTAATCTTAAAATTAACCCAACCTTGAGCTTGACCTTAACTATAACCTAACTGTAACCTTAACTTTCACTATAACCTAACCTTAACCTTAACTTTAACCTGAAAATTTATGCTAACCTTAACATTAACATTGACCTTAACCTTAAGTTTAACCTTAACCTTCCCCCAACCTTAACCCTAACCTTAAGCTTAACCTAACCTAGCCTTAACGAAACCCTTAACCTTAACCTCAACCTGAATAAACCCGTAACCTTAACCTTAACCTTAAAATTATCTTCACCTTAACTTTAACCATAACCTTAAATTTACCCTTAACCTAACCTTTACCTTAAACTACCCTTCACCTTATCTTTACCCTTAACCTTAACTTTAACCTTATGTTGTGTAACCAACTCCAAAAATAGAAGAAAAGAGATATCATTGCCTTCGAAATAAGCCACTTCGAGGGGGAAACCTCCAATACATTACATGAATGAACAATTTTTGGATCATACAATTTACAAAACCTCCTTTCTATATATAGGAGTCCATGTGGCCATAATGTAATCCTAGTGGGCCACAATGTAATCCTAGCCGACCTAACTATAATAATTTAAGGGCACAATAATAACAAAATGGGGGTTACAAGGGTACAATAACAATAAGGGGGTTACACTAATAACAATAATGGACTATAATAGTAATATAGGGACCTAACATGCCCCTCTCCTTCAAAAACTGTTGTCCTCAACACTTGAGTAGCTCTAGGTGCTTATGTATAAACTTCTCATCCTCCCATGTAGAATATTTAGTGGGTAAGTTCTTCCACTTGATGAGATACTCTGAAATTAATTGATTCCATAGCTATCAAGTTCTTGTTTCCATGACCGCTTCAGGTTCCAATATGATTTTTCCTTGCTCATCAAGTTCTGGAATTATTGTTTGAACTAGAAGATTTTCACCTATAACCTTCTTTAAGCATGAAACATGGAAAATTGGATGCACTCGCGAAGAATCAGGAAGCTCCAATTTGTATGCCATAGTACCAATCTTTTGCAACACCTTGTAAGGACCATAGTACTTTGGCGATAATTTATTATCCTTCTTAGCTTGCTTGAGGGACATTTGTTTGTATGGATGTAGCCGTAAAAATACCCAATCTCCTACATCAAAACTTCTCTCGCTACGATGTTGATCTACATGTTGTTTCATTTGATTTTGTGCCAAATTCAAGTTATCCTTTAAGAGTTAGAGAACTTCTTGCTGATTCTCGATGTGATCTTCTAGTGCTTGAACCTTCGAATTTTCCCTTAAGGATGATGTGATGGATGGTGGATGATATCCATAAAGTGCCATAAATGGGGTCATTTTTGTTACAGTATGGAAGGAAGTGTTATACCACCATTCAGCGAGAGGTAACCACTTGAACCATTGTGTTTGTTTATCAGATACAAAAGAACGAAGATATCCTTCCAAACATTTATTTACTATCTCAGTTTGACCATCAGATTGAGGATGATAAGATGATATATGAGCTAATTGAGTACCAAAACAAGAAAATAACTCTGTCAGAAAATTTCCAGTAAAAATGGGATCTTTGTCGCTCACAATAACCCTTGAGCTTCCATGTAGCTTTTGAATTTTATCCATAAATGTAGTAGCAACTATACTTTCTTTAAGTGGATGAGATAATGCACAAAAGTGTGCATACTTGGTAAGTCTATCAACTACCACCATGATGACACTATTTCTTTTAGACTTAGGTAAACCTGTGATAAAATCCATTGAAATCTCCTCCCAACGTTGAATTGAAATGGATAAAGGTTGTAGAAGTCTCGGGGTCTTAATTGTCTCAACTTTATTCTGCTAGAAAACCAAACATTCCTCCACAAACTTTTGAATATCATATTTAAGGCCATCCCAAAAATATTCTTTCTTCACCCTGTGGTAAGTTTTTAAAAATTCCGAGTGTCCTCCTAAAGGAGAAGTGTGCAATTCCAAGAGAATCTTTTGTTTTAGTTGGGAATTCTTACAAAGATATAAGCGATATTTGTACCATAAGGAATCATTTTTCCAACTAAATGTATCAAATGTACTAGGATCTTGCTGCAAATTTTTAATGAGTGTCGATACATCTTTGTCCTTCTTCCATTCATTTCTTTCTTTGGTTATCCAATCTGGTTGGATAATAGAAATGGCACAAAGCAATGCTTCCACCTCTTTATTCTTTCTTGAGAATGCATATGCAACAACATTATGCTTTCCTTTTTTGTAGATTATTTCAAATTCATAACCCAACATATTTGTGACCCTTTTTTGCTGCTCTTCTGAATATAGTATTTGGTCCAAAAAGTGTTTAAGACTATCATGATTAGTTTTTACCTTGAAGTGTCTTCCCATTAGGTAAGTTCTCCATTTATTTAGTGCATGTAGTATTGCTAACATTTCCTTCTCATAAATAGGTTTCTGTAAATACTTTCTTTTGATTGGACGACTTTCAAAAGTAATGGGTCTTCCTTCTTGCATTAAAACGACATCAATTCCATTTCCTGAGGCATCACATTCCACAATAAAGGTTTTTGTGAAGTCTGGATTAGCTAAGACCCGTGCTAGGCACATTGCCCGTTTAAGATTTTCAAAGGCCTTAGTTGCTTCAGGAGTCCATGAAAATGCATCTTTCTTCAACAATGTTGTTAGAGGTGCTGCTATTCTCCCATAATTATTACCAAACTTGCAATAATACCTTTTTAACCTGAGAAATCCTTGCAACTTCTTTATGGTTGTGGGGACTTTCCATTCCTTAATGGCTTTAATTTTGTTAGGGTCTACTTTAACACCCTCGTGAGATACAATATGACCCAGATATTCCACCTCTTGTACTCCAAAGAAACATTTGGATTTTTTTGCATATAATTGTTTCTCCCGCAATAGTTTGAGCACCCTGTCAACATGTTCAACATGATCCTTCCAAGACCTGCTGTAGATTAGTATATCATCAAAAAATACTAGCACAAATTTTCTAAGGAACGGTTTGAAAATGGAATTCATCAACCCTTGAAATGTAGAAGGTGCATTGGTAAGGCCAAAAGGCATGACCAAAAATTCATAATGACCCCATGAGTTCGAAATGTTGTTTTTGGAATATCTTCAGTCTTCATTCTAATTTGATGATATCCTAAACGAAGATCCAACTTGGTAAAATAAATTGCTCCATGTAATCCATCCAATAATTCATCAATCACAGGAATGGGAAATTTATCTTTAATGGTGAGCTTATTGAGCTCCCTATAATCTGGAAACATTCGCCATGATCCATCCTTCTTGTGTACCAATACTATAGGAGCAGAGAAAGAACTTTGACTAGGTTGAATTATACCCACCTCTAACATTTCTACAATCATACGTTCAATTTCGCTCTTTTGGACGTAAGGATATCTATAAGGCCTGATGTTTGGAGGAACACTTCCTAGAATCAAATGAATAGCATGATCATGATCACTAATAGGTGGGAGTGCTTTGGGAGCTTCAAACACCTTGGAATGATTGTCGAAGACTTGTTGGAGATCTGCAGAAATATATGATTTTGATGTTGGAACTTCTAGTGAGCATAATTGTGCAATTACGCCTTGTTGTTCTTTCTTTAGAAGTTTTTTCATGACATTAGAGCTTATTATATTTCCCGGCTTCTTTGCAATACCCCGTAATTCGACTTCCTTTCCTTCTGAAAAAAATTTCAAGAAAAGTTCTTGAAAATTGGCGCGGGTGCAAAATTGGGACAGAGCACCAATTGGCGCAGGCTCAATGTTAATTTTCCCCCATTGGCGCCAGTACATAAAGGGCTACCAACGCCAATTCAAAAATAGGTGTTTTTAGGGGTCTGCTCAGGAAATGATCAGCAGAAGAAATGTTGTCCTCATGGAAAGGGATGAAATGATGGTATTTGCAAGGCATGACACTGCTTATTTCTCACAGAAATGAACCTGCAATGGGCGAGACAGGGATTGCAGGGATGGTGACAAATTACTGTGTAACAGATGCCCCCTAAAGCATGAGGCCCGAGAGAGAGAGAGAGGGGTGAAATGCTTTACGAGAACATGTTCAACTGAAGGCCCGTCGTCGGAAAACCTGCACAGAAAAATACAACTGATATCTCAAGTACATGATGTATATGTGGTATGGGTGCAGCCATCCGAAATAGAGTACACTATAATCCGGATCCAGGGCATGGGCACAGCCATCCAGCGAGGAGCAAATAAATAGACTCAGGTATGGTCGCAGACATCCAATCAGCGAGTCATATACATAATGACAATAATCCACAATCGCGGCCTGGATTACAACAGTCACAATCCAGGGTCTTGTGCTCCATCTCGACCCAAACAAAGTACAAGTTCGAGCATGTGAATATGTGAGCTGAAGTCGAACATGCAGGAACATCGTCTGATTACTAGCCAATGATGAAAGCTATTAACAGACGCGAGAGGAACCACCAATAATGACAATGGCCCTCAAGGTACTGCAGGTACAATCTACGGCATGTGAATCAATGAGTTGGTGTCGAACACCCGCAGAATCACTCGATCGAAGGCCAATGATGAAAACCTCACGTCGAATGCGACGAACCTGCCATTGAGGCATGTAGGCTCTAAGGTACCATAAAGGAGTCTCTAGATCAAATTCCTGGATAATGAGCTGAAGTCAACAGGAAATGACCCTGATCGAAGGTGGGCCATAATTTTTCCCACATCATCGACACGAGACAGAGGAACATGATGTTTTTGTTGCGAATCAGGATCGTCTGAGAATCAGAGGAAGGTTGATATTTGCAGAGGTCAACTTCTCTTGAACATATAAACGACACGACAGTGGACTTGGCAGTATTTGACATCAACGGATCAAAGGTCATGATGATGAGGCAATGAGCAGAGGAGAGGTCAAAATGGATATCCAAACCCATGGAGGCAAAGTGAAAAAAAAAACGAGATGAGATGTCCCCAACCCGACACGAAATGCAGACCAGTGCCATGTTTAAGAGCGACATATTTCCGATGACAACGACGATGGTTCCATTTTTCCCCCACCATTTCTGGTGATTACCGCAATTATTTTTGATAACAAGCTTGAAGGGGATAGCATATTCTTGTAATATAACTCTGCCCTTCGGGCGAATCCATCCTAGTGCATTTAATGAGTCCTAGGAAGGAGGAACTCGGAGAACGTCATTTCGACTGGATCCGATGTCATCAGGGTTTGACAAGTCTAACAAAGGAATAAATCGGTGTCTTTTCATGTTTAGAGAGTTTGAAAAGACAACAGAAAAGTAAACTCCAGTAGTCCCTTTTCATAGATAGTTCCTCGGACCCGAAAAGGTAGAAAACAATATCCGAGAAAACCTCCTAGTCGCGATAGGCTAGGGTATTCCTTTTTCGTAATCAATCCATCCTAGCCCGAAAAAGGGGTAAACGTATACTGGGTAGATGTCGATTCGTGTCCATTTTAACGAGATCGAAACGACAACGGCCTCGAAAATCCTTTCAATTTTAGAGAGTAAGAAAAGAGCTGAAAGGTGACTCCTCCTGGAGGAACGAGTGGTATAAAGGGAGCAACTAGTTTTGGTAATGATGGAACTACTCAAAACAAGATAAAAGTCAAGAGGCTGGCTAACAAGACCACTCATCACAGCGGTTCCTCGGGAACGGGTAAAACAACCAAGTGAAGGCATATGATCGGCCAAGGAGAAAGTGACGATGGAGTAAGAAAACCAAGGCCCATCTAGCAAAGACAGGCTGATAAGATGACAATCACAAGACGTAAAATGGGAAAGGTTTCAATTTTACACAAGCTTGAAATCAGGAAACTCTGCTTGAAGTTGGTTTCATTTTTACACAAGCTTGAAACAAAGATAAACTATGCTTGAAACCAGTTTCATTTTTACACAAGCTTGAAACGGAAACAAACTATGCTTCAAAAAGTAAGCATGCCCCCAGCATGGTGACTCAATTTGAGGTGCATGCCCCCCAAGCTTCAGTCCATATGAAAGGCAGATGGAGTGAAGGTTCAAATTACGAGACCAAAAGACTCGACTGGGATTTTACGAGAACTTACCAAAGACTCGAATTGAACAGGAACGTGTTTCATTGTTTTAACGAGGTTGACACATTAAAAGAACTATCCTCAGGACACCTTGTTTCATGGTTTAAGGAGCTTGGCACAAGACAAGGAACTCTGCTCTGAACACCCTTGTTTCATTTTTTAGGGAGCTTGACACAAGACAAGGAACTCTGCTCCGACCAGCTTGTTTCATTTTTTAAGGATCTTGACACAAGAAAAGGAACTGTGCTCCGAGAACCTGGTTTCATTTTTTAAAGAGCTTGACACAGGGAGGAAACCATGCTCTAACCGACTTACATCAAAATGAACAAGAAGGCGGTGCTTCCAAGAGTTCCACTCCCGATGGAAGGAAAACATCCTGGAAGTCAGGACCTAATGCCCCCAGTACACTATGCACGACGGTGTTATCACTGAGTGCAGGTACAGGGTAGGTAGCCACATAGTTGACCTGCGGTGGGGAAAATACAACGGGTGGGTAAAAACTAGGAAGGGATGATGGTGGGATAGATGCCACATCGAGACCAAAGAACGAAAGCTGGTCAATGGTCACAATCCATCCTTCATGTGGAAAACAGACCACACGAAAAAGGGAGGAGACAAGCGCTCCCATGGCATAGGTGTAATCGCGCCCCAAGAGCAGATTGAAATCCAAGGGGCCTGGAACAACCATCACGTCCATATGGATGGTTTTACCTCCCAAAGTAACAGGTAACCTTGGAAGGATCCCTAACGGTTGAGTCGTTCTTCTGTTAAATGCCAACAGATTCTGCGTAATAGGCGTAAGCGGCGGCGAACCGAAAGCTTGCCAAGTAGTTGAGGATAGAACACTAACAGATGTACCTTCATCTATAATGGTGCTGGGTATGACCAGACCAAGAACCTGTACTGTGATCTTGAAAGGCACGTAAGATGGAAGGCGGAATCCTGTAAATCGACTCCAATCAAAGGAAGCGACCAAACTACTTGGAGGGGCTAACATCGAACCAAGAAGGCCTTC
The DNA here is from genome assembly GCA_034641835.2 of Pinus albicaulis. Taxonomy (NCBI): domain Eukaryota; kingdom Viridiplantae; phylum Streptophyta; class Pinopsida; order Pinales; family Pinaceae; genus Pinus; species Pinus albicaulis. Next base: position 835,580,604 of record CM076580.1, on the reverse strand, counting down.
CCCTGGTGTTACGGAAGAAGAAGGAGCATCCTCCATCACCTCCATCTCGAAGGTGGGAGGAATATCCTCCGGGACCTCCATCACAGGAGGCAGAGGAGCATCTTCTTGAGATATAGGGATAGGAGAATCTTTCTCCAAATCTGAGGAATCTGAAGAAACAAGAAGAACCTGAGGGGTATGAGATCCACTCTCAACGGAAAATACCTGGTGCACCACAGACGGAACCAGCTCGACCGATCCCACGACCAATGGTTGGTCAGGAATGGATTCCTAAATCTGAATTTCCGAGGGAGCGGGATTGACCAATGTTGTGTAACCAACTCCAAAAAGAGAAGAAAAGAGATATAAACACCTTAGAAATAAGCCACTTCGAGGGGGCAACCTCCAATACATTACATGAATGAACAATTCTTGGATGATACAATTCACAAAACCTCCTTTCTATATATAGGAGTCCATGGGGCCATAATGTAATCCAAGTGGGCCACAATGTAATCCTAGCCGACCTAACAATAATAATTTAAGGGCACAATAATAACAAAATGGGGGTTACAAGGGTACAATAATAACAATAAGGGGGTTACACTAACAACAATAAGGGACTATACTAGTAATATAGGGACCTAACATGCCCCTCTCCAAAAAAGTGTTGTCCTCAACACTTGAGTAGCTCTGGGTGCTTCTGTACAAAATTCTCATCCTCCCATGTAGAATCTTCAGTGGGTAAGTTCTTCCACTTGATGAGATACTCTGAAATTGATCGATTCCGTAGTTGTCGAGTTCTTTTTTCCATGACTGCTTCAAGTTCCAATATGATTTTCCCTTCCCCATCAAGTTCTGGCAATACTGTTTGAACTGGAAGATCTTCACCTATAACCTTCTTTAAGCATGAAACATGGAAAACTGGATGTACTCGCGAAGAAGCAGGAAGCTCCAATTTGTATGCCATAGTACCAATCTTTGCAACACCTTGTAAGGACCATAGTACTTTGGCGATAATTTATTATCCTTCTTTGCTTGCTTGAGGGACATTTGTTTGTATGGTTGTAGCCGTAAAAATACCCAATCTCCTACATCAAAACTTCTCTCACTACGATGTTGATCTGCCTGTTTTTTCATTCGATTTTGTGCCAAATTCAGGTTATCCTTTAAGAGTTGGAGAACTTCTTGCTGATGCTCGATGTGATCTTCCACTACTTGAACATTAGAATTTTCCCTTAAAGATGATGTGATGGATGGTGGATGATATCCATAAAGTGCCATAAATGGGGTCATTTTTGCTGCAGTATGGAAGGAAGTGTTATACCACCATTCAGCGAGAGGTAACCACTTGACCCATTGTGTTTGTTTATCAGATACAAAACAACGAAGATATCCTTCCAAACATTTATTTACTATCTCAGTTTGACCATCAGATTGAGGATGATAAGATGAGCTATGAGCCAATTGAGTACCCAAACAAGAAAATAACTCCGTCCAAAAATTTCCAGTAAAAATGGGATCTCTGTTGCTCACAATAACCCTCGGGCTTCCATGTAGCTTTTGAATTCCGTCCATAAATGTAGTAGCAACTGTACTTGCTTTAAATGGATGAGATAAAGCACAAAAGTGTGCATACTTGGTAAGTCTATCAACTACCACCATGATGACACTCTTTCCTTCGGACTTAGGTAAACCTGTGATAAAATCCATTGAAATCTCCTCCCAACGTTGACTTGAAATGGATAAAGGTTGTAGAAGTCTCGGGGTCTTAATTGTCTCCACTTTATTCTGCTGGCAAACCAAACATTCTGCCACAAACTTTTGAATATCAGATTTAAGGCCATCCCAAAAAAAATCTTTCTTCACCCTGTGGTAAGTTTTAAAAAATCCCGAGTGTCCTCCTAAAGGAGAAGTGTGCAATTCCAGAAGAATATTTTGTTTTAGTTGGGAATTCTTACAAAGATATAAGCGATCTTTGTACCATAAGGAATCATTTTTCCAACTAAATGTATCGGATGTACTAGGATCTTGCTGCAACTTTTGAATGAGTGTCCATACATCTTTGTCCTTCTTCCATTCATCTCTTGCTTCAGTTATCCAATCTGGTTGGATAACAGAAATGGCACAAAGCAATGCTTCCACCTCTTCATTCTTTCTTGAGAGTGCATCTGCAACAACATTCAGCTTTCCTTTTTTGTAGATTATTTCAAAGTCAGAACCCAACATCTTTGTGACCCATTTTTGCTGTTCTTCTGACGATAGTCTTTGTTCCAAAAAGTGTTTAAGACTATCATGATCAGTTTTTACCTTGAAGTGTCTTCCCATTAGGTAAGTTCGCCATTTCTTTAGTGCATGTAGTATTGCTAACATTTCCTTCTCATAAATAGGTTTCTGTAAATAATTTCCTTTGATTGGACGACTTTCAAAGGCAATGGGTCTTCCTTCCTGCATTAAAACTGCACCAATTCCATTTCCTGAGGCATCACATTCCACAATAAAGGTTTTTGTGAAGTCTGGTGTAGCTAAGACCGGTGCTAGGCACATTGCCTCTTTAAGACGTTCAAAGGCCTTACTTGCTTCAGGAGTCCATGAAAATGCATCTTTCTTCAATAATGTTGTTAGAGGTGCTGCTATTCTCCCATAATTCTTAACAAACTTGCGATAATACCCCGTTAACCCGAGAAATCCTCGCAACTTATTTATGGTTGTGGGGACTTTCCATTCCTTAATGGCTTTAATTTTGTTAGGGTCTACTTTCACACCCTCGTGAGATACAATATGACCCAAATATTCCACCTCTTGTACTCCAAAGAAACATTTGGATTTTTTTGCATATAATTGTTTCTCCCGCAATAGTTTGAGCACCTTGTCAACATGTTCAACATGATCCTTCCAAGACCTGCTGTAGATTAGTATATCATCAAAAAATACTAGCACAAATTTTCTAAGGAAGGGTTTGAAAATGGAATTCATCAACCCTTGAAGTGTAGAAGGTGCATTGGTAAGGCCAAAAGGCATGACCAAAAATTCATAATGACCCTCATGAGTTCGAAATGTTGTTTTTGGAATATCTTCAGTCTTCATTCTAATTTGATGATATCCCGAACGAAGATCCAACTTGGTAAAATAAATTGCTCCATGTAATTCATCCAATAATTCATCAATCACAGGAATGGGAAATTTGTCTTTAATGGTGAGCTTATTGAGCTCCCTATAATCCGGACACATTCGCCATGATCCATCCTTCTTGTGTACCAATACTACAGGAGCAGAGAAAGAACTTTGACCGGGTTGAATTATACCCGCCTCTAACATTTCTGCAATCATACGTTCAATTTCGCTTTTTTGGAAGTAAGGATATCTATAAGGCCTGATGTTTGGAGGAACACTTCCTGGAATCAAATGAATAGCGTGATCATGATCACGAATAGGTGGGAGTCCTTTGGGAGTTTCAAACACCTTGGAATGATTGTCCAAGACTTGTTGAAGATCTGCAGAAATAGATGATTTTGATGTTGGAACTTCTAGTGAGCATAATTGTGCAATTACGCCTCGCTGTTCTTTCTTTAGAAGCTTTGTCATGACATTAGAGCTTATTATCCTTCCTGGCTTCCCCACAATACCCCGTAATTCGACTTCCTTTCCTTCTGAAAAAAATTTGAAGAAAAGTTCTTGAAAATTAAAAGCTACCATCCCTAAAGATTGTAACCATTGTACTCCTAGTACAACATCAACACCTCCCATAGGAATGGCAAGCATTGGACTAGTCAATACATATTCCCCCATGGTTAGCTTGATATTATGGCATTTTCCAGAGCAATTTATAGTTCCTCCATTTGCAACCATCACTTGACATTCTCGTGCTGGGTATAGGAAACAATTTAATTCCTTGGCTACCTTATAATGAATAAAATTATGGGTGCTACCTGAATCAATCAACACTATTACCCTTTCCTTCTTTATATGTCCTTCTATCTTGAGAGTTTGAGGAGTGGTAATTCCTGCCAGTGCATTACACGATATGGTCGGATTCATTTCTTCCTCTTCTAGGGGTGGTTCCTGGTGTATATCGTCTTCTTGCTCATTTTCTTCTTCTTCTTCACAATCTATGTAAAATAATTTCTTCTCAGCACACTTATGACCTTTAGTGTATTTGCTATCACAACTGTAGCAAAGCCCTTTTGCTCTTTTTTCTTCCAATTGTTGTGGTGTCAACCTTGTAGGTTGTGGAAATCTAGGCGTAGCAACACTTCTTTATAGAATTGAGTGGTAGGTTTCCTTGTCGCCATAATTTTACATTCAACTTTTCTTGCCAACCTGAATGCCTTCTCCAATGAATCAGGTTCCAAAACGCGAACTTCATGTTGGATTTTATCCTTTAAAGTGCCTAGGAAGAGATCAATCTTGTGTTCCTCTGTAAGATCAGTTACCCTTATATTCAATTTTTGGAAGTCCTCAATGTGCTGCCCCACTAAACCCTTTTGTTTGAGATTTATCAATTGGGTAAAGAAGGTGTTTCTCTTTGTATCCTCATAATGTGCTATCATTTCCTCCGTAAAAATTGACCAAGTGACAATTTTTTTACGGAGCAAAGCCATTGATACCATACAAATGTATTTTGTTCTAAATGTAAAGTTGCAATGCGTACCTTTTGTGTGTTTTGCACGTTATGGAGATCAAAATATTGCTCCATCTGTAGTATCCATGTTACAGGATCCTCTCCATCAAACTTCCTCATATCCATTTTTGGAATATGGTGGTTCTTCCCGCCAACATTCGAGTTTATGGAATCATGATTAACATTTATTTTGTTCTCATCAAGAGGTTCTTCTCCTATATTTCCGCCATTAGGAATCATTTCTGGTTTTAAGCTTGTCATCAAGCCTTCCATGTATTCTTTTAGATCATTCTTCATGTTTTCCATGTTGTCTTTCATGTCATTCTTCAAACCGTCCATCTTCACTTCCACGCCATCCATTTTAGCTTCCATGCCTTTCTTCAAATCGTCCATCTTCACTTCCACGCCTTTCTTCAAAACTTCCATTTCATTTTTTGTTGCTTTTTGCGAGAGTGAAATTTGTTGCACTTGCTCTTGTAATTTTGACAGATCATGTTGCAATTCTTCATCTTCATGAGTCATAGTAGAGCCTTATGAAGGCTTAATGGGTGTTGAATTATTTTTTGGGGCCATTTTAGAATCCAATATTGATATCTATTCTACAATATGCCCTTGGAATCAATTCAACTTGATTCTTCAAACAAGACTTATGCAATTCGGAAAAAAAATACACACCTTTTACTAGCTTTGAGGAGCTCGATATTGAAATTGAATTATCTCTGTAATTGAAAAATCTTCGATATGCGAAATTCAGCCCTGTAGTAGCTTCTTTCAAATGCCACAGGTCTGACCTGATTTGGATTCTCCAAGACAAAGTTGTGTCCAATCTCCCACAATGACCTAATTCTGGACTGGTTCAGTAGAGAGAACTTGTACGACTTGCCACGTGTCACTGTTTTGTCCTTTGTCTCTAAAATTGATAGCCAATAAACTACAGGCCGTGTACTTGCGACCAATTTTGACGGCACTCCAATCCAATCTCCAGAGAGAGAGTTATTGAACTTTTCCCACGATCACCTCTTTAAGATGAAATTCAGGAGCCTGAAAAAGCACTACCTTCCACAGATCATATCTATAAAAATATTGCGAACCAAGCTCTAAAATTTTTTGATGAATTTCCTCAGGATTTCTGCTTCGCACCATATGCATTTCAGATTCTGAACCTTCGTAGAAAAAAATTTATAGCGCAAATGCCACGATAACCTGTTTAGGAGCCTGAAAAAATACCTGACTTCCACAGATGATATCTCCGAAATTATTGCGAACCAAACTCTGAAATTTTTACACAGGCTTCCTCAATATTTTTTCTTAGCACCCTAAAAATTTCCGCTTCTGAAACTTCGTAGAAAAAAGGTTATAGCGAAAATGCCACGATGACCTGTTTGGAGCAGCGAAACCCTAGAATCCAAAGCTCTGATACCAAATGTTGTGTAACCAACTCCAAAAAGAGAAGAAAAGAGATATAAACACCTTAGAAATAAGCCACTTCGAGGGGGCAACCTCCAATACATTACATGAATGAACAATTCTTGGATGATACAATTCACAAAACCTCCTTTCTATATATAGGAGTCCATGGGGCCATAATGTAATCCTAGTGGGCCACAATGTAATCCTAGCCGACCTAAAAATAATAATTTAAGGGCACAATAATAACAAAATGGGGGCTACAAGGGTACAATAATAACAATAAGGGGTTTACACTAGCAATAATAAGGGGCTATACTAGTGATATAGGGACCTAACAACCAAGGATGACTCTTGACCAATCATGGAATCAGCTGGTGGAGGACTTGAAGAAAGCTGTTTATAACCAACTGGGAGGCATGGTGTAGAAACAGTTGAGTTGTCCAAAACTCTCTTGGCTTCATCCATATACGGACAAAGGTGAATGGCATGGTGCCTTTCACACAACTTACAGGGATTGGTAATCTTACCCTGATTCTTAGGAGCCTTACCAGCAGCAGCTGACGACGTGCCCCCAACCTGACTCCCGGAAGCCAAAGGCAACGACGGGCGACTATTGGACCATACTTCGAGCACCTTGGAATGCCAGGGCAGTCTCGAAGAAGATGGTCTCCCATGCACAACATGCAAGGGAACTTGACTTTCCGTGGATGGTTGGGAGGTTTATCAAAAGGAGACTTCTTAGGAGCAATAGATGCAGAGCTAGCCTCTCCTTTATCGGACTTCTTCTTCTTTGTCTTCTTCTTCTTCTTCTTAGCCACCTGGTTACTCGAATCCAGACTTTCACTAGGTAAAGTAGAAGAGGAGGACGCAGAAACAGGCGAAGAAGGGGAGAGGTCCACCTTGGAATCAACATGATGTTGTTCAGGCAGAGGGACTGATTGAACAGTAGCTGAGACATTCGGGACCACAGAGGTTGAAAACAACCAAACAGGCAATCCAACAGTTAACCCAGGAAGGGACAACGTTGCCATGTAAGGAGCGCCAACATTCCCAAAAGGAGGAAAATGACCAGGATTCCCATCGAAGGGGATTCCTTGGTTGGTGAACTCTAGAAAAGTTGCCATCATGAACAATCTTCAGAACAACACCCTAAGGAAACTAACTTTAACCAGGAATATTTTGTGGGCAGTTAATTTTTTAAAACATTGAAACAAAACTCTACCGTTTCATATTTTAAGAGTTGAGAAACAGGCAAAAGGTGACTCTATCACTTTCAGATTGGAAACAAGCGTGAAAGGACAAGCGCTTGATGACCTTTTCAAATTTAGAGAGTCAGAAAAGATCAAACTGACTACTCAGGAATGCTAGGCAAAGGGTGTACCAAATAACCATGAACTGCAATATACACCTTGGTTTCAAAAATAAAAGAGAAATCAACCAAGGACTTAATGTATGTGCAGGTAATCTCCCCGAATGCTGTGTCCGGTGTATCACGGGTATAAGGCGACAGACTTGGCTTCCTACAGATAAAGGATAGCAACCTAGTGGGGTCTCCCTTTATATACGCGATGGTACGGGGAGCACAAGTCCGTACTAGTGCTGTCTAAAGCTAAGAGGCGAACGACAACTACTAGGTTTAACGATGCCGGAACACGTCTCTAGCCTAGACCTCTAAATATTTCGTTAATGTTTCAATGCTTCCTTAGGTAAATTGAGTAAATTTTATGGTCGATCTTCAATTATGTTTTGGTTTCAAGGCCCTACCGTATGTCATGTGACAATCTCCTGTATGCAGCTACATGAGAAAAGAAAACTTTTCAATTCGATGAATGCTATCTAGTTAAGGGAAGAGCTTCAAACAATGATGCAACAAACAACAAAACTGAAAACGAAACTTTTCCAAACTAGATGACTTTCACTATCCAAAAGTATTCTAAAACATTCAACGAAGCGAATTATGCAATGTAATCTATGCAAAATTCTTTTCCCGAAAACTATGCAATTGTAATCTATGCACAATTTCCTTTTTCTTTTCAAATAATAAGAATGCACTCAATGCATTTTTCGATGAAATGAGAATCTACTTAATGCAAGCTTTTAATGAAAGAGAATGCACTCAAAGCGATTTTTAGTTTTCAATCATTAAACAATGTGATCTAAGTCCAATGATAAATCTCAAAAATACTTTTCAATGCAATGTGATCTAATGCATTTAAACAAAAATAACACTTTGAGATGAAAACTAAAGCAACGCAAATATTCTTAATGAAGGATGAATGCAAAAGAGATGTAAACAAACACTAAGAATGCAATTGTTGTTTCAAAATACTTTGTGACAAAATCCCTCAAAATTTGACAAGACATATGCAGTCAAACACAAAAAAGACTTCCAAAGCAAGAGATCAAAACAAGGCATTCATTCCCTTTTACATCAAACAATCATAGAAAGAAGACATTCCAAACAATGAGCAATGTAATCTATGCTCATACAGAGGAAAGGTCGGAAGGGAAAGACACACTGGTGAAGGATTTAGGGAAAAAATCTCAAATTCCACACATCCTGAAATTGGCCCGACTTGTACGTTGAAAACTAGCGCCAATGGCCAATTGGCGCGGGTTGCTAACTGACAACAAATGCCAATTCCTGAAAATGAAAAAACAAAGAATTTCTCCCAACAAAGACCAGACTCACCACTTCAAGCAGAATCTAAAACAAACCCAGAAGCCAAATACTGACCAAAAGAAACTTCCAAACAAGGGTAACCCTACCATCTATAGGAAATGGCGCGACTGTCTGGCTGTAATCCGCGCTAGACAGGGGATGGCGTGGGTGATGAACTGGTAACCAGCGCCAATTGGCGCGACTGTCTGTCTAGAAACAGCGGCAATCAAGCAAACCATTAAAACGTGAAAATTTGGAAAATCAGAGGTCAGATTTGATCCTCTGGGGTTCAACCAAAAGCCAAAACACAAGAAGAGCTAGGCCAAAAGGCCAACCAAGCAAGGAAAACCACGAAACAATCAAAACGAGACAGTGAAATCTAGACGTTCCCCAGTGGAGTCGCCAAATTGTTGAGGAGGTAAATCTCCTCTGCGGACAGAGGCAATCCCTACTAGCCCAACAGGGGTCTAGCAACAATCACGAAATGTTACGACGCAAGTTCCTAGTTACGAAATGAAAAGACCAAAGATGGAGGCCTACCTGGAATCCAATGCTACGATCTGAAGAAGAGAGCATTCCCGTTCCTCAGCCTCGGCAGATCATGATCCTCCACGATCTCTGCGGATGGATACCTGCACGTGTAAGAAACAAACAGATACAAGCATAAAATCCAGCATATGCAACTAAATATCAGTCAGAAAGGATACTACTCATATTAACATAATCGAAAACAGAGTGGAACCATAATCGTAATCATTCATTAAATAACAATCGAAAGAGATTACAACCAAAGTTCTGACGTCGTGGTCTCCTTCGGATGGGTCTCCAGTCATTCACGTCTCGCAAAGCTCACCAGGGAAAGGGAAAACCTCTCCTAAGTCTCTCGACGATAGTCTCCTTACTTGAGGGCTCTTACAGCATAAAGGCTCTTGGGAATTTGGAGATTCAAAGCTTAGGCACTTCAAGACTTTCAGCCTTTCAGCCCCTTCATCAATGGATGAAGGCTATATTTATAGAGGAGAGGAGGAGGTTGGGATCCCTACAATAGTGGAAGGGAGGCCTTATCCTTTGGGAGGTTCCCCATATGGTGGAAACAAGAGGCCAAAGGAGGAAGGCCGTGGTTATTCAGTCGAAACCACTCCTGATGACGCATCCACGAAGTTGTTGTAATTGAAACTTTTCCTCCCTTTTTCTTAAAAACTTTCCAAAAATAGAGCGGCGCGGGTGCAACACTAGGACAGAGCACCAATTGGTGTGGGCTCAGTGTTAATTTTCCCCCATTGGCGCGAGTACATAAAGGGCTACCAGCGCCAAGGCAAAAATAGGTGTTTTTAGTTGTCTGCTCAGGAAATGATCAACAGAAGGAATGTTGTCCTCATGGAAAGGGATGAAATGATGGTATTTGCAAGGCATGACACTGCTTATTGGTCACAGAAATGAACCCGCAATGGGCAAGACGGGGATTGCAGGGATGGTGACAAATTACTGTGTAACAGTAAGGTTAAGGTAACCTTGAATTTACCCTTAACCTTACCTTAACCTTAAGCTTAACCTAACCCTAACCTTGACCTAACCCTTAACCTTAACTATAACCTAACATTAACCTTAACCTTCCCATAACCATTACCTTAACCTTGATTTTACCCTTAACCTAACCCTAACCTTGACCAAACCCTTAATCTTAATTATAACATAACCTTAACCTCAACCAAACCCTAAGCTTACCTTAAACATAACCTCAACCTTGACCTTAACTATAACCTATCCCTAACCTTGACCAAACCCTTAACCTTCAACTTAACCTTAACCTTAATCTTAACTATAACCTTAACCTGACTAAACCTGTAACCTTAACCTTAACTTTACCTTGACCTTAACTATAACCTAACCCTAACCTTGACCAAAACCTTAACCTTAACCTTAACCTTATCCTTAACGTTAACCTGCTAAACCCTTAACCTAACATTAACATTAACCTTCACCTTCACCTTAACTTTACCCTTAACCTTGAATTTAACCTTAACCTTCTCCCCTAACCCTAACCTTGACCAAAACCTTAACCTTAACCTGACTAAACCTGTAATCTTAACCTAACTTAACCTTAACATTTACCTTTACCTTTACCTTAACGTTAACCTTACCCTTAACCTTCACCTTAACCTAACCTTAATCTTAACCTAACCTTAACCTTCCCCTAACCTTATCCTTAACTTTACCCTTAACCTAACCTTAACCATAACTTTAACCTTAACTTAACATTACGTTAACCTTAACCTTAACCTTAACCTTATCTTAACCTTAACCTTAACCTTCCCATAACTTTAACCTTTACCTAACCATAACCTTAACCTAACTTAACCTTAAGCTTGAACTTAACCTTAACCTTACCTTAACCTTACCCTTACCGTTAACCTTAACCTTAACCTTACCTTAACCTTACCCTTACCGTTAAAATTAACCTTAACACAAACTTAACCTTAACTTTACCCCTAACCTTGACTTTAACCTTAACATTCCCCTAACCTTATCCCTAACCTTAACCTTAACCTTTCCCTAACCTTAACCCTAACCTTAATCTTAACCTTAACTATAACTTAACCCTAACCTTGACCAAACATTAACCTTAAGGTTAAGGTTAAGGTTAGGTTGTAGTGAAGGTTAAGGGTAAATTTAAGGTTAAGGTCAAAGTTAAGGTTTGGTTAGGTTAAGGTTGTTAGAAAATTATATATATTACGGAGCAATGCAACACATAAAATATGTGGAAAATACAAGAACACAAAGCACATAAAACTAGAGAGACATAGATATACGTGGTTCACCCAGTTTGGGATACGTCCACCCTAAATAGCTAGTGCTTCCTTTCTATTATCCAGCAAAATAAAGAGACAAAACCTACAGCAGATCCACTGTAATATCCTCTGTTCTCTCTCACATTCTCCCTCTTTGTTTTTCACTCTGAGAATACACATCCAATACACAGTCGCAATAAAATACCCTCATAAAAATGAGGGGTTGCCTTCTAGGGCAAAAAAACCCTAAACTAAACATAACTTCTATCATCAGATCATTTGCCTAATGAACGACCCAGATTGACTAGAAATTACTATACTTTTACAAGGCAATTTTACATATATTTTTAGCTTTGGGGGCGCTTCCCCCGAAAACCCCCACCAGGGGGGGGCTCTATAAAGTCGTTACTGCCCCCCCTGGACCCCCCATGATAGCGATTAATTTACGGGCAGTGTTGCCACCCCTTTTAAGGTATAGGGATCCAATGTTGTGATACAAAGTAAACAAGATAATCAGGCTCCACACCCAACAATCTCCCACTTGGAGACTGACTGTAGCAACTCCACCACTGCTTCATTTGCTGGAAAATGACTCCTCTTTGGACCTAGTTATTTCTCATCTTCATCGTCATCCTTGAAGACCAATTGAAACTGAGCACATTCTCAGTTTCTCCCTGGTTACAACTTTTGTTAGCATATCTGTAGGATTCTGGCTAGTGTGTATCTTTTCCAGCTTCAACTCTCCATCTTCCAATACTAACCGTATGAAATGGTACTTGAGATGTATGTGTTTAGTCTTGGAATGAAATGCTGAGTTCTTTGCAAGATGAATGGAACTTTGGCTATCACTGTATAGCGTGCCCATATCATGCTTCTTACCCAATTCCTCCATAAACCTTTGTAACAAAATCGTTTCTTTACTAGCCTTTGTAGCAGAAACATACTTTGCTTCTGTTGTTGAAAGTGCAATAACACTCTATATTTTTTAAACCCAACTGAAATTTGTTCCACCTACAGTAAATACATATCCTGTAGTGCTTCTCCTGTTATCTCTATCACCTTCCATATCTGCATCAACATATCCCTGTAGAGAAATGTTTGAACCACCAAAGCATAATTCTTGATTTGTGGTACCTCTCAAATATCTGAGAATCCATTTTACTACCATCCAATGTTCTTTTCCTGGATTATTCATGTACCTTCTTACAACTCCCACTGCATGTCCAATATCAGGCCTTATGCAGAACATTGCATACATTAAGCTCCCAACTTCTGATGCATATGGAACTTTAGACATATAATCCATGTCTTCCTGGGTCTTTGGGCACATCTCCTTACTAAGTTTGAAATAGCTAGAAAAAGGTGTACTAACTGGTTTTGCATTGTGCATATTAAATCTTATCAACACCTTTTGTATGTACTCATTCTGAGATAGTGTTAATTTTTTATTTTTCCTATCTCTGGTTATTCTCATACCAAGGATCTATTTTGTAGCTCCCAAATCCTTCATTGCAAATTAATTTGCTAATTTTTGTTTGAGAACATTTATTTCCTGCATGTTAGAACCTGTAACAAGCATTTCATCTACATACAATAACAATATAATATAGCTACCATCATTTTGCTTTTTCAGATAAACACAATCATCAGAGTGACATCTAGTATAACCTTGTTCAGACATAAACTTGTCAAATTTTAGATACCACTACCTTGTGTTAGTGTCATCCTTTTCAGCATTCCTCCAGTGATCAAACATGCTCTTACAAAGTGATTTTAAGGTGTCAAGGTCAAATTTTGTCATTTCAGTGAGTCTTCAAGCAAAATTTGGTCACTAGGTATTCAGTCTAGGGTTTGCTTTCACTCCTTTTAGAGTTGTCCAAATGTTGGTCCATGTCACCATTCAGCTGAGTGTACCATCATTCAGGGGGTTGTCATCATCATGTCAAGTTCCACTGGGTCATTTTACACCTTGTTCATGCTTCAGTTATGCCTAGGTAAGGTTCATTTCGCTCTCCTAGGGTTTTGAAGGTAATTTATCTTAGATGGTCAAATCATCATTCAACCTTGTATCTTGATGTTCGTACACCTTCCCCTATTCTTAATGTACCTTATTAAACACTTCCCATCACTGAGATCCCCCAAATTCCTCCTTTTCGCACAAACCCTAGTTTCTTGCTACAACTTGGCAATTTTCTAGGCTAGGCCTGTGTTTTTCCCTTTCGGACCCCTTTCCCTCACTCAATATCTGAAATTCCACTTTCCCCTACTTCATAACATCCCTCCGTACTTCCCAAAATTTTCTCAAGAATTTAGAAGCTCCTTATCCCCTTCATTTCACTTCATTTCGACAAATCCCTTGTTCCACACATCGGGATAGGTTTTACTCCAACGATGTTTCCGAGCAAGGTTAAGGTTAAGGTTTAGTTAAGGTTAAGGTCAATGTTAAGTCCCTACACTAATAGTGTAGTCCCTTATTATGTTAGTGTAGCCCCACTTATTGTTATTTTTGTACCCCTGTAACCCCTATATTTTTATTATTGTGCCCTTAAATTATTATTGTTAGGTCGGCTAGGATTACATTGTGGGCCACTAGGATTACATTATGGCTCCATGGACTCCTATATATAGAAAGGAGGTTTTGTAAATTGTATCATCCAAGAATTGTTCATTTATGTAGTGTATTGGAGGTTGCCCCCTCGAAGTGGCTTATTTCTAAGGCGTTGATATCTCTTTTCTTCTATTTTTGGAGCTGGTTACTCAACATTTGGTATCAGAGCTTTAAATTCTAGGGTTTCGCTGCTCCAAACAGGTCATCGTGGCAGCTTTGCTATAAGATTTTTTCTACAAAGTTTCAAAAGCTGAAATTTTTAGGGTGCAAAGCCGAAATCATGAGGAAGCTTGTTTAACAATTTCAGAGCTTGGTTCGCAATATTTGTGGAGATATCCTTTGTGGAAGTTAGGTATTTTTTCAAGCTCGTAAACAGATCATTGTGGAATTTTTGCTATAAATTTTTTTGTACGAAGGTTCAGAGTCTAAAATTCGTATGGTGTGAAGCTGAAATCCTGAGAAAATTCCTCAAAATATATCAGAGCTTGGTTCACAAAATTTTTGGATATATGATCTGTGGAAGGTAGTTCTTTTTCAGGCTCCTGAATTTCATCTCAAAGAGGCAATCATGGGAAAATTTCAATAACTCTCTCTCTGGGCATCGGATTGGAGTGTCGTAAAAGGTGGTCCCAAGTAAACAGAATTTAGTTTCTTGGCTATCAATTTTAGAGACAAAAGAAAAAAAATTGACACGTGGAAAGTCGTACAATTTAAATCTACTGAACCAGTCCATAATTAGGTCATTGTGGGAGATTGGACACAACTTTGTCTTGGAGAATCCAAATTAGGTCATACCTATGGCGTTAAAAAGAGAATTTAGAGGGATATTTCATTGCTAAATTTCAGATATTGAAGAGTTGCAATCACATAGCTAATCCAATTCCAATATCGAGCTCCTCAAAAGCAAGTAAAAGGTGTATTGTTTTTCCCTAATTGCATAAATCTTGTTTGAAAAATCAGTTTGAAGTGATTCCAAGGGTGTATTGAGCATATATTTCAGTATTTTGTTCTAAAATGCCTTCTAAAGAGAATTCAACGCCCATTAAGCCCTCAAAAATCTATACTATGATGCATGAAGTGGAAGAATTGCAGAATGAGATATCAAAATTACGGTACCAAGTGCAACAAATTTCGATCTTACGAAGACAAACCGAAGCTCACATAGATGGTTTAAAAGAAGAAATGGAGGCTAACTTGGATGGTTTGAAGGATAAAATAATAGCTAATATGGATGATAAATTAGTGGAAGATGACATCGAGCATCAACAACAAGTTCTCCAACTCTCAAAGGATAACCTAACTTTGGTGTAGAATCTAATGAAACAACAGGAATATCAACATCACATCGAAAGAAGTTCTGAAGCAGTCACAAAAACAAGAACTCGACAAGTTCGTTCAATTTTAGAGTATCTCAGCAAGTGGAAGAAATTTCCTATAGAATATTCCAAATGGGAGGATGAGAATTTTATACAGAAGCATCAAGAAATAATCAAGATAGTATTTGGTCCAAAAAGTGTTTAAGACTATCATGATTAGTTTTTACCTTGAAGTGTCTTCCCATTAGGTAAGTTCTCCATTTATTTAGTGCACGCAGTATTGCTAACATTTCCTTCTCATAAATAGGTTTCTGTAAATACTTTCCTTTGATTGGACGACTTACAAAAGTAATGGGTCTTCCTTCCTGCATTAAAACGACATCAATTCCATTTCCTGAGGCATCACATTCCACAATAAAGGTTTTTGTGAAGTCTGGCTTAGCTAAGACCCGTGCTAGGCACATTTCCCATTTAAGATTTTTAAAGGCCTTAGTTGCTTCAGGAGTCCATGAAAATGCATCTTTCTTCAACAATGTTGTTAGACGTGCTGCTATTCTCCCATAATTCTCACCAAACTTGCAATAATACCTTGTTAACCTGAGAAATCCTTGCAACTTCTTTATGGTTGTGGGGACTTTCCATTCCTTAATGGCTTTAATTTTGTTAGGGTCTACTTTAACACCCTCGTGAGATACAATATGACCCAGATATTCCACCTCTTGTACTCCAAAGAAACATTTGGATGTTTTTGCATATAATTGTTTCTCCTGCAATAGTTTGAGCACCCTGTCAACATGTTCAACATGATCCTTCAAAGACCTGCTATAGATTAGTATATCATCAAAAAATACTAGCACAAATTTTCTAAGGAACAGTTTGAAAATGGAATTCATCAACCCTTGAAATGTAGAAGGTGCATTGGTAAGGCCAAAAGGCATGACCAAAAATTCATAATGACCCTCATGAGTTTGAAATATTGTTTTTGGAATATCTTCAGTCTTCATTCTAATTTGATGATATCCTAAACAAAGATCTAACTTGGTAAAATAAATTGCTCCATGTAATTCATCCAATAATTCATCAATCACAGGAATGGTAAATTTATCTTTAATGGTGAGCTTATTGATCTCCCTATAATATGGAAACATTCGCCATGATCCATCCTTCTTGTGTACCAATACTATAGGAGCATAGAAAGAACTTTGACTAGGTTGAATTATACCCACCTCTAACATTTCTACAATCATACGTTCAATTTCACTCTTTTGGATGTAAGGATATCTATAAGGCCTGATGTTTGGAGGAACACTTCCTAGAATCAAATGAATATCATGATCATGATCACGAATAGGTGGGAGTGATTTGGGAGTTTCAAACAACTTGGAATGATTGTCAAAGACTTGTTGGAGATCTGCAGAAATATATGATTTTGATGTTGGAACTTCTAGTGAGCATAATTGTGCAATTACGCCTCTTTGTTCTTTCTTTAGAAGCTTTGTCATGACATTAGAGCTTATTATATTTCCCGGCTTCTTTTCAATACCCTGTAATTTGACTTCCTTTCCTTCTGAAAAAATTTCAAGAAAAGTTCTTGAAAATTGAAAGCTACCATCCATTGTACTCCTAGTACAACATCAACACCTCCCATAGGAATGGAAAGTATTGGAATAGTCAATACATATTCCCCCATGGTTAGCTTGATATTATGGCATTTTCCAGAGCAATTTATAGTTCCTCCATTTGCAACCATCACTTGAAATTCTGGTTCTGGGTATAGGAAACAATTTACCTTAAAGTGAATAAAATTATGGGTGCTACATGAATCAATCAACACTATTGCCTTTTTCTTCTTGATATGTCCTACTATCTTGAGAGTTTGAGGAGTGGTAATTCCTGCCAGTGCATTACACGATATGGTCGGATTCATTTCTTCCTCTTCTAGGGCTGGTTCTTGGTGTATATCCTCTTCTTGTTCATTTTATTTTTACTCTTCACAATCTATGTAAAATAATTTCTTCTCAGCACACTTATGACCTTTAGTGTATTTGATATCACAACTATAGAAAAGCCCTTTTTCTCTTTTTTCTTCCAATTTTTGTGGTGTCAACCTTGTAGGTTGTGGAAATCTAGGCATAGAAACACTTCCTTCTTTATAGAATTAAGTGGTAGGCTTCCTTGTCGCCATTATTTTACATTCAAATTTTCTTGCCAACCTGAATGCCTTCTCCAATGAATCCGGTTCCAAAACGTGAACTTCATGTTGTATGTTATCCTTTAATGTGCCTATGAAGAGATCGATCCTGTGTTCCTCTGGAATATCAGTTACCCTTATATTCAAATTTTGGAAGTCCTCAATGTGTTGCCCCACTAAACCCTTTTGTTTGAGATTTATCAATTGGCTAAAGAAGGTGTTACTCTTTGTATCCTCATAATGTGCTATCATTTCCTCCGTAAAAATTGACCAAGTGACAATTTTTTTACGGGAATAAAGCCATCGATACCATACAAATGTATTTTGTTCTAAATGTAAAGTTGCAATGCGTACCTTTTGTGTGTTTTGCACGTTATGGAGATCAAAATATTGCTCCATCTCTAGTATCCATGTTACAGGATCCTTTCCATCAAACTTCCTCATATCCATCTTTGGAATATGGTGGTTATTCCCGCCAACATTAGAGTTTATGAAATCATGATTAACATTTATTTTGTTCTCATCATGAGGTTCTTCTACTATCTTTTCACCATTAGGAAACATTTCTTGTATCAACTTTGTCAAACCTTCGATGTCTACTTTTAGATCATTCTTCATGTTTTCCATGTTGTCTTTCATGTCATCCATCTTAGCTTCCATGCCAGCTTCCATGCCATCCATCTTAGCTTCCACGCCATCCATCTTAGCTTCCATGCCTTTCTTCAAACCTTCCATCTTCACTTCCATGCCTTTCTTCAAAACTTCCATTTCATTTTTTGTTGCTCTTTGCGAGAGTGAAATTTGTTGCACTTGCTCTTGTAATTTTGATAGATCATGTTGCAATTCTTCATCTTCATGAGTCATAGTAGAGCCTTCTGAAGGCTTAATGGGTGTTGAATTATTTTTACAGGGCATATTTTGGAACCCAATAATGATATGTATTCTACAATATGCCCTTGGAATCAATTCAAATTGATTCTTCAAACAAGACTTATGCAATTAAAAAAGAAAATACACACCTTTTTCTTGCTTTTGAGGAGCTCGATATTGAAATTGGATTATCTCTATGATTGCAGCACTTCAATATTTGAATTTCAGTACCAACGTATCCATCTGAATTATATTTCAAATTCCATAGGTCTGATCTGATTTGGATTCTCCAAGACAAAGTTGTGTCCAATCTCCCACAATGACCTAATTATGGATTGGTTTAGTAGAGTGAACTTGTACGAATTTCCAGGTGTCACCGTTTCGTCCTTCGGCTCTAAAATTGATAACCAAGAAACTACAATCCATGTAATTGTGATCAATTTTTACTTCACTCCAATCTGATGCTCAGAGAGAGAGTTATGAATATTTTCCCACGATAACCTCTTTCAGATAAAATTCAAGAGCCTGAAAAAGCACTACCTTCCACAGATCATATCTTCGAAAATGTTGTGAACCAAGCTCTGAAATTTTTTGAAGATTTTCCATAGGATTTTGGCTTCGTACCCTAAAAATTTCAGCTTCTGAAACTTTGTAGAAAGAAATTTATAGTGCAAATTCCACGATGACCTGTTTAGGAGCCTAAAAAAATACCTAACTTCCATAGATCATATCTCCAAAAATATTGTGAACCAAGCTCTGAAATATTTTGACGATGTTAATCACGCTTTCAGCTTCGCACCCTAAATATTTCAGCTTCTGAAACTTCATAGAAACAAATTTATAGTGAAAATTCCACGATGACCTATTTGGAGTAGCGAAAACCTAGAATCCAAAGCTCTTATACCAAATTTTGTGTAACCAGCTCCAAAAATAGAAGAAAAGAGATATCAATGCCTTAGAAATAAGCCACTTCGAGGGGGAAACTTCCAATACATTACATGAATGAACAATTCTTGGAAGATACAATTTACAAAACCTCCTTTCTATATATAGGAGTCCATGTGGCCATAATGTAATCCTAGTGGGCCACAATGTAATCCTAGCCGACCTAAAAATAACAATTTAAGGGCACAATAATAAAAAAATGGGGGTTAAAAGGGTACAATAACAATAAGGGGGTTACACTAATAACAATAAGGGACTATACTAGTAATATAGGGACCTAACACCTTACCCTTAAACTTAGCCGTAACTATAACCTAACCCTAACATTGACCAAACCCGTAACCTTAACCTTAAACAGATTAAACTCCTAACCTTAACCCAAACCTTAACCTTAACCTTAATATTCCCTTAAACTTAACCCTAACCTTTACTGTTAACCTTAACATTCCCCTAACCTTTACCCTTAACCGTAACCTTAACCCTATCATTTACCGTTAACCTTCACTATAACCTAACCTTAACCTTGAACACACCCTTAACGAAACCTTAACCTTCACTTTACCCTAAATGTAACCTTAACCTTGACCTTAACCTTACCCTTAACATTAACCTTAACCTTAACTTTACCCTTAACCTTAACCTTAACATTAACATTAACCATATCTTACCCTTAACCTAACCTTAACCTTAACTTGAAGCTTGACTTTAACTTTAATGTTGAATTTAACCTAACCCTTAAAATTAACATTAACGTTAACCTTAAACTTGACTTTAAATTTAACCTTCTCCTAACCTTAACCCTAACCTTAATGCTAACATAAACCTTAACTTTACCCTTAACCTTCACCTTAACCTTAACCTTCTCCTGACCTTAACTCTAACCTTAACCTTAACCTTAACCTTGACTTTGACCTTAACCTTCACCTTAAACTTTCCCTTAACCTAACCTTAACCTTAACTATAACCTAACCCTAACCTTAACCTTAACATTAACCTTATCTTAACCTTAACCTTCACTATAACCTAACATTATCTTAGCCTTAATATTAACTAAAACCTAACCCTAACCTTCACCAAACCCTTAACATTAACCGTAGCCTTAACCTTAACCACAACCTTAACCTTAACCTTAACCTTAACCTTAACTATAACCTAACCCTAACCTTCCCCTAACCATAACCTTTACTTAACCTTGACCTTAACTATAACCTAACTCAAACCTTAACCAAATCCTTAACCTTAACCTAATCTTAACCTTAACCTAACCTTGACCTTAACTATAACCTTAAACTTAACCTTAACTTTACCCTTAACCTTAACCTTAACCTTAAGTTTAACCTTAACCTTCCCTTAACCTTAACCCTAACATTAACATTAACTATAGCCTAACCTTAACCAAACCCTTAATATTATTCTTAACCTAACTAAACCCATAAATTTAACCTTAACCTGAACTCTTATGCTAACCTTAACCTTAACCTTAACCTTGACTTTACCCTTAAACTAACATTAACCTTGACCTGAAATATAACCTAACGCTAACCTTGACCTTAACCTTACCCTTACCTTACCCTTAACATTTTCTTAACCTTACCTTAACCTTATCTAGACCTTTACTTAACCCAACTTTAACCTTAACCTTACCCTTAACCTTAAAATTATCCTGGATCTTAACTATAACTGAACCCTAACCTTGACCATACCCTTAACCTTAACCTTAACCTTAATATTAACCTTCCCATAACAATAAAATTAACCTTAACCTTGACCTTAACTATATCCTAACCCTAACCTTGACCAAACCCTTAACATTAATCTTACCCTAACCATAACCTTATCTTTATGCTTAACCTTAACCTTACTAAACCTATAACCTTAAACTTAACCTTAACTTTACCCTTAACCTTGACCTTGAAATTAACTATAACCTAACCCTAACCATGACCAAACCCTTAACATTAACTTTTACCTTAACTTTACCCTTAACCTAATCTTAACTTTAACCTAACCTTAACCTTAACCTTAACCTTGATCAAACCCTTAACCTTAACCTTAACCTTACCCTGACTAAACCCATAACCTTAACCTTAACCTTAACCTAACTATAGCCTTGCCCTTAACCTAACTTAACCTTAACCATAATGTTGACCTTAACCTTAACCTTAACCTTACCCTTAACCTTCACCTTAACCTTAACCTTAACCCGAATAAACCCTTAACTCTTAACCTTACCCTTAACCTTCACCTTCACCTTAACCTTCACTTTACGCTTAACCTAACCTTAACCTTAATAATAACCTAACCCTAACATTGAACTTAACTTTACCCTTAACCTTGACGTTAACCTTAACCTTAACCTTGACCTTGACCTTGACCTAACCTTAACCTTGAGCTTGACCTTAACCTTATCTTACCCTTAAACTACCTTAACCTTAACTATAACCTAACCCTCACCTTAACCTAACCTTAACCTTAACCTTAACCTTCCCCTAACCTTAACCCTAACCTTCACCTTAACTTTACCCTTAAGCTAGCCTTAACCTTAACTTTAACCTTACTTGACCTAACCTTAACCTTAACGTTAACCAAACCCTTACCCTTGACTTTAACCTTAACCGTAACCTTAACCTTAACCTGACTAAACTTGTAACGTTAACCTAACCTTAACTTTGATTTTAATCATAACCTAACCCTAACCTTGACCAAACCTTAACCTTAACCTTAACTATAACCTAACCCTAACCTTGACCAAACCCTAACCTTAACCTTAACTTTAACTTTACCCTTAACCTAACCTTAACCTAACGTTCACTTGAATAAACCCTTAAATTTGACCTTACCCTTAACCGTCACCTTAACCTTAACTTGACCTTGATCAAACCCTTAACCTTGAACTTAACCTGACTAAAACCATAACCCTAACCCTAACCTTAACCTTAACCTTAACTATAACCTAACCCTAACCTTAACCTTAACCTTATCTTAACCTTGACCTAACCTTAACCTTAACTTTAACCTAACTATAACCTTACCCTTAACTTTAACCTTGAACTTAACTATAACCTAACCCTAACCTTGACCAAACCCTTAACATTAACCTTAACCTTATCCTTTACTTAACCTTAAACTTGACCTTAAACTCAACCTTAACTGTAACCTTAAACTTACTTTAATTTAACCTAACCTTAACCTTAACCTTACCCTTAATCTTAAACTTAACCTTGACCTTAACTAAACCTAACGCTAACCTTGACCAAACCCTTAACCTTAACCATAACCTTAACCTTAAGTTTAACTTTAACCTTCCCCTAACCTTAACCCTAATGTTAACGTTAACCTGAACCTTAACCTAACCTTAACCATAACCTTAATGTTAACTTTACCCTTAACCTAACTTTATCCTTACCCTAACCATACTAAACCCGTACCCTTAACCTTAACCTTTACTTTACCTTAACCTTGAATTTACCATTAACATAACCTTAACCTTAACCTAACCCTAACCTTGACCAAACCCTTAACCTTAACCTTAACCTTAACCTTAACCCTTAACTTTAACCTTAACCTTAACCTTAACTTGACTAAAACCTTAACCTTATCCCTAACCCTTAAGGTTAAGGTTAAGGTTAGGGTAAGGTTAAGGTTTTAGTCAAATTAAGGTTAAGGTTAAGGTAAGTGTTGAGGAGGTAAATCCCCTCTGTGGACAAAGGTGATCCCTACTAGCCCAGCAGGGGTCTAGCAACAGTCACGAAATGTTACGACGCAAGTTCCTAGTTACGAAATGAAAAGACCAAAGATGGAGGCCTACCTGGAATCCAATGCTACGATCTGAAGAAGAGAGCGTTCCTGTTCCTTAGCCTCGGCAGATCACGATCCTCCACCATCTCCGTGGATGGATACCTGCACGTCCAAGAAAAAAATAGATACAAGCATAAAATCCGGCATATGCAACTAAATATCAGTCATAAAGGATACTACTCATATTAACATAATCGAAAACAGAGTGGAACCATCATCGTAATCATTCATTAAATAACAATCGAAAGAGATTACAACCAAAGTTCTGACGTCGTGGTCTCCTTCGGATGGGTCTCCAGTCGTTCACGTCTCGCAAAGCTCACCAGGGAAAGGGAAAACCTCTCTAGAGTCTCTCGACGATAGTCTCCTTACTTGAGTCGGCCTTAAGGGAAGAAAGAGGGCTCTTACAGCACAAAGGCTCTTGGGAATTTGGAGATTCAAAGCTTAGGCACTTCAAGACTATCAGCCTTTCAACCCCTTCATCAATGGATGAAGGCTATATTTATAGAGGAGAGG
Organism: Pinus albicaulis; assembly: GCA_034641835.2. Taxonomy (NCBI): domain Eukaryota; kingdom Viridiplantae; phylum Streptophyta; class Pinopsida; order Pinales; family Pinaceae; genus Pinus; species Pinus albicaulis. The sequence goes on along the minus strand of CM076580.1, from coordinate 835,556,899 downwards.
AGGAGGTTGGGATCCCTACAATAGTGGAAGGGAGGCCTTATCCTTTGGGAGGTTCCCCATATGGTGGAAACAAGAGGCCAAAGGAGGAAGGTCGTGGTTATTCAGTCGAAACCACTCCTGATGACTCATCCATGAAGTTGTTGTAATCGAAACTTCGCCTCCCTTTTTTTTAAAAACTTTCCAAAAACAGAGTGCCGCGGGTGCAACACTGGGATAGAGCACCAATTGGCACAGGCTCAATGTTAATTTTCCCCCATTGGCGCGAGTACATAAAGGGCTACCAGCGCCAAGGCAAAAACAGGTGTTTTTATGGGTCTGCTCAGGAAATGATCAACAGAAGGAATGTTGTCCTCATGGAAAGGGATGAAATGATGGTATTTGCAAGGCATGACACTGCTTATTGGTCACAGAAATGAACCTGCAATGGGCGAGACGGGGATTTCAAGGATGGTGACAAATTACTGTGTAACAGATGCCCCCTAAAGAATGAGGCCCGAGAGAGAGAGAGGGGTGAAATGCTTTATGAGAACATGTTCAACTGAAGGCCCGCCGTCGAAAAACCTGCGCAGAAAAATACAACTGATATCTCAAGTACATGATGTATATGTGGTATGGGCGCAGCCATCCGAAACAGAGTACACTATAATCCGAATCCAGGGTATGGGCGCAGCCATCCAGCGAGGATCAAATAAATAGACTGGTATAGTCGCGGCCATCCAATCATGATCATATACATAATGATAATAATCCACAATCGAGCCTGGATTACAGAGACACAATCCAGGGTCTTGCGCTCCCATCTCGACCCAAACAAAGTAAGTTCAAGCATGTGAATATGTGAGCTGAAGTCGAACATGCAGGAACATCGTCTGATTACCAGCCAATGATGAAAGCTATTAACAGACGCGAGAGGAACCACCAATAATGACAATGGCCCTCAAGGTACTGCAGGTACAATCTACGGTGTGTGAATCAATGATTTGGTGTCGAACACCAGCAGAATCACTCGATCGGAGGCCAATGATGAAAACCTCATGTCGAATGTGACGAACCTGCCATTGAGGCATGCAGGCTCCAAGGTACCATAAAGGAGTCTCTAGATCAAATTCCTGGATAATGAGCTGAAGTCGACAGGAAATGACCCTGATTGAAGATGGGCCATAATGTTTCCCACATCATCGACACGAGACAGAGGAACATGATGTTTTTGTTGCGAATCAGGATTGTCTGAGAATCAGAGGAAGGTTGATATTTGGAGAGGTCAACTTCTCTTGAACATATAAACAACACGATAGTGGACTTGGCAGTATTTGACATCAACGGATCAGAGGTCATGATAACGAGGCAATGAGCAGAGGAGAGGTCAAAATGGATTATCCAAACCCACAGAGGCAAAGTGAAAAAAAAAATGAGATGAGATGTCCCCAACCCAACACGAAATGCAGACCAGTGCCATGTTCAAGAATGACATACTGCCGACGACAACGACGATGGTTCCATTTTTCCCCCACCATTTCTGGCGAGTACCCCAATTATTTTTTATAACAAGCTTGAAGGGGATCGCATATGCTTGTAATATAAGTCTGCCCTTCGGGCGAATCCATCCTAGTACATTTAACGAGCCCTAGGAAGGAGGAACTCGGAGAATGTCATTTCGACTGAGCCCAATGTCATCAGGGTTTAACGAGTCTGAAAAAGGAAAAGATCAGTGTCTTTTCATATTTAGAGAGTTTGAAAAGATAGCAGAAAAGTAAACTCCAGTAGTCCCTTTTCGTAGATAGTTCCTCGGACCCGAAAAGGTAGAAAACAATATCCGAGAAAACCTCCTAGTCGCGATAGGCTAGGGTAGTCCTTTTTTGTAAATAATCCATCCCAGCCCGAAAAAGGGGTAAACGTATACTGGGTAGATTTCATTCCATATCCACTTTAACGAGATCGAAACGACAAGGGCCTCGACAATCTTTTCATGTTTAGAGAGTCAGAAAAGAGCTGAAAGGTGACTCCTCCTAGAGGAATGAGTGGTATAAAGGGTAGCTACTGGTTTCGGTAATGGTGGAACTGCTAAAAACAAGATAAAAGTCAAGAGGCTGGCTAAAAAGACCACTCATCACAGTGGTTCCTCAGGAATAGGTAAAACAACCAAGTGAAGGCATATGATCGGCCAAGCAGATAGTGACGATGGAGTAAGAAAACCAAGGCTCATCTGGAAAAGACAGGTTGATAAGATGACAATCACAAGAGGTAAAATGGGAAAGGTTTCAATTTTACACAAGCTTGAAATCAGGAAACTCTGCTTGAAGTTGGTTTCATTTTTACACAAGCTTGAAACCGGTTTCATTTTTACATAAGCTTGAAACGGAAACAAACTATTCTTGAAAAAGTAAGCATGCCCCCAGCATGGTGACTCAATTTGAGGTGCATGCCCCCCAAGCTTCAGTCCATATGAAAGGCAGATGGAGTGAAGGTTCAAATTACGAGACCAAAAGACTCGACTGGGATTTTATGAGAACTTATCAAAGACTCGAATTGAACAGGAACGTGTTTCATTGTTTTAACGAGGTTGACACATTAAAAGAACTATCCTCAGGACACCTTGTTTCATGGTTTAAGGAGCTTGGCACAAGACAAGGAACTCTGCTCCGAACACCCTTGTTTCATTTTTTAGGGAGCTTGACACAAGACAAGGAACTCTGCTTCGACCAGCTTGTTTCATTTTTTAAGGAGCTTGACACAAGAAAAGGAACTGTGCTTCGAGAACCTGGTTTCATTTTTTAAAGAGCTTGACACAGGGAGGAAACCGTGCTCTAACCGACTTACATCAAAATGAACAAGAAGGCGGTGCTTCCAAGAGTTCCACTCCCGATGGAAGGAAAAAATCCTGGAAGTCAGGACCTAATGCCCCCAGTACACTATGCACGACGGTGTTATCACTGAGTGCGGGTACAGGGTAGGTAGCCACATAGTTGACCTGCAGTGGGGCAGATACAACGGGTGGGTAAAAACTAGGAAGGGATGATGGTGGGCTAGATGCCACATCAAGACCAAAGAATGAAAGCTGGTCAATGGTCACAATCCATCCTTCATGTGGAAAACAGACCACACGAAAAAGGGAGGAGACAAGCGCTCCCATGGCATAGGTGTAATCGAGCCCCAAGAGAAGATTGAAATCCAAGGGGCCTGGAACAACCATCACGTCCATATGGACAGTTTTACCTCCCAAAGTAACAGGTAACCTTGGAAGTATCCCTAACGGTTGACTCATTCTTCTGTTAAATGCCAACAGATTCTGCGTAACAGGCGCAAGCGACGACGAACCGAAAGCTTGCCAAGTAGTTGAGGATAGAACACTAACAGATGCACCTTCATCTATAATGGTGCTGGGTACGACCAGACCAAGAGCCTATACTATGATCTCTAAAGGCACGTAAGACAGAAGGCGGAATCCTGTAAATCGACTCTAATCAAAGGAAGCGACCAAACTACTCGGAGTGGCTACCATCGAACCAAGAAGGTCTTCCCCTGGTGTTACAAATGAAGAAGGAGCATCCTCCATGACCTCCATCTCGAAGGTGGGAGGAATATCCTCCGGGACCTCCATCACGGGAGGCGGAGGAGCAACTTCTTGAGATATAGGGATATGAGAATCTTTCTCCAAATCTGAGGAATCTGAAGAAACAAGAAGAACCTGAGGGGTATGAGATCCACTCTCAACGGAAAATACCTGGTGCACCGCAGACGGGGCCAGCTCGACCTATCCCACGACCAATGGTTGGTCGGGAATGGATTCCTAAATTTGAATTTCCGAGGGAGAGGGATTGACCAAGGATGACTCTTGACCAATCATGGAATCAGCTGGTGGAGGACTCGAAGAAAGCTGTTTATAACCAGCTGGGAGGCATGGTGTAGAAATAGTTGAGTTGTCCAAAACTCTCTTGGCTTCATCCATATATGGAAAAACGTGAATGGCATGGTGCATTTCACACAACTTACAGGGATTGGTAATGTTACCCTGCTTCTTAGGAGCCTTACCAGCAGCAGCTGATGACGTGCCCCCAACCTGACTCCCGGAAGCCAAAGGCAACAACGGGCGACTGTTGGACCATACTTCGAGCACCTTGGGAATGCCAGGGAAGTCTCAAAGAAGATGGTCTCCCATGCACAACATGCAAGGGAACTTGACTTTCCGTGGAGGGTTGGGAGGTTTATCAAGAGGAGACTTCTTAGGCGCAATAGCCGCAGAGCTAGCCTCTCCTTTATCAGACTTCTTCTTCTTTGTCTTCTTCTTCTTCTTCTTAGCCACCTGGTTACTCGAATCCAGACTTTCACCAGGCAAAGTAGAAGAGGAGGACGCAAAAACAGGCGAAGAAGGGGAGAGGTCCACCTTGGAATCAACATGATGTTTTTCAGGCAGAGGGACTGATTGAACAGTAGCCGAGACATTCAGGACCACAGAGGTTGAAAACAACCAAACAAGCAATCCAACAGTTAACCCAAGAAGAGACAACGTTGTCATGTAAGGAGTGCCAACATTCCCAAAAGGAGGAAAATGACCAGGATTCCCATCAGAGGGGATTCCTTGGTTGGTGAACTCCGGAAAAGTTGCCATCATGAACAATCTTCAGAACAACACCCTAAGGAAACTAACTTTAACCAGGAATATTTCGTGGGCAATTAATTTTTTAAAACATTGAAACAAAACTCTACCGTTTCATATTTTAAGAGTCGAGAAACAGGAAAAAGGTGACTCTATCACTTTCAGATTTGAAAAAAGCATGAAAGGACAAGCGCTTGATGATCTTTTCAAATTTAGAGAGTTAGAAAAGATCGAACTGACTACTCAGGAATGCTAGGCAAAGGGTGTACCAAATAACCGTGAACTGCAATATACACCTTGGTTTCAAAAATGAAAGAGAAATCAACCAAGGACTTAACGTACGTGTAGGCAATCTCCCCGAATGTTGTGTCCGGTGTATCACGGGTATAAGGCGACAGACTTGGCTTCCTACAGATAAAGGATAGCAACCTAGTGGGGTCTCCCTTTATATACGCGACGGTATGGGGAGCACAAGTCCATACTAGTGTTGTCTAAAGCCAAGAGGCGAATGACAGCTACTAGGTTTAACGACGCCGGAACACGTCTCTAGCCTATACCTCTAAATATTTCCTTAATGCTTCAATGCTTCCTTAGGTAAATTGAGTAAATTTTATGGTTGATCTTCAATTATGTTTCGGTTTCAAGGCCCTACCGTATGTCATATGACAATCTCCTGTATGCAGCTACATGAGAAAAGAAAACTTTTCAATTCGATGAATGCTATCTAGTTAAGGGAAGAGCTTCAAACAATGATGCAACAAACAACAAAACTGAAAATGAAAATTTTCCAAACTAGATGACTTTCACTATCCAAAATTATTCTAAAACATTCAACGAAGCGAATTATGCAATGTAATCTATGCAAAATTCTTTTTCTGAAAACTATGCAATTGTAATCTATGCACAATTTCCTTTTTCTTTTCAAATAATAAGAATGCACTCAATGCATTTTTCGATGAAATGAGAATCTACTTAATGCAAGATTTTAATGAAAGAGAATGCACTCAAAGCGATTTTTAGTTTTCAATCATTAAACAATGTGATCTAAGTCCAATGATAAATCTCAAAAATACTTTTCAATGCAATGTGATCTAATGCATTTAAACAAAAAGAACACTTTGAGAGGAAAACTAAAGCAACGCAAATATTCTTAATGAAGGATGAATGCAAAAGAGATGTAAACAAACAATAAGAATGCAATTGTTGTTTCAAAATACTTTGTGACAAAATCCCTCAAAAGTTGACAAGACATATGCAGTCAAACACAAAAAGGACTTCCAAAGCAAGAGATCAAAACAAGGCATTCATTCCCTTTTACATCAAACAATCATAGAAATAAGACATTCCAAACAATGAGCAATGTAATCTATGCTCATACAGAGGAAAGGCCGGAAGGAAAAGACACACTGGTGAAGGATTTAGGGAAAAAATCTCAAATTCCACACATCCTGAAATTGGCCCGACTTGTACATTGACAACTAGCGCCAACTGGCGCGACTTGTACATTGACAACTAGCGCCAATGGCCAATTGGCGCGGGTTGCTAACTGACAACAAGTGCCAATTCCTGAAAATGAAAAAACAAAGAATTTCTCCCAACAAAGACCAGACTCACCACTTCAAGCACTATCTAAAACAAACCCAGAAGCCAAATACTGACCAAAAGAAACTTCTGAACAAGGGTAACCCTACCATCTACAGGAAATGGCGCGAGTGATGAACTGGCAACCAGCGCCAATTGGCGCGACTGTCAGTCTAGAAACCGCGCCAATCAAGCCAACCATTAAAAGGTGAAAATTCGAAAAAGCAGAGGTCAGATCTGATCCTCTGGGGTTGAACCAAAAGCCAAAACACAAGAAGAGCCAGCCCAAAAGGCCAACCAAGCAAGGAAAACCACGAAACAATCAAAACGAGACAGTGAAATCTAGACGTTCTCCAGTGGAGTCGCCAAATTGTTGAGGAGGTAAATCCCCTCTGCGGACAAAGGCGATCCCTACTAGCCCAACAGGGGTCTAGCAACAATCACGAAATGTTACAACGCAAGTTCCTAGTTACGAAATGAAAAGACCAAAGATGGAGGCCTACCTGGAATCCAATGCTACGATCTGAAGAAGAGAGTGTTCCCGTTCCTCAGCCTTGGCAGATCACGATCCTCCATGATCTCTGTGGATGGATACCTGCACGTGCAAGAAACAAATAGATACAAGCATAAAATCTGGCATACTCAACGAAATATCAGTCAGAAGGGATACTACTCGTATTAACATAATCAAAAACAGAGTGGAAACATAATCGTAATCATTCATTAAATAAAAATCGAAAGAGATTACAACCAAATTTCTGACGTCGTGGTCTCCTTCGGATGGGTCTCCAGTCGTTCACATCTCGCAAAGCTCACCAGGGAAAGGGAAAACCTCTCCTGAGTCTCTCGACGATAGTCTCCTTACTTGAGTCGGCCTTAAGGGAAAAAATATGGCTCTTACAGCACAAAGGCTCTTGGGAATTTGGAGATTCAAAGCTTAGGCACTTCAGGACTTTCAGCCTTTCAGCCCCTTCATCAATGGATGAAGGCTATATTTATAGAGGAGAGGAGGAGGTTGGGATCCCTACAATAGTGGAAGGGAGGCCTTATCCTTTGGGAGGTTCCCCATATGGTGGAAACAAGAGGCCAAAGGAGGAAGGTCATGGTTATTCAGTCGAAACCACTCCTGATGACTCATCCACGAAGTTGTTGTAATCGAAACTTCGCCTCTTTTTTTAAAAAACTTTCCATAAACAGAGTGGCGCGGGTGCAACACTGGGACAGAGCGCCAATTGGCGCGGGCTCAGTGTTAATTTTCCCCCATTGGCGCAAGTACATAACGGGCTACCAGCGCCAAGGCAAAAACAGGTGTTTTTAGGGGTCTGCTCAGGAAATGATCAACAGAAGGAATGTTGTCCTCATGGAAAGGGATGAAATGATGGTATTTTCAAGGCATGGCACTGCTTATTAGTCACAGTAAATTAACCCGCAATGTTCGAGATGGGGATTATATGGATGGTGACAAATTATCGTAAATGTAAAAAGGTTAAGGTAACCTTGACTTTACCCTTAACCTTACCTTAACCTTAAGCTTAACCTAAACCTAACCTTGACCTAACCCTTAACCTTAACTATAACCTAACATTAACCTTAACCTTCACATAACCATTACCTTAACCTTGACTTTACCCTTAACCTAACCCTAACCTTGACCAAACCCTTAATCTTAATTATAACATAACCTTAACCTCAACCAAACCCTAAGCTTACCTTAAACATAACCTCAACCTTGACCTTAACTATAACCTATCCCTAACCTTGACAAAACCCTAGCCTTAACCTTAACCTTAACCTTGACCTTAACTATAACATTAACTTGACTAAACCTGTAACCTTAACCTTAACCCTACCTTGACCTTAACTATAACTTAACCCTAACCTTGACCAAACCCTTAACCTTAACCTTAACCTTACTCTTAACGTTAAGCTGACTAAACCCTTAACCTAACCTTAACTGTAACCGTATCCTTAACCTTAACTTTACCCTTAACCTTGAATTTAACCTTAACCTTCCCCTAACCCTAACCTTGACCAAACCCTCAAACTTAACCTTAACTTGACTAAACCCGTAACCTTAACCTAACTTAATCTTGACCTTGACCTTGAACTTGACCTTAACCTTTCCCTTAACCTTCACCTTAACCTAACCTTAACCTTAATATTAACCTTAACCTAACCTTAACCTTCCCCTAATCTTAAACCTAGCCTTAACCCTAACCTTACCCTTAACCATAACTTTAACCTTAACTTAACATTACGTTAACCTTAACCTTAACCTTAACCTTATCTTCACCTTAACCTTAACCTTAACCTTAACCTTAACCTTCCCATAACTTTAACCTTTACCTAACCATAACCTTAACCTAACTTAACCTTAACCTTGACCTTAACCTTAACCTTACCTTAACCTTACCCTTACCGTTAACCTTAACCTTAACCTTACCTTAACCTTACCCTTACCGTTAAACTTAACCTTAACACAAACTTAACCTTAACTTTACCCCTAACCTTGACTTTAACCTTAACCTTGCCCTAACCTTATCCCTAACCTTAACCTTAACCTTCCCCTAACCTTAACCCTAACCTTAATCTTAACCTTAACTATAACTTAACCATAACCTTGACCAAACATTAACCTTAAGGTTAAGGTTAAGGTTAGGTTATAGTGAAGGTTAAGGGTAAAGTTAAGGTTAAGGTCAAAGTTAAGGTTTGGTTACGTTAAGGTTGTTAGAAAAATTATATATTACATAGCAATGCAACACATAAAATGTGCAGAGAAAACAAGCACAAAAAACACATGAAACTAGAGAGACATAGATATACGTGGTTCACCCAGTTAGGGCTATGTCCGCCCCGAACAGCCATTCCTTCCTTTCTATTATCCAACAAAATGAAGAGACACAACCTACAACAGATCCACTATAATATCCTCTGTTCTCTCTCACAATTTTTCTATCTGTTTCTCACCCCCCCGAGAATACACATGCAATACATAGCCACAGTACAATACCCTCATACAAATTGAGAGGTTTCCTTCTAGGGAAAAAACCCTAAACTAAACGTAACTTCTACCATTAGATCATCTGCCTAATGAATGGCTCACATTGACTAGAAATTACTATACATCTACAAGGAAATTTTACATATGTTTTTAGCTTCGGGGGCACTATCCCAAAAACTTCGTGGGGGGGGCTCTATAAAGTCAGCACGCCCCCCCCCGGACCCCCCATGATAGCGACACTTACTCGCGTGTTGCCACCCCTTTAAAGGTATAGGGATCCAAAATGTTGTGACAAGGCTGTGCAAACAAGATTAATTAAGCCCACACCCAACAATCTCCCACTTGGAGACCGACCGTAGCAACTCCACCAATCGCTTCATTTGCCGGAAAATGACTCCTCTTGACCTAACCCTGTTTCTCATCTTCATCGTCATCCTTGAAGACCAATTGAAACCGAGCACATTCTCGCTTCTCCTCGAAGCAACTTCTTTGTTAGCATATCTGTAGGATTCTCGCTAGTGTATCTTTTCCACTAACTCCATCTTCCAATACTGACCGTATGAAATGGTACTTGAGATGTATGTGTTTAGTCCTGGAATGAAATGTTGAGTTCTTTTCAAGATTAATGGCACTTTGGCTATAACTGTATAGCGTGCCCATATCATGCTTCTTACCCAATTTATCCATAGATATTTGTAACCAAATCATTTCTTTACTAGCCTTTGTAGCAGCAACATACTCTTCTTCTGTTGTTGAAAGTGCAACAACACTTTGGATTTTTGAAACCTAACTGACAACTGTTCCACCTACAGTAAATACATATCCTGTAGTGCTCCTCCTGTTATCTCTGTCACCGGGCATATCTGCATCAACATATCCCTGTAGAGCAATGCTTGAACCACCAAAGCGTAATGCTTTATTTTTGGTACCTCTCAAATATCTAAGAATCCATTTTACTACCATCCAATGTTCTTTTCCTGGATTACTCATATACATGCTTACAACTCCCACTGCATCTGCAATATCAGGCTTATGCACTATTGCATACATTAAGCTCCCAAATCGCCGATGCATATGGAACTTTAGACATATAATCCATGTCTTCTCGGGTTCTTTGGGCACATCTCTTACTAAGTTTGAAATAGCTAGAAAAAGGTGTACTAACCGGTTTTGCATTGTGCATATTAAATCTTATCAACACCTTTTGTAAGGTGTACTCATTCTAAGACAATGTTAATTTGCGATTTTTCCTGTCTCTAGTTATCCTCATACCAAGGATTTGTTTTGCAGCTCCCAAATCCTTCATTGCAAATTAATTTGCAAATTTTCTTTTGAGCACTTTTATTTCCTGCATGTTAGATCCTGCAACAAGCATGTCATCTACATACAATAACAATATAATATAGTCGCCATCATTTTTCTTTTTAGATAAACACACTGATCGTAGTGACATCTAGTATAACCTTGTTCAGACATAAACTTGTCACCTTTTAGATACCACTACCTTGTGTTAGTGTCATCCTTTTCAAAGATTCCTCCAGTGATAAAACATGCTCTTACAAAGTGATTTTAAGGTGTCAAGGTCAAATTTTGTCATTTCAGTGAGTCTTCAAGCAAAATTTGGTCACTAGGTATTCAGTCTAGGGTTTTCTTTCACTCCTTTTAGAGTTGTCCAAATTTCGGTCCATGTCACCATTCAGCTGAGTGTACCATCATTCAGGGGGTTTTCATCATCAGTTCAAGTTCCACTGGGTCATTTTACACCTTGTTCATGCTTCAGTTGTGCCTAGGTAAGGTTCATTTCGCTCTCCTAGGGTTTTGAAGGTAATTTATCTTGGATCGTCAAATCATCAGTCAAAATTGTATCTTGATGTTCATACACCTTCCCCTATTCTTAATGTACCTTATTAAACACTTCCCATCACTGAGATCCCCCAAATTCCTCCTTTTCGCACAAACCCTAGTTTTTTTGCTACAACTTGGCAATTTTCTAGGCTAGGCTTGTGTTTTTCCCTTTTGGACCCCTTCCCCTCACTCAATATCTGAAATTCCACTTTCCCCTACTTCCTAACATCCCTCCCTACTTCCAAAAATTTTCTCAAGAATTTAGAAGCTTCTTATCCCCTTCATTTCGCTTCATTTCGACAAATCCCTTGTTCCACACATCGGGATAGGTTTTACTCCAACGATGTTTCCGAGCAATAAAAGATTAATTTGAGAAATCTGAGAGAGGTTTTTGTCCAAAATCGGCCAGGGAAAAAAAACCTCCTTCACGTTTTACACAGATGTCATGCTTTTAGAGAAATGTCAAAAATACAGTTGCCACAGGAGAATTGATGCACCTCTGTAGTGACCTTGGAAAAATAAATATTTCTCCTAGCTTTGTTGACCAAATGACTTGCTTGATACGTCCAATGATAACTAGACAAAAATATATTTCCAATGAGCTATCATGAGCTCAATTTCGAGTTGAGGAAGACCTTCAAACGTTTACTGCAACAACACTTTTCCTTGAGGCAGCCTCATTTTTCACATTTTGACAAGTCTTGGGAGATTTGATTTTTGACATGGTAAATGAACTCCAAATTGAAAAATTCCAGTTGGGTTGGAAATTATACTCAATAAAATTTCCAGCGAACTATCCCGTGCCCCAGGTGGACACCAGGAAGGCCTCCAAAATCCTCCTACAAAATGGCACTACGCATTGGGTTTGTGGCGCGGCGCATAGAGATGCAAGCCCAATTTCACCATAAACTTCTCCAAATTCTCCAAATGTGCTCAAATATGTGGTATGCAAGTAAGTTAAGAGTTTTTTCCATTGCAATTGAATATTTTTTTCTCAGAATTTATGGTGGTTTGGTGTGCGAAAGCTCATCATTCAGTTAAAAGCACAAAGGAGGCAAAACAGAGTTATGTGAAAGTGCCAAAGTCTGCAACATCAGAAAGTGGGTTTTCCAAATCAAAAATCAAAATTCTTCGTATATATAAGATCTTTCCGAATGCCAAACTTCAATTTCATACCAAGTACATCAAAGAGCTAACGTGAAAACATGAATGAGCTCGACCCATAGTGGCATGGGAATGGGTTAGGCTTGTCTATATGATGTATTTTCTCAGTCATTTTCATGGTTGGACATTTGGGATTGCTTGGCACTTCATTGTACATTTCATCTCTGCACTTTTGGCAAAGGAATAGACCAGGGTTTGCAGCCCTCTTTGGGATCCTTGTGGCTCTGTGTTTTGATGGTGTTTTTCTATATGTATCTATAAGTTCAATGATGTTTATGTGTACCATTTCCATTCTAATTTCTTCTTAAATTAAACAAATCAGTGTTAAAGGTGGAATTCATTAGCTTGCTTTGCTCTGCCTTTAGTTTTGTTCAATTTTACCTGTTTTCATCTATTTGAGGAGGAATCTTGAGACCCTCTTACCCTCTTCAGCTCCTCACCAGTCTGATCCATCCATTCACTTGATCTAAAGCATCAAAACTATTTCCTTCCTTTCCCCAATTAGAACTCTGCAAAAACTAGGCCTAATCCCCGCACCCAAAACTACCTTTCCCTTTGATCCAACAAAAACCCCCCAAAACACAATCAAACTCCTTTATTTGTATACCTAACCTAAAATTAGCTTTTATTTCTGTCATCTCAAGCCCCATTGATTACTTTTCAATGAGATCGAACCTGAGAGAGCCTTCTCCTGTTTTGGTAGGGCTAGCTACCAGAATGAGCGTGGTTTGATGTTACCCTGAACTCTGCCTTCCTTTAGCCTGAGGTAGATTTCGGCGATAACAAAGTGGCGACCATACTAGGGTAGAAAATGGTTTGATTTTTGGTGTTATTTGTTTTATAAGCTACAGACAGAGCCTGAATTTATGCCAGGTAGCCTTCGAAATTCTCTTGCTTTGCATTAGCGAAAGTAGATAAACGCTGCTTTAGTCAATCTCCAGTCTAGTTTGTAAACGTGACACCTGACTTGAAAATTTCCCTAGTACATGTATCAAGTTAGATCTGATGCTGATGGTGGACAGCAGTCAGACACGTATGAAGGCTGAAACATCCGCTTGGTGACTCCAACTCAATCCAGAGATTCCAGTGCTCACTGATCCATTCATGCACTAAAATAAAATGTGGCAGACCCTGCGCTTTGTGAAGCTTTAAAAGAAGTTAGAGATTAGTTAGTGGATATTGAAATTGATGAAGTATTTTTCATTGTCGTGCTTCAATTTTTGAGATCTCCGAAGTTTCCTCCTAAAGCTAAAGCTCGTTTCTTTGAGTTAGTTGTTGAAAAATTTGAGAAGGAGATTCAGTATTTAAATGATCAGATCCAATCATATGAATTCTGAGATCCCAAAAGGTTCTTGGAAACTCTCCCTCCTTCAAAAAAAGAAACAATAAAGCTACTCGTCGATGTTTGCATTGACAGATTGCAGTTGGAAGCATGTATTGTGGAGTTGGGGCAGCAAACAAAGTTCAGTTTTTGTGATCCTATTGCAACATACATGGAATTTTTTTTTCAGTTTGAATGATAGATCAAATTGTCTTTTACATAACCAGACTCGTTATGTGCATGTATGGCTATTAGCATTTACATTTGTGTCCTGGTTGAAGCACTTTCAAGCAGCATCTTTGTCATAGTTACTTGATTGGTTGATCTGGCATTACAACGTTACTTGATATATCAATTTTGTAGCAAATTGGGTTAGATTTGTACATAAATAAGCTGCCCGAAGCAACATTTCAGTTTTGGTGTGTCACTTTTTTGAGTCAATTTGAGTCAAATTTTCAGTCAATAAATGAGTCAAGAGTCTTGTGTTGATTTGTCAAAGTTATGGACTCCATAGCCCAATGGATGAAGGCACTATCTACTTTCCAAAGATCTGTAGTTCTTGGCACCTCCAAGGAGCTACCATCCCCATCGGAGCCAATGTTAGTGTCAGCTTTTGCAGCCTTCCTCCAGTGATCAAACATGCTCTTACAAGGTGATTTTAAGGTGTCAAGGTCAAACTTTGTCATTTCAGTGAGTCTTCAAGAAAAATTTGGTCACTAGGTATTAGGTCTATGGTTTGCTTTCACTCCTTTCAGAGTTGTCCAAATTTCGGTCCATGTCACCATTCAGCTGAATGTACTATCATTCAGAGGGTTTTCATCATCATGTCAAGTTCCATTAGGTCATTTTACACCTTGTTCATGCTTCAGTTGTGCCTAGGTAAGGTTCATTTCCCTCTCCTAGGGTTTTGAAGGTAATTTATCTTGGATGGTAAAATAATCAGTAAAACTTATATCCTGATACTCATAAACCTTCCCCTATCCTTAATGTACCTTATTAAACACTTCCCATCACTGAGATCCCCCAAATTCCTCCTTTTCGCATAAACCCTAGTTTCTTGCTACAACTTGGCAATTTTCTAGGCTAGGCCTGTGTTTTTCCCTTTTGGACCCCTTCCCCTCACTTAATCTCTAAAATTCCACTTTCCCCTGCTTCCTAACATCCCTCCCTACTTCCCAAAATTTTCTCAAGAATTTAGAAGCTCTTTATCCTCTTCATTTCGCTTCATTTCGACAAATCCCTTGTTCCACACATCAGGATAGGTTTTAATCCAATGATGTTTCTGAGAAATAAAAGATGAATTTTGGAAATATGAGAGATTTTTTTCTCCAAAATAGGCCAAGTAAGGAAAACCACCTTCACATTTTACATAGGTTTCATGGTTTTAGATAAATGTCAAAAATACAGTTGTCGCAGGAGAATTGATGCACCTCTGAAGTGACCTTGGGAAAATCAAGATTTCTCCTATCTTGGTTGGCCAAATGACTTTCATGATAATTAAAATGATAACTAGACACAAATATATTTCCAATGAGCTATCATGAGCTTAATTTTGAGTTGAGGAAGACATTCAAAAGTTTACTGCAACAACACTTTGCCTTGAGGCAGCCTCATTTTTCACATTTTGACCAGTCTTGGGAGATTTGATTTTTGGCACGGTAAATGAACTCCAAATTGAAAAATTCCAGTTGGGTTGGAAATTAAATTCAATAATATTTCCAAAAAGCTATTTTTTTCCCCATTTGGACACTAGGAAGGCCTCCAAAAGCCTCCTGCCAAATGGCGCTACGCATTGGGTTTGTGGCGCAGCGCATAGAGCTGCAAGCCCAATTTCACCATAAAATTCTCCAAATTTTCCAAATGTGTTCAAATATGTGGTGTGAAAGTAAGTTAAGATTTTTTTCCATTGCAATTGAATATTTTTTTCTCAGAATTTATGGTGGTTTAGTGTGCAAAAGCTCATGATTCAGTCAAAATCAGAAAGGAGGCAAAACAAAGTTATGTGAAAGTGCCAAAGTCTACAACATCAGAAAGTGGGTTTTCCAAATCAAAAATCAAAATTATTTGTATATATAAGATCTTTCCAAATGCCAAACTTAAATTTCATACCAAGTACATCAAAGAGCCAAAGTGAAAACGTGAAGGAAGCAAAATTGAGTGTGAAAGCCGAAACTGTGGTGCAGGCAACCTGCGCGGCGCACTGGGCGTTGGGCGCGACGCACATAACCTGCGCGACGCATAGAGTTGTTCTACATAGTGTAAAATTGAACGTACGCAGTGCACTGGGTTGTGTGTGTGGTGCGTTGGCCCGAAACAAAAAAATTTCTACCCATCTTCTCCGAAATTCAATTTGTTTGGTTGCTTTATGCATGAGTAAGTCAAAATCATTCCCCTCTTGTCCATAACTCATGTTTGGTATTGTTTGAGTGAAATATAAAAGTTTGAATGTAAAAAAACACAAACCCTATCACCGTGTTGAAGTGCCTCCTTAGGGTTTTGAAAGTGGAGTTTTAAAATTATTTTTGGTGCCAATCGTTTCCATTCCTCACTGTTTATTACTCCCCACCTTGTTTCCCATCTGCCATTATCTTGTTACTACAGTCTATTTCCCTATCCCCTTACATCCTAAATCACTTATTCCTAAACCCCATTTTCCTATCCCTAAGTCATTTCATTTCCTATTATCCCCCCTTTCCTATTTCACTTATAAAAATCCCCACACCCCAATAATTCCCAAACAGTTCAGTGGTTGTTCCTTCTCCCAAATTTTGTCAAATCAAAAGCTTTCAAAAGACAAAGTACCACTTGACAAGACTTCAGTGTCCCCACTGTACTATTTCCCACAGTCCCTTCCTACGCGGCACATATTTGGAAATTGAAACAAAAGCACCAAATTCTCATTCTTCATCTCATTCAAGCCAGCAAAGACTTTGAAACACCATGGAGACGGACACCGACACATCATATGAACAAGACAGTGATTCCACCACTAAACTGCATGCACCAAGAAGGCATTCAGGCAGCATAAGAAGTATGAAAAACTCCAAAGCTTGGCCGAAGCTTCTTTGGGTGAGCATAGCATTTGATCAGGGACCTTCAACCCAAATTTCAAGGAATTTGAGAAAAATTTTGTCAATTTTGAATTTTTGGTCACAAAATAGGTTTTTTCGCACAACGCGTAGCGCCACTTGGCGTGCGCTTATAATTGGAACCTCTTCAGGGGGAAAATTTTGCATTTCTAAGTTTTTCATGAAATGTTATGCATGCCTATGGATTACCTAAGGATTTCATCGATTTATGGGTTGCCTAAAGGGTTAAAAACACCCTAAAAATGGCCTTTCTGCCACTTTTTGCACCCACAGGAAGCAGTGTTGGGAGATTGAACCTTTGGAGGGGCAAATGGAAACCAAGTCCAGAAATTCCACTTGGGTTGGAAAGTAGATAGGAATGGATTTCCAGCAAGCTATCCTGCACTCAATTTGGACTTCTGGAAGGTCCTCCAAATCAGCTCCAAACTCGTTCTATGAATATAGATTCCAGGTGTGGCGCATAGAGAATTTTGGTCTATTTTTCACTCAGCAGCTCAGAATTTCGCCTAGTTTTGGTCAGTTTCACTTTTTCATGTAATTTTTGATGTACCTTGATGTAATTTCATGTCCATGATGTAATTATGGCATATTTTTACTCATTCTAGAATATTCATTCACCAAAAGGTGAAATGTAAGTGAATGGATCAGTTTCCTAGCATATAGAGGCAAGTTGTTTCATGGCCTATTTTCTAGTTCCTAGTTTAGATATGGTTGAAACAGTTGTTGAGTCTCAAATCTGCATTATTCTTATACACATTCCTAGACCTTTTTCATTCACCTGAACCTCTCAAGTTGTCAATATCATTGTACATTAATTGCAAAATAGCATCTAAAATGGTTTTTAACTATATTTTTGTGTCTGCTGTTTGATTTAGATTTTGCTCATTTAGCTGCGGAATCTTGCCACTTTCCGCAGCTGCTGCAACTTTCTGCAGCCATTTTGTGAAACTCTATGTTACAGGTGTCTTCAGGTAAAACGAGCCACATGGGCAAGTCAGAAATGATTTGGACATGGATCGTGTCCTATTGGCTCGAGCAAATTCACCTAAGGAGGCTACGGTCAAAGGTGGCCAAGTGGAATTCAACCGTAGAGTCCCACAGTGACAGGACTCTGTTTCTCGTCACGTGAATATTTATATGGCCGTTTCTGAATTGCGGGAGACAAATCAACATCTGTACATGGCTCCATAAGCCGAATTCAAACATCCACTCTTCATAGATTTACTCTTCAACGCGGCCATGATCCTAGATCTCTGGACGTAATGGTTTACGTGTTCTCTATCAGCATAAACTTTAGGAAATTAGTTATATCACCTTCAGTATAAATAACGTGTTTTCATACGCATAAGTTTTAGTTTTTATTAGTCTCCATTAGCCTCCAAATAGCTTTGTAATGTAATTACGTTGCCACTGTGCCGTAATATCACCTTTCTGTTATGACTGCATTTTAATATATAATAAGTCTATGTTTCCAAGCGTAATTCATACTTGAAGTCTGTTGCCAAGGCTGGTGTAGAGGGCCCCTGCACACGTTGAGGTTTTGTGCATTATTGTATAGTTCTTGTTTTATTTCTTTAAGCTCATTGTGCCATAATTCATTCATGCATTTATACATTGCATCTTTCATAGTATATATGCTTCATTTCTATTTATAATATTTCA
Source organism: Pinus albicaulis (assembly GCA_034641835.2). Taxonomy (NCBI): domain Eukaryota; kingdom Viridiplantae; phylum Streptophyta; class Pinopsida; order Pinales; family Pinaceae; genus Pinus; species Pinus albicaulis. The sequence continues at coordinate 835,538,642 of CM076580.1, read as the reverse complement.
TGCTTTACATCTTGCTTCTGTCCATAATCTTTCATGTTTTATGTTATTGTTAACTGATCAGTGTTCTTGTTTCAGGTTATAAATAGACAGCTCGGGCATTTGCATAACTTTTGGACTAATGACATGGAATTAATATTGTTCTGCTGCTAATTTACTTTTCTTAGTTTCTGTTTAATTTCAGTACTGCTTTGTTTATTTCAATCTTGCACATTTGTTTCAATAGTTAGATTTATATATATATCAAATTTTTCATGTCATTTTCAGTTACCTCTGAAAACCACAGCTGGACTGATGGTGAGGGATTGAAGTATGAATGTATAGTTTGATATTAGTTTACTTTCTGCAAGTTAGATATGTTAAATTGCTCATGACATCTTCAGTTACCTCCGAAAGCCACAACTGGACTGATGGTGAGGGATTGAATTATGAATGTGTATTTTGATATTAGTTTACTTTCTACAAGTTAGAAATATTAAATTGCTCATGACATCTGCAGTTACCTCCGAAAGCCACAGCTGGACTGATGGTGAGGGATTGAATTAATGTGTAGTTTGATATTAGTTTACTTTCTGCAATTTAGATATCAGGTTACTCAAGTTGTTTATGGTTACCTCTGAAAATCATAGCTGGACTAATGATGAGGGATCAGAAGATAAGTTGATGTAATTTGATTTAGATTTACTTTGTTGCAACTTTTGAATTTCTTTCAGCATAGTCTCTTTTGTGTTTGAACAACAGCAAGAATAATGAGTTTCATGGTCAGTAGTTCATTGTTTGTTTGACTAGAGTAGTGATGCAATTTCATTTTCTTTAAAGAATTAATTTTGTTATTGTGTGTTTTTTTTTAAATTCTTTTGAAGTTTGGAAAATCATTAGAAAGACATTGTTGTCTTTAATATTTGTCTCCATACTTGTCTTTCAAAATTTCATAAAAATCCAAAAATGACCAAAAATTAAGAGATAGGTTACCTTGCACATATAGTGCGCCACACTTCATCAGCTTACGAGTCCCGGATTGATAAATTAATGTAGCAATTTAGGACACACTAAATTGACCAAACATTTTGGCGCCGTTTCCGGGGAAGTGTAACTAGGTAGCCAATTTCTTTAAAAAAAAAAATAATAACAAAAGAAGGGAAAACTTCATAACTTCTTGAAGTATGCTCTCCTCTTGCACCTAGTGTGATCTGGAGGATCAGAAAAGAGAGTTATTGGTTTAGTAATTTCTTAAGTATGCTCTCTTCTTGCACCTAGTGTGACCTGGAAGATCAGAAAGAGAATTATTAGCCCAACTTTAAAAAAAAAAATAATAATAATGATATGCATAGAGCAAGAGATTCTAGGGGAAGGTTTATAGCTAAAGCCAAGAGTTCGATTTTTACAACTCCATCTTCTTCAAGGCATAGACCAGATTCACCACCATCTACCGCTAGCTTTAAGATTTTTGGAATTCAAGGAACAGCTGAATTAGAGGATTCTCCTATACCACCTACTAAATCCCATTTAGAAAACAAAGAGATTCTCTCTCATCCTCCCTTGATAGAAGAACTAGAGGAATTTAAGGACTCTAAAGAAACTATCATGGCAGAGGAAATAATAGATGGATTTGGAGGTAGAGGTAGAGGTAGAGGAGGAGGAAACAATGGAGACAACAATGGTGAAGGTAATAATGGAAGAAATAGGGAAGGAGACAGCTTGTTTGGATTCCCTATAGTTGATGAGGAAACTCATACAACAATGAAAAATATCTCACCATCTGTCCTCCCCAACTTTTATGGATTGCGAAGTGAGGATCCTGAAACATTTTTGTTTGAGTTTGAAGTCGTGTGCCGAACCTATGACTATATGGAAGACTCTCAAAAACTCAAACTGTTTCCTTCAACTTTGAAGGGAGCTGCTTTGAAATGGTTCATGGGATTAGCTACTCAATCTATTAGGACTTGGAATGATATGAAACAAACATTTTTGGATAGATGCTTGGACTATTGTATGCCCACCAATCACAAGGATGAGGTATTCAAAATGATGCAAAAAGAAGATGAAAATTTGGAAGATTTACTTGAAAGATTTCAATACAACTTAAAAAGAGCAAAGATGAGAAACTTAGATGATGAAACTTTGAAAGCCCTCATATTAAAAGCCACTAGAGATGAATGGATAGATATTTTAAACATGATGGGGAAAGGAGACATTTCTCAACTTCCACTTCGTGACATAACAGAACTATGTGTCCATCTCTCAAGAGGAAAATCTAAAACAGGAAAAGGGCCTAGGGATCCTTCTCTTATTAGGGCTAACAAATCTACAACTAGATCAGTTAGTAGGGAAAATATTGGTAATATGCTTGATGAATTCAAAAATGATATCTTAGGGAGCCTTAGTGAACAACTAGACACCCTTAAAATCCAAAACAAGCAGAAAGCAGAAACAGGTGCTTTAGCTATCTTTTGTCTGAAATGTAGGAAGAAACATGCTTTAAGGGAATTTCCCTTGGATGAAAAAGTTGTAGAAACATGTATGATTTGCTTAGAGAATCATGAGATCAAAGATTGTCCTTCAATTCCTGGACTCAACGTTGTTTTTCAAGAAGACCCAAGTTCAGTAGAATCTCTCTGTTTTGTTGCAAGAAGACCTTGGTAGGGACAACAAACTCAAGGGTTTAACAACCCTATGAATCTTCAAACCCCACCAAATTGGAATCCTTGGCAACAACCTTGGCTCCAACATCAAAATCCATATCAGCCATGGGTACAAGGGATGCAAAATCCTTATGGGATATTTGCTCAATTTTATCAATATCCTCCATCTTTTCAAAATCAACAAGCTCCACAACTTCCAAACCCAAATCCACAACTTTCATTGCCATTTCCACAACAACAACCTTCTCAACAAAATCCAAATCCTCAACTCATGCTGCCATACCAACAAAAGAAAAATCAACTTCCATCTCAGCCATTGCCAAATCCTAACAATAAAAATCCTCAGAATACTTACATGGTAGAAGGACAACAATTTCCCACCTATATGATTGTTCCTCTCAACGATGTACAACTCAGATATGGTAGAGTTTTAGAAAAACCTTCTATAGATATTCAAGAGAAAGATACCTCTGAGGAGGACTCTCTTAAGGCCAATAAGGGTTCTGAGGAAGAATCTCTTCAAAACTCAAATATTCAAAAAGAAAAAGAAAATTTAACACCCACAACTCCTATAGTTGAGCAACCTGCATCTTCATTTACACCTCCTTTTCCTGAAAGACTACAAATTGATAAGGGGGTGGAAAAACAAATCTTGTTGCCTAATTATAATTTTCTAGATGAATTGAAGAATGTTTGTATCAAGATTCCCTTGCTACAAGCCATTCGAGAGATTCCTATTCTAGCAAAAACAATAAAGGAGTTGAGTTTCAAAAGACCAGGAAGAAAACTAAAAGACACAAGAAGAATCCACCTGTTAGGAAAAATTGCAGATATTATGATGGGAAAAATTACCATGCAGAAGTATGTAGATCTAGGAAGTCCAATTGTCAAGACACATATAAATGGGATAGAAATTCCAAACACATTAATTGACTTAGGGGCTGCTATCAACATTATGAGTAGACAGACTATGGACCAGCTAAAACTTCCTAACCTTCTTTTTACACCTACTTTACTGCAACTTGCAAATCGATCAATTATCAAACCAGATGGTGTATTAGAAGATATTTCAGTCTCCTTAGATTCTTGGGAATATCCAGTAGATTTTATTATTTTGACTCCCAAGAGTAATCTAGGAGGGCACCCACTTATCTTAGGAAGACCTTGGCTAGCCACAGCTGATGCTTTCATTAGTTGTAGATCTGGGGATATGTACATTTCTAATGGTAATTCGACAAAGAAATTCAATTTGTATCCTCCAACAAAAGCAATCACAGAAGTAGGAGACAATGAATGGGTCGATGATGAGGACATTATACAACATGTCTTTACCATTTCTGAAATCAGTGAGGATAGTCAAATTCTGAACACATTAGAAAATTTTGAGATATCTTCAGAATATGACCCCACACAATTTCATTTGGAATCTGACATAGAATATTTATCATCAAGAAAAATGTCTCTTTACTCTATGGAAGAATTTGGTAGTTCTACTATTGAGATTTTTCTAGGAAAAACATTGAATATCAACAAACATTTGGAAAAGTCACAACAGGAAGAACTAACCAAAATCTTGCAAAAACATTCTACTGCATTTGCATGGGAGTATACTGACATGAAAGGTATTGATCCTAAGACTTAAATCCATCATATCTATATTGAGGAAAACAGTAGACCAATCAGACAACCTCAAAGAAGGATGAATCCAAATCTTAGGGAGATAGTGAAGGAAGAGCTCCAAAAATTACTCAATTTAAACTTCATTTATCCAATTTCAGATAGCCGATGGGTTTCTCCTTTGGTTATTGTACCTAAAAAGAATGGTAAATGGAGGGTATGCATTGATTACAGGGAATTGAACAAAGAAACTTTGAAGTATCACTTTCCTTTGCCTTTTATCGATCGGGTATTAGACACATTAGCAGATAAAAAGTACTTTTCATTTTTGGATGGTTTTAGTGGCTATAATCAAATTTAGGTAGCACCTGAAGATCAAGATAAGACCACATTTACTTGTCCATGGGGAACTTTTGCCTACCGAGTGCTTCCTTTTGGGTTATGTAATGCACCTGCAACATTCCAAAGAGCAATACTAGGAATTTTTTCTGATCTAATCCATGATTGTGTAGAGGTTTATATGGATGATTTTACAGTTTATGGTAATTCATTTGAAGAGGCATTAGAAAATTTGGAAAAAGTTCTTATAAGATGTAAAGAAACAAACCTTTCATTAAGCCATGAAAAATGCTTTATGATGTTTACTGAAGGGATTGTTTTGGGACATCATATTTTATGAGATGGGATTAAGGTTGATAAATCAAAAGTTGAAGTCATCTCCAAGTTACCTATTCCAAATTGTCAAAGAGATGTTAGAAGTTTTCTGGGATTTACTGGTTACTATAGAAGATTTATAGAAAACTTCACTAAAATAGCATCTCCACTCTTCAAATTGCTTACAAAAGACTGTGAATTTAAATGGGATCCTGATTGTCAATTAGCCTTTGAAACTTTGAAAACAAGAATATCTAAAGCACCTATCTTGAGAGGACCAAATTGGAAACTCCCTTTCCATATTTCTATGGATGCTTCAGATACAGCTCTAGGAGCTGTGTTGGGTCAAAAAGATTTAGTTCCTTATGCCATTTATTATACCAGTAAAAATTTGACTCCCACAGAGTTGAACTATACTGTGATTAAAAAAGAGTTTTTAGCTTTTGTTCATGCAATTAATAAGTTTAGACATTACATAACAGGCTATGAAACTTTTATTCATACTGACCATTCTGCAATTAGATATTTAATGAACAAATCTGTTACTAATGGCAGAGTGACAAGATGGCTCTTACTTTTGCAAGAATTAAATATTATTGTTTTGGATAGACCAGGAAAACAAAATACAGTAGCTGATTTCTTGTCTAGGATTCAGAATACTAAAGAAGATTCTCCTGTAGAGGATAAGTTTCCTGATGAATAATTGTTTGTAGTAACTATTAAGACTCCTTGGTATGCAGATATTGCTAACTATTTGGTTACATGGAAACTTCCTTCACATTTATTTCCAAATGAAAAACGAAAAATTATTCAGGAGAGTTAAAAATATTCATGGATTTCTAAAGAATTGTTTAAAACAGGGCCAGATCTTGTCATCAGAAGATGTGTTAGGGAAGATGAAATGCCTGATATTCTTAAGGTATGTCATGATGAACCATGCGGCAGACACTTTGTAGACAAAAGGACGGCCTATAAAATCCTCTCTTTAGGATATTATTGGCCTTCCCTCTTCAAAGATGCAAAACAATATGTCAAAAGGTGTGACAACTGCCAAAGAGTAGGGAAACCTACCCTTTCAAATCAAATGCCATTATAAACACAGGTACTCATTGAACCCTTTGAAAAATGGGCTTTAGATTTCATTGGACCTATTAATCCACCATCTAAGCAAAAGAAGTATATATTGGTTTGTACTGATTATGTTACTAAATGGGTAGAAGCCAAAGCATTAGTATCTGCTACTGAAAATTCAGTTGTTCATTTTCTTTATGAGGATATTTTTACTAGCTTTGGTGTTCCAAGAGAAATTGTGACAGATCAAGGAAGCCAATTCACATCCAACTTGGTGGAGAAGTTGATGGAAGAATACAAAATCAAGAACAGAAGATCTACTCCTTACCATCCGCAAGAAAATGTTCAAGTGGAGTCTACAAACAAAGTTCTTGAAAGTATCATCACCAAAACTGTTCATCTACATAGAAGATATTGGGCAGAAAGGCTTCCTGAAGCCTTGTGGGCCTACAGAACTACATGGAGAAATACAACAGGACATTCTCCCTATGAACTTGTTTATGGGAAAGAAGTCTTGCTCCCATTGAGTTCCAAGTCAAGACCTTCAAGATAGAAGTTCAGTTGGGGATGGACTTATCAGAAGCCCAAAAGCATAGAATGGAGCAGTTGAATGAGCTAGATGAGATCAGACAAGAAGCAATTTTAAGAACTGATCTAGTTCAATATCAAAGAGCTAAATGGAATGACAAGTACATCAAAGAGAAGAAGTTTCAAGAAGGAGATTGGGCATTGTTATTTGATTCCAAGTTTAAAGATTTTCAAGAAAATTTCAGACTCATTGGCTTGGGCCATATGAGATTGACAAGATCTTTAGCAATGGAGCGGTAAGAATCAAGACCATTGATGAGTTTCAAACTCCTCTTATTGTGAATGGCCACAGATTGAAAGTTTATCATAAGCCACTCTCAAAGGAGGAATTTGTCAAAATGTTTCAAGAGAATTCTGCAATCAGGCTAGTACAGAAGAATTCTTCTTCTCCACCAGCCTAGCTTTTGTTCTTTTAAGTTTAAAAAAAAAATAAAAAATTGTATAAGCCTGAAAACCAATCACTGATTGGCAGTCTTATACAGAAAATATAGGGTGAAAATCAGGAACACCTGACACTCTATATTTTCCAAAAAAAAAAAAAAATCTTTCTTTCATTTCACAAGTTTTAGGACCACCCACTCCATTCCATTCCACTTCATTTCACTTCATTTCACTCCATTCCACTTCATTTTATCTATTTCATTCCATTTTCACCAATAAAATGCTTTTTTATGACCATTTCCATCTAGTCATTTGTCATCCGTTCATGTTCATTCACGCAAATAATAGTTGTGTCAGTTTCCGCAGCTGACATTTGTTTCCGCAGCTGACACCAGTTTCCGCAGCCAGAAGCAGATTCCGCAGCTACCACTCTGTTTTCAAAAGAATGTATAGCCAGATGTTATTTCCATAATCATGAAATAAAATGCAGGTATGAGGACAAAAAAAAATGAAGACATGGAGCATTCAAGATACCAATCAAGAGCAACTAATTGAAGACCAATGAAAAAGGCAAAGATTCCAAGGTATGAGTAAAAAATTCATTTCAAATAGCATTGAAAACACATTTTTATATAGTTCTAAACCATAAGCTCCATCCATTATGTGCAATGATTATATTGACAAATTCCGTAACCCTTTCACGATATCCATATGATCTTCCCGCATTCATTCTTAAACAGTTCCATAATTAAACCCCCGATCTTCACTCATACTCCGATATTCCACTGGTGACAATGAGACGTAGTTGATTTGACCACGAGCTCTTTCAGCCGCATAAAATCCATAGCCGTTGTTTAAACGCGCTTACATTTATTTTGCAGCCACCAAATTTCAAAACACTGTCGGATGTGTTATACTCCTCCTATTGTTCTGTTAATCTCACAGTCGTATCTCTGCCGTGCTCACGAAACCCCTCTCTGTTCCGCCTCACTCTATTTCGTTCTTTGTTACGCTACAACCTATATACCCACTCTTTGATATCTACCTACAATCATTGTGCTCATTTCCGTGCATTCAGCCGTTCTACTTCCATTGAACCCTCACGCAAGCAAATTTTTGAAGAGCAGAAAGAAGAATGGGTAAATTGCTAAGAGCAGAACCAGAAGGACCCAAGTTCATGGAAGGCTATCCACAAGTCAGGGACGTATTGAAGAAAGCAAAGTGGCTGCAGTTTATCCAAAAATTCATAGGCTATCATAAAGAAGTGACAAAATCATTTGCAAGGTCGTTCAATGGCCTGGAAGTAGAGATTGGAGACCTTAATTTTGCGGTGAACGAGGCATCTATAGCAACTGCCATGGAACTTCCTCAAGAGGGTGAGCGTTGGTTTAAGAATAAAAGCATTAGTGATGAAGCCTGGAGAATAATCTTACGAAACCAAGGTATGGACATAACTATTTTTAAAAGAGGAATTCTTGTTCATGCTTTGAAAGAGGAATGGGCTACTTTGCTGCTAGTTGTTCAAAAATTCATTACCTGTGAAGGCCGTTTTGGGTCCATGTATATGTACCATACCAGATTGCTGATGAATTTTCTAGATAATCAAACTCTCAATCTCCCATATTTTCTATCAAATAGTTTGAAGAAGATGTCTGTGACTGTTCAGAAACATTTAGGAGATGTAGAACCACATCTATATCACCACGGTCTTGTAAAAATTTTGATTGAAAAAGAGTTAAAGGAGAATAAAGACACATGGGAACAATTTTTGATTAGAAATTTCTTTGAGGAACCTCAGGAAATTCCTGAAGGTAACAAATCAATAAGGAGTAGGAGAAAAAGAACAAATGATGAAACTCAAAGTACAACTACTCAAGAAATTCCTGAAGGTAACACATCAAGAAGGAGTAGGAGAAAGAGAACAAATGATGAAATTCAAAATACTCCTACTACTACAATTGAAAGAACTGATAGGGAAGAGAGACTGTCAAAGAGGAAGAAGAAAGAAACTAAGGGTAAAAAGCCAATAACATCAAAAGAGAGAAAAAATATTGAGGCTATACATCAAACTCCTTCTTCCGAAGAAGAAGATCATCAAGTGTTGTCTGAGAGATTGGTTCATCTTCAAGAACAGTTATCTATAGCCAAGAAGAAAGAGAAAGGGAAACAAAAGCAAAAGGACAGTGGTCCACAACGTGTGAGAAGAAGTTCCAAACTTAAGGGGAAATTGAGGAAAACACAAATGAAGGGTCCTCATTTTATTGATTTGGGAGAAGAAACATCTGAACAGTCCCCAGCTGACCATAGTCCATCTCACTCTCAGTCAGTTAGTGAACCTGGTTCATTTCATTCTCAGTCATACATTGAACATAGTCCATCCAATTCTCAGCAAGATGTTGATGTGAGCCCTTCTCAGCTAGATTTTGAAGATAACTCTTCTTCACGGCATTTTGGGGATAGCCCAATAAAAATGACACCTGATATAGACCCCAAGCAGTAGGAAGTATATGATTATATAGAATCTTTAGAAAAAGCAGCTACAGGTCCCAGTACTTCATTCGTTCAGCCTCACACAGTACAAGATGATTTAGTCCAATCACTGAAACAGGAAGTCTTTGAGCTAGAGATTTTAAATAAACACATTAAAAATGAAAATGAGACATTGAAGGAACAAAAAAAATTGGACAAAATCATTCATGATAATGCCATGCTACATCTAGGAATATGGCATAAGAAGAACAAGAAATTGAAAAAGAAATGCCATAAGTTAAGCAGAGCACTAGTTAATATCAAATTTAGATGCTTAATGAAGAAGCCTAGGACGTTGGCAGCACCAAGGAAGAAGAGGAGAGGGTTGGATGTACTGGTTGAAGTGTCAAGGCATATGAACTGAAGAAGGATTATCAAAATTTTGGTTGCATGAGGACATGCAACACCTTCACAGTGGGGGTATGTTGAGTCTCAAATCTGCATTGTTCTTATACACCTTCCTAGACCTTTTTCATTCACCTGAACCTCCCAAGTTGTCAATATCATTGTATATTAATTGCAAAAGAGCATCTAAAATGGTTTTTAACTATATTTTTGTGTCTGCTGTTTGATTTATATTTTTCTCATTTAGCTGCGGAATCTTGCCACTTTCCGCAGCTGCTGCAACTTTCCGCAGCCATTTTGTGAAACTCTATGTTACAGGTGTCTTCAGGTAAAATGAGCCACATGGTCAAGTCAGAAATGATGTGGACATGGATCGTGTCCTATTGGCTCGAGAAAATTCACCTAACGAGGCTACGGTCAAAGGTGGCTAAGTGGAAGTCAACCGTAGAGTCCCACGGTGACAGGACTTTGTTTCTCATCACATGGAGATTTATATGGCCGTTTCTGAATTGTGGGAGACAAATCAACATTTGTACATGGCTCCATAAGCTGAATTCAAACATCCACTCTTCATAGATTTACTCCTCAGCGCGGCCATGATCCTAGATCTCTGGACGTAATGGTTTACGTGTTCTCTATCAGCATAAACTTTAGGAAATTAGTTATATCACCTTCAGTATAAATAACGCGTTTGCATACACATAAGTTTTAGTTTTTATTAGTCTCCATTAGCCTCCAGATAGCTCTGTAATGTAATTACGTTGCCACTGTGCCGTAATATCACCTTTCTATTATGACTGCATTTTAATATATAAGAAGACTCTGTTTCCAAGTGTAATTCGTACTTGAAGTCTGTTTCCAAGGCTGGTGTAGAGGGCCCTTGCACACGCTGAGGTTTTGTGCATTATTGTATAGTTCTTGTTTTATTTCTTTAAGCTCATTGTGCCATAATTCATTCATGTGTTTATACATTGTATCTTTCATAGTATATATGCTTCATTTTTGTTTATAATCTTTCATGCTTTACATCTTGCTTCTATCCATAATCTTTCATGTTTTATGTTATTGTTAACTGATCAGTGTTCTTGTTTCAGGTTATAAATAGACAGCTCGGGCATTTGCATAACTTTTTGACTAATGACATGGAATTAATATTGTTCTGCTCCTAATTTACTTTTCTTAGTTTCTTTTTAATTTTAGTACTGCTTTGTTTATTTCAATCTTGCACATTTGTTTCAATAGTTAGATTTAGATATATCAAATTGTTCATGTCATTTTCAGTTACCTCCGAAAACCACAGCTGGACTGATGGAGAGAGATTGAAGTATGAATGTATAGTTTGATATTAGTTTACTTTCTGCAAGTTAGATATATTAAATTGCTCATGACATCTTCAGTTACCTCCGAAAGCCACAGCTGAACTGATGGTGAGGGATTGAATTATGAATGTGTAGTTTGATATTAGTTTACTTTCTGCAAGTTAGAAATATTAAATTTCTCATGTCATCTTTAGTTACCTTCGAAAGCCACAACTAGACTGATGGTGAGGGATTGAATTAATGTGTAGTTTGTTATTAGTTTACTTTCTGCAAGTTAGATATCAGGTTACTCAAGTTGTTTATGGTTACCTCCGAAAATCATAGCTGGACTAATGATGAGGGATCAGAAGATAAGTTGATGTAATTTGATTTAGATTTACTTTGTTGCAACTTTTGAATTTATTTCAGCATAGTCTCTTTTGTGTTTGAACAACAGCAAGAATAATGAGTTTCATGATCAGTAGTTCATTGTTTGTTTGACTAGAGTAGTGATGCAATTTAATTTTCTTTAATTTCATTTTCTTTGAAGAATTAATTTTGTTATTGTGTGTTTTTTTTTTAAATTCTTTTGAAGTTTGGAAAATCATTAGAAAGACATTGTTGTCTTGAATATTTTTCTCCATAATTGTCTTTCAGAATTTCATAAAAATCCAAAAACAACCAAAAATTAAGAGATAGGTTACCTTGCACATATAGTGCGCCACACTTCATCAGCTTACGAGTCCCGGATTGATAAATTAATGTAGCAATTTAGGACACACTAAATAGACCAAAAAACAGCTCCTATAATGATGAGCTCGACCCATAGTGGCATGGGAATGGGTTAGGCTTGTCTATATGATGTATTTTATCAGTCATTTTCAGGGTTGGACATTTGAGATTGCTTGGCACTTCATTGTACATTTCATCTCTGCACTTTTGGCAAAGGAATAGACCAGGGTTTGCAGCCCTCTTTGGGATCCTTGTGGCTATGTGTTTTGATGGTGTTTTTCTCTATGTATCTGTAAGTTCAATGATGTTTATGTGTACCATTTTCATTCTCCTTTCTTCTTAAATTAAACAAATCAGTGTTAAATGTGGAATTCATTAGCTTTCTTTGCTCTGCCTTTAGTTTTGTTCAATTTTACATGTTTTCATCTGTTTGAGGAGGACTCTTGAGACCCTCTTGCCCTCTTCAACTCCTAACCGGTCTGATCCATCCATTCACTCGATCTAAAGCATCAAAAATATTTCCTTCCTTGCCCCAATCAGAACTCTGCAAAAGCTAGGCCTAAACCCCGCACCCAAAACTTCCTTTCCCTTTGATGCAACAAAAACCCCAAAAAACAAAATAAAACTCCTTTATTTGTATACCTAGCCTAAAATTAGCTTTTATTTCAGTCATCTCAAGCCCCATTGATTAATTTTCGCTGAGATCGACCCAGAGAGAGCCTTCTCCTGTTCTGGTAGGGCTAGCTACCAGACTGAGCATGGTTTGATGTTACCCTGAACTCTGCCTTCCTTAAGCCTGAGGTAGATTTAGGCAATAACATAGTGGCGACCATACTGGGGAAGAAAATGGTTTACTTGTTGGTATTATTTGTTTTATAAGCTACAGACGGAGCTTGAAGTTATGCCAGGTAGCCTTTGAAACTCTCTTTCTTTGCATTAGTGAAAGTAGATAAACGCTACTTCAGATAATATCCGGTCTAGTTTGTAAACGTGACACCTGACTTGCAAATTTCCTTAGTACATGTATCAAGTTAGATCTGATGCTGATGGTGGACAATAGTCAAACACGTATGAAGGTTGAAACATCTTCCTGGCGACTCCAACTCAATCCAGAGATTCCAGTGCTCACTGATCCATTCATGCACTAAAATAAAATGGTAGGGTATGTGGCAGACCCTGCACTTTGTGAAGCTTTAAAATAAGTTAGAGATCAGTTAGTGGATATTTAAATTGAAGAAGTATTTTTCATTGTCGTGCTTCGATTTTTGAGATCTCCGAAGTTTCCTCCTAAAGCTAAAGCTCGTTTCTTTGAGTTAGTTCTTGAAAAAATTGAGAAGGAGATTCAATATTTAAATGATTAGATCCAATCATATGAATTTCGAGATCCCAAAAGGTTCTTGGAAACTCTCCCTCCTTCAAAAAAATAAACAATAGAGCTACCCGTGGATTTTTTCATTGACAGTTTGCAGCTGGAAGGATGTATTTTGGAGTTGGGGCAGCAAACAAAGTGCGGTTTTCACGATCCTATTGCAACATACATGGAATTTTTTTTCAGTTTGAATGATAGATCAAATTTTATTTTACATAACCAGACTCGTTATGTGCATGTATGGCTGCCAGCATTTACATTTGTGTCCTGGTTGAAGCACTTTCAAGCAACATATTTGTCACAGTTACTTGATTGGTTGATCTGGCATTACAACATTACTTGATTTATCAATTTTGCAGCAAAGTGGGTTAGATTTGTGCATAAATAAGCTGCCTGACGCAGCATTTAAGTTTTGGTGTGTCAGTTTTTTGAGTCAATTTGAGTCAAATTCTCAGTCAATAAATGAGTCAAGATTCTTGTGTTGATTTTTCAAAGTTATGGACTCCATAGCCCAATGGATGAAGGCACTGTCTGCTTTCCAAAGATCTATAGTTCTTGGCACCTCCAAGGAGCTACCATCCCCATTGGAGCCAATGTTATTGTCAGCCTTTGTAGCCTTCCACCAGTGATCAAACATGCTCTTAAAAAGTGATTTTAAGGTGTCAAGGTCAAATTTTGTCATTTCAGTAAGTCTTCAAGAAAAATTTGGTCACTAGGTATTAGGTCTAAGGTTTGCTTTCACTCCTTTCAGATTTGTCAAAATGTCGGTCCATGTCACCATTCAGCTGAGTGTACCATCATTCAGAGGGTTTTCATCATCATTTCAAGTTCCACTGGGTCATTTTACACCTTGTTCATGCTTCAGTTGTGCCTAGGTAAGGTTCATTTCCCTCTCCTAGGGTTTTCAAGGTAATTTCTCTTGGATGGTCAAATAATCAGTCAAACTTGTATACTGATGTTCATACACCTTCCCCTATCCTTAATGTAGCTTATTAAACACTTCCCATCACTGAGATCCCCCAAATTCCTCCTTTTCGCATAAACCCTAGTTTCTTGCTACAACTTGGCAATTTTCTAGGCTAGGCTTGTGTTTTTCCCTTTTGGACCCCTTCCCCTCATTCAATATCTGAAATTCCACTTTCCCCTGCTTCCTAACATCCGTCCCTACTTCCCAAAATTTTCTCAAGAATTTATAAGCTCTTTATCCCCTTCATTTCGCTTCATTTCGACAAATCCCTTGTTCCACACATCGGGATACGTTTTACTCCAATGATTTTTCCGAGAAATAAAAGATGAATTAGGGAAATATGAGATATTTTTTGTTCCAAAATAGGCCAAGGAAGAAAAATCTCCTTCAATTTTTACACAGATGTCATGGTTTTAGAGAAATGTCAAAAATACAGTTGTCGCAGGAGAATTGATGAACCTCTGAAGTGACCTTGGGAAAATCAATATTTCTCCTAGCTTGGTTGGCCAAATGACTTTTTTTATAAGTCAAATGATAACTATACACAATGATATTTCCAATTATCTATCATGAGCTCAATTTGGAGTTGATTAAGACCTTCAAAGGTTGACTGCAACAGCACTTTGCCTTGAGGCAGCCTCATTTTTCACATTTTGACCAGTCTTGGGAGATTTGATTTTTGACAAGGTAAATGAACTCCAAATTGCAAAATTATAGTTGGGTTGGAAATTAGACTTAGTAATATTTCCAAAACGCTATCCCGCACCCCATTTGGACACCGGGAAGGCCTCCAAAATCCTCCTGCAAAATGGCGCTACACATTGGGTTTGCGGCACAGCGCATAGAGCTGCAAGCCCAATTTCACCATAAACTTCTCCAAATTTTCTAAATGTCCTCAAATATGTGGTGTGAAAGTAAGTTAAGAGTTTTTTCCATTGCAAGTGAATAGTTTTTTCTCAGAATTTATGGTGGTTTAGTGTGCGAAAGCTCATCATTCAGTCAAAATCACAAAGGAGGCAAAACAGAGTTATGTGAAAGTGCCAAAGTCTGCAACATCAGAAAGTGGGTTTTCCAAATCAAAAATAAAAATTATTTTTATATATAATATCTTTGCAAATTCTAAACTTCAATTGCATACCAAGTACATCAAAGAGCCAAAGTGAAAACGTGAAGGAAGCAAAAGTTAGTGTGAAAGTCGAACCTGTGGTGAAGGCAACCTGCGCGGCGCACTGGGCGTTGGGCACGGCACACATAACCTATGCAGCGCATAGAGCTATTCCACACAGTGTAAAATTGAATGTGCGCAACACACTGGGTTGTGCGCGCAGTGCATAGGCCCGAAACAAAAAAAAAAAATTCTGCCAATATTCTACGAAATTCAATTTTCTTGGTTGCTTTATGCATGAGTAAGTCAAAATCATTCCCCTTTTGTCCATAACTCATGTTTGGTATTGTTTGAGTGAAATATAAAAGTTTTAATGTCAAAAAACAAAAACCCTATCACTGTGTTGAAGTGCCTCCTTAGGGTTTTGAAAGTGGAGCTTTAAAATTAGTTTTGGTGCCAAAATTTTCCATTCCTCACTGTTTATTACTCCCCACCTTGTTTCCCATCTGCCATTATCTATTTACTACAGTCTATTTCCCTATACCCTTACATCCTAAATCACTTATTCCTAAGCCTCATTTCCTATCCCTAAGTCACTTCATTTCCTATTATTCCCCCTTTCCTATTTCACTTATAAAAATCCCCAAACCCCAAGAATTCCCAAACAGTTCAGTGGTTGTTCCTTCTCCCAAATTTTGTCAAATCAAAAGCTTTCAAAAGACAAAGTACCACTTGACAAGACTTCAGTGTCCCCACTGTACTATTTTTGTTGGCAATATGATGCAGAGTGTTGTCCTTGATGGCAACCCACTGAATGAAGATGAAGACATGAGATTGTTTGCATGTGTTGTCCTTGATGGCAATCCACTTGATGAAGTTGTGCTTAATAGAATATGTCTTGATGAACTAAATCTGATGTATCTACAGTGAGTACAGAAGGTAATGAAGAAAGGAATTCATCATGTGCTAATTCTATGGTGAAAAGAGTACGTCTCAAGGCATACATGGATATGTCTAGGAGAAGTCGCGTATGCACGCGGGAAACAACGTGCCAAGTCGCGTATGGGCAAAAGCGCTCATAAAGTGCAAAACCAGGGGTAACCACCATGGTATTGACCCATTGTATTGGGTAATGATTCATCTAAATGACCCCATCCAGGAATACCATCGGAAGTAATGTAGTTTTGGTTCATGGTATTGAAAAAGGGGCTCATGGTTTTGAAAAAGGGTAAACCTATATAAAGAGAAGAAATTCATTGTGCATATCATGAGTGTGGTGCAAGATGTCTGAGATTGAATGAATACTTCTCTCTGAAGTATATCTGAATGGAAAGGGTTACAGTTGAATGATAGATCTGAATGTATGATGCACCAATGATGAAGAAGGGGATCTAGATCTGAAATGTAATTGTATTTGCTAGATCTGTTTATGGAATGATTAGATCTGTGATGAGGCGAACATCTGTCTAAGGTAAAGGGTAAAATCAGAAGTGATGTATCTGTTGTGAAGAATTTCATTGACCTAAATATCTGAAGAACCATATGCTAGTTCGTCGAAGAGGAAGCGCGTATATACGCGGCTTTGCTGAAGAAAAAGTGCGCATGCGTAATGAAATTAGATCTGTAATATGTACAGAAGTATACACTGGTTTATGTGAACAGAAGTGCGTATATACGCGACATCAATAAAAAGAAAGCGTGTATGTAAACTAGGGTTTGCTGAAGTCTGTGGTAAGAAATTTCTGATCTGTTTTGCTGGTTTACCGATATCTGTCCGTGAGTTATATGTATCTGTTTCATGGTTGACGGTGCTTAAAAGTATGGAAAGAGTCCAGTTTGAAAATATGATGAAATGTGGCCTGCAAGTGGTGTCCTAAAGGAAGCTTTGGATCTAGTGTGAAAATTGATGAAACGTGGTCCATAGAGGTGCTGAGGGTTGTAGCCTTCAGTCAGGGGGTTGTAGCTCCCTTCCAGGTGAGGCTGGTAAACGAGATCAGGGGGTCGTAGCTCCCTTCCAGGAGAAGCTGGTAAACGAGCGCAGGTGGGTGCCTGCGTGCTGGTAGGAGTCTGCACCAGCACATATGTTGTAAGATGTTTTCTCTATAATAAAACATTGAAGGCTGAGCAACTGCAGCGGTGGTTTTCTCCCGACTTGGGTTTCCACCTAAAATCCTGGTGTTCATGTGTGATACTTATGTGTGATGGTTTATTCTGTTCTTACTGCACATGTTTACTGTTTATAGAACATCTAATGAATGAATGATGGAATGATATAAGTGAATAATTAATGGCATAATTAGATCTCTGTGTATACGCGAGTTTTATGAAGGATATCCACGTGTATACGCTGGTTGTCTTCAGAAAAGTAGCGTATGGGTTTTGGAGCATGAAAAAGTAAAAGTTTTGGATATGCGATTTTGAATGTCTTGATTCCCCCCCCCCCCCCCCCCCCTCGATGTTGCAACAATTGGTATCGAACGGATCATACTGCGGAAACGATAAACAGGAGATAAATTACGCAATGGGAAGTCATGAAGGAGTAATGTCTATCGTCACCTCTATTCAATGGAAGCAATACGATGTTGCGGAAGGTACGAACAAAAGCATGTCTGTGAAAGTCTTGAGTGCGGAATCATGAACGTACGGAAGAAGGCTATCAATATAAATAGTATTCCTACGAGTACGTTTGAAAGGAAAGTATGAAATCAGTACACGGTGAATGTCTTAATGAGAAGCATGTACGAATCGGTGCTAAGTGATGCAGCTACATTCAACAAAAGAAATATGGGACAAAATCATTCTAAGCTATGAAGGAGACACAAAGGTAAAAAGTGCAAAACTTCAAACTCTCAGAATTGAATATGAAAATTTAAGGATGCATAGTGATGAAAGTATTGCCAGCTTCTTCCTTCGTCTAGATGATATTGTGAATCGAATGAGAAATTTGGGTGAAACCATAACCAATACTACTCTGGTGGAAAAAGTCTTAAGATCCTTGACTTCAACATTTGACTCTAAAGTTTCAGCTATTGAAGAAAGGCAATATCTGTAAACTCTCACTATTGTTCAATTACATGGTATTCTGACTGCTTTTGAAATGAGACAAGGAGGTCTTTCCCAAATCAGAGAAGCTGTTTTTAAGGTATCTGCAAGAGGAAAAGAAAAGGAAGTTGTCAAAGAATCCAGCTATATATCCAAAGAAGAAGAAGCGAATTTTGTGAGAAAGCTCCAACTAGGTACTGGAAGATTCAAAGGTAAGCTCCCCTTCAAATGTTTTGGTTGTGGAAGAGTTGGTCATTATGTTGCTAAATGTCCTTATAGAGAAAATCGTGATAAAGAGAAACAATCTGCAAAGGGAAAGAGTTATTATGCAAATGAAGATGATACGTCAAGTGAAGATGAAGAAGAATCTGACCAAGATCTGAAAGTGCTCATGGCAAAGAAGCAAGAAGGCTATAAAACAAGATGAAGATATCTCGAGAAAACTTGTATAAGGAAATTGAAAGATAGAATGGGATAGTGATTGAGGCCACTTGTAATACTCTTCTGTGTGCAAACAATAGTGAAGATAGCGAAAGTAAAGTTGTGGATCTAGAAGAAGCTATCAAGATCAAAGTTGAAGAACAACAAAGGAAATTGATAAGAAAGATTCTATTTACAAAGAAATGATCTCTCAAATGAAAGATCAAATAGAAATGCTGAATGGACAGGTGGAAAAGTATCAAAGGTTTTATACTTATGCATCCAATCGAATTAAAGAACTAGAAGCAGAAATCAACGATCTAAATGCAGATCTCGAAAAATCAAGCAAGAGGAATGAAGGACTTGAAGCTGCAATCATCTTTCTACAAACAGATCTTGAAGCATCAAATAAGAAGAATGAAGAACCTCTGTCATTTGAAAAGGAAGGCCTTGAAGCAGAAATCATCTCTCTCAAAGAAGATCTGGAAAAATCAAATAAGAAGTATGAAGAAGAGAGTACACCAACAAACATGTGAAGAACAAGAAAAAGGGTTGAAAGAAGAGATTCTAAATATGAATCATCAAGTAGAAGACGGAAGAGGGAAAGAAGAAAGCATGAAGAAGCAATGCCAAGGCTTGGAGGTTGAGGTAAACATTCTCAAAGGTAAATTAGAAGAAAAAGTTAAACTTTTGAGGTTTCAAGATAGTTCTAAAATTTTGGACAATATTTTGAGTAATCAAAGGTCTCCTGCTATCAAACTTGGTCTTGGTTTTCATGAAATTGTTAAAGGAGAATCTATTCACAAGGAAGTGCTAAAGATTCAAAGGATATCAATGCAAAGCCTGAAGTGTTGAAAGAAGCAAAAGGTTAACCGAAAATCATGAATTCTCAAAGGAAATCATTCAATAATGTTGAATGCTTTAAATGTCATAATCATGGACATGTTGCAGCCAATTGCAGAAGCAGATTGTTTCAGCCACAAACAAACAGATCCTACATAGAAAGGTACTCTGGTTTCTTCAAGGGATATTGTTTTTCATTTAACAAGTATGGACATAAAGCAGCTGATTGCAAAAGAAGGAAGATTAGAAATACTCATTATGATTCTTATGCTTATTTCTCTGGACACATGAGGTGTTATTCTTGTAACAAGTATGGACATGTAGAAAAAGAATGCAGGTTGAACAGATCTGAGAGATACGAGAAAGTGGACAATTTCCGGCACACAAATAGAAAGTTCAAACAAATACGGAAAAATATGGAAATATGGAGGACCGATCGGAAACGTAAGTGTATATTGACCCCTCTGCAGGTAATGTATCGAACATGTGATTACTTCTGCGGTTAGTGAGAATGATGTGGGATACATTATGAGATTTAGTAATGTATCGTCACAGGGGGAGCAATGTATGATGACTCTCATGGTTGATTTGATTCTTCTGGTTATATGTATTTCTGACAGAGCATCTGATATGAAGAAGACAGGTACAAGAAGTACAAGTTTAGGGGGAGATGAAGGAATGTGAAAATTTCTATGCTTCACTTTCCATACGCGGGTTATATGAACAAAAGTCGCGTATACACATGATTTTCAGCAGACACAGTCGCGTATGATTTGATGATAAGAGAATTTTTATGATAGCTGAAGATCTGGAGCAGAGGTTCAGGGGGGAGCATCAGTCTGACTGTTATTAACTGTATTATTGACTCAGTATCAGCTTAGTTTCTCAGTTCTAAATTATGATGATATGATAATTAGTTTGTTATGTTGAAGATTATGGATGAGTCCTGTTTGCTTTTGATGAAGAGTATTTGTTACTGAGATGAATGTCTTATAATTCGGAGATAAGGACATTTCATGCAGAGATTGTTGCTGATGACTTGCTGATGAACGTATTCAGTTTGTACAAGTTAAGGAGGAGTACTGGTTCAGGGGGAGCAGCAGGTTGAATACTAATGATTGCATTGTTGGCACTATGACTGCTTATTCCTTGATTATTGTGATACTCATGCTCAAATGATGATAACTTGGTACATGGTTTATTATGATGAGTTTTTGAACCTTGTTTGCTGAAAAGTATATTTTGTGCTCACACATGGATGAATTGGAAGTCTTATGATAAGAATAGATCATGCAAAGTTTGTTACTATGGTTGAGATCTTTTGCCTACATATGTTACTTCATGATTAAAGATCATGGTGATATTGGACCATGTGAATGATTGGCACATATTTGAAGATGTTGTTCTGGTATGATAATTTCTCTTGGAAAGAATGTATTGATGCTGCAAAGAATCTGAAGGCTTGGTTACTAATATTACTTATGCTACAGCATTGGATGACGCTTGAAGACACGGCTACTCTATTCTATCTGCTCATGTTCCCGAGGAAGCATTCAAATATCCTAGGAAAAGAAGACGGTCTTGTCTTTTCTCACGAGAGGATTAGATACGGTTAAAGTATATAAGATGGTATTGGATACCGGGGTTTCCTGAAACACTCGCGTATATACGAGTTCATAGAGAAAAATCGCGTGTGTATGATTTACGAAATTTTTGTTTGGGGTCGGCTCTCTTCGTACAGTGCGGTCTTTGTTTAATTATCTCTGGTATCTCTGGTGGTGTTCCAGTTCTTATAATATTGTTTCGATCTCTGATGTTTTGATAAAGATGCCTTGATGATTGGTTGAAAATGTTCAGGATGCATAAACTAAGGGGGAGCCTTAGTCATATGGAAAGGATGTTTGGATGCACATTTTCAGGAGGGAGCCCTAGCCTTGTTGAGTATAATGCATTGTTAGCATTATGATGATTCTAAAATGTGATCTCTTTCTTGAGGTCTTTTTGGTATTGGTCATGAAAAGTCATTTTTGTAATTTGATGAAATGGTCATGATTGAGACCTATGATGTAAATTTGTAATATTCAGTCATGTAAGGACTTGTCAAAATTTGTAAACCCACTTGGTTGGGTATCTGAGTCAAATTTGTAAACCCACTTGGTTGGGTAGGCGAGTCGAAATGTAAACCCACTTGGTTGGGTAATGAGTCTCATGTAAATCCACTTGGTTGGATCTTTGATGTAATTATGAGTCCTTGGTGATACGAAGGTCATAGAGTCATGCACTTCATTGAAAAATGTGTTTGAAGATTCAACATGAACTCAGGGGGAGCATGGTAACTTCAGTGCACATCAGATCTACAGTGCTCTTCTATCTACATGAGGAGAAAACAACCTTGTGTTGGTTTTGATCTGCCCTTTGCCCTTGATGTCGAAGGGGGAGAGTAACATGGTGTTTGAATAAGGGGAGAGTAACATGGTGTTTGAATAAGGGGAGAGTAACATGGTTATTATATAATGGTTATAATCAATGTACCTATCTGTTGTGGTAACCAAACACCATCGTGGTTGCCATCAAGTCCAAAATGGTGTTTGAATGAAGAGAAAGAATGGTGTCAAAAATGGGGAGAGTGACATGGTGTCATTGTATTCTTTCGTGTACTATGTTTGTGTGGTAACTTAAACACCCACGTGGTTGCCATCAGGGTCATTGAATTAGAGATTGTTGGCAATATGAGTACGAGTGTTGTCTTTGATGGCAACCTTTCGAATGAAGATGAAGACATGAGATTGTTCGCATGTTGTCATGATGGCAATCCACTTGATGAAGTTGTGCTTAATAGAATATGTCTTGATGAACTAAATCTGATGTATCTACAGTGAGTATAGAAGGTAATGAAGAAAGGAATTCAGCATGTGCTAATTCTATGGTGAAAAGAGTATGTCTCAAGGCATACGCGGATATGTCTAGGAGAAGTCGCGTATGCACGCGGGAAACAACGTGCCAAGTCGCGTATGGGAAAAAAGCACTCATAAAGTGCAAAACCAGGGGTAACCCCCATGGTATTGACCCATTTTATTGGGTAATGATTTGTCTAAATGACCCCGTCTAGGAATACCATCAGAAGTAATGTAGTTTTGGCTCATGGTATTGAAAAAGGGGCTCATGGTATTGGAAAAGGGTAAATTTATATAAGGAGAAGAAATTCATTGTGCATATCATGAGTGTGGGTGCAAGATCTCTGAGCTTGAATGAATACTTCTCTCTGAAGTAGATCTGAATGGAAAGGGTTACACATGAATGATAAATCTGAGTGTATGATACACCAATGATGAAGAAGGGATGTAAAGATACGAAATATTAACGTAGTTGCTGAATCATTGTGGAATGATTAGATCTGTGATGAGGCGAACATCTGTCTAAGGTAAAGGGTAAAATCAGAAGTGATGTATCTATTGTGAAGAATTGCATTGACCTAAATATCTGAAGAACCATACGCTAGTTCGTCGAAGAGGAAGCGCATATATACGCGGCTTCGCTGAAGAAAAAGCGCGTATGCACAATGAAATTAGACCTGTAATATGTACAGAAGTATACGCTGATTTATGTGAACATAAGCGCGTATATACGCAACATCAGTAAAAAGAAAGCACGTATGCAAACTAGGGTTTGCTGAAATCTGTGGTAAGAAATGTCTGATCTGTTCTGCTGGTTTACTGATATCTGTCAGTGAGTTATATGTATTGTTGGGTATCTATTATATTCTTTCCACGATTAGCCCCATGCGCTGTATGTTGCGTCGGGCGTAGCTGGGGGGTCACGAGGGGCGAAGCAGTCCCCACCGTTGGGGTCCGGGGCAACGTCCCGGCCAAAATTTGTTTTTGTGCGGACCCACTCATAGGTGGATCCACCCATGGTTTTTGTGCATGGTTTTGCACATGGTTTTGGGGTTCGATGGTTTTCGGCCCCTGGTATTTTGTAGATCCGGTCAAGGGAACTACGGTTATGTTCTAATCTAGGGTTAATGGATTGGGGTTTATGTATGCTTCGGCATGTATATATATGTGTTGTAACACTAAAAGGAATATAATGAAAAATCAAGCCGGTAGTCCCAATTTGGGATCCAGGGGAAAATCTCTGTGTTTATCTGTTTTATGTTTTATGCTCTCGCTATTGTTTATTTTCTGTTATAAGATTCGTGTGTAGATAATTTCTGTTCAGGGTTAAAACCTACATTTGGTATCGGAGCTGTTTCGGCTTCAAGGGGACACCTTTGTTGTTGAGGGTTTTTTGCTCGGGCCTGTGGTAGACCCTGTTCAGTGGGAGATCTGCGGGATCGATTCTTGCGGTGAAAGAATATGGCGAGCGGCGGAAAGATAGAGATCGAGAAATTTAATGGTCAGAGTTTTGAGTTGTGGAAGCTCAAGATGGAGGATCCGCTGGTGGATAAAGATCAGTGGATCGCGGTAGATCCAGGTACTAAACCAACGGCAATGTCAGATGAAGACTGGAAGAAACTGGATCGGAAGGCTAAAAGCACAATACGATTGTGTGTCTCAGATTCAGTATTGTTGAATGTATCTGGGGAAGCTACGACGAAGACCTTATGGGAAAAACTTGGGACTTTGTACCAATCTAAGACTCTGGTGAATAAGTTGTTCTTGCGGAAAAAGCTGTATAACCTGAGGATGAAGGATGGAGACTCGGTGACAGAGCATCTGAACACCTTCAATACTGTGGTAAGTCAGCTGTTGTCTGTTGATATTAAAATCTCAGATGAAGATAAGTGCATCAGTTTGTTGTGCTCTCTACCAGACTCGTGGGACAGTCTGGTTATTGCAATAGGTAGTAATACAACTACCTTGAATTTTGATGACATTGTCTCAGCCTTGCTGTCGGAGGAAATGAGACGGAGAAATATGGAGGGTCATAATGGAGATGCCTTATCTGTACGAGGAAGGTCCCATAACAGAAACAAGAATAAGGTTTCGAGTGGGAGATCTAAATCTAGAGGGAGATCTAAATCTCCTGGAAAGTTTGTAAAGGTGTGCTGGAAATGTGGAAAGGAAGGACACTACAAAAAGGAATGCAGATCTAAATCTCTTGAGAAAGGAAAGGGATCTGATGAAGGTCCTTCTGCAGAGGCAAAAACCACCTCAGATGAAGGTGGGATGTGTATTTGGCTTCTTCTTCAAATACACATGTAGATCATGAGTCATGGTTGATTGACTCAGGTGCATCCTTTCACTTCACTCCCCATAGGGAGTGGTTCTGCGAGTATGAGAAATATGATGGTAGTGATGTCTTCCTAGGGGATGATAGGAAGGCCAGAATCATCGGACGTGGAAAGGTCAAGCTGAAGCTGCAAGGTGGAAGGATTAGAACACTTCCTGGTGTTCTGCATATTCCTGCATTGGCCAGAAATCCGATTTCTGTAAGCAAGATGGATGATGCAGGTGTAAAAACAATGTTCGAGAAAGATGCCTGCAAGATGGTTCGGGGAGCACTGGTATTAATGCGGGGAGTACGGACTGGAACTCTATACAAGCTACAAGGTAGCACTATTATTGATGGGTGTAATAGCTCTATGGTTCCTGAAAGTGGAGCGGAAAGCCTAGCTGTCTCTGGAGAAAAGACCATGCTATGGCATCAAAGGCTGGGACATATTGGAGAGAAGGGCCTTCGGATACTGCATAGAGATGGTATGGTAGAAGGTATGTCTAATTGTTCTCTGGATTTCGATTTCTGTGAACATTTTGTATATGGGAAGCAGAATCGGGTGAGTTTTCCTTCTAGTGCTAAGAGGGCGAACAAAATATTAGAACTTTTGCACAGTGATGTGTTTGGACCTGTGTCAGTTCCATCACTGGGAAAGTCTGTGTACTATGTTTCATTCATAGATGACTTCTGAAGGAATACATGGATATATTTCTTGAGGAAGAAATCTGAAGCTTTTGACAGATTTAAAGAATTTAAGGCTCTGGTGGAAAACCAGACAGAGAAGAAGATAAAGGCGCTAAGGACAGATAATGGTGGGGAGTTCTGCAAGAAGGAATTTGAAGAGTTCTGTAAGAAGTGTGGTATAGCATGGCGAGCTATACCACACCTCAAATCGATTGCGAAAGAATGAACGAACGTAATGGAAAAGGCAGAAGCATGCTTAGTGAGTGCGGGTTAGGACAAAATTAAGGGCGAGAGCGATGGAGGCTTGCCTTATTTTTAGTTAACGAGGATCACCTAAGGCAACGTTGGAGGATAAGACTCCACATGAGGTATGAACTGGTAAGAAACCCTCTCTTTCACATCTAAGGGTATTTGGATGTGATGCATATGTACATGTTCCAAAGGAGAAAAGGACCAAGTTGGATAATAAATCTGAAAGGTGCATCTTTATTGGGTATAAGGATGGTTTAAAGGGTTACAAGCTTTGGAACCCAGTTTTATCACTCAGGTTTTCCTAGAAGTTGTGCAAGAGGAAAGTATACCCGAGGTAACCACAAACCAACCTTCAGATGCAGAATCTAGCCAATCTGCATCCAGAGAGGGCTCTCTCTTTATAATTTATCTTTGTTCTTAGAAGGTTTTAGGCTAGTTATAGATCCAAGAATTTGATTTTGTTTGAATGGTGGAATCCACAAACTAAGGGCAAGGTTGAAAGTTTCAGTCCATTGGGCTATGGAGTCAAAGGATGGCTTTACTGGATTTCTATTCTACACACAAGATGGCTTTACAGGGCAAGGTAGCTAGACAGAGAACAATCCTTAAAATTTAAAGTGGATGGGATGATTTTGAAGGGATGAAAGGCAACTAAGAATCTTTCACCATGTTCAAAAGAAAGAAATGGGATGACTACAAACAAAGAGCAATGAAGAATTCTTTATTATAGTAATCAACAATGTTTAAATTAGCAAAGCAAGAGCATTTAAGAATTCATTCTTATAACCAATTTAGAGGAAAACATTAAGAACAATCACATCTGAAATCAGAGTACAATTAAGTAAATTCTGATTCAATCCTTTATGTAAATTATTCAGATATGGACATAATGATATTATAAACTGCTATAAAACTTAAGACAAAGAGTAGAAAGACTTATTGAACTGTAGTCCAACACATGAATCCTGCAACAAGTCCTGTGCTTCAAATCGTCATCCAGTAAGCCACGAATAAATTTCTCCAAAATGCTTTTATTCCGAAAATCTCAATGTTACAGCAGAGTAATAGAATCCACCCTCAATACTCTCTTTGAGGGTTTATTTATACACAAAATAATTGAAAATATCTCACACAATCCTAGCCCATAATTTGGGATGACTAAGGAGTACTTTACAAGTAAACAGGAGACAAATGGTCTTGTAGATATCATAATAAGTAACTGCTGATGTGTTGTTTCCTTTATTTATGGATGTGCTGGAGGCAAGTGCTGAAAAAGGGTTTGTTGTTGTCTTCTATAGTAATTTCTTTGCTTGTTTGATACTCTTTGTCTTTACGGATACTCTTTAACCTATGTAACTAATACTCTTTCATCTATACTCATTTTTACCATTTACTTGATAGTAAAGATAAATTCTCATCCTGAAAATAACTTTTATAGAATCTCTAATAAGTCTCTCCACCATGAATCGTCTGGTATCATAGTCCTTTTGAGTTTTCTCAATGTTTCATTTGCTTCTGTGAGTTTGTAAAAGGTGGACTCATTAGGAAATAGATACTTTATTTCATGTTCCAAATGAAATAAATTCCTCACTCTATCATAGATATTTCTCCCTGTTGGTAATGTTGATTGTGGTAAACTAGGAGAACAAGCAGCTGTATTTTGAGCATGAGCATTTATTTTCTTTACATAGGTTTCCAAGTCCATTATTTGATCCTCTGAGAGCATAGGACTTGGTAACCCACTATCCAACAAAGCTTGAAATTTCTCTCTGAAAATATTGATATCAACCAAAATATCTGTGCACTTCCTTTCTAAATTCTGCATGAAAGTTCTTTTGATGAAAACTCTCTTTATTTCCAAAACTGTGCCGGTCCTGTCTTCAATCCCCAAAACTGCCAGCTGTTGCTTTGTCCGGGTGTTCAAAAATTGAATAAGCTGATTGGCCTGCTCAGGCCTGCCTCTTAATTCATTTCTGGTTCTGTTTATTTCTTCTTGGGCTATTTTAACCAACTCATTTTGTTCAAAAATAGCTTGAATAGAGGGCCAAATGCTCTTTATTAACTCAATGATATTACTCCAAAGAATTTCATTTATTTCCTTTAAAGGCTTTTCCAATGAAAGATCTTTTTCCAAAGCCTGAACCAATTTTTCTAATCTTTTTATTTCCCTGGTGTTATCAGCAACTGTCTTCTTAGATGTATCATATTTCTCCTCCAATTTTACTAATTTCAATTTCGTGGTTTGAAGTTCTGTGACCCTTAGTTGTAGACTTTCCATTTGTTTTATTAATTCATCAAAACTCAAACCAGAAGTGTTTACCTGAGATAGCTGTGTTTGCTGACCTGCTGTTGTAGTACCTGTGGTTGATGTTTGCCTGATAGTTTCCTGTTCCTGCAAAGCTTGTTACAATTCTTTCTCCGTTTCACTTAGTCGCTCAGTCATATTTAGGAGCAACTCCATTATTTCTTCCTGTGAATTCCCTTTTAGAACTTCTTGGGTCTGAGGGTGCCTTGAGGCTGGAAATTTTATCTGCTTTCTGAGTGCAGCTATGTCATCATCTTTCTTCTTTATTAATGCCTCAATACTTTTAATGTCTTTGGGATTGTGACCCAAACCAATGATTATGTCTTCTAAAGACTTTATTCTATTATCTTTGGCCTGTGAAGAGGCCTTCTCAATTTGCAATTGTGCAGTTGTGTTATTCAAAGAATCCTGCAGCGTTATAGCTGCCATGGCCTTATTGGTAAGAGTGGAATAGACCATTTCCCTAGTTTGTCTGTGTAGCTCTATCTGGTCCAGAGGATGGATGTCCTTTGCCAAAACTTCAAAATTTTTCCTGATGTAGTCAGCTGCAATAATGGGTTTTGGCACCTTTGACTTGAAGTGACTCATTATCATTTTGCGTTGTGACATGTCAAATGCTGACATTAGCCTTTCTTGATTATGGGGAGCCATTTTCATATATTGATCATATACTTTCATTTTTAATGGATCATTCTTTGCTTTAATATTAATGAAGGTTCTTTTAATATCCCCTGTATCTGTTTTTGGTGGTCTGAAAGAGGATACCTCAGTACTTAATTTCTTTTGTAAAGATTTTCCTTTCTGTCCTGTGTTTGTTTCACTAACTGTGCCAGTTAGTTGACTGTCTTCCCTCCCATCATCAAACACTTCATCTATGATTTCCACATCTGGAAGTGGATCTGATTTATGTTTTTTAGCTTGATGTACCTGTGAGGTTTCTTTTGGAGGAGTGGTGTCTGGAACCTGCCTTTTCTTTCCTATTTCCACATTTGATGGAGTTTTCAACTCTGGAACTTGTGTGTGCTTTTCCTGAGTGGGGGAAACCTGTGATTGTTCAGGTGCCTTGGAAGTTTGTGGTTTCTCTGTCATGACTAAAGTTTCAATCACCTGTAATGCAGGTTCCTTTCCTTTACCTTTTGTCTCTGCTGCCACTGGTGGACTGCCTTCCTGCAATCTCTGATGTGGATTTGCTGCTGAAGATGTACCAATTTGGGGTACCTGCACTTGACCATAAGATTCTAGGTCATATTTCTTTTGAAGATCTTTCATAACTTTATTCATTTTTTCTTTTGCACTTTCTTCTTCAATAAGTGTTTTTTCCACCCATTCCTCTTGGTTAGCATATTGCTCTATATCAGGAATCTTGTGGTGGATATAAGGGGAATATTTGTTCTTTAATCTTTTTCCACAGATGAAACCAAATGGGTCATAAGGAACCCAACGAAAACTTCTTTGAAATTTGCAGCGGTTTTGTAATATATCCTTTGCTTCTCGCTCAGCCTCTCTAGAATTGCAGATATAGGGACCTAATTGGCTTTTAATCTGGAGTTGAGCTTTCTTTTTCACACTACAAAAATGGATCACATCTGAATTGTTCATTTGCCTGAAATATTCCAAGGCAAATAGTCTCATGGGTACATACTTTGGTAACTTGAATAGATGTAATTCACATCCATAGATTCTGATGACTTTATGGTCTTGATACAAATACCAATCCCCCACTTTATAGGTCCTTGAAAGTTGCAAGGTCTTCCTTATTTCATTACTGAGTCTTGGGGGAGGAATCCCTGTCAACAATGTAGTTGCAGGATATACAAAAAGATCTTTGAACTCAGAATAGGAATAGGGAGACTCATAAGAATGGATTATGGGAGACCAAAATATAACTGACCTTGGGTTTCCCTTGGCATCAAGTTTTTGAACAGGGAAAGGGAACCTTTCTGACTGATAGTAGATAATGAGATGATAGATGACTGAGGAATATTTAAAAACTTTTTCATCATCTAGCCTCATGAACTGATCATGGATCTTGTTGGCTATGAAGGATGCAAATTCATATTTAATCTCAGGAGGTTGCCCAGGAGTAAAAATGGATAGCAAAACCAAGGTTATGTCATCAACATATTCACTGGTGTTGAAGCCCAAGACAAAAGATATCATATTGAGGATGAGTCTTCCCAATTGATTGAAATAATAAAAACCATAGGGAGGAGGTCCCTTAGGTTGGTGTTCAGGCA
Organism: Pinus albicaulis; assembly: GCA_034641835.2. Classification (NCBI taxonomy): domain Eukaryota; kingdom Viridiplantae; phylum Streptophyta; class Pinopsida; order Pinales; family Pinaceae; genus Pinus; species Pinus albicaulis. The sequence goes on along the minus strand of CM076580.1, from coordinate 835,508,347 downwards.
ACATGAAATTATGGCAAATGGACTCTAATTTCTCTGAGGTCAATTTATTAGACTTCTCAATCAAATCTTCCATGGACAGAGGTGCCAATTCTTGGTCAAGTTCAAAGTGTAGCATTTGATTGATGGCCTGGGGAGTAATGGGGAATAGAATACTCTGATCAGGAGCTATTACAGCTCTTTGAGTGGGATCATAGTTTGAATGGCAATAGTGAATAATTTCTGGGAAATTAATGACTGAGGGGATGAGGTACCTTGGGAGATTGGATTCCCATAGTCCAATGACATCTTTCCCCTTTGAATAATCGTCTCTGCAGCGACAAAAACTCATAAGGGGGCTTTCATCAAAATGCAAGTATTTAATCTGAAAATCTCTATCTACCAAAGGTAAATATTCCAATTCACGGTGAGGAGCATTCAGTGGAGTTATATTCAAAGCTGCTGGGGCCTCCATTTTGGTTCTTGTGGATTCAAAATGGAGGTTTCTGGTTTTCTTCATAGGCCCGACGTGATTTCGAAAATGAAGGAAATTGGCACAATTTGTAGGTTCAGGGAGTAATTACACAGTTTTAAAAACTCTGGGAAGATCTCAGCAATGATTTTTAATCACTAATAAAGCAGAAAACAAAGAAAACAGAGTTTTACTTGCAGTTTCGGGGTGGAATAGGATAAATACCTGTTTTTGGAAGAAAGCTGGTTCTTAACAAGTAACAGGTGGTAGCAGGAGGACGCTTGAATGCAGGTCTGGCAGATTTATGGAGCAAAATTGAATGGAACAGTGGATTTCAATGAAAATTTGAAAACCGTAGCAGAGAGCACAGTCGCGTTTGATAACGAAAATAACGGAAAAAACATGAAAATTGGCTTTATTTACAAGTTAAAAGGGTTCTTTAGTTTTTCGAGGAGTGACGTCATCAGTGTACGGGCTGACGTATGCAAGGTCGGGCGGTAAGCAGTAAGCGGTAATCCCCGCACTGCTTATGAGCAAGGGCGGTATTAACTGCGAGGGCAGCGATTCCACAAAGTTATTGACACGTGGATGGGTGACTAATCAAATACCACCCATCCCCCGCTGGTTAAAACTTTGACAAGGGATGGCTAGCGGAATGAACGCTAGCCGTAGATCTGTGAAGGAGCGATCCGATGGTGGAAAGGACGGATAGATGGTGGAGGTTTAATGCGTGGGCCCAGTGGGGTTTTAAACGTGATTTACATTATTTAAACATCCCGGGGCATTTCTAATTGGTGAATGAGGTTGGTTATTAACTAACTCAGATAATTAGTTAATCCCGCTATATAATGGAAATAGGGGTTGCGGTGGGTTTTAATCATTGGGGAAATGCCAGGTGGATGAGCCACGGTGGCAGGAGGTTTTCCGCAGTTTTACTTTGAATTAAAAACTTTGGATTTATTTATATTTTGTGTTAAACATACATATTGTATGTTTAAAGTTTTTCGTATATATGTTTTTATTATATGGTACCAAATAAACGTTATTTAATTACCATAAGGGCGGGACTATAATATAAAGATATATTTAACCGAAGGACTTGTGAAGCGGGGTTTTTAATGAATATTTGGGAAAATAATTACTTTGGTTAAAATTTATAATAAAGGGGTTTTGGGGGTATTTATAAAAAAGGAGTTATATACTTAGGATAGGGAGTTTTACTAGGGATTTAGTAAATAGAGTTAAACATTAATATGACAAAGGGACAAGGGAACTCAAAACACTTTGCACATCTAAGAAAGTGACAACTTCTGAAGTAATTTGCAATATCTTATCTTCAACACTTAAACTTATAATAGCAAGTTATCTTGAGGGATTTTTATGGAATTTTGCATGATTCTCCTAAGTAAAATAGGATTTCACTTAGGAAAAGTTAAAAGTGAATGATTATAATGATGAATTATCTCAAGTCCTTAGGTCTTTTTGATCATTAGGCCGAGGGTCCGGTCCCTCCAAAAGTCAAGGAAATGCCTTGAGCCCCTTTGATCTCCAAATACCTTATTACTTTGGGGGAAATTAGTAAAACTTTTAAGGGGAAAGTGATGAGGGAGGTTAATGATTTTTGACTTTGCTTGTTGTGAATTTCCAGTGTGTTTCGTGCTTCAGTATTTGTGATGAAAGTAAAGGATCAAAAACATGTAGCAACATCATTCATCAGATAAAACTTTGCAACACCATCTACCTACCCTATCTACTACTACCATTTTCTCTGCTTTATTAGGGTGCATTTAGACTTGCAAACCCTTTTCAACCTTTTCTTTTTACATGATAAATCTATCTATTTCTACCCTTATTACATCCAAGGGCTCAGATTAAACTATTGAGCACCTTTTATTAACTCTACCTATCTACTTATCTGCCAAGATTAAACTGTTTGGCTAGATATTTATTCTCTAATCTATAACATGAAATTGAAATATGAATAAGTCAAGTTTAAACAGTTTGACTATTCATGAATTGTGGCAAAAGTTTGACAAGCTGCACACAATTGCTTTATTACAAAAATGAAATAGTAGTGGCATTTGGATTTGCACACTTTCCTTGGTCTATTTTTGTTTGGGGTTCATTTCTTTCACTTTTTTGACCAATTTATTTTTCTTACCCTTTGATTTTTCTTTTAAGGTATACCCTCTTTACATTTTTTAATTTTTTTGATTTTTTTGTTTTTTTCAAGAATATGGAACACCTTTGCTCAAGAAAAAGGTTTGAACATATTCCATAATTCAATCAAGACAATCATGAAAAATGACACCTATTGGTATAGGAGACTAACACTTTCTCCACTTAGGGATGGCTTTTCCTTGTGAAAAGTCAAGAAAAGCAGGTCAGTTGCCTCAAAATGTCTTCACACTAAACCATGTAATCTCCTTCTTCTGGTAGCTTTATTGTATATATGATAGTAAAACTTCTGAAGCTTAAGGCCTTCACTTCGGGCTTCAACTCCAGTAAGTTACTATCCACTGAAAACTTAAAACTTTGTTGCCCAGTTAGGAATTTTCTGCCTTGTTCCAATCCCAAATATGAATTTGTTGTGGTTGAAAATCTTGAATTGAATATAGTCCTTTTTCTGCAACCTGAAATATGATCTAAAACTAAAACAACACACAAAAATTTTCAAACCAACTTAATGAAAAACTAGCTGAAAATTGAAAAACTAAAAAAAAATGCTCAAAATTCTGAGCTTATTAGCACTCATTTACCTACTTTAATCTACTAAAAATCTTATTGAATCAGGTAATACAAAAATGCCAATGAAGCCAATCAAGTAGATGTAACAATAAATGTTTAACTTGATTGCTTATGATCAAAATTGGAAGTATGTTATGATCATGTGCCTTTATAATCAACGATAAGATGTGAAATGGAAATTGTTGATATATTTGATCCTCATAGATAAAACATGTTTGCATATTTGAGGTAAAAATATTCTCCATATAATTTGCTATAGGATCAATAAAAGCATGATGTATGTTATTTACTTCTAGGCCTTCAATGACTAATTGTTCAATTGAATTATGAATGTTAGACCATGAACTTATTTCTTCAGTCTTATGTTTGAAAGAATAATCATCTTCAATATGCAAGTCAAAAGATAGTGCAATTTCCTCTTGCTTTGGAGAAGGAAGATTTTCAAAGAATTCTTTAGGATTTCGGAAATTGTATGACTAAATTTGAGAATGCAAAAGTTTGATTTCAGTTTCATAATTTTCAGAAATTATATCAAGAAGCCATTTTTTAATTTGAGGAGAACATTTTCTTGATTTAACAAGAAGAAAGAAATCCCTTAGAAAATCCTCATCAAGCTGAAGTTCTAATATCTCATCCCTCAAAATAGCTAGTGATTGTTCTCTGAAATTATCATAATTATCATCATACTGATCATATTTAGGCAAATCTTCAGAATAAGGAATGTCATCAATTATAAACATTGGATCAACATATTTCTCTTCCAAAAATCCCAATACATCTTGATTAGATTGGTTGCATTCTATTTGAAAGTCATTATTTTTCTCAATAGGAGTACTATCAAGTAATGGGCCTTTTTGTGAAAGTAGAATAACATAAGCATCAACTTGTTCTTTTGTCCCTTCATGGATAAAAACCCTTGTACATTCATCAACATTAGAAGAAGTAGAAACAATTTCTTCATTATGTAAATATTTTAAGGATGGTTGCATGTTTAGAAGCAAATTGATTTCTTCTTCGGTGAGGGGGGGTGGGAATCTCTGAATTTTTAGATTGGAATGACAGTTGTTTTTTCTCTTATCTAAAAATTGATCATGAGGTTGATTATTTTCTTTAACTTCATTCAAAACATTAAATGAAACATCATTTGTTAATACAGAGGGGTTTTGTGGATCTTGATTTATCTCCTGACTTATTTCATCTTTGTTTAACTCCTCTTGATTATTATGATATTTAACTTGAGAATGAAAGTTTTGGACTTCTTCTAATAAATCTTCAGGAGACCAATTTGCAAAATCTTCATCAATATTTTTAAGGTAATGTATAAGATCTTCAGCTTGATCACAACAATTTTCAGCTAATGATAAAGATGGAAATATTCTTTGTAATGCTCATAAAATACCTTATGAAAATCTTTTAGAGAAAACAAACTTGCAGGTTTGAGAGCTTCGTACCATTCCCTTGCTTTTCCTTCTAAGGTTCCCATGAATATCTTCATGAGGCAATCCTCATGCCAATCACCTTTCAATCTTGATGAGTGTATATGAAATTTAATGAGATGTAGTAAAGGATCATCAATATTCTCATCTTGAAACATGGGCAGATTTTCACCCCAATTTACCTTCGATAGTTTGTGTGGAAATCCAGGTATGTGATCTCTGCTCATGGGAGCATATCTTCGTTTTATTCTTGGATCATCTTGAAAATCAGCCATAATGAAAAGCCACTTTATCTGTACAACCAAGTTAGATCCTTATATAAAATACAATACATATTGAATCTTAACGATAAAGAACATAATGTCTTGGATTAAGATCCAAGTTGAAAGCCTGATCTTTCCATATTGTTCTTCCAGGTTCATTCCTCCAGTGGAGTCTTGATTGTGAAATGGATTTGGAGTCCCCAGGTGGATGATTTTAACCTTTGTGTGTCTGATCACTGTCCACCATCATAGATCAGATCTGAACCTGTAAAACAATTCTGAAGAAAAAGTTAGTTCTTCAGGAAACCAAATTTTTTGTGAATTTTCAAAACAACTTCTACAAACTCTTCAAGAAATTTAAGATTTTTAATTAAAATGTTCTCAAAGATTTATTGAACTAGAGAGTCTGATTAAATGTTTGAAACTAAGGTTCATTTTATAAGCTAAACCAGAGATGGACTGAAGCAGCATTTATTTACTATGCAGTTGCAGAGAAAAAGCATTTCAAAAGCTACCTGGCTGATCTTCAGACTCTGTCTATAGCTTATAAATCAAACAATAGTAAAATGAAGATTCCCCAGTGGAGTCGCCACTATGTTATCACTCAGGTTTTCCTTGAAGTTGTGGAAAAGGAAAGTATACCCGAGGTAACCACAAACCAACCTTCAGATGCAGAATCTAGCCAATCTGCATCCAGAGAGGGCTCTCTCTTTATAATTTATCTTTGTTATTAGAAGGTTTTAGGCTAGTTATAGATCCAAGAGTTTGTTTTGAAAAATGGTGGAATCCACAAACTAAGGGCAAGGTTGAAATTTTTCAGTCCATTGGGCTATGGAGTCAAAGGATGGCTTTACTGGATTTCTATTCTACACACAAGATGGTTTTACAGGGCAAGGTAGCTAGACATAGAACAATCCTTAAAATTTAAAGTGGATGGGATGATTTTGAAGGGATGAAAGGCAGCTAAGAATCTTTCACCATGTTCAAAAGAAAGAAATGGGATGACTACAAACAAAGAGCAATGAAGAATTCTTTATTATAGTAATCAACAATGTTTAAATTAGCAAAGCAAGAGCATTTAAGAATTCATGCTTATAGCCAATTTAGAGGAAAACATTAAGAACAATCACATCTGAAATCAGAGTACAATTAAGTAAATTCTGATTCAATCCTTTATGTAAATTATTCCGAAATGGACATAATGATATTATAAACTGCTATAAAACTTAAGACAAAGAGTAGAAATACTTATTGAACTGTAGTCCAACTCATGAATCCTGCAACAAGTCCTGTGCTTCAAATCGTCATCCAGTAAGCCACGAATAAATTCCTCCAAAATGCTTTTATTCCGAAAATCTCAATGTTACAGCAGAGTAATAGAATCCACCCTCAATACTCTCTTTGAGGGTTTATTTATACACAAAATAATTGAAAATATCTCACACAATCCTACCCCATAATTTGGGATGACTAAGGAATACTTTACAAGTAAACAGGAGACAAATGGTCTTGTAGATAGCATAATAAGTAACTGCTGATGTGCTGTTTCCTTTCTTTATGGATGTGCTGGAGGCAAGTGCTGAAAAAGGGTTTGTTGCTGTCTTCTGGAGTAATTTATTTGCTTGTTTGATACTCTTTGTCTTTACGGATACTCTTTAACCTGTGTAACTGATACTCTTTCATCTGTACTCATTTTTACCATTTACTTGATAGTAAAGATAAATTCTCATCCTGAAAATAACTTTTATAGAATCTCTAATAAGTCTCTCCACCATGAATCGTCTGGTATCATAGTCCTTTTGAGTTTTCTCAATGTTTCATTTGCTTCTGTGAGTTTGTAAAAGGTGGACTCATTAGGAAATAGATACTTTATTTCATGTTCCAAATGAAATAAATTCCTCACTCTATCATAGATATTTCTCCCTGTTGGTAATGTTGATTGTGGTAAACTAGGAGAACAAGCAGCTGTATTTTGAGCATGAGCATTTATTTTCTTTACATAGGTTTCTAAGTCCATTATTTGATCCTCTGAGAGCATAGGACTTGGTAACCCATTGTCCAACAAAGCTTGAAATTTCTCTCTGAAAATATTGATATCAATCAAAATGTCTGAGCACTTCCTTTCTAAGTTCTGCATGAAAGTTCTTTTGATGAAAACTCTCTTTATTTCCAAAACTGTGCCGGTCCTGTCTTCAATCCCCAAAACTGCCAGCTGTTGCTTTGTCCGGGTGTTCAAAAATTGAATAAGCTGATTGGCCTGCTCAGGCCTGCCTCTTAATTCATTTCTGGTTCTGTTTATTTCTTCTTGAGCTATTTTAACTAAATCATTTTGTTCAAAAATTGCTTGAACAGAGGGCCAAATACCCTTTATTAACTCAATGATATTACCCCAAAGAATTTCATTTATTTCCTTTAAAGGCTATTTCAATGAAAGATCTTTTTCCAAAGCCTGAACCAATTTTTCTAATCTTTTTATTTCCCTGGTGTTATCAGCAACTGTCTTCTTAGATGTATCATATTTCTCCTCCAATTTTACTAATTGCAATTTCGTGGTTTGAAGTTCTGTGACCCTTAGTTGTAGACTTTCCATTTTTTTTATTAATTCATCAGAACTCAAACCAGAAGTGTTTACCTGGGATGGCTGTGTTTGCTGACCTGTTGTTGTAGTACCTGTGGTTGATGTCTGCCTGATAGTTTCCTGTTCCTGCAAAGCTTGTTCCAATTCCTTCTCCGTTTCACTTAGTCGCTCAGTCATATTTAGGAGCAACTCCATTATTTCTTCCTGTGAATTCTGTTGGAAATATGATGCAGAGTGTTCTCCTTGATGGAAACCCACTGAATGAAGATGAAGACATGTGACAGTTGACATGTGTTGTCCTTGATGGCAATACACCTGATGAAGTTATTCTTGACTTGATGGACTTGGTAAATGATGTAAATCTGATGTGATATGATGTTAGTTAGCAATATGATGCTAAGTGTTGTCATTGAATGGCAAAGAAGATGGAAACTTACTTGATGAAGTTGTGCTTGATAGAATATGTTCTTGATGAAGTAAATCTGATGTATCTACAGTGTGTACAGAAGGCAGTGAAGAAAAGAAGTCAGCAAGTACTAAATGAATGATGAAAAAGAGTATATCTCTATGTATACGCGGATCTGTCTAAGGGAAGTCGCGTATGCACGCGGAAAATAACGTTCCAAGCCGCGTATGGGCAAAAGCGCTCAAAAAGTGCAAAACCAGGGGTAACCACCATGGTATTGACCCATTGTATTGGGTAATGATCCGCCTAATTGACCCCGTCCAGGTTGTTTTGGGCTCATGGTATTGTTTTGGCCCATGGTATTGAAAAAGGGGCTCATGGTATTGAAAAAGGATAAACGTATATAAGGAGAACAAATTCATTATGCAGAACATGAGTGTGGGTGCAAGATGTCTGAGCTTGAATGAATACTTCTCTCTGAAGTATATCTGAATGGAAAGGGTTACACTTGAATGATAAATCCGATTGTATGATGCACCAATGATGAAGAAGGGGATCTAGATCTGAATTGCTCTTGTATTTGCTAGATCTGATTATGGAAGGCTTAGATCTATGATGAGGCGAGCATCTAGGCAAACATCTGTCTGAAGCAAAATGGTAGATCTGAACTGAATATCTGATCTGATGAAGTATGCTGCTCTGTAATTATTGAAGATCTATACGCTACTTCGCCGCGGAGGAAGCGCGTATATACGCAGCTTCAGCGAAGAGAAAGCGCGTATGCGCAATAAAATATACACTGAGGTATACGCCGGTTTGTGTGGACGGAAGCGCGTATATACGCGAAATCAGTGAAGTAAAAGAGCGTATGCAAACTAGGGTTTGCTGAAGCAAGGGGTATGAAATATCTGATCTGTTCTGCTGTGTTTCTGCTATCTGATCTGTGTTGATAAGTATCTGTTGGTGATGTATGTCTGTTCTTAAAAATATAGAAAGGGTCCAGTATGAAAATATGATGAAACGTGGCCTGCAAATGTTGTTCTATTGAAGTTGTTGGATCTAGTGTGAAAATTGATGAAACGTGGTCCAAGGTGGTGCTGAGGGTTGTAGCCTTCAGTCAGGGGGTTGTAGCTCCCTTCCAGGTGAGGCTGGTAAACGCGATCGGGGGGTCGTAGCTCCCTTCCAGGTGAGGCTGGTAAACGAGTCAGGGGGTCGTAGCTCCCTTCCAGGAGAGGCTGGTAAACGAGTCAGGGGGTTGGAGCTCCCTTCCAGGAGAGGCTGGTAAACGAGCGCAGGTGGGTGCCTGCGTGCTGGTCAAGTCTGCGCCAACACATATGTTGTAAGATGTTTTCTCTATAATAAATATTGAAGGCTGAGCAACTGCAGCGGTGGTTTTCTCCCGACTTGGGTTTCCACCTAAAAATCCTGGTGTTCATGTGTGATGCTTTGTGTGATGGTTTATTCTGTTCTTACTGCACATGTTTACTGTTTATAGAACATATAATGAATGTGATGGAATGATATAAGTGAAGAACTAATGGCATAATTAGATATCTATGTATATGCGAGTTTTATGAAGGATATTCGCGTGTATACGCTACTTGGCTTCAGCAAAGTAGCGTATGGGTTTTAAGGAATGAAAAAGTAAAAAGTTTGAATATGCAGTAAATACTGATTCACCCCCCCCCTCTCAGTATTTTTCCCAACAATTGGTATCAGAGTGTGGTCCTTCTGCAGAAGCTTGATCGCTTGAAGGAGATTCGTCGCAATGGGAAGTCAAGAAGGAGTGATGTCTATAAAGCCACCTCTATTCAATGGAAGCAATCTGATATTCTGGAAGGTACGAACAAAAGCATATCTGCAAAGTCTTGGTGCAGATGTATGGGCAATCGTGCAAGAAGGTTATCAATACCCAGCAAATATTCCTACTGATGCAGCTGAAAGAAAGAAGTATGAAATCAATGCCAAAGCAATGAATGTCTTATTGGGAAGCATGTCTGAATCAGAATTTGCTAAAGTGATGCAGCTACATTCAGCAAAAGAAATATGGGACAAAATCATTCTAAGCTATGAAGGAGACACAAAGGTAAAAGTGCAAAACTCCAAACTCTTAGAATTGAATATGAAAATTTGAAGATGCATAGTGATGAGAGTGTTGCCAGTTTCTTTCTTCGTCTGGATGATATTGTAAATCGAATGAGAAATTTGGGAGAAACCATAACTGATACTACTCTGGTGGAAAAGGTCTTAAGATCATTGACTTCAAAATTTGACTCTAAAGTTTCAGCTATTGAAGAAAGGCAAGATCTGCAAACTCTTACTATTGTTCAATTACATGGTACTCTGACTGCTTTTGAAATGAGACAAGGAGGTCCTTCTCAAATAAGAGAAGCTGCTTTTAAAGCATCTACAAGAGGAAAAGAAAAGGAAGTTGTCAAAGAATCTAGCTATATATCCGATGAAGAAGAAGCAAATTTCGTAAGAAAGCTCCAACTAGGTACTGGAAGATTCAAAGGTAAGCTTCCCTTCAAATGTTTTGAGTGTGGAAAATTTGGTCATTATGCTGCTAAATGTCCTTATAGAGAAAGGCATGGTAAAGGGAAACAATTTGAGAAGAGAAAGAGTTATTATGCAAAAGAAGATGATGATGAAGTGTCCAGTGAAGATGAAGAAGATTCTGACCAAGATCTGAAAGTTCTCATGGCTAAGAAGCAAAAGAAGAAGGTTACTCGAGGAAAGGAGATACCTCAGAAATCATGTATAGCAAAAATTGAAGAAGATGAAACAGATTCCGACGAAGATCTACAAGCACTCATGGCAAAGAAGAAAAAGGAGAAGGCCACTTGTAATACTCTTCTTTGTGCAAACAATAGTAAAGATAGTGAAAGTAAAGTTATGGATCTAGAAGAAGCTCTCAAGATTAAAGAAGAAGAACTACAAATTTCATACAATAAGCAAGAAACTATCTATAAAGAGATGATCTCACAAATGAAAGATAAAATAGAAATGCTGAATGAACAGGTGGACAAGTATCAAAGGTTTCATACTTATGCATCCAATCGAATTAAAGATCTAGAAGCAGATCTTGAAAAATCAAGCAAGAAGAATGAAGGACTTGAAGCTGCTATCATCTTTCTGCAAGCATAGCTAGAAGCATCAAGTAAGGAGAATGAGGAACCTCTACAATCCTTTGAAAAGGAAGGCCTTGAAGCAGAAATTATCTCTCTCAAAGAAGATCTGGAAAAATCAAATAAGAAGAATGAAGAGCTGGAACAAACATGTGAAGAAAACTAAAATTGGCTGAAAGAAGAGATCCTAAATCTAAAGGATCAAGTTGAAGATGGAAGAAGAAAAGAAGAAAGCATGACAAAGCAATGTCAAGCCTTGGAGGTTGAGGTAAACATTCTCAAAGGTAAATTGGAAGAAAAGGTAAAACTGTTGAGGTTTCATGACAGTACTAATATTCTGGACAATATTCTGAGTAATCAAAGGTCTCCTGCTATCAAACATGGTCTTGGTTTCCATGAAACTGTTAAAGGAGAATCTAGCTCACAAGGAAGTGCCAAAAATTCAGAAGATCTCAATGCAAAACCTGATGTGTTGAAAGAAACAAAAGATCAACCAACAATCATGAATTCTCAAAAGAATTCATTCAAGAACGTTGAATGTTTTGAATGTCATAATTATGGGCATGTTGCAGCAAATTGCAGGAGCAGATCATTTCAGCCACAAACAAACAAGTTCTACTCAGAAAGGTACTCTAGCTTATTCAGGGGATATTGTTTTTCATGTAACAAGTATGGACATAAAGCAGCTGGTTGTAAAAGGAGGAAAAATAGAAATACTCATTATGATTCTTATGTTTATTTCTCTGGCCACATGAGATGTTATGCTTGTAATAAGTATGGACATGTAGAAAAAGAATGCAGGATGAACAGATCTGGGAAAGTGGACAATTTTCAGCACACTGTTGGAAAGCTCAAGCAAATTTGGAAAAAGGAGGACCGATCAGAAACGTAGGGAATTCATACCCTACTGCAGTCATCTGCTTCTGGAAGCTTACTTCTCTGATTGACTGCAGGAATGATGTGGGATACATTAGGAGATTTAGTAATGTATCATCACAGGGGGAGCAATGCATGATGACTCTCATGGTTGATTTGATTACTCTGGTTATTTTTATTTCTAACAGAGCATCTGGTGTGAAGAAAAGACAGGAACAGGAGGTACAGGCTCAGAAGAAAATGAAGGAAGATGAAAATTTTCTATGCTTCACTTTCCATACGCGGGTTCTATGCAACAAAGTCGCGTATACACGCGAGTTCTAGCTGACATAGCCGCGTATTCATTGATGATGAGAAAATTTATCTGATAGCTGAAGATCTGGAGCAGAGGTCTAGGGGGAGCATCAGTCTGACTGCTGATGATTGCACTAATAGCATTATTCTGGTTATACTCATGATAATGAAATGATTCATGGTTTCTTGTGTTGAAGATTGTGGATGAGTCCTGTTTGCTTGTTGATGAAGAGTATTCATTGTTGAGATGAAAGTCTTATAATTCAGAGACAAGGACAGATCATGCAGAGATTGTTGCTGATGAATTGCTGCTGAAGGTGTTTTAAATTGCACGAGTTAAGGAAGAGCACTGGTTTAGGGGGAGAAGCAGGTTGAATATTAATGATTGCATTGTTGGAAATATGACTGCTTATTCTTTGGTTTTTGTGATACTCATGCTCAAATGATGATGAGTTGGTACATGGTTTATTATGATGAGTTTTTGAGCCCTGGTAACTGATAAGTATCTTTTGTACTCACACATGGATGAGTTGGATGTCATTTGATTCAGAAATAAATCATGCAGAGTATGTTACTATGGTTGAGAGATCTTTTGCCTACATATGTTATTTCATGTTGAATCTTAAAGATCATGGTGATGTTGGACCACATGGATGATTGCTTGACACCTATGTGAAGATGTTGTTCTGATATGAGAATCTCTCTTGGAAAGATTGTATTGATGCTGCAAAGAATCTGAAGGCTTGGGTACTAATGTGCTTATGCTACAACTGTTGGATAACGCTTGAAGACATAACTACATTGGCCTATTTGTCTATCCTCCCATGTTCCAGGGAAGCATTCGAATGTCACAAGAAGAAGCTGGAGTGTTCTCTGCCAGACAAAAGAACAAATCTACTTAAATTTAGAAGATGGCATTGGATACGCGTGTTTCATCAAACACAGTCGCGTATATACGCGAGTTCCTACACATAAAACCGCGTATGTTTGGGTGCTGGCAATTTTTGCTTGGTTTAGCTCTCTTCAGCACAGCTGCAGTGCTGTTTGGTATCTCTGATACTGTTTGGTATCTCTGGTGGTGTTCCAGTTCTCATATTTCTGTTTCTAATGTTTTGATGAAGATGCCTTGATGATTTATTGGTGAAAGTGTTCAGGATGCACAAACTAAGGGGGAGCCTTAGTCATATGAAAAGGATGCTTGGATGCACAGTTTCAGGGGGAGCATTAGTTTTGCTGAGTATAATGCATTGCTGGCATTATGGTGGTTCTGTTATATGATCTCTCTTGAGGTCTTCTTGGTATTGGTCATGAAAAGTCATATTTGTATTTTTGATGAAAAGGTCATGTTGAGACTCTTGATGTAAAATCTGTAATATTCAGTCATGTATGAACTTGTCAAATTTGTAAACCCACTTGGTTGGGTAGCTGAGTCAATTTTTGTAAACCCACTTGGTTGGGTAGCTGAATTGAAATATGTAAACCCACTTGGTTGGGTACTTGAGTCTCATATGTAAATCCACTTGGTTGGATATTTGATGTAAGTATGAGTCTTTGGTGATAGGAAGAGTCATGTACCTTATTGAAAATTATGTTTTAAGTTTCAGCATGAACTCAGGGGGAGCTTGGCCACTTCAGCACATATCATATCTACAGAATGTTTCTTCCACATGAGGAGGAGAGTGTTGGTTTTTGATCCGCCCTTTGCCCTTGATGTCAAAGGGGGAGAGTGACATGGTGTTTGAATGAAGAGAAGATAATGATGTCACATATTTGGGAGAGTGACATATTTGGGAGAGTGACATGGTACCTATCTGCTGTGGTAACCAAACACCATCGTGGTTGCCATCAAGTCCAAAGGGGGAGATTGTTGGAAATATGATGCAGAGTGTTGTCCTTGATGGCAACCCATTGAATGAAGATGAAGACATGTGACAGTTGACATGTGTTGTCCTTGATGGAAATACACCTGATGAAGTTATTCTTGACTTGATGGACTTGGTAAATGATGTAAATCTGATGTGATATGATGTTAGTTAGCAATATGATGCTAAGTGTTGTCATTGAATGGCAAAGAAGATGGCAACTTACTTGATGAAGTTGTGCTTGATAGAATATGTTCTTGATGAAGTAAATCTGATGTATCTACAGTGTGTACAGAAGGCAGTGAAGAAAAGAAGTCAGCAAGTACTAAATGAATGATGAAAAAGAGTATATCTCTATGTATATGAGGATCTGTCTAAGGGAAGTCGCGTATGCACGCGGAAAATAACGTTCCAAGTCGCGTATGGGAAAAAGCGCTCAAAAAGTGCAAAACCAGGGGTAACCACCATGGTATTGACCCATTGTATTGGGTAATGATCCGCCTAATTGACCCCGTGTCCGTGCTGTTTTGGGCTCATGGTATTGTTTTGGCCCATGGTATTGAAAAAGGGGCTCATGGTATTGAAAAAGGATAAACATATATAAAGAGATGAAATTCATTGTGCAAATCATGAGTGTGGGTGCAAGATGTCCGAGCTTGAATGAATACTTCTCTCTGAAGTAGATCTGAATGGAAAGGGTTACACTTGAATGATAAATCTGAATATATGATGCACCAATGATGAAGAAGGGGATCTAGATCTGAAATGTACTTGTATCTACTAGATCTGCTTATGGAAGGCTTAGATCTATGATGAGGCGAACATCTAGGCGAACATCTGTCTGAAGTAAAAGGGTAGATATGAACCGAATATCCGATCCGATGAAGTACAAGTTTCCGTAATGATCAAGATCTATACGCTTACTCCGTGAAAAAGCGCGTATACACGGTTTCCAAGAAGAGAAAGCGGCAGATGCGCACAAAATATACACCCCAGGTATACGTTTGTGTGGACGTAGGCACAGATATGCTGAACGCTGAAGTGAAAGCGCGTATGCAAACTAGGGTTTGCTGAAACAAAGGGTATGAAATATCTGATCTGTTCTGCTATGTTTCTGCTATCTGATCTGTGTTGATAAGCATCTGTTGGTGATGTATGTCTGTTCTTAAAAGTATGTAAAGGGTCCAGTTTGAAAATATGATGAAATGTGGCCTGCAAGTTGTGTTCTATTGAAGTTGTTGGATCCAGTGTGAAAATTGATGAAACGTGGTCCAAAGGGGTGCTGAGGGTTGTAGCCTTCGCCGTGGGGTCGAGCTCCTTCCAGAGGCTGGTAAACGAGAGCAGGGGGTCGTAGCTCACTTCCAGGAGAGGCTGGTAAACGAGAGCAGGGGGTTGTAGCTCCCTTCCAGGAGAGGCTGGTAAACAAAAGAAGGTTGTAGCCTTCTGCAGGTGGGTGCCTGCGTGCTGGTATGAGTCTGCGCCAGTACATGGTTGTAAGATGTTTTCTCTATAATAAAATATTGAAGGCTACAACCCGTAGCACCGTTTTCCCACTGGTTTCCCACTTAAAAACTCGTGTTCATGTGTATTGATGTTTATTCTTGCTCTTTTCGCACATGTTTACTGTTTATAGAACATCTAATGAATGTGATGGTATGATATAAGTGAAGAACTAATGGCATAATTAGATCTCTATGTATACGCTAGTTTTATGAAGGATATCCGCGTGTATACGCTACTTGGCTTCAGCAAAGTAGCGTATGGGTTTTAAGGAATGAAAAAGTAAAGAGTTTGAATATGCAGTAAATACTGATTCACCCCCCCCTCTCAGTATTTTTCCCAACAAATTCCCCTTTAGAACTTCTCGGGTCTGAGGGTGCCTTGAGGCTGGCAATTTTAGCTACTTTCTCAGTGCAGCTATGTCATCATCTTTCTTCTTTATTAATGCTTCAATGCTTTTAATATCTTTGGGGTTGTGCCCCAAACCAATGATTATGTCTTCTAAATACTTTATTCTGTTATCTTTGGCCTGTGAAGAGGCCTTCTCAATTTGCAATTGTGCAGTTGTGTTATTCAAAGAATCCTGCAGCGTTATAGCTGCCATGGCCTTATTGGTAAGAGTGGAATAGACCATTTCCCCAGTTTGTCTGCGTAGCTCTATCTGGTCCAGAGGATGGATGTCCTTTGCCAAAACTTCAAAAATTAGTCCTGATGTAGTCAGCTGCAGTAATGGGTTTTGGCACCTTTGACTTGAAGTGGCTCATTATCATTTTGCCTTGTGACATGTCAAATGCTGACATTAGCCTTTCCTGATTATGGGGAGCCATCTTCATATACTGATCATATACCTTCATTTTTAATGGATCATTCTTTGCTTTGATATTAATGAAGGTTCTTTTAATATCCCCAGTATCTGTTTTTGGTGGTCTGAAAGAGGATACCTCAGTACTTAATTGCTTTTGTAAAGTTTTCCCTTTGTGTCCTGTGTTTGTTTCACTAACTGTGCCAGTTTGTTGGCTGTCTTCCCTCCCATCATCAAACACTTCATCTATGATTTCCACTTCTGGAAGTGGATCTGATTTATGTTTTTTAGCTTGATGTGTTCCTGAAAGCTCTTTAAGAGGTGTAGTATCTAGAACTTTCCTTTTCTTACCTATTTCCACATTTGATGGAGTTTGTAACTCTGGAACTTGTGTGTGCTTTGCCTGAGTGGGAGAAACCTGTGATTGTTCAGGTGCTTTTGAAGTTTGTGGTTTCTCTGTCATGACTAAAGTTTCAATCACCTGTAATGCAGGTTCCTTTCCTTTACCTTTTGTCTCTGCTGCCACTGGTGGACTGCCTTCCTGCAATCTCTGCTGTGGATTTGTTGCTGAAGATGTACCAATTTGGGGTACCTACACTTGACCATAAAATTCTAGGTCATATTTCTTTTCAAGATCTTTCATAACTTTATTCATTTTTTCTTCTGCACTTTCTTCTTCAATAAGTTTTTTTTCCACCCATTCCTCTTGGTTAGCATATTTCTCTATATTAGGAATCTTGTGGTGGATATAAGGGGAAGATTTGTTCTTTAATCTTTTTTCACAGATGAAACCAAATGGGTCATAAGGAACCCAACGAAAACTTCTTTGAAATTTGCAGCGGTTTTGTAATATATCCTCTGCTTCTCGCTCAGCCTCTCTAGAATTGAAAATATAGGGACCTAATTGGCTTTTAATCCGGAGTTGAGCTTTCTTTTTCACACTACAAAAATGGATCACATCTGAATTGTTCATTTGCCTGAAATATTCCAAGGCAAATAGTCTCATGGGTACATACTTTGGTAACTTGAATGGATGTAATTCACATCCATAGATTCTGAAGACTGTATGGTCTTGATACAAATACCAATCCCCCACTTTATAGGTCCTTGAAAGTTGCAAGGTCTTCCTTATTTCATTACTGAGTCTTGGGGGAGGAATCCCTGTCAACAATGTAGTTGCAGGATATACAAAAAGATCTTTGAACTCAGAATAGGAATAGGGAGACTCATAAGAATGGATTATGGGAGACCAAAATATAACTGACCTTGGGTTTCCCTTGGCATCAAGTTTTTGAACAGGGAAAGGGAACCTTTCTGACTGATAGTAGATAATGAGATGATAGATGACTGAGGAATATTTAAAAAAAATTTCATCATCTAGCCTCATGAACTGATCATGGATCTTGTTGGCTATGAAGGATGCAAAGTCATATTTAATCTCAGGAGGTTGCCCAGGAGTAAAAATGGATAGAAAAACCAAGGTTATCTCATCAACATATTCACTGGTGTTGAAGCCCAAGACAAAAGATATCATATTGAGGATGAGTCTTCCCAATTGATTGAAATAATAAAAACCATAGGGAGGAGGTCCTTTAGGTTGGTGTTCAGGCAACATGAAATTATGGCAAATGGACTCTAATTTCTCTGAGGTCAATTTATTAGACTTCTCAATAAAATCTTCCATGGACAGAGGTGCCAATTCTTGGTCGGGTTCAAAGTGTAGCATTTGATTGATGGCCTGGGGAGTAATGGGGAATAGAATACTCTGATCAGGAGCTATTACAGCTCTTTGAGTGGGATCATAGTTTGAATGGCAATAGTGAATAATTTCTGGGAAATTGATGACTGAGGGGATGAGGTACCTTGGGAGATTGGATTCCCACAGTCCAATGACATCTTGCCCCTTTGAATAATCGTCTCTGCAGTGACAAAAACTCAGAAGGGGGCTTTCATCAAAATGCAAGTCTTTAATCTGAAAATCTCTATCTACCAAAGGTAAATATTCCAATTCACGGTGAGGAGCATTCAGTGGAGTTATATTCAAAGCTGCCGGGGCCTCCATTTTGGTTCTTGTGGATTCAAAATGGAGGTTTTTGGTTTTCTTCACAGGCCGGGCGTGATTTCGAAAATGAAGGAAATTGGCACAATTTGTAGGTTCAGGGAGTAATTACACAGTTTTAAAAACTCTGGGAAGATCTCAGCGATGATTTTTAATCACTAATAAAGCAGAAAACAAAGAAAACAGAGTTTTACTTGCAGTTTCGGGGCGGAATAGGATAAATACCTGTTTTTGGAAGAAAGCTGGTTCTTAACAGGTAACAGGTGGTAGCAGGAGGACGCTTGAATGCAGGTCTGGCGGATTTATGGAGCGAAATTGAATGGAACAGTGGATTTCAATGAAAATTCGAAAACCGTAGCAGAGAGCACAGTCGCGTTTGATAACGAAAATAACGGAAAAAACATGAAAATTGGCTTTAGTTACAAGTTAAAAGGGTTCTTTAGTTTTTCGAGGAGTGACGTCATCAGTGTACGGGCTGACGTATGCAAGGTCGGGCGGTAAGCAGTAAGCGGTAAGCGGTAATCCCCGCACCGCTTATGAGCAAGGGCGGTATTAACTGCGAGGGCAGCGATTCCACAAAGTTATTGACACGTGGACGGGTGACTAGTCAAATACCACCCATCCCCCGCTGGTTAAAACTTTGACAAGGGATGGCTAGCGGAATGAACGCTAGCCGTAGATCTGTGAAGGAGCGATCCGATGGTGGAAAGGACGGATAGATGGCGGAGGTTTAATGCGTGGGCCCGGCGGGGTTTTAAACGCGATTTACATTATTTAAACATCCCGGGGCGTTTCTAATTGGTGAATGAGGTTGGTTATTAACTAACTCAGATAATTAGTTAATCCCGCTATATAATGGAAATAGGGGTTGCGGTGGGTTTTAATCATTGGGGAAATGCCAGGTGGATGAGCCATGGTGGCAGGAGGTTTTCCGCAGTTTTACTTTGAATTAAAAACTTTGGATTTATTTATATTTTGTGTTAAACATACATATTGTATGTTTAAAGTTTTTCGTATATATGTTTTTATTATATGGTACCAAATAAACATTATTTAATTACCATAAGGGCGGGACTATAATATAAAGATATATTTAACCAAAGGACTTGTGAAACGGGGTTTTTAATGAATATTTGGGAAAATAATTACTTTGGTTAAACTTTATAATAAAGGGGTTTTTGGGGTATTTATAAAAAAGGAGTTATATACTTAGGATAGGGCGTTTTACTAGGGATTTAGTAAATAGAGTTAAACATTAATATGACAAAGGGACAAGGGAACTCAAAACACTTTGCACATCTAAGAAAGTGACAACTTCTGAAGTAATTTTCAATATCTTATCTTCAACACTTAAACTTAGAATAGCAAGTTATCTTGAGGGATTTTTATGGAATTTTGCATGATTCTCCTAAGTAAAATAGGATTTCACTTAGGAAAAGTTAAAAGTGAATGATTATAATGATGAATTATCTCAAGTCCTTAGGTCTTTTTGATCATTAGGCCGAGGGTCCGGTCCCTCCAAAAGTCAAGGAAATGCCTTGAGCCCCTTTGATCTCCAAATATCTTAGTACTTTGGGGGAAATTAGTAAAACTTTTAAGGGGAAAGTGATGAGGGAGGTTAATGATTTTTGACTTTGCTTTTTGTGACTTTCCAGTGTGTTTCATGGTTCAGTATTTGTCATGAAAGTAAAGGATCAAAAACATGTAGCAGCATCATTCATCAGATAAAAATTTGCAACACCATCTACCTACCCTATCTACTACTACCATTTTCTCTGCTTTATTAGGGTGCATTTAGACTTGCAAACCCTTTTCA
Organism: Pinus albicaulis; assembly: GCA_034641835.2. Lineage (NCBI taxonomy): Eukaryota > Viridiplantae > Streptophyta > Pinopsida > Pinales > Pinaceae > Pinus > Pinus albicaulis. The sequence goes on along the minus strand of CM076580.1, from coordinate 835,488,131 downwards.
ACCTTTTCTTTTTACATGATAAATCTATCTATTTCTACCCTTATTACATCCAAGGGATCAGATTAAACTATTGAGCACCTTTTATTAACTCTACCTATCTACTTATCTGCCAAGATTAAACTGTTTGGTCAGATATTTATTCTCTATTCTATAACATGAAATTGAAATATGAATGAGTCAAGTTTAAACAGTTTGACTCTTCATAAATTGTGGAAAAAGTTTGACAAGCTGCACACAATTGCTTTATTACAAAAATGAAATAGTAGTGGCATTTGGATTTGCACACTTTCCTTGGTCTATTTTTGTTTGGGGTTCATTTCTTTCACTTTTTTGACCAATTTATTTTTCTTACCCTTTGATTTTTCTTTTAAGGTATACCCTCTTTACATTTTTTTATTTTTTTGATTTTTTGGTTTTTTTCAAGAATATGGAACACCTTTGCTCAATAAAAAGGTTTGAACATATTCCATAGTTCAATCAAGACAATCATGAAAAATGACACCTATTGGTATAGGAGACTAACACCCAGAAACAAGGAAGGTTGTGTACAACCGAGATGTGGTGTTTAGAGAGGTGAAAGATGTTGTTAAACATGAATTCCTACCAAAGGAACCTGAGAAGATAGAGTTTGAGCTAAAGGAGGATGAATCAGACTCTAGAATAGAAGAAGATCGTAAGATGAAGAGCCACAAACTCCAGCTTTGAGAAGATCACTGAGAAAAGAAGGCAAACTGCAGCGTATAGTCCATCCGCTCGTTCGTGTTTGCCTAACTATAACTGAGATGATGAAACCTGCAATCAAGCCGTGAGTGCGGTGATTCAGAGGGATGGAAAACTTGGAAGGAGGCCATGGTTGATGAAATGACATCCTTGCATAAAAATGAGGCATGGGATCTGGTGGAGTTGCCGGCTGGAAGGAAGCCCATTGGGAGAAAATGGGTGTTTAAGAAGAAGATGAATTTAGAAGGCAAGGTGAAGAAATACAAAGCCTGGTTGGTAGCAAAAGGTTATTCCCAGGTGCCGGGAATTGACTTTGGTGATATTTTTTCTCCTGTTGCCAAAGTTACTTCTATTAATTACTTTTATCTGTTGCTGCTGCATTTGATTTTGAGATAGAACAGATGGATGTGAAGATAGCATTTCTTCACGGGGATCTAGAAGAGGAGATCTACATGAAGCAACCTCAAGGTTTTATGGTGAAGGGTAAGAAAGAACTGGTATGCAGGTTGAAGAAGTCTCTGTATGGGTTAAAACAGTCACCAAGGATGTGGTATCAGAAATTTGATACCTATATACGGGGACTTGGCTTCACCAGAAGCAAGGAGGATCAATGTGTTTATTTTAAATTAATTAGTGACCGTGTTATTTATTTGGTCTTGTATGTGGATGATATGTTGTTGATTGGAAATGACAAAGAAATTATCCAAGATTTGAAGACCCAACTGTTCTCCAAATTCGACATGAAGGATCTTGGTGCCGCAAACTATATTTTGGGCATGGAAATTAAGAGAGATCGGGCAAAGAGGAAGCTCTGGTTAAACCAGAGGAAGTATGTCGAGACTATATTGCAGAGGTTCAATATGCAGGATAGTAAACCGGTGAGTGTTCCTATTCTTGTAGGTGCAAAGATTTCTGCTGAACAGTGTCCCAAGACACAAGAAGAAGAGGAGGATATGTCCCATGTTCCATATGCAAGTGCAGTGGGTAGCCTAATGTATGCAATGGTCTGTACTAGACTAGACATTGCACATGCAGTGGGTGTATTGAGCAAGTTTATGTCAAACCCAGGGAAGGAGCATTGGACAACAGTGAAGCGGGTTTTCAGATATTTACGTGGCACTAGTGATTATGGCTTGTGCTACCAGGGAAGACCAGGATTGGAAAGAATGTTGGACATTCGTGGTTTTGTTGATGCAGACTGGGCTGGAGATCTGGACCAAAGAAGATCTACAAGTGGGTATGTGTTTAGCCTATTTGAAGGCGCAGTCAGTTGGATGAGTAAAAGACAGTCTGTAGTGGCTCTTTCAACTACAGAGGCAGAATACATAGCAGCCACTCATGCAAGCAAGGAAGCAATTTGGTTGCAGAGATTGTGTTCAAGTATGGGGTTGGTAAAACAAGCTATAAGGATAGACTGTGATAGCCAAAGTGCAATTCTCTTGGCTAAGAACCCTGCTTATCATTCAAAGACAAAGCACATTGATGTTCAATATCACTTTGTTAGAGATATGGTTGAGGCTAAAAGGGTGTTGCTGGTAAAGGTGGACATTTTGAAGAATGTTGCAGATGCATTGACGAAGTCTGTGAGCACTCAAAAGTTCTCTTGGTGTAGAGAAACAATGGGTGTTGAAGAATTGGCCAAATGAGTAAGCTCTCCTGTGGCCCCCCGTGGAAAGAAAACAACAAGTGGGAGAATGTTGGGTATGTGTTATATTCTTTCCACGATTAGCCCCATGCGTTGTATGTTGCGTCGGGCGTAGCTGGGGGGTCACGAGGGGCGAAGCAGTCCCCACCGTTGGGGTCCGGGGCAGCGCCCCGGCCAAAATTTGTTTTTTGTGCGGACCCACTCATAGGCGGATCCGCCGATGGTTTTGTGCATGGTTTTGCACATGGTTTTGGGGTTCGATGGTTTTCGGCCCCTGGTATTTTTGTAGATCCGGTCAAGGGAACTACGGTTATGTTCTAATCCAGGGTTAATGGATTGGGGTTTATGTATGCTCCGGCATGTATATATATGTGTTGTAACACTAAAAGGAATATAATGAAAAATCAAGCTGGTCGTCCCAATTTGGGATCCAGGGGAAAATATCTGTGTTTATCAGTTTTATGTTTTATACTCTCGCTATTGTTTATTTTCTGTTATAATATTCGTGTGTAGATAATTTCTGTTCAGGGTTAAAACGTACATGTATCTATTTCATGGTTGATGGTGCTTAAAAGTATGGAAAGGGTCCAGTCTGAAAATATGATGAAATGTGGCCTGCAAGTGGTGTCCTAAAGGAAGCTTTGGATCCAGTGTGAAAATTGATGAAACGTGGTCCATAGAGGTGCCGAGGGTTGTAGCCTTCAGTCAGGGGGTTGTAGCTCCCTTCCAGGTGAGGCTGGTAAACGAGATCAGGGGGTCGTAGCTCCCTTCCAGGAGAGGCTGGTAAACGAGTCAGGGGGTTGGAGCTTCCTTCCAGGAGAGGCTGGTAAACGAGCGCAGGTGGGTGCCTACGTGCTAGTAGAGTCTGCACCAGCACATATGTTGTAAGATGTTTTCTCTATAATAAAATATTGAAGGCTGAGCAACTGCAGTGGTGGTTTTCTCCCGACTTGGGTTTCCACCTAAAATCCTGGTGTTCATGTGTGATTCTTATGTGTGATGGTTTATTCTGTTCTTACTGCACATGTTTACTGTTTATTGAACATCTAATGAATGAATGATGGAATGATATAAGTGAAGAATTAATGGAATAATTAGATCTCTGTGTATACGCGAGTTTTATGAAGGGTATCCGCGTGTATACGCTAGTTGGATTTAGCAAAGTAGCGTATGGGTTTTAGAGAGTGAAAAAGTAAAAGGTTTTGATAAAGTCCTAAATACTGATTCACCCCCCTCTTAGTATTTTTCCCAACAATTTCCCAATACCCCTTCCTACGCGGCACATATTTGGAAATTGAAACAAAAGCACCAAATTCTCATTCTTCATCTCATTCAAGCCAGCAAAGACTTTGAAACACCATGGAGACGGACACCGACACATCATATGAACAAGACAGTGATTCCACCACTAAACTGCATGCACCAAGAAGGCATTCAGGCAGCATAAGAAGTATGAAAAACTCCAAAGCTTGGCCGAAGCTTCTTTGGGTGAGCATAGCATTTGATCAGGGACCTTCAACCCAAATTTCAAGGAATTTGAGAAAAATTTTGTCAATTTTGAATTTTTGGTCACAAAATAGGTTTTTTCGCACAACGCGTAGCGCCACTTGGCGTGCGCTTATAATTGGAACCTCTTCAGGGGGAAAATTTTGCATTTCTAAGTTTTTCATGAAATGTTATGCATGCCTATGGATTACCTAAGGATTTCATCGATTTATGGGTTGCCTAAAGGGTTAAAAACACCCTAAAAATGGCCTTTCTGCCACTTTTTGCACCCACAGGAAGCAGTGTTGGGAGATTGAACCTTTGGAGGGGCAAATGGAAACCAAGTCCAGAAATTCCACTTGGGTTGGAAAGTAGATAGGAATGGATTTCCAGCAAGCTATCCTGCACTCAATTTGGACTTCTGGAAGGTCCTCCAAATCAGCTCCAAACTCGTTCTATGAATATAGATTCCAGGTGTGGCGCATAGAGAATTTTGGTCTATTTTTCACTCAGCAGCTCAGAATTTCGCCTAGTTTTTTCAGTTTCACTTTTTCATGTAATTTTTGATGTACCTTGATGTAATTTCATGTCCATGATGTAATTATGGCACATTTTTACTCATTATAGAAGATTCATTCACTGAAAGGTGAAATGTAAGTGAATGGATCAGTTTCCTAGCATATAGAGGAAAATTGTTTCATGGCCTATTTTCAAGTTCCTAGTTTAGATATGGTTGAAACAGCTCCTAGAATGATGAGCTCGACCCCTAGATGCATGGGAATGGGTTAGTCTTGTCTATATGATGTATTTTCTCAGTGATTTTCAAGGTTGGACATTTGGGATTGCTTGGCACTTCATTGTACATTTCATCTCTACACTTTTGGCAAAGGAATAGACCAGGGTTTGCAGCACTCTTTGGGATCCTTGTGGCTCTGTATTTTGATGATTTTTTTCTCTATGTATCTATAATTTCAATGATGTTTATGTGTACCATTTTAATTCTCCTTTCTTCTTAAATTAAACAAATCAGTGTTAAAGGTGGAATTCATTAGCTTGCTTTGCTCTGCCTTTAGTTTTGTTCAATTTTACATGTTTTCATCTGTTTGAGGAGGAATCTTCAAAACCTCTTTCCCTCTTCAACTCCTCATTGTTCTGATCCATCCATTCACTTGATCTAAATAATAAAAACTATTTCCTTCCTTTCCCCAATCAGAACTCTGCAAAAACTAGGCCTAATCCCCGCACCCAAAACTGCCTTTCCCTTTGATCCAACAAAAACCCCCAAAAACACAATAAAACTCATTTATTTGTATACCTAGCCTAAAATTATCTTTTATTTCAGTCATCTCAAGCCCCATTGATTAATTTTCACTGATATCGACCCGGAGAGAGCCCTCTCCTGTTCTGGTAGGGCTAGCTACCAAACTGATCGTGGTTTGATGTTACCCTAAACTCTGCCTTCTTTCAGCCTGAGGTAGATTTAAGAAATAAAACCTTGGAGCCTGTTTTAAGCCATACAAGCTCTTCTTTAACCTACACACCAATTTTTCTTTCCCTTTGACCTCATATCCTTCTGGTTGTTGCATTTATATCTCTTCCTCCAAATCTACATGGAGAAATGTCGTATTTACATCTAACTGTTTAAGATGTAAATATTCTGCTACTACAAGAATTAAAATAGTTCTGATTGAAGTCATCTTAACAATAGGAGAAAATATTTCATCAAAATCAATACCTTTCTTCTGTGCAAACCCCTTCACCACAAGTCTAGCTTTGTACCTCTGTTTTCCTCCATCTTCTTCCTTCAGCCTGTAAACCCATTTATCCTGCAATGTAGTTTTACCTGCAGGCAACTTGACTATGTCCAAAGTTTGGTTATACATTAAGGAGTTCATCTCTTCTTCCATGGTTAGCTCCCACTTCATCCTGCTTTCAACCTGCATTTCTTCTTCATAACATTCAAGTTCACCAAAATCAGTCAACAATAAATAATATAATGAATGAGAGTATCATTCAGGGGGTCTACTTATCCTGGTAGAGCTTCTAACACCACTTTCAGGTGTTTGAGGTGCCTGTTGCTGTTGTGGTGGTTGCTGCTACTATGGTTGTTGATTATTATTTTAATTTTTCAGTTATCTCATCAAGAACCGTGTATTCCTTGCTTTCTTTTTCCTGTTTCTTTTCCTGCAACTGATTCTTATACAAGACCTTTTAATTGAATATTACATCTCTACTCCTAATGATTTTGTGATTTTCATAATCATATAAGTGATAAAAAAAATCATGAACACCATATCCAATAAAGGTACATTTCTTTTATTTTTCCTCAAGATTTGTTCTATTTTCTTTATTAATATGGACAAAGGCCTCACAATGAAAAGTCTTTAAAAAAGAGTAGTTTACATTTTTACCTGTCCATGCTTCCTCTGGAATACCACCATCCAAGGAATTTGAAGGCCCTCTGTTTATTAGATAAACAACAGTATCTACAACATCTGCCCAAAATTGTAAAGGAAATCCTGCATGCAATCTCATGCAACTTGCACGCTCCATGATTGTTCTGTTCATCCTTTCTGAGACACCATTTTCTTGTGGTGTTCTTGGAACTGTCTTCTCTCTACGAATTCGATGATCTAAACAATACCTATCAAACTCTTTGCTGCAATATTCACCTCCATTGTATGATTTGAGACACTTCAACTTCTTTCCTGTCTCAATCTCAACCAAAGCTTTCCATTTCTTGAAAGTATCAAATACATCAGATTTATTTTGAATACAATAAATCCAAGTTTTTCTAGTTGCATCATCAATAAATGTAACATAATAGCGAGAGACACCGAGATATGATACCTAAGCAGGTCCCCATACATCTGTATGCACAAGCTCCAACTTTTTTCTCTTCTTTTCTTTCCCAACTCTGAGAATTCTGAATCTCTTTTGTTTTCCATAAATGGAATTTTCACAGAAATCCAAATCAACATTCTTCAAACCTGGAAACAAATTTCTTGAAAGAAGAATCTTCATCCCCTTCTCACTCATGTGTCTGAGCCTATGATTCCATAATGCAGCATCTTCTACTTTGGAATTTAAAGCATTAACAGAGTTATAAATACCATTGCATAAATAAAATGTACCAACCTTTTCGCCTTTTGCTATTACCAGGGCTCCTTTGGTGACCTTCCAAGTTTTATCCGTGAAAGTTGTCACACAACCTTCACCGCCTAACTGCTTTGTTGAAATCAGATTTTTCTTCATATCTGGAACATGCCTTACCTCCTTTAGTAGCCATTGGTTTCCATTCTGTTGTTTTACAAGAACTTTACCCATTCCAAAAACTTTACAGGGTTTATCATCACCCAAGTAAACTTGTCCAAAATATCCTTGAACATATTTATGAAAATATTTCTTATCAGGTGTGGCATGGAATGAAGCCCCTGAATCTACAACCCAAGAATCAGTAACATTTTTCAAAGAAAGAATCAAAGCATCTTGTAACACATCACCTGTCACATTTGCTTCATGATTGTTTTCTTGTTGTGTGTCTCCTTATTTTCCCTTCTGATATCTACAGTCTTTCTTTAGGTGTCCTTTCCTTCTGCATTTCCAACACACTATCCCTGATCTAGACTTGGATCTGCATTTTCTTGATTTACTGCGATATCTTGAGCTCTTTCCTCTTTCCATTCTCCTTTCCCTAGACTCTGCACTCAAAGCATTACACAATGTCTCACCGGAGCTTTTCTGTCGCATTTCGTCGCTAAGGATAGCACTGACAACATCATCAAACTTTAAAGTACTAGATCTAGAGACAAAGTTACTAATGGCCATTACTAAACCATTCCAACTCTCTGGCAATGAGCACAAGAATAACAGAGCTCTAAATTCATCATCAAATTTTACCCCTATAGAACTTAACTGAATGGTAATTGTATTAAAATAATTTAAATGGTCTGCAACAGATCCACCTTCTGACATCTTCATGTTAAATAGTCATTTCATAAGAAATACCTTGTTTGAGGCTGAGGGTTTTTCTTATAGTTTCGCCAAAGTCTACATCAAACCCTCTATTGTTGTTTCCTTCGAAATATTGAAGGTGACTAATGCCGTAAGGCACAACCGTATTGTTTCAAGTGCCTTTCTATTGGGAATTTTCCATTCCGCGTCTGTCATGGCCATCGACTTCTTTATTTTTCTGCTTAATGGTAGGTATAGATCTTTCTGATGTAGATAATCTTCCATCTACATCTTTCACAGCGGGAAGTTTTTGCCATTAAATTTCTCGACCCTAAACTTACCGTTTTCTGCCATTTCTCCCACTCGAACCAAGAACCCTTCTTTCGTGTGAGTTTATCACCCAAATATACCTTCATCTCTGATACTAGTTGTTAGAAAATTATATATATTACGGAACAATGCAACATATAAAATATGTGGAAAATAAAATCACACAAAACACATAAAACTAGAGAGACAGAGATATACATGGTTGACCCAGTTTGGGCTACGTCCACCCCGAACAGCCAGTCCTTCCTTTCTATTATCCAACAAAATGAAGAGACAAAACCTACAACAGATCCGCTGTAATATCCTCTATTCTCTCTCACAGTCTCCTTCTTTGTTTCTCTTTCCAAGAATACACATCCAATACACAGCCGCAATACAATACCCTCATAAAAGTGAGGGGTTTCTTTCTAGGGAAAAAAAACCCTAAACTAAACATAACTTCCACCGTCAGATCATTTGCCTAATGAACGACCCATATTGACTAGAAATTACTATACTTTTACAAGGAAATTTTACATCTATTTTTAGCTTCAGGGGTGCTGCCCCCGAAACCCCCCGCTAGGGGGGGGCTCGATAAAGTCGCTATCGTCCCCCCTTTAAGGTACCCCATTTAAGGTACAGGGGTACAATGCTGTGATACAAAGTAAACAAGATAATAAAGCTCCACACCCAACAAATTTAAGGTTAAGATAAGGTTCAGGGTACAGGTTTAGTAAGGTTAAAGTCAAGGTTAAGGTTAGGTTAAGGGTAAATTCAAGGTTAAGGTTAGGTTAAGGGTAAGGTTAAAGTTAAGGTTAACGTTATGGTTAAGGTTAAGGTTAAGGTTATCTTAAGTTAAGGATAAGGTTAAGGTTTGGTCAAGGTTAGGGTTAGGTTATAGTTAAAGTTAAGGTTAAGGTCAAGGTTAAGGGTAAGGTTATAGTTAAAGTTAAGGTGAAGGTTAGGTTAAGGGTAAAGTTAAGGTTAAGGTTAAGGTTAAGGTTAGGTCAAGGTTCGGGTTAGGTTATTGTTAAGGTCACAGCTAGGTGAAGGTTAAGGTTAGGTAAAGGATAAGGTTAGGTTAAGGTTAAGGTAAGTTAACAGTGTAGGTTAAGGGTTTGTTCAAATTTAAGGGTAAAGTTAAGGTCAAGGTTAGGGTTAGGTATAGTTAAGGTTAAGGATACGTTAAGGGTAAAGTCTATGTTAAGCTTAAGCTGAAGGTTAAGGTTAAGGTTAAGGTTAAGGGGGTAAGGTTAAGGTTAAGGTTAAGGGTAAGTTCAAGGTTAAGGTTAAGGTTAAGGTTAGGTTAAGGCTAAGGGTAAGGTTAAGGTTAAGGTTAAGGTAACATTAAGGGTAAATTCAAGGTTAATATTATAGTTAAGGTTATGGTTAGGTTAAGGGTAAAGTTAAGGTTAAGGTTAAGGTTATGGTTAAGGTTAAGGTAAGGTTAAAGGTTAGGTTAATGTTAGAAGTTTAGTCAGGTTAAGGTTAAGGTTACAGGTTTAGTCAGTTTAAGGTTAAGGTTAGGTAAAGTTTAAGGTTATGGGAAGGTTAGGTTTAAAATTAGGTTAATATAAGGTTAAGGTTAAGGTTAAATTTAAGTATAGGTTAAGGTTATGGGAAGGTTAAGGTTAAAGTTAGGTTAAGTTAAGGTTAAGGTCAAGGTTAAGGTTAGGTTAGGTCAAGGTTAAGGTTAAGGTTAAGGGTAAAGTTAAGGTTAACATTAATGTTAAGGGTAAGGTTAAGGTCAGGGTTAAGGTTACGTTAAGGGTAAAGTCAATGTTAAGGTTGCGTTAAGGGTTTGGCCAAGGTTAAGGTTAGGGTTAGGTTATAGTTAAGGTCTAGGTTAAGGTTAAGGTTAAGGTTAAGGTTATGGTTATGGTTATGGTTAAGTTTAATTTTAAGGGTTTGTTCAAGTTTAGGGTTAGGTTATAGTTAAGGTTAGGTTATATTTAAGGTTAAGGTTGATGTTATGGTTAAAGTTAAGGGTAAGGTTACGGTCTTAACCATAACCTTCACTATAACCTACCCTTAACATTAACCTTAACCTTAACCATAAAATTAACCTTAACCTTGACCTTAACATTAACCTTAACCCTAACCTTACCCTAACCATAACCTTAACCTTACCCTAACCTTACCCTAACCATAACCTTAACATTACCCTTAACCTAACCTTAACCTTAACCTAACAGTCACCTTAACGTAACCTTAACCTTAACCTTAACCTTCACCTTAACCATTCACTTTACCCTTAATGTAACCTTAACCTTAACCTTAACCATAACCTTAAGCCTAACCTTAATTATAACCTAACCCTAACCTTGAAAAAACCCTTAACCTTAACCTTAACCTTAACCTTTACCCTAACCTTAACCTTAACCTTAACCTTGAATTTACCCTTAACATAACCTTAACCTTGACCTTAACTATAACCTAACCCTAACCTTAACCTCAACATTAAACTTGACCTTAACTATAACCTAACCCTAACCTTGACCAAACTCTTAACCGTAACCTTAACCTTAACCTTAACCTAACCTGAACCTTGACTTTACGCTTAACCTAACCTTAAATTTAACTTTAAATTAACCTTGAATTTACCCTTAACCTAACCTTTACCTTAACCTTAACATTAACCTTACCTTAACCTAACTTTAACCTTAACCTTAACCTTCAGGTTACAGGTTTAGTTTTTTTTCCTTCAAAGATACACACAAGGTATTTTTTGAGCATTATAAATAAAATTATCTATCTCTATCATTAGCAGAAAATTGTTATGATAAATCTGAAGAACTCATACAATACCTTGTAAACATTGATGAAGATTTAGGAAATTGGCATCCTGAGGATCTATTAGAAGCCATTCATCAATTTCATTCTTAAGATAGCTATCATGACAACCTAGAGGAGGTATTTTGAGGAAGAACCAAATCATGAAATAGAAGAAAAACCATAGGATCTCTCTAGAGGCACAATTAATGATTCACCATCTCTTCTATGTGAGGCTCAAGAAAACATTCAGCCACAAAATCAGCCTTCACAAGAGAGAGAGAACTATTGTACTTCTATCCAAAAAAAGAGAAAAATGCCTCCTCTTTTGACTAAAGAGGAAATCAATGAGATCATAAACATGCAGCCAACCTCTAAAACTTCATGTGAAAAAAAAAATTATGTTCTTTCTCCTACTAATCATATCTACCATAAATCAGAAAGTGAACTTGTAGATCAATTCAAAGAAAAACAGTCTGATATTCCAATTTTCTGATTGGTAACACTACTTATTTTGATGATTTTCCAAATTTTGATCAGTATGATGACAGTCATGTGCTCCAAACATAAGCTAACCTTGCAGAGCCATCAACAATTGATTTGTGGGATGAATTTTACTATCATCAGCTTAAAAAAAAAGTAATCAGAAAATACAACTCACCTATGACACTGATGAGGAAAGCCTTGAAAGTTTAGAAGTAATTGAGGAGTCTCTAAATATTTTCTCTACTTCACTTCAGCCATCAGAAATAACTTTCATGTTATTGGAAATCAACAATCTTTCAATTTTGAGGTTGAGGTTAAGGAGGATGATGAACTTCTTGAGCAAGTTGTTAATAAGAAGCCTTTTTCTGAAATGGTTGAGGAAATCATTTGGGACATGGAATCCTCCTTAACTCCATATTTGCAGCCACAAAGTTCCATTTAATTACAAATTTAAAATGAAGGCCTAGAAGTTGATAATCACATAAGAGTTGTTGCACTACCTTCTCAAGAAGATTTATTCCCAAAGAGTGCTCCTACTCATCAAAATGATGGCCTTCATGCAGAATTCAACTCACTCTGTCAAAGCACATCGGGTTTGTTAGAGGAAAAAATTGCAATGTATGACGAGTTTGATAATGCAGATGATCATGAGGAGGAGGTGGAGTGTCTTTCCCAAAAGAGTCCCAAATTCAGCCAAGTGGAGGAAGAAACAGTCCTGGATCAAGCTCATTTTCTAAATCCTCACATTTAAGTATTGTTTCAATATCCCTTTGCTGATTTATTAGAGACATTTGAAGAGGAAGTAAAATATGTTAAGAGCAGTTTGATGCAAGGTTTAAAGAAAAGTTTAGGCACTACTGTTCCAACACAAGTGAGGTGGGAGTGGCCTTTTGATTTTTTCAAAACCCTCAAAGAGTTGAACCAATATCCCTCATGGAATCATATTCTTGATTGGTTGTATTGGGAAAGAGAGTTCACTAGTTGAATGTATATCATGTATAAGTTAGATTAAGATAGATAGGAATGAAAATAAGCTCAACACTATGAGCATATTTCTAGTTTTTTTAAATGTTGATCCAAAAATAAAAAAAATAAAAACAGAGAAAAGAAGAAAAAGAGGGAAAATTTGAAAAAGAGGTACAACCCCATACCCAAAAAATATTAATATTTAAAGTGTGCAAGCCTAAATGCCACTACTTTTTCAAAAGAAGATCTTGTTCAATCATCTAGCCTAATCATGGCTAAATATGTTTTTGTTTGTTTGTTGATAAGTTAGTGAAAGAGAGCTTGTTAAATCATTCAAACTTGAATTGTCATTAGGAATAGATTAGGAAGAGAATATACTAGTTCTCCATCCTCAAATATAAACCAAAGAGAAAGATGAGTAAGCTTAACAAATGATAAATCACAATCCTCATGATTTTTAGTTTTGTTTTTACAAAAATAATGTTTTTGTGAAGCTTTTCCTAATGCCACAAGCCATGGTAAGTCAGATTGCGTAATCCTGTTTTGAACCATGTTTTCAATTTCATGTCAATAGCTTAGAGAATGAAGTTTTTCAAATAGCTTAATCTTGACAAATGATTAGACTAGGTAGAGAATAAGAGATTTCATTAGCCTAATCTGAACTCTTGGAAGTAATAAGAGTTGAAATAGATAGTCTTTTATGCTTTCAAAATAAAATGATGTCAAGGGTTTTCCAGTCCAAGTGCACCCAAGTTAAGAAAAAATGTTAGGCCAAGTAAGATGGGTAGGTAGGAAAGAGTTGAAGCAAACATGTCTTTTCAAATTGTGAGATAATAGCTTCAAAAAAACATTATTAGATGAAGAAAGAAAGATCTATAAAGTGAAAGTAAGGCACTGCTCTTCAAAGCTCAAAGATCTGAACTCTGAGGTTCTGGACACAGCTCGAAAAAGAGTTACCCTCCCCAAGTGGAGCCACTATTAGTCATCCATAATTTTTACTATATGTAGATGACTACCGATTAGTTCTAGATTTCTAAAAACAATATTCCTGAATATTGTGAGTTTTAGAATTATCATTGCCTTCATTATCCTTAGAACAATTTTTTCACTATTCTACTATTTGGTCATTCCATGGTCAACCTACCACTTCTAAAACACCCATCATGGGCTTATGCCACTCATCTACATCCTATTTTCCCACCTATAACCTCATCACTATGATTTTTCCTTACCCATAACTCCATTTTCTATCTAGGGTTTCCTACAAGCCTAACTCATGCCCATGATCCCCAAGTTCCTCAAGCATTGATGGTCTCTAAAATATCTCTGTAGACTCTTTAGATATATCAAGTGAATTGGATTTTGGATCTTCAATACACCACTTTGTCAATACTCCGTTTTTACACTTGAAGATTCCAATCCAATTTTCAGTCAAATAGAGGTCAAAGAATCCCCACTAGGTCAATTAGGGTTTCATGTGTTTCAAGGTCAGCATCTCCAAAAAGGCTACCATTCAGCTTCAAAGTCTACACATAAGGTAATGGGCTATCTTGACACTGTTGTAGAAGTAATAAGTGGCCAAATAGTAGAAGAAATTGATAAGGTAAGAGGTCTGCTACTCAATGATGACATCTTGCAGCAAGGGGGACATGAAAACTAGGGATTTTGAGTGAAATTTTCTTGGTTTTGTTGTTATGACATCCCTCATCGAGCTGGGATGTCTGATGATAAGGAGCTTTATTCTGCAAAGAAAACACAATAAGGATTGTATATACTTTCAAAGCCCCTTTTTCACCTATCATGACCCTTGAAAAGGCTAAAAATCCACCTTTTGGCTTTAAAAGTGCCCATTTTAACATATCGGGCCTCTAAGCACTTTTTGAGTTAAGCCCTTAGCCCCCATCTCTCATATGACCTTGCTTTGTGTTGGACGGCTAAAATTTCTTAAGCCCTCTTCAGCTATCGAACTTCACTGGTTCCTATCTCCACACATTTTCTCTTTTGTTTCACCGCTGAGGTTCATCTTTGCCGAAGAGATCCTGACCATTGATCTCTGCAGATATAATGGTCATCGTGCTTCACCCATCCATCACACATTGCACTTCACTTCATTCAAAGTTCTCGTTCCCAAACTCTTCTTCGTTGATCTTAGAGTCGGTATCTTCATCCCTCCGTCAGAGATCAAATGTCTCTTGTTGCATTTCATTTTAGGTGTATCATTCATTTCAGTCAGCTGCATTCCATTGGGAGCATGGATCATCTGATGGAAGGGTCTTGTCTTTCATATCCCTCATGTCTTGTACCTGTTGGCCTAGTTCTGTCTATCAAAATCATTTACAGTCATGTTTGGCCTCCTTTTTTAAAAAGAGTCATTTTAGGGTTTTTAGTCTCATTAGGTCTAGGGTTTCATTAATTTAGTCTTCAGAATGTCTAATAATGTCAGTAGGCACATGAGAAACCTCAAATAAGGTATCAGTGCAAAAAATTTCATCGTCATAATGCTTGATAGTGATTTTTCTTCAAAACTCTGTTTTGAAGAAAAAATGTCTATTTTATCTTTTTTTAATAAATGCAATGTAATTTTTAAGTTCTTCAGTTGTAAAGTACTCCATGCACAGCCCTGGTCACCTTTGCCAAAACCCCATGCCAGCTATCCCTACAAAGACAGACAAGAAGTTCTTCATCAGTCCAAAAAATAAAAAGGAAACAAAACAGACTTCATTTAAAAGTGTCAAAGTCTGCAACATTAGAAAGTGGGTTTGCCCAAATGAAAAATAAAATTATTTGATATATATAAGATATTTTCATATTCAAACCCCATTCACATGCTAAGAGACAAGAGTGATGCCAAGAAAAATCGTGGAGGAGCAAAGCCAGTGTTTGAAGTTTGAACTGTGTGTAATTTGTGGTCGCGGCGCACTGGCTGAGCGCGGCGCATAGGGCTGCTCTGCGCAATGTATTTTTGAACTAGCGCGACACATACAAGGGTCGCAATGCACTGGGCCACTATTGCAGTGCACAGGGCCGAAACACAAAAATTCTTGCTATCTCTCTCAATCATCAAAACGAAGTGGTCTCCTTTTCTCCAAGTAAGTTTATGTGACTTTGTAATTGTCATTAACCCATGTTTGGTGTTGTTTGAGTTTGAATATGAGAGTTTGAATGCCAAAAATATAAAACCTATTCTCTTGTTAATAATTTTTCCCTTAGGGTTTTAAAGTTGGTGTTTTAAAAGTAATTTTGTGCCACATACTCCATCCCCCTCACTGTTATCTCATCACAACCATTGTTCACATTATATCCCAAGTCACTAATTCCTAAGCCCCATTTCCCTATCCCAAGTCATTTCATCTCACTCTCATTCTGCCTTTCCCATCTCACTTATAAAAAATTCCCAAACCCCAAGTTTCCCAAACAACCAATTGGTTGTCCCTACACCTCAGATATCACTTGATTGAGGTCCATTGCTCCTACTGCCCTATTTCTCCACGGTCCCTCTCTTACCACCATATATTTGGCAATTGAAATAAAACACCAAATTCTCATTTTCATCTCAGACAAGCCAACATAAACCTTGCATGGACATCATGGAGATAGACATTGATACATCATATGACCCATATAGTGATTCTACCACTGAGCTACGTGCACCTAGAAGGCGTCGTTAAGGTGGCAGACATGTGAGAGAAGAACCCACCTCATTGAATCAATTGCAGGCTTGCCCATTTTCCATGGCATATTTTCGAGAGCAGTCATGCTATCAGTATTGTGAGATGATTTCTAGGATCCATCATCATTAGGATTTGGCTCGTTTTTTTGTATTGCATTAACATGATGGTCGGGTAACTCTTGCTGGTGTAAATTTCACTTTGACACCGGAAACCATCTCTCAAGCAACCAAAATACCGAATGTGGGTGAATAGTGGAACAAAAGACAGTAGGTGGAAAAAGTGCATTATGAACCATATATCAGGCCTAGCTTTGTGAGACAACTCAACAGGGTGTTCCCATTCTGGTTTCTAAAGGAATCCTATGCGCCCCTGATGAAACCTATTATCAGATATTTCAGTTGTGAGGGCCGGTTTTCACTCCTATATGCCTACCATATCAGGTTATCGATGCATTTCACAAGGGAGAGGATGATTAAAATCCCTTATTGCATGTGCCGGAATATCGAGAGGATGACCACTCTTGTGCAGAAGAAAACTCCCGAGCAGCAGTACAACAGTATTTATCACTATGCACTCATCAAAATCGTGGTTGTACATCAGTTTGGATTGTAGGGTATTTCATGGGAGGATTTCATTTCCCATGAATTCTTCATAGCTCCTCAGGTTCCTCTGAAGATTGTTCATGAGCCAGGTGAACCTTCACATCAGCCTGAAGGTCACGAGACTGAGCTTATCAGTGTGCCAGTGTTTGTTACTTATCAGAGAGGCACCAGAGTATTATTTGCAGCAGCCCGACGAGTACTATCTCCACCTAGGGTGGAAGGGGTCTTGTTGTCATCATCAGTAGCATAAGTATAGGTACAGGATAGAGGTAAGAAGGCTATGCAGGATGAGGGACCTTCAGGAGGCGAGGATACTGATTTTGTACTCATTGATCAGGATTTGATCTCTCCAAGCTCAAAGTTGAGAGAGACTATTCAGGAGCAGAAGGAGGAGATTGACACATTGACCGTCAAATTACAAAGAGCCCAATGGATCATAAATTACCTGGAGCAGTGAAACAAACAGTTGGAAGATCAACAAACAATCATGGAGTTGCAAAACATCCGTGAAAACCGGCAAGCTGCCCAAAGAAGCCAAATAGAGATGACACCCACTGAGCGGGAGATTGAGGCTGATAGAGAGACTTGGCTTGAGAGGGTCAATATTCATCTTGAGAATCTGTTGGAGAAGGAAAACAAGGAAAAAAACATGCTTAGGCACATGAAGAACCATTATTGGGCGCGAAATCATGTTTGCAAAGCGAGGATCAAGATCCTAAAAACAAGACTAAAGAAGGCACTAAAGCATCGCAAAAGGCATGATAGACTCCAAATTTTGGCCGAAGTTTCTTTGGATTAGCATAATGCTTGATGGTGGAAATTCAGTCCAAATTTCAAGAAATTTGGGAAACTTTTTGTGAATTTTGAATTTTTTGGCCTTAACACAGATTTTTCTGCCCGACGCATAGCGCCACTTGGCGCGCGCTTATAATTGGTAGCTCCTTTTGAGGAAAAATTTGTATTTCTAGATTTTTCATCAAAATTTATGCATTCCTACCCATTAAATAAGTATTTTGACAAGTTTTGGGTTGCTTGAAGGGTCAAAAACACCTCAAAAATGGCCTTTCTGCCACTTTTTGGACACACATGAAGCAATGTTGGGAGATTTGATTTTTGGAGGGGAAAATGGAAACCAAATTCAGAAATTTCACTTAAGTTGGAAAGTAGACAGGCATATATTTCGAAAGAGCTATCCTACACTCAATTTTGACTTCGTGAAGGCCCTCAAAATCAGCCTCAAAGTGGCGATATGCATGGAGATTTCAGGCACGGCGCATTGGGAAATTTGGCCTATTTTTCACTCAATAACTCAGTTTTTCGCCTAGTTTTGGCCAATTTGACTTTTTATCTTCAAATGTACAACTCTTGATGTAAATTGATGTAATTTCATGGTTTTGATGTAATTTTGATTAATTTCCACTCATGTAAGTAGATTCATTCACCAAAAAGTGAATTGTAATTGAATGAATTAGTTTCCTATCTTATAGAGGCAAGTTGTTCCACTGCCTATTTTCCAGTTCTTAGTTTAGATCTTGTTAAAAAAGCTCCTAAAATAGTGATTTCGACCCCTAGAGGCATGGGGATGAGTTATTCTTGTCTATATCTTGTAGTTTCTCAGTCATTTTCATGGTTGGACACTTGGGATTGCTTGGCACTTCATTGTACATTTCATCTCTGCAATTTTGGAAAAGGAATAGACCAGGGTTTGCAGCACTCTTTGGGATCCATGTGGCTCTGTGTTTTGATGGTGTGTTTCTCTATGTGATTTTAAGCTCACTGATGTTTTATGTGTATCATTTCCCTTCTCCTTTCTTCTTAAATTAAACAAACAAGTTATAAAGGTAGAATTCATTAGATTTCTTTGCTCTGCCTTGAGTTTTGTTTAATTTTCCATGTTTTCATCTGTTTGAAGAGGATTCTTGAAAGCCTCTTGCCATCTTCAGCTCCCCACTTGTCTGAACTATCCATTCATTCAATCAAAATCATCAAAACAATTGCCTTCCTTGCCCCATTCAAAACTCTGCAAAAACTAGGCCTCATCCCCAGACCCAAAACTGCTTTTCCCTTGATTCCGAAAAAACACCCAAAATCAAAATCAAACTCCTTTACTTATATACCTAGCCTAAATCAGCCTTTATTTCAAGTCATATCAAGCCCCATTTATTATCTTTGCTGAGATTGACCCGGAGAGAGCCCTCTCCTGATCTGGTAGGGCTAGCTACCAGACTGAGCGTGGTTTGATGTTACCCTATACTCTACCTTCCTTCAGCCTGAGGTAGATTTAGGTAATAACAGTTGATATTCCAATATTCTAATATAATCTCCACCGTTGATCTACGTAGATCAAACAGTCCCCACCCCATCAGTGATCGCTTGTCGCTTTTTCCAAGTTACCGCTTCCAAGTTTTCGGTTTCATCGATGGTTGATCCTCCGATAAGATTTGGACCATCCATTCCCCAAGATCTGATGGCCATTGCATCACTCCATTGCCTTGACACATCGCATCGAGGTTCACCCCTTCCCTTCTCCGCCAATGATCATCCCCCGCCGATGGAATCCTAGCCATTGATCTCTCCCAGATCCAATGGTCCTTGCTCTGTCGCACTTCACCCTTTCCCTTCTGCCTTCCCTTCTCCACCGATGATCATCCCCCACTGATGGAATCATAGCCATTGATCTCTCCTTGATCCAACAACTCTCGCTCCATCGGCATATCACAATCGTTCCCTTCTTGTTTCCTCCTCCCGTCTATCTAGATCTCTGATATGTGAAGCCCCGATTCAATCACAGTTGTCCATTTATTTAGATCCAACGGCCCATAGTACTCCCACATTTTCAACCCTGCCCTTTCCATTCTCCTTCATCGCCATATCCTGACCATTGATCCTCATGATCCAACGACTCCCATTTATCCCCTATTTTCAACTCCACCTAATAGCTTTTCGCTACGCGACAAAACTGATGATGTCATCTGCTGGGTCCTACCTTTCTTCCTCCTACACATCCTTTCTCCCTTCATGTTTGATCTCAGCCATTGATCTCCCAGATTTGATGATCTATAATTTTTTTTGTTCCCAATCCACCAAAATGATTTAACACCCAAATTCAATGAGAAATGGGTGGTTTTGTGAGGACACGTGTCACCCACCTAACTGTATCGTGTTCATTTCTCTTATTACTGCTTACCGCCTCCCACCAGCGTGAAAAGCACTCCGATTTTTGCAAAACTGCCTTTGCATAACTTTGTGCCAAATCATATTTAAGACATGTTTTTGCCATGGAAATTCCTCTGTTACATTCCCTCCGCATTTCTCCTCTACCTTCACCCGAGCTTTCTGAAGAAGTTTACCCATCATCGCAGGATTTATTTAACTGGTTTTTTGTCTGTGCAGGTTTTCATGACATTTTAAGTACACATGCGGTCTCATAGCCAATCACAGTGGCTTGAGGCTGAGGATGGCGATCCTCCATGCCCAGGATGTAGAGAAAAAATATACAGAGGGCCAATTCCACATCCAATTCAATGGATCATGACCATTGGACATTGTATAAGACCCTCCAACGTAGAAGGCCAACTCATCCACTACCAGCAGTGCTGAACCTTCTAGCACAAAAGACCAACCCTTCCCACGACTAATGATGTCTCTTTCTCCAGTAGTGGTAATGGCTCTACCTCATCAAACATCAATGATATTCACGATTGGACCTGTGTTGCCTTTTTACCTTATGTTCTTTTCACTTCGTCATTTTAGGCGAAATCATTATTTCACTCCTGCAGTTTTTATGTTCATATTAGTAAATTGTTTACATTTCAGTTAGAAATAGCTTTAGGCCTACGTTTTAAGATGATGGGAGGAAATTCTATCTTTTCATCATTTTTTTTTTTTGATTTAGACCTTAAACAACATACCAACACATAAGGAAGATATTTTCCCAAAATATATTCTCGTGCATAGGAATCAAAGGTTATAAAAACAGGAAGAAAACATTAACAAAAGGTTCCATATTTTCCAAAGGACGGACTAACTTGAGTATTCTGTATGTATTTTGTATGAAATTTGATAATGGATGTTTGAAAATCCCGTAGGGATTCAGCAATAACAAGTTTTGCTGGCATTGGGGATTCCGCTTTGGATTATTCACAGTATGTAACTCTTCTCCATGTTTTTTAATACAAATGTTAATTTTGTATCTCTCTACATTTATTGTATCTAATGCTCTGGAATGCGAGTGCTCCCATCCTTAAATGTGAATTTATCATAGCTGATACTCATATTTACTTATCTATAATGCTTTAAATATGGCTGAGGCATGATACTTTGTTTCATTTTCTATCTCTTCCGTCGTTCTTCCGATACTAGCTACAATGGATTCTTATCTTTGAACGAGCCCAGATATATGGATTCTTATCTCTGAATAAACCCAGTATATATGGATTCTTATCCTTGGATAAGCCTGGTTATAGTTGATATATTACTCCATCTTTTGCGATAGTCATCGCTTATATATAACTTTATAACTGTGTATTCATTTTAGAAGTCAGCCCCCTTTACAACATTATGTTTTAAAACTGTCTGATGCATTTACTTATTGCAGTTTGTACTTAGTTTCTGCAGTTTTCGTAGTTGTTGTTTTTAACTTTGGGGTTTTGGTTCCACCCTTATTAAAATCATTAATCTGAGTGATAGTTGCATGAGAGCCAAACATTTCCAGCTATAGTCAGTTGAGTCATATGCTCCTTGCATTTAAGATTTCCTAGGCACTCGTCTTTATACAACTCAAGGCTGTCTCTAGGAGCTACAACATATTTCTGGCGCCATTGCCGGGGAAAGAATTTAAAGAACTAAATCCCTGGGCCTCAACAAATATCATCCACCCTTTAGAATAGGTGAGCAGGAAGGGTTGGTAGTTGTAGATCCCTCACCTTGGTGACTCCACTGTCATTCAAAGATAAATCCATTTGCAGTCCTGGCTTCCCGAAAGCCACATCTGAGGTCAAATACATCCCAGTTGAGAACACCTTTAGTGTATGATCCAAAGAATATTTTGCACAAGAGAAGTTGGAGAGAAATAAAATCATATTATGCATATATTCCTAGATTCTCCCTGGAAGACTCTCCATCCTCCTCTCAGTTAGCTCAATATCAAGGTCATGATTCTATTGTAAGAACCCTTGACTATACTTCAGATAGCCCCTCCCTAGAAAATATTGAAGTCAAATATGAGGCTAAATTTGTAGATACCACGAGTTTCTTTCTTTCTGCATCCCATTCTTGAAGCCAAAGAAGTTAAAGAAGTCACAGAGGTTTCTTCTCATATTTTTGCAGTTCAATCAAACCCTCAAGTTGTTGTTCAATATATCCCCATTGTCATACATACTTCTCTTCCACCACCTCCTATTACACATCAGACTCTCCCGCCACCTCCACAACCTCCGATGGTTGTTCCTAGCTTGCTACTGAACAAATATCCCCCCCTGGAATTGCCTCAGATCCTGAATGACATGCCTCAGGATTACCTAAAGATCCTACCTCATTTCAGTGGAGAAAATGATACTGAAGCTCAGAAACACCTAGAATTTTTCTGCGCCTTCACAAAAAATTTCAATGTTGAACATCTAGATGTGGTGTTGAGATTTTTTATCCAGTCTCTAGATGGAGAGGCCAGAAAATGGTTTAAGACCTTGGGGGACTGCTCCATTAATAACTGGGAGGAAATGGAAAATTCCTTCACGAAGAAATGCGGAGAGAAGAAGGACCAAGGATATTGTCTTACAAAATTCAATGCGGTTAGAAAGAGACATAATGAATATGTGTCCAAATTCATCAAGAGGTTTAATAAATTATATATAAGTCTCCCAGTCGAAATGAAGCCTCACCATATCGCTGCTAAAGTGGTGTTTGTAGCAGCCTTTGAGTCAGAATTCAGATTCTCTTTAAGAGAATGAAAGTTGGCTACTCTGGATGAAGCCCAGACTGATGCATTGGAAGTGGAAGCCAACTTTTCTTCTACAGGTAAAGCAAAAGGGAGGTCAGACCATGATGCTAGGTGGAGAAGGAAAGAAGAAGTGTCTACCTCAAGTCAAGATAGAGAGGTAGAATATTACAAAATAGAGGAGATGAGCAAAATGATCAAGAACCTTTCAAGAAAGCTCGTGAAGCTTGAGCTCGAGGAAAAGAACTCATCCTACAAGCCATTCCAAACTGCTCCAAACAGAGGATTTAACCCACAATATAGAAATCCTCCTCTTCAAATATTGCAAAGAGATCGGAAGGAGCGACAGGATCACATATAGCCTCCGCTGTATCTAGAAGGGCAGATGCATGGCCCTACCAAAGACATTTCGATCTAAAAGAAGATCAATATCTTTCTTACTCAGAAGGCGATGAAGTTGAGTCTTCTTTTCAAGAAGGTGAAGGAGTGGAGCTTTCCTTGCAAGAAGAAGAAGAAAAAACAAGGGCTGCTAAAGATCTAGAGATCGATGATTACTGTAAACAATTTGTAGACTTCATGCAATCATAGTCTCATAGAAAATATGATCTTAGGTCCTCTAGAAAGAGAACCTGCACGTAAGAACAAGAATAAGAGATTCCTCAGAAGGATTTAGTTGTTCAGAATGTTGGAGATAATGGTAAGAAACCTGTGACCGAACCTTTGCATCCTAATGTCTCTGTTCCATCTTCTTCTAATATAGTCCCCAACTCAATTGCAAAAGTCAAGCCTATCCCAAAGGAATAAAAACCTGCAGCCGAGAGTAAAGAGCCAAAGGAAAGTCTCGTAGAGAAACCTCCTCCTATGTTTAGCCTTTAGAAAGAGATGGAAAAAGTAAAAATTCACATCCCTTTGACTGAACTACTGAAATAGCCAGCCTACCAGTCTCAGGTGTCTTCTTTCATGCTTCCTCAGGGAGCAGCCCCAATCCCAAATATTTAAACCTCCAGGAAGAAAGGCTTATGGTCATTTTTGGTCCGCATGTTGAGGAGTTATATTATTTAACTCCTCCTTTCTATGTCTCTTTAGTAATTCATGATTTTTTGTTGCACAACTGCATGCTATATTCCGAAGAATCCCATAACTTGTTACCTCTATCGGTGATGGAGAAATTGGGGTTGCAGATCACTCACCCATATAAGGATCTCTACTCTTTTAATTATAAAAGTGTCAAATGTTTGGTGATGATCAAGGATATGGCCATAAACCTAGCCCAAATCCCAGCTAAAAACGTGGTAATGGACATAGTATTGGCTAACATCCCAGCTCGGTTTGGGATGCTGTTATCTATATCATGTGGTACAAAAATCGGAGGATCTATAAATATATACCTAACCTATGTGACCATCCCTGTGTTTGGAGCCCAAGAAAGGAGATTATACTGGGAAGCAAGTTTTGTGAAGATGTTCACTAAAGCTGGTAATTCAGTAAATTCACCAGTCTACAACAAAGAGGGTGAGTTTTCTTGTGTAATTCTTGAGGAAGACCAAGATTACTTGCAGGAGCCATCTTTCTGTCAAGTAAAGACCGAGCAGTCCTCAAGTAATGAAGAAGGTGGGGTTTGCCCCTTGCACTTTGATGGAGCCAACTCAAAGGAAGGGAATGGAGCTAGGATTCTCCTGATCTCCCCTACTGGACAATTGGTCCCATTATCCTTCAAATTGGAGTATTAAGCCACGAAAAATGTGGCTGAATATGAATCATTTCTCCTGGGTCTACAAACAGAAAATAATATGAATATTCATAGCTGGAATTTTTTGGGAAATTTAGAACTGGTGATGAGACAAGTAAGAAATCAATGTCAAGCTAAGCACCCATGACTGAGGGCTTACAGAAATGAGGAAGGTCATGAACAAACCATTTCCTTTTTTAGCCAAGTGCTTCACGACGCTAAGCCAAAGTATAACATCATGGAGAAACAGGCTTATGCTAAAGAGAAAGATATGCAGGTCGGAGATCTGGTGCTAAGATCGGATATAAGAAGTGTTGAGAAAGGAAAGCATGGAAAGTTTGATCCTCTATGGTTCGAACCTTTAAAAAATTTTGAAGAGGGAGGAAACAACACTTTTAGACTAGAAAATTTGTAGGGTGATTTGCACGAAGCCCCTGTGAATGGGAAATTCTTAAAACCATTTTTATAGTATTGATTCAGGCTGAAAGGTCTGTTGTATGATATTGTACATTATTCAATTTCTTTTATTATGATGTTTTATGTTTTGATTTGTCATGAAGAAAGAAGAGAAGGCATCAAGGGACTATGTTCGCAAGAATAAAGCTAACAACCAATCTGCAAAGTTCTCGACACGTTCGAGGACAAATGGGTCATCCCCAAGTGGAGACAATGTTGTTATGACATCCCTCATCGAGCTGGGATGTCTAATGATAAGGAGCTTTATTCTGCAAAAAAAATACAACAAGGACTATATAGAATGTCAAAGCCCCTTTTTCACCTATTGAAACCCTTGAAAAGGATAAAAATCCACCTTTTGGCTTTAAAATCGCTCATTTGAACATATCGGGCCTTTAAGTGCTTTTCGGATTAAGCCCTTAGCTCCCATCTCTCATATGAACATGATCTGTGTCCGACGGCTAAAATTTCTTAAGTCCTCTTCAGCCATCGGACTTCACGTGTTCCTAACTCCACACATTTTCTCTTTTGTTTCACTACTGAGGTTCATCTTTTCTGAAGAGATCCTGACCGTTGATCTCCGCAGATCTAATGGCCGTTGTGCTTCGCCCATCCATCGCACATCGCACTTCGCTTCATTAAAAATGCTCATTCCCAAACTATTCTCCGTTGATATGTTGATCTTCTGCGATAATCTCCATCATTGATCTCTGTAGATCCAACTGTCCCTGACCTATCGGCGATCACTCATCGCTCTTTCCAAGTTCCCGCTTCCAAGTTTTCGGTTTCGCCGATGGCCGATTCTACGATAAGATATGGACCGTCCATTCCGCAAGATCCGATGGCCATTTCATCGCTCCATTGCATCGACGCATCGCATAGGGGTTCACCCCTTCCCTTCTCCACTGATGATCATCCCCTGCTGATGGAATCCTAGCCATTGATCTCTCCCAAATCCAACGGTCTTCGCTCCGTCGCACTTCGCCCTTTCCCTTCCACCTTCCCTTCTCTGCTAATGATCTTCCCCTGCCAATGGAATCCTAGCCATTGATCTCTCCCAAATCCAATGGCTCTCGCTCCATCAGCATATCACAACCGCTCCCTCCACGTTTCCTCCTCCCGTCTGTTTGGATCTCTGATATGCAAAGCCCCGCTTCAATCGCAGTCGTCCATTTCTCTAGATCCAACGACCCATATTACTCCTGCATTTTAAACCCTGACCTTTCCATTCTCCTTTATTTCCATATCCTGACCATTGATCCTTGTGATCCAATGGCTCCCATTGATCCCCTCTTTTCAAATATGCCCAATAGCTTTTTGCTACCAAATAAAAATGATGACGTCATCCGTCGAGTCCCACCTTTCTTCCTCTTGCACATCCTTTTTCCCTTCGTGTTTGACCTCACCCATCGATCTCCCAAATCTAATGGTCTAGAACTATTTTCATGCCCAATCCACCAAAATAATTTAATGCCCAAATTCAATGCAAAATGGGAAATTTTGTGAGGAAACGCGTCACCCACCTAGCTGTATCACATTCATTTATGTTATTACCGCTTACCACCTCCCACCAGTGTGAAAACCACTCTGGTTTTCGCAAAACCGCCTTTTCATAAATTTGTGCCAAATCTGATTTAAGCCATGTTTTTGCCATGGAAACACATCCACTGCATTCTTTGCCTCCGCACTGCTCCTCCACCTTCACCCGAGCTTTCTAAAGCAGTTTACCCCTCATCGCAGGATTTATTTAACTGGTTTGCTGTCTGTGGAGGTTTTCATGACATTTTAAGTACACGGGCCATCTCATAGCCAATCACAGTGGCTTGAGGCTGAGGATGAAGATACTCCACACCCAGGAAGCAAAGAAAAAATATGAAAAGGGTCAATTCCATGTCCAAGTCAATGGATCATGACCATTGGCCATTCTATAAGATCCTCCAGCGCAGAAGGCCAACTCATCCACTACCAGGAGTGTCGCACCCTCCAGCACAGAAAGCCAGTCCCTCCCATGACTAACGATGTCTCTTTCACCAATAGCAGCAGTGGTTCCACCTCATCAAACATAAATGATAATTCATGACTGGGCCTGTGTGGCATTTTTACCTTATGTTATTTTCATTTTTTCATTTCGATTGAAATCCTTATTTCACTCCTGCGATTTTTACTTTCAGATTAGTAAATTGTTTACTGTTTCAGTTACAAATGACTTTAGGCCTGCGTTGTAAGATGATGGCAGGAAGTTCTACCTTTTCATCATTTTTTTTTTTGGTTTAGACCTGAAACAACATACCAACACGCGGGGAAGATATTTTCCCAAAATATCTTCTCGTGCATAGGAATCAGAGGTTATAAAAACAGGAAGAAAACACTAACAAAAGGTTCCAGATTTTCCAAAGGAATGACTAGCTTGAGTATTCTGTATGTATTTTGTATGAAATTCGATAATGTATGTTTGAAGATCCCGTAGGGACTCAGTAATAAGAATTTTTGTTGGAATTTGGGATTCCGCTCTAGATGATTCACAGTTTGTAACTCTTCTTCATGTTTTTTAATACAAATGTTCATTTCATATCTCTCTACATTTCTTGTATCTAATTCTCTGGAATGTGAGTGCTCCCATGTGTAAATGTGAATTTACCATAGCTGATACTCATATTTAATCATCTAAAATGTTTTAAATATGGCTTAGGCATGATAATTTGTTTCATTTTCTATCTCTTCTGCCATTCTTCTGATACTAGCTACAATGGATTCTTATCTTTGAATGAGCCTAGATATATGGATTCTTATCTCTGAATAAGCCCAATATATATGGATTCTTATCCTTGGATAAGCCCAATTATAGTTGATATCTTACTCCATATTTTTCCATATTCATCTATCATATATAACTTGATAACTGTGTATTCATTTTAGGAGTCTCCCCCCTTTACAACATTCTGTTTTAAAGTTGTTTGATGCATTTACTTATTGCAGTTTGTACTCAGTTTCTGCATTTTTCCTAGTGGTTTTTTTTAAATTTGGGGTTTTGGTTCCACCCTTATTAAAATCATTCATCTGAGTGATAATTGCATGAGAGCCAAACATTTCCAACTGCAGTTATTTGATTCATATGCTCCTTGCATTGAAGATGTCCTAGGCGCTAGTCTTTATACAACTCAAGGCTGTCTCTAGGAGCTACAATAGGTTTCATGACTTCCATGGTTAAATCATCAACAAAGCTCATATCCTGATGCACCTACACCTTGCCATATCCTTAATATACCTTCATAAGCACTTTCCATCATTCCTATCCCTCAAACTCATCATTTTTTCTACAAAACCTAGTCTATTGCCACAATTTGACACTTTTTGAGACAGGGCCTGTGTTTTTCGCTTTTGTACACCTTCCCCTCACTCAATACTTTTTTTTCCACTTTCCCCTACCTCTAACATCTATCCCTATACCCAAAAATTTCCCCAAGAATTTATACAACCCTTAACCCCTTCATTTCCCTCCCTCTACTAGGCAGTCCTAAATCCCCTACACCAAACCTGAATTTCCTCTTCCAACTAAGCTAGGGTTGTTTCGGGGAAAAACATCCTAGAGGTTTGTTGGGTAAAAACCTCCACAGATCAAGGCATGCTATTCAGAATGACTCACACACAACCACACTTAAATGCTAAAAACTAGCTAACAACGATAGTAGAACTCACCCGTAGTCCTACGTTCGATGTAGATCCTGCTGGGTCCAAACCCCCAACAACCCTTCTTCCTCCTTAACCTAGAAAACAAGAAATAACATGCATGGAAACCAAGTTGTACAACATATATTTCTCCTAAACGTTAGTGTAATCTATGTGAAACATTATATAAACCATAATAAATGCCTAATAATCAATCTTTTCACATATGTAAATAGATATTAACACGTAAGTTCAGGAACAAGATGGTTCTTCATTATTACAAACAGCATGTACAGAAATAAAAGTGGATATATCACCTGAATCCTTCCATGATATTCGAACAGACCGTCGTCCGGATCCATCCTGCCCTTGCCTCGCTAAGATACTTTCAAGACTTATGCACTCGATATGGCATATAAATGGATGAACATCTCCAGGAAACAAGGGTTTCCTGTAAAAATATGGGAAAGTGTAGGAGGCACGGGAATTAAGACTTGAATTGGGATTCCAACAGAGTATAATATCTATAAAATTTCTCTCTCCCTTAGGCCATACACATGAGGGGATTTTATAATCCCTCAAAGTAGTTTCAATCAGTTGGAAACAGTTGGCCACATACTGGGGTGGTTGAAATACTGGAGTAACCATCAACCCAGCCCGAAAATAGGGAATTTTTATATAATTTTTAATGATTTTAATGGCATACGAGGAAAATTACATGTGGACTCACATATACACGCGGAAAATTCTGGGCATAACTGCGTATGGGATTTTTAACACTGTTTTTTATGAATTTTGTTCAAGTCTGTGGGAATGGGTGCCCAAGGCCATAGAGACAATCATGAATCACAAGAGGGTGAAAAATGATGCTATAACAGATTCCCCCTAATATATGAGGTCAGAAGGGGTACATGATGGCCAAAATGTATTATGCACATAGAAAGAACTTCGCAAGGACAAGAGAGGACTTCACCAGATTTTAGCCTGCCAAAAACTAATGAAAGAAAACAGAGAGTCAACTCATGCTGAGGCGGGCATACCCATGCTCAGTCAAAAATACATCATATCAAAAGTACCGAATAGATCCAAAATGTATACAAGTATAGGTGAACTGGAAGTACACAATGAATCATCTAAGCATGGCCTGGAAGTACAAGTCAGAATCAATGTTTAAGTATCACATATAGAATGTTGATCAATGATGCTGAAACTGGATGTCTGATCATATAAGTAACTAAATCTCCAAGTACCAAATCATAAAAAGTGGAATAAACGGTACAATCACGCAACTCGGGAGCCAACATATAGGATGTTGATGTACTGACAATGCAACATATAAGGGTGAACGACATCACTGGCAGAAACTGAATGGACTGTCAAAAGTGAACCGAGAAATGCTGATGCAACCCGAGGTCTTCACCGATCACTATGGAACAATTCTACACAATGGGAATAAATGAGTTGAAGTCGACCATGTGAGAAATCGTTGGATTACCGATCAATAATGTAAACCGTTAACCAACGCAAGACAACCCACCAATAACAAAAATGAGTGTCAAGGTGCCCCAGTACAATCTAACAAGTGCGAATAAATGATTTGAAGTTGAACACTTGAAAGAATCTACCAATCAGGAGGCAATGATGAATCCCCACTGTCGATAGCGAAGAGTCTGCCACTAATGACTACAAACCCTAAGGTACTGACAAAAGTACTCTAGACCTTATTCCCAGAGCAATGAGTCGGAGTCGATGGGAAAAGATTCGCTGGAAGGAAGGCATTAAGGCATCCCACATCAATCCAGTGCGAGTGTAACCCGCAGGCCAAGATTTGGAAGGAATCAGACGAAGTAGAATGATGGAACCAAAACAAAGTACGTTTTTGACATGCACAAGATGAAGCTAGCGCACGGAAGAAACCCTCTGAACCAACCAATAATGAAAGCTGGCACAGAGGCGAGAAATCCACCAATAGGGTCAAATGGAAATCAAGGTACTGCACGAATCCGAAGTGTGATAATGTATGCTAACGTCGAACACAGGGGAAACCACTCAGTCAAAGACCCATAATGATGATCAAATGCTGAGCACAAGGTCACCTATCAATGATGGAAATAGGGCCAGGGTGCGGCTCTAGGTTTTTTTTCAGAGCAATGTGTTGTAGTTGATAAGAGACAAACCCGCCAGCGAGATGTCAGTGGAGACCTTCTCAAACCAGCATGAGTAGAAGACTAAAACATCTGATGTGATAGAACAAGATACTGACAAGACTGGGAAGGCCGAATGAATAATGAGTCAAGAGACACCACAGAATGGCTCACTCTGGTTAGAATTCCCTTGAACAAAATCACGACTCGTGATGACCATGGCAGTAAAAAGTGACATTGTATAAGTCTGTTATGCAGGAGGCAAAACAAACTCTCCATATGATTGGAAGAGATAACCAACCGGGGGAGGACTAACTAGTGAAACAAGGCAGAGGCTAAACCTAGGTCAAAACTAAAACCGTCCCAAATGAAGGAAAAATATATAAGTGTATATGATTTGTTCAAGGGTGACAAACTGACACTGTACTGCCATCAAATTACGAAGTTACATGCCGTTCCCACTCTTTTTGTTATATTTGATTTTTTTGTCTTTTTCATATATTAAGCCTAAAAAAGAATAAAATAATGCTATGGCACAATGGATAGAACGAGTATCAAGAAACAGATGCACTAGTTCTTGGGATTGGAACGATCCTATGCTCAATGCAAGGTGGTGGAAAATGGTAAGCAATACTCAAAGGAATGTTCCATCCATGGGTAAAGAGGGTGTCAAGTTGAGATAGCTAAGTGCACACAATGGTTAACTTGTACAGACAGTCAAGGTCAAAATTTGGCTTAAACATTGAGTCCAAATGAAGCCAGCTAAAGGCCAGGATAAACAAATAGCCAACATGCAATGCAATAATACAACTCAACAACACCAGGGATCCTCTAGGGTAATAGCTAGAAAAAATGATAGTGAGGAAGAAGAAGAATGAAGCTTCAACACATAAGTCATTGCGGGACTAAAGAGGACTCCTGAGCCTACATAAAACGTAGCATGGGCAACAAGTGATAGCGAGGAACTAACTAAGAAGCCCATGTAAAGGAAGGCTCTACCACCAAGTCATGATTAAATAATCAGCGAGTGAAATGGGTGTAATACTCATGACCTGATGGGATCAACCCTATGGCAAGTGATCAGAATGGAGGCTAGTATGAAAAATGCAACAGAGAGTGGATTCCCTAACCTATATGCTAGTGAAGATCATATACCTGCCATGACGGGTCAGCAGTCATGGATCAAAAACCGGGAAAAATCGCAATTTCGTCAAAATGTACCTGAAAATATACCAATATGGGCACTTCCAAGCATCCGGGTTATGCAGCTTAAGATATATTGAAAAAGTAAGCATAACAAATTTTTACAAAAAATTTTCAATTTTGGGCATAAATACACAAGTTACCTCATATTTGGTTCATTGTTACATTGCTGATTTGGGAAAAAGTGCTTTGGAGAAAATCCTCTTTCGTCAAAACATGAGAAATCGACCGTCAAACTTCACCGAATTTCTCAGGTAAGCTCTTAATTCATCCTTGTTATTCATTTCGTCTGTTCATAAGTTAAAAATTAGGAATTTTCACCATGGAATCATTTGCTAAAAATCACGGGTTTGCGCATACGGGGGTTTATAATGACCAAGTCGTGTATACACGCGACTGTGTACAAAGAAAGTTGCGTATGTGCAACCCAAAATGAAAAAATGCGTAGCTAATGAATGAATTATTGAATTTTTGCAGGATGTCTATATCTTGGAGAGAGCGTGAACACAGTGCCATTGACAATGAAGTCATGTGGGACCAAGCATCACAAAATATTCTCCGAAATTGTGGATTTCTCAAGTTTTTCAAAATGCCAAATATGAAGAGTAATGTCCGGTTGCTCGAAATTCTTGTGAATTATTGGGAACCAGAAGAAGACTGCTTCACCATAGATCAGATGCCCATACACATCGAGGTGGAAGATATATATTTTATTACTGGACTCTCCCGGAGGGGGGAGCCAATATACTTGCATGGTAAGCCTTTGGGAGGGCTAACCGTGGAAGATTACGTCCACGTCTACTGCGTAGAGGGTTCCAAAAATTTTGGAACTCAAATTGCGATCAAAGATTTAAGAGACTTGCACATTAAAATCCTCCTTTTTACCATTGGAAGGGTAGCGGGATCTGCTTCCCTACACCAGGCATCCAGGACTCAAATGAGTATAACAGTGGAATGCTTAACTCATGTATATGATTGGTGCACAACTCTACTGATGAACATGAAGCAACAATTGACTTCTATCTGAAAAGTAAAGACAAAACATTTTGGATATGGTACAATCTTGATGACATTCTTCTTCAAGAAGATTCCTGGGTTGAGACCCAAAGTGATCTCTTCTATCAGCAGCCCAAGAGATCCAAGAATTGTTCGATGGGCTAACTTGATGAAGAGATTGGGGGGAAGTGAATTTCCCCGAACCACTTGGGATGATGAGTTCTTCCTTTGGTGGGGAAAACAAATCATCGCTGTGGAAGACTATCCCTACGCTGGGATGGATTTCCAAGGCGATCTTGTCCTTCCACTAGGTGTGGCATGGGGCACAGTCGGTAAGTTTGCAATTTTTTGACTTACATAATTTTTTGGATTTTTTTAATATATGTGAAAAAATGGGAAAACAAACATGTTTTTGATTGGATTCAAAATGACTTACAATTTTAAAATGATCATGAAACAAATATTGGACTAGTTCGACCTGAGGTTTACCCACGACATAAGCATTGCGGGGGTGAGGCGGATACAGTAGATTCAGACAGGACCCTCCAGGATGTACAGAGGAACTTGGAGGGGTTAACCTGCCAAGTACCTACGGCTGCAGTGGAAGATCTGCTCGAATCCATCCAGAGATGAGTGGTAGGAGTACCTCGTGACTGGGTACAGTTATTCCGCCGAGTTGCCACCGCGATCATGTTCTATAGGAACACAACTTCTGGGCAGGGACCTCAAGAGTAGATAGATATGATGTATCAGATGACTGTATATTTTTTGAGACTGAACATGATCGGGCCTAAGCCCAATTTTTGTATGACCTATGGATCCAAATTTTGTATATTTTTTGAACACTCTGATGATATATATACAACGATGTTTGATGTGATGTGACAAATGTATAAAAATGTATGATGCTTTTGATGATTAAATTTTATTGTATGGAATGATTAATATGCCAATCAATTGCTTGATTAGCTAATGAGTCTGCCATCCAATTGTCAGCACGAGGAATATGAATGAAAGTTAAAAATTGAAATGATATTTGTAACAAACGTACCCTCAATAACAACCGGAGTAAAAATGGATCTCGAACCAGATAAGTATTGTTCAACTGCGACACCACCAGCTGAGAGTCCAAGAAAACTACTAACGAATCAACACCTAAAGATATTGCGTCTGAGAGTAGATAAATAACTGGAGTGTATTCTACTATATTATTAGAAGCAGGACCAATGCAGGCCCCTCTTGATACTAACAGTTGACCAGATGGATAATGAAGCACCCAAGCCGCGGAAGCTAAGTTCCGAGTGTGTCTACTAGCACCATCGGCGAAACCAAAATGACTCATGACATCCAACACAACCTGCCAAAGCAGATAAAAAACATCACCATCCCATAAAAGATAGAAAAACAACCAGACATGTACAAAGTAAAAATACTATATACAAAAGAAAAATGTCAGGCCGAAGCCTAGGCATAATACTTTTTCAAATAGAGCCCATTTGTGGGCTCCGACAACTTGTTTCCTTCAAAATCAACCAAGGTATATGCTCATTTTTTAAGGAATATTTTAACGATAAAGGGGCCATACCACATAGACTTAAATTTTCCTACCCCCAGGGCATCTTTTTCTTGGGCATAGACCAAAACAAGGTCACCCTCCGAAAAAACCCTAGGTTTGACCGTTGTATCGTACTGAACTTTGACTCGGTTTTTATGTGCTTCATTCATCGTGACGGCATCCCAACGCTGCTCATCGAGATGTTCCAGATGAAGGAGATGTTCTTCAAGACTAGAAGTGTCAGGAATAAGTTCAACATCTAACTTAAGAGAAGGAATCTCACATTCAATGGGAAATACAGATTCCAACCCGAGAACTAGCTGAAATGGAGTAAAGCCAGTTTGAGTTTTCACTGACGTCCTGTATGCCCAAAGTGCAGGATATAGCATAATATGCCAGTTGGATCGAGCTTTATCAATTGTCCTTTGAATAATTGTCTTCAAGGATTTATTCACGGCTTCCACTTACCCATTGGATTGAGGATAATATGGAGATGAATGCTCCTGCCGGAAACTCAATTTTAGAGCCAACTCAGCCATCATGCTATTCTGAAAATTATTGCCATGATCAGTGACAATCTCTCTAGGAATACCAAAACGAGCAATAACCTGGTTGAAAATAAAGAGAGCTATAGTCTCACCATCATTCCCAAAAGTAGGCATAGCCTCGACCCACTTCGTAAAGTAGTCTACTGCTACAATACTATACTTGTGACCTTTAGCCGAAGGCGGGTTACAAGTAGTATAATCAATACCCCACTTTGTAAGGGGACCGACAGTAATGACTGGAAAAATCGGAGCTGGATGAGCGTGCATTTTTCGAGTATAAACTTGACACGGATGACACTTTTTGACCGACTCCATACAATCCTTAAAAATTGAAGGCCAAAAGTACCCTGCGCACAAGATATTTTGAGCTGTAGCAAGCCCAGATAAATGACCACCACAAGCTCCACTGTGGCAATCATTCAGCACAACCTCAACTTCTTCGAGAGTTAAGCAACGTCTCAGGATTGAATCAACCCCTCGATGGTATAAAGCATCACCAATGATCAAGTAATTCTTAGCCAAGTGACGCAACTTACGGCGCTCATCTTTCGAAAAAGTAGAGGGAAACTTCGCAGTCTGAAGATACATAATGATATCTCCATACCAAGGATCCTGTGGAGAGATAAGAAACAAATTTTCATCCGAGAAGGATTCATCATAGACTATCTCTTCCCCGCAGGGCAACTCAAAGATCAATTCTGCGAAAACCAATGATTTCTTGGACTTGGCAGACATAAACTCAAGATCAAATTCTTGCAAAATCATGATCCATCTATTGTATTTTCCCCCAATCACTCGCCTACTGAGGACAAACTGAAACAGATTGGTTGCTACCAAAACATAAGTTTTTCGTAGAAGAATGTAATGTCGGAGTCGCTGCACAGCATGAAATGCTACTAAAGCTAACTTTTCTATTGGAGTATACCAGAGCTCAGGACCTACCAATCCTCGACTAAGATAGTATATAACATGCTCTGCAAGAGCATCATCTTCCATAACCATACCAATAGTAGATTCTGCTGTTGCTAGATACAAAATGAAATCCCTGCTATAATCAGGTGGACTCAATAAAGGAGTAGAGTTCAATGATTTTTTCAAAGCATCGAATGAGCTTTGAGAGAAGTCATCCCAAAGAAATGGAAATCCCTTCTTCAAAAATCTTATAAATCCCTTGGTAACTTCAGCATAATCTATGATAAATCTCTGAAGAAAATTAACCTTTCCTTGTAGACTTTGAAGTTGACGAATAGAGGACGGGGGAGGAAACCGAAGTATTGCCTCAACCTTGAAGGGATCTAGCCTAATCCCTTCTCTAGACACAATAAATCCCAATAACCGACCAGATGTAACCACGAAAATGCACTTTTTCGGGTTCAACCTAATCTTATAGAAACGACATCGTTCAAATATTTGACGGAGGTGAGTAGGATGATCCATCCTCTTTCGAGAATGAGCAGCTAAATCATCCAAATACGCCTCGATAATATGTTTGATGTCGTGGAAGGCATATGAAATGGCCCGTTGAAACGTAGCCTCAACATTTTTAAGACCAAAAGGCATCTTCTTGTATGCAAAAGTACCCCAGGGACAAATAAAGGTAGTCTTATGCTGATCTTCACGATGGATAATAATCTGATTATATCCGAAGAAACTGTCCATGAAGGAGAAAATCTCATTACCGGCACACTCATCAATGATCTGATCTATGAATGGTGTGGGGTAATTATCTTTAGGACATGCTTTATTAAGGTCTCTGAAATCAATGCAAACTCAAAGTTTTCCTTGTTTTTTCTCTACGGGAACAGGGTTTGAAACCCATTCAGTCAAAGGAATAGGGAAAATGAATCCTGCCTTAAGCAGCTTCTCTACGTTAGCTTTGATAGCTGCAACCTTCCTAGGATTAACCGGACGAAGTTTCTGCCTTACCGGCTTAGTTTTTTCGTAAGTCTTGATCTCATGCTGGACAATAGATGGATCTATACCAGGCATTTCCTCATAAGACCAAGCGAATACATCCTTATACTCCTTAAAGAGATCGGTATAAATCTGAATTTCTTCAGGGGAACATTCAGCTCCGATGATGACATTCTCAATAGTATTGGGATCCCTGGAGATGTTCACCGGGATAGTTGGAGAAATCATAGCCATGTTCCCTTCAACATATACATGTGTTGGTGCTAAAGGGTTCAGGACTGGGCAAACAGGACCAGGAGACTGAAGACTTGGAAAACTCATTTCAACTTCGTTTAACTCAGGTAAAAAGTAGGACTGATGATGCAAATCATCCCACGGTCTATCTATACCAGTCATAGCTTCCAGGATGGCCTCTTCAGATGGAAGAGTGGTACAAAGGCAATCCTGGGCAGAAGAAGAACTAAGTGTCCAAGCCGGAGCCACATCTCCATCCAAATCTTCTAGTGAAAGAGGAGCTGGGATGGATTCTGCAGAGTCAACAATAGATTGATAAGCAATCTCAGCTGCAGAAATTGGAAATGCCATTCCACCCACTTGACCTTCCGCTAATGTGGCGGTAGGGGAAGGCAAGGTCCAAGGGTCTGAAAAATAATGAGTTCTAAAGAACTCTCTTTGAAGAGGAGCCCTGGAGGATGAAATTGCATTTATATGAACCGTAGGAGGTGGAATATCAAAAGTACCCATCAAGGAAGAATACATTCCAACTCCTAAATTCTCAACAGGTGCCTTAGTATTATCCAATTTTGGAATAGTTGAGTCAGTAGATGCATTTGGGTCTACAGGAGGACAGTCCAGTTGGTCCACTGTAACAATCCTCCCTTCGTGAGGGAAACAAATAATTCGAAAAAATGAAGATGCAATAGCATCCATCTCATAAATCCAGTTTCTCCCCAACGGAAGGTTGTAGTCCAAGCTTGCATCGACTATCTCAACCTTTATATTTACAGTTTTTCCCCCAACACAGATAGGAAAAGCTGGAACAATACCATGTGGTCTGTGAGAATTACCATCAAATGCAGTCAGAAGAATAGTAGATGGAACAACTGCGGGAGATCCAATTCCCTTCCAACATGTGAGAGACATCACACATGTGGAAGCACCCTCATCAACGACCGTCCGAAAAATATTGCATTTCTGGTACGATGATTTAATATGAAAAGCCATATGATGGGGGAGTCTCTTGTTAAAATTATTGATATCTAATTTAATCATAAGATAATTCTTTGGATCGACAGCCCCAAGAGTAGTGAGCAGAGCACTGTGCTGAGCCGGACAAGACTGGAGCACCTTTAAAGCCGACATGGCACAAGGACTCTGCGCCAGATCTTCCACAATAGAGCAGTTCTGGGAAGCCCTAGCATTTGGATTAATCATCGAACGCTTGGTAGATGCTTTGGGCATCCGAGGTATAGGCTCAACAGTAGGCCTCATAATATGAAGCGCCTCAGTAGCATCAGGAGCACCCTTAGCTTTCGAAGACTCTTATTCACCTTAATCACGGGATCTTGTAATGACATCCACGTGAGCACTCATCATGTATATGTTTGATGGAATTTCCCCTTCCTGGGTGCCCCTAGAGGAAGCCCCAGTATTTTGATTCGCGCCAACAACTAGCTATTGCCCTTGGGGAAAAGGGTTTGTCAACATAGCCTGGGAACTGGAAGAACCCTGCTGAGCTAACAAGCGCTGCGCATATTGAACTTTATGGAAAAGGTGAGTAAGATGGTCTCCAGTACATAACTTGCATGGAAACTTCACTTTCTTTTTATCCTTTGGACCCTCACCAACATGCTCGTTGGTTTTATTCACATTACCCTTCCCATTCTTGCCCTTTTTCTTATTATTCCGTCCTTTCTTCTTCCCTTCGAATTGTTGATTTCCTTTGGGGTCGAAAGTTTGGATGGCATTTACCGACAAAGATTGGGAAGGCGATGACTCAGCAGGCACAACCTGACCAGAAGGAGAAGATTGCAAAGACAACTGCTGCAATTGAGTAAGCAGGCTAGCTGCACCACTATTGATCGACCCAATAATTCCATCACCATGAGGACCATGCTTAGTTTTGGATAAATCTAATTTGGAGAGAGGAGCATTGGGCAAATATTTATGAAGGACCCCAGACTGAGAATATATCAATTCAAGCTGTTGGGTCCTAAAAATGGCCCGTTCCTCATAAAATACCCCAGAGAGGGATACATCCTTATAAATGTCTAACTGCAGAGATTTCAGAAACCATTCCAAAAGGAATTCTCCTCGAATATGCGCTTTAATAAGCCTCTTCCTTCTCCGCCATTCCTGAATATGGTAAAAAATGTGGGTTGCGTCGTCCTGGCGTCATAACGGACGGGCAACTGGAAATGATTTAGAAATGTAACAGCCAGCTCTCCAAATGTAGCAAAACTGCCCCCAGTTAACTCAATATACCACTTGGCAGCATTTCCAGTTAAGGTGCATTGAAACAATCTCAACCTAATCAAATTGTCGATCAGGGAGTTAGAAGAGCACCATAAATGGAAGGTGGTGATGTGGTCAGCCGAATCTTCTCCATTCTTACCTTCAAACTTTGGAATGTCTGAAGGAATTTTGGTGGGAACCGGAGGCCACCCTAGATTGTACCGGATCAGATCATTCGTCAATTTCGACAGATCTGGAAATTTTAACCATGCCAGAAAAGGTAAAGGAGGTGGAGCCTGAGGATTCCATCCTTGATGGGATGGATTCCCAACATTCTAAAAAGAATAACCTGGATTTGATGAGGCACCAGGTTGCCAAAAAGAACTCTTAGAAAAAGGAGAAGAACCTCCTCCCAACGCAGAGTTACCAAAAACCAGACCAATTCCCCCTCCTAAAGTATTAAATGAAGAGGAAAGCCCCTGATAGGGGTTCTAGGAATTAGAAAGAGGGGAAAAGTTCTGATAAGCACTCGATGAATGGAAAGAAGCATTCCCTTGGTGACCAGCGTAAAATTGATTCCCTGCCCCCGTTGTAGTGAATACAGGGTTCCATCCTGTAAAAGTAGTCGAATTCTAACCTCCAGACCAAGGGTTGAAACTCTAAGTTTGAGAAGTAAACAGAAAGGACCCTAAAGAAGGATTCGAACTAGGAATATGCCCAGTTTCGAAGGGGAACCCTTGAAAAGAAGTTGATCCACTAGCCATGGAAGACATGGGTGTAGATCCAACTATAGCAGCGGAAAAGAAAAAAGAAGGAATCCCACTAGTGGGAATTCCAAAAAAAAAGGGACCAGATTGAGAAGCATGTGCTTGGGTGAAACCAGATCCAAACATAGCAGTACTAGAAGCAATCGAAAATATAGCAATAGTGCCTCCTCCTTCAACAGAAGCAGGAGTCTGAATGCCTGCAGCACTCACAGCAGAAGCCGCGTTCCCAATCGTGGCCATCGAAAGGTATGAATAATACGGAGGATCTTCCAGTCTCTCTGACTCAGGTATGATGTATTCAACAACGAACGGATAATTAGGAGGAAGAGGAGATGGAAGTGACTCAGAGGGTTGAGACACTTCCTCTACTTGTACTTCTTCTTCCTGTGGAAATAAGACTCTCGAGGTGAGCGGAGCGCTCCTCTTAAAACCAACACCAGAACCAGATACGAAACCTTCAATCCCTTGTGGAGGATCTTTCTCCACTGTGTCAGACACCACAGGGTGATACTCACATGCTAAATTACTCTTACGCCTACTTGAAGAAGGCTCTGGACTCTCAGGAGATAACCCCCGGATTCTCCCCGATCGACGAGGCGCTTGATCAGCCACTTTAACAAATTTTAATTAGACTCAAAAAAGTATAAATCTAGGCAAGCTAGGAGCAAAGAGCACTCACTACAAAAAACCCCTGAGATACAATCAAGCAAACAACCTTCAGGTATTTCCGCTTTGGGTGATTAGGACCGGACACCAAAATACAAGAAAGAGAAGAATAGGACCTCCCGAAAGTAGTCTGGGATAATTACGGCCCAGGCCTACTAGCGAAGGTAAGAGAAATAGTTACGCCAACCTCCTAACAATACCCTTTGCTGGCACAAGTACCCAAGCTTCGCAAAGGGCACCCCCCAGAAGTATTGTTGGAAGTGATACGACGTCTGCCTCAGGTACCACGGGTATTCCCCCCCGCAGTCACCTATGTGGAACCTAGGAATGGCAACTATGGGTACCAATCCATGTCAGAAGCCGGGTGGAATGGTTGTGAGGTTAGATTCAGCAAATCAGAGAGGGGGTATCTCTCTTCTCGCGCCTGACTCTCTCGAGGAGAGCTTTCCCAGTCCATCTAACAGAGTTGGATTTCGCTCAATTAATCAACTTCTATGTTTTTGTTTGAGCGGCCTTGGAGAGTTAACTCTCCACTCACCTAATCCAAGTCCCTACAACCTAGCTAGTTTGTGTATGACACTTAATAAAAAACTTGCTAGTTGTTTTTAAATTATAGCGCTTATTTTAATTGGTTTTTATATCAAGTCAAAGGGATACAGAAATGAAACTCCTGGTGTTTTGTGACGCAGAAAAGAAATTAATAAAAACCAAACTACATGCAAATGTAGTAATTTCCTTTCGATGAGAAGAAATTTCTACGAAGGTTCTACGAGACTAATTTTTTTTTTTCTTTTCAGATAACAAACTTCACACTCACAAAAACTATGAAAAATACTAAATGCTTAAGTGCACCTAATGCAAATAACTAAGAGCATGAAAATTCTAATATGCAAAATCTACTAAAGTAGAGAGAAATTTCCCAAAGATCCTTCAGTTTTATCTCTTTTTGGTTGTCCACAAAGCTAGTTCCCAAAATAAAAAACTCTTAGTATAAATTCACCAAAATCGCTTGAAAACAAAAGGACGAAACCAATGACAATTCCTTCCCAAAATCAAGTCAAAAAATAAAGGAAATAAATCTCAAAAAAGCTTCAAAAGATGTAACGAAACGAAAAAAAAAAATTCAAAAAAAAAGCAAATGACAAAACAAAATGTTTTTTGAGCTTTTGAATTTTATAAAAAAGAAGAGCACGAAGAGACCAAGAAAACTATCAAATCCCAAGCCAAACAACTCTGAATTTCAAGAAAAAATTCAAAAACGCTCCAAATCTTATAGGGCTAGCTAGTAGCAAGATTTATATGAGCAAAAGAAGACAAGAAACTCAGCGACTCAGCCT
This sequence comes from Pinus albicaulis, assembly GCA_034641835.2. Taxonomy (NCBI): domain Eukaryota; kingdom Viridiplantae; phylum Streptophyta; class Pinopsida; order Pinales; family Pinaceae; genus Pinus; species Pinus albicaulis. The sequence continues at coordinate 835,446,151 of CM076580.1, read as the reverse complement.
AGAAGAATAGTACAACCTTGCAGCAAACAAAAACTTCGAAGAACCAAAAAAGACTCTTCAAAAATTGCAACAAGACCTAGTCAACTGAACTCAAGAAAACCAACCAAAAATATGGGCAAAAATAGAAATGCAAAGCAAGACACAAAGGTAGGAAAGAGTAAATGAGCAAAATCTCTCTGTCCTGATGAAGCAGAATATCCAAGAATCTCCAGGACGAGATCTTGGTACTCAAACCAGAAATGCAAGCACAAGAAACGAGATTTGCCAAATAAGCTAGTTTTCAACCAAACAAGAGAGAGAAAAGACCAATAACCACTACTAACCCAATCCAAAGACTCTAAAGACACTGCAGGAATAGGTCTCCATAGGCAGACAAGACTAAAAATCCAAGAAATCAAAAGTTTCAAAATTTACCCAAGCATACGCTACTTGACAGTTTTGAAACAAGCGTGCATACGCAACTGTGTCAAAGGAAACCCGCGTATACGTGACTTCCTTTGAAGAAAAATACATGTATACATGTCTGTGTATAGACAAACTCATGTATATAAAGGTAAATAATGAAAAACAAAAAAGATAAAGCCTGGATAAAGAACCAGGTCTTCAGTTTGACTGAGAAAAAGTTAACTGGACTGGAAATAATAGTTAAAACTGTTGGAAACCTTTCAAACAGCTGAAACCACCCAAAAGGGGAATCACAAGAATGCGATCCCTAGTGGAGTCGCTAGTTCCATTTCGGGGAAAAACACCCTAGAGGTTTGTTGGGTCAAAACCTCCACAGATCAGGGCATGCTATTCAGAAGGACTCACACACAACCACACTTAAATGCTAAAAACTAGATAACAACGATAGTAGAACTCACCCGTAGTCCTACGTTTGATGTAGATCCCGTGGGGTCCAAACCCCCAGCAACCCTTATTCCTCCTTAACCTGGAAAACTAGAAAGAACATGCACGGAAACCTAGTTGTACAACATATATTTCTCCTAAACGTTAGTGTAATCCATGTGAAACATTATATAAACCATAATAAATGCTTAATAATCAATCTTTTCACATATGTAAATAGATATTAACACGTAAGTTCCGGAACAAGATGGTTCTTCATTATTACGAACAGCATGTACAGAAATAAAAGTGGAGAGCTCACCTGAATCCTTCCACGATCTTCGAACATACCGTCGTCTGAATCCGTCCCTCCCTTGCCTCGCTAAGATACTTTCAAGACTTGTGCACTCGATATGGCATATAAATGGATGAACATCTCCAGGAAACAAGGGTTTCCTGTAAAAATCTGGGAAAGTGCAGGAGGCACGGGAATTCAGACTTGAATTGGGATTCCAACAGAAAGAGCACATTCATAAAATTTCTCTCTCCTTTTAGGCCACACACATGAGGGGCTTTTATACTCCCTCAAAGTAGTTTCAATCTGTTAGAAACAGTTGGCCATGGGGTGGGGTGGTTGAATTACTGGAATAACCACCAACCCAGCCTCGAAAATAGGGATTTATATATATATTTTTAATGATTTTAATGGCATACGTGGAAAAGTATCTCTGGACTCGCGTATACACGCAGAAAATTCTGGGCATACCCGCGTATGGGATTTTAAACACTGTTTTTTATGAACTTTATTCAAGTCTGTGGGAATGGGTGCCCAAGGCCAAAGAGACAATCATGAATCACATGAGGGTGAAAAATGATGCTATAACAAGGGTTTTCTATAAAAAGGAGGCATAAGAGAAAAGGATCCATATCATAGATCATATCAGAAGACATAAATCCATACCAACTCCTAAACATTATTCCTCCATCATTTTCCAAGAATTCATTCCAAAGGACAAATCATTTGCCACACTTAGGGCCAACTTTGCTTCAAACTATGTTTATGACCAAGAAGAGCTAAATTTGACAAAATCAAAAGAGTTTTTTGTCCATAATAGGTCCAAGAAGAAATAATTCCTTCATATTTTACATAGGTATCATGGTTTGGGATAAATGTAAAAAATACAGATATCATGGGAGAATTGCTACACTTTTGGAGTGACCTTGGGAAAATCAGGTTTTATCATATCTAGATTTTACAAATGACTTTATTGATGGTTGAAAAGACAACTATACTGGAATAAATTTCTATTGAGTTATCATGAGCTCAATGTTTAGTTGAGGAAGGCATCCAAAAGTTGTTTGCACCAACACTATGCATTTCTGCACCATCATTCAACACTTTTAACCAGTCTTGGGAGAATCAAATTTTGATAGGTTAAATAAACTCCAATTATAGAATAAAAGGAATATTTTGAAATAATACTAGAATACATTTCAAATGAGTTATCATGAGCTCAATTTGGAGTTAAGGAAGGCCTCCAAAAGTTGTTTGCACCAACACTCTACATTTCTGCACCATTATTCAACACTTTTTGACGAGTCTTGGAAGAATCAAATTTTGATAGGGAAAATCAACTCCAATAAGAGAAAAATTGGTATATTTTAAAATTATATAGGATAATAGTTCCAACAAGATATTATGGGCACAATTTAGACATTGGGAAGGCCTCTAAATTCCCTCTACAAAAGGTGCTATGCGTATGGAAAGTTTGACAAATTTTGGTTTTTTGCTAAGGCCGATTAGCGCAACACCACTAGCGCTACACTTTTCCCTTAGGAATCCGTAGAGTTAAAACTCTACATTTTTGGATTCCTTATAGCTAACAAACTATTCTCACCAAATTTCAGAGAAATTGGAGCAGTTTTGACCCCTCAAAATGTCAAAAAACACCTCATTTTTCACCATTCTGCCTCCTTTTTAGGCTTGGCGCTGTGCTCAGAGTAGTCTTGGGGATTTAAATTTTTGAACAGGTTATATGTTCTAAATTAGAAAAAAAAAGGAATATCTGGAAATAGGACTCAACAATATTTCCAGACAGCTATCACGAAGCAAAATCTGACATCGGGAAGGCCCCTAAAACTTGGCTGTAACAGGACCTATTTTCTGCCTATGGTGGCACTAAGCTTATGGACAACACTGTGTGTTTTTGGCCAAAAGGTCAACAAAACACACAAATTGATGGAAAAATTATTTTTTTAATGTTTTCTTGGGCAAATCACTCTAGATTTTATTAAGGAGTTATGCTATGTTATCTTTCATTTATTAGCTTAGATATTATGCGTCTTGGGTCTTCCATGGTCTTCAAGCACATAAATGACATTTAAGATGAAATTAGGGTTTCTATAAGCCTCTTATGGTTTCCAACTCCTCTCTTGATAAGATAAATAGAGCATGATGGTTCCATTGTAAATGTTGGCATTTGATGAGTTTTTAGAGCAATATATGATTTTCTTGAGCTTGAAGAAGAAATTGGTCTTGTGGAGTTTCTGAATGGATTACTTTGGTTGATGATGAAGGTGGATAGCTTGCAGGATCCTTGAGCTTGGTTATTGGTGAAGTTCTTCTCTTTCATGTTATCATTTTCTCATGTTTTCATTATGTTTCCATCCTTCTATGCTACAGTAGAATAGAAGAGTATAAGCCAAGAAATGTTGTTGGAGGCACTTTGGTCCTCCTTGCTGTCTATTGTCTTTATGTTTTCCCCTGCTGGATTTGTTTAAGGAATTCTTAGCTGCTCCTCAGATCCATCTATGCTTGTTTATTCCATAAATGGTTCAATACAGTAGTTTCAAATATGTTTTATGGTTAGCCCTGCCTATTTTATGCTACTTAAACTCTGTTTTGTAATCTCTCTTTGAAGTATTACTTGTTAGGTTTTAGCCAAAGAGGGCATATTTTGATCATGCCCTTTGTCCATGCTTGAGCAGTTTCCTTAAATATTATTTGTAGCTTGATCATTGATGTTTAGGCATTCCCTCTTCATTGATTAAAGTTACTTTTTATCTTGAATGTTTTCTAACCTTGAAGGTGAAATCACTAGAAGTTAAATGAGTTTCTCGCCTTCTATATTTCATTGGAATTGTTCATCTTGAATGCTTGTTTGCTTAAAGTATAATCTAAGAGCTATTGGTTTACCCTGCCTTATGATTATGTTCTTATGTTTATTAGTATTTGAGACATCTTGTTTAAGGAACTTAAGGATTATTCAACGCTTCTCCAAACCACCTACTTTTTCACCCACTTATTGTTCATAACCCACTTATTGTTCATATTGTTCATATTTCTACTTACATATTTCTACTTTGGGCATTAAGTGGTTTTAAAGATCCATTTGACCATGCTAGATTTGCCCTGTAATGCATCTTGTTTCATTATTAAGATATCCATGACTTTCATAGACTCCATAGCCAAATTATTTGAAGACCTCTCACTCCACCTATTCTACTATACCATCTTACCCAACCAAACAAACAAAAAACCCTACACTTAACAACTAGCCTAAAATCAAAACCCTAGAAGAAAATAAGTTCACATTCTTTGCATATAATAGAGAGAGCCCTCTTTGAGTCTAGGAAGGCTAGGTCCTAGGACTCCAAAGACTGGTCTTATGTTACCATGTGCATTTGGTCTACCAATCTGCTAAATCGTGGGACCCTAACAAATGTTAAGGGTTTGGTCAAGGTTAGGGTTACATTATAGTTAAGGTCAAGGTTAAGGTTAGGTTATAGTGAAGGTTAAGTTTAAGATAAGGTTAAGATTAAGGTTAGGGTAAAAATTAAGGTTAAGGTTAAGGTTAGGTTATAGTGAAGGTTAAGGCTAAGACCCGTAACCCTAACCTTAACCTTACCCCTTGACCTCACCCTTAACCTAACCTTAATCTTAACCTTAACCTTAACCTTATCTTAACCCTAACCTAACCTTAACCTTAACCTAAACTTAACAATAACCTTACCCTTAACCTTAACCTTGACCTTAACTATAACCTAGCCCTAACCTTGACCAAACCCTTAACATTAACCTTAAACTTTACCTTTACTTAACCTTAACCTTGACCTTAACCTTAACATTAACCTTACCCGCAACCTTAACATTAACCTTACCCTTAACCTTAACCCTAACCTTACCCTAACCTTAACCTTAACTTTACCCTTAACCTTATCTTAACTTTAACTTTAACCTAACCCTAACCTTGAGCAAACCTTAACCTTAAACTTAACTATACCCTTAACCTAACCTTAACCTTAACCTTAACCTTGAATTTACCCTTAACTTAACCTTAACCTTCACTATAACCTAACCCTAACCTTGACCGAACCCTTAACCTTAACATTAACCTTACCTTTAACCTTGACCTTAACCTTAACTTTAACTATAACCTAACCCTAACCTTGACCAAACCCTTAACATTAACCTTAACTTAACCTTAACCTTAACCTTAACCTAACCTTAACCTTGACCTTAACTATAACCTAACCCTAGCCTTGCCCAAACCCTTAACCTTAACCTGACTAAACCCTTAAGGTTAGGGTAAAGTTAAAGTTAAGATTAAGGTCAAGGTAAAGGTTAATGTTAAGTTAGGTTAAGGTAAGGTTATAGTTAGGTTAAGGTTAAGGGGGTAAGCCTTAACCTTAACCTGACTAACTGTGTTTTTGTCCAGGTAAATCTCCTCTATGGATAGAGGCGATCCCTTTAGCCCTAGGGTGGGTCTAGCAGCTATGGGAACATACTAACATCTACCTTCCTAGATTGTAAGTGAAATTCAGAGCAAGGAAAATGACCTACCTTATCATGATGCTATGTTGTCATCTTATGTTGAAGCTTCTTGATTTGTCACTCTTCTCAAGATCAATACACGCTGCTACCAATGTTCGATTACTTGTACAGACAGTCAAGACACCATGACAAGCATAAAACCACGACAAACATAAAACAATTACAACCTATCTAACTTATCAAGGAATGCTATAAATCTCATTATAAATGCAAAAAATACTGGAAGATAAACATCAGTTTCATTTTATTATGATAAGGACAAGGGGAGTTTACAACCAATCCTTGATGTTGAGGCTCTCCTTTGGCAGGTCTGTATCGAAGGACGTTTGCCACACCCTCATGAAAAAAGGTCCAATATCTCACTATGTTCTCAACACATAAAAACAATCACACTCTGCATTATTCTCCCGAAGCTATGATTGCTTATTCGCTATGCTAACTTTTCAACTATCTGTTCAACTATCACATCAATGGAATATGGATATATTTATAGAGGAGAGGAGGAGGCTAGGATCCCTACAAAGGTGGGAGAGAGCCCTATCCTTTAGGAGAGTTCCAAGGGAGGTGGAAACTACTAACTAACAGAGGGATTCCATGGTTGTTTCAATTCAACCACTCCCAATGACTCAACCTCAAGGAGGTTGGAAAAGAACCTCTACCTCTATTTTTAAAAAACAATCCATAAAAATCTTGGCACGGGTGCTTAACTGTGATAGAGCACCAATTGATGTGGGCTCAGTGTTAATTTCCCAGCTCATCACAGGCGTGTAACTGGCTACTCACGGAAAGGAAAAAATAGGTGTTTTTAGTGGTCTTCTCAGGAAATGGTCAACAGATGGAATGTTGTCCTCATGGCAAGGGATGCAATGCTGGTATTTTCAAGGCATGAAACTACTTATTGATCACAGAAATGACCCTCCAATGGGCAAGATGGGGATTGCAGGGATATTGAAAAAATGATGTGTAACAGATTCTTCCTAAAGTATGAAGTCCGAACATGAGTGAGGGGTGAAATGCTTTAAAAATATGTGCAATGAACCAGAATATGCTGTCAGGAGACCTGTAAATCAAGCATAGATACATATACATAACTGAAATATCTATTGAAAATACATGAATCCATGGTATAGGCATAGTTATCCATCAAGAAAAGGATCATGTGAATGGATCCTCGGCATGGACACAACCATCCGAATGAAGGGATCATAAGAAATAGATCCACAGCATGGGCACAACCATCCATATAGAGAGGATCAAAATGAGAGAACCCACAGTATGGTTACAACCATCCATCTAAAGAATCATGTATATAATCATGAATGACTCATCACTCTTCGCAACCTAGACTTTTATGATCGAAGCCCAGGGTCTTGCACTCCAACACCACCCGATCAAAGTAAAAATTCCAACATGTGAATAGACGTTTTGAAGTTGAACATGCTAGAAAATCACTTTATTACCAGTCAATGATGTGAAGCATTAACAAGTGCGAGAGAAATCACCAATAATGAGAATGGCTCTTAAGGTAAAACTAGTACAATCCATAGAATGTGAACAGTGAGTTGAAGTCGAGCACCTGTGAAATCACCCGATTGAAGGCTAATGATGTGAACCTGTCGTTGAATGCAAAGAACTTCCCATTAGGGCATGCAAGCTCTAAGGTAACAGAAATGAGTCTCTAGATCAACTTCTCAGATAATGAGTTGAAGTCGACAAGAAGTGATCCGTCGAAGGAGGGTCATAATGAATCCCACATCATTGACACGAAACAGAGAAGGTAATATGACTGTGAGTCAAGACTGAAATAAAGGATCAAGGAATGTACAAATTGCAGAAGGATTTTCTCTTGAACATATCGGTGACAAGACTCTGTAATTTTGCAGCATTTGACTCAAATAGGATCAGAGGTCATGTTGACAATATTTTTAATCGAATGAGAGGCAAATGGATTTCCCAAACCCATGGAGGCAAAGTGATAGAGTGAGGATATCCGAACCCGACATGAACTACATACAAGTGTCATGTTCAAGAGTGACATACTACCAACACAACTGACGAATAACTTCCATTTCCCCCCACCATTTCTAGCGAGTACCTCTTTATTTTTACACAAGCTTGAAGAGGATACCATATGCTTGTCATATAAGTTTGTCCTTTAGACAAATCCAACCTAGTACATTTTACGAGCCCTAGGAAGGAGGAACTCAGTTAACGTCATGGAGACAATGTTCAATGTCATCCGTGTTTAACGAGTCTGAAAAATGGATAACTCGGTGTCTTTTCATGTTTAGAGAGTTTGAATAGAAGAAAAAAAATAAAACTCCAACAATCCCTTTTCGTATGTAGTCTCATAGATCCGAAAAGGTAAAAAATTGGTTCTGAGAGAACCTCTTAGTCGCAATAGGCCAAGGTATTCATTTTTCATAAATAATCTATCCTAGCCCGAAAAAGGGGTAAATGTATACTGGGCAGATATCGTTTTGCGGCCATTTAACGAGTTCAAAACGACAAGCGTCTCGACAATATTTTCAATTTTTAAGTTAGAAAAGAGCTAAAAGTGGAATCCTCCTGGAGGAATAAGTGGTATAAAGGATATAAACGGGTTCCAGTAATGGTGGAACTGCTTAGAACAAGTAAAGTTTGAGAGGTTGGCTAAAAAGACCACTCATTGCAGTGGTTCCTCAGGAATGGGTGAAACAACCAAGTGAAGGCATATGGTCAGCCAAGAAGATAGTGACGATGGAGTGAGAAAACCAAGGCTCATATGGAAAAAACAGGTTGATAAAATGGCAATCATAAGAGGTAAAATGGGAATGGTTTCATTTTTACACAAGCTTGAAATCAGGAAGCTCTGCTTGAAGTTGGTTCATTTTTACACAAGCTTGAAAAAAAGATAAACTATGCTTGAAACCGGTTTCATTTTTACACAAGCTTGAAATGGAAACAAATTATGCTTGAAATGTTTGCATGCCCCCAGCATGGTGACTGAATTCTAGGTACATCCCCCCCAAGCTTCAATGCATTCACCGGAGTAGATTGCTAGTTACTGATATTGGATGGAATGAAGGTTCAATTATGAGACCAAGAGAAAGACTTGAATGGGATTTTACAAGATCTAATCATAGACTCGAATTGAACGGGAACGTGTTTCATTGTTTAAACAAGTTTGACACATTAAAAGAACTATCCTTGTGATATCTTGTTTCATTTTTTAGGGATCTTGACACAAGATAATGAACTTTTCTCTGCAACCTTTCATCATGATGAATAAGAATTCATGGCTTCCAAAATTTCCGCACAAGATGGAAGAACAACATCTCGAAAATTAGGACCCAATGCCCCCAGCACACAATGCACAATGACACTATCACTTAATGCAAGCATGGGATAGGCAACCACATAATTAACCTGTGGTGGGGAAGATAAAAATGACAGATAAAGACCTGGAAGGGATGATGGTGGACCATATTTCATGTCAAGACCAAAGAATGAAATCTAATCAATGGTCACAATCTGACCTTTGTGTGGGAAACAGGTCACGTGAAAGAGGGAAGAGACAAGTGCACCCATGACATAAGTATAGTAATTTCCGAAGAAGAAATTGAAATAAAAGGGGCCTAGAACAACCATCATGTCTATATATATGGTTTTCCCTCAGAAATTAATAGGCAACTTCGGAAGGATCCCTAACAGTTGACTGGTTCTTCTATTAAATGCCAACAGATTCTACGTAACGGGCACAAGCGGTGGATAACAAAAATATTTCCAAGTAGTGGAAGACAGAATACTAACAGATTCGCCTTCATCTATAATGGTGCTAGGTATGACCATATCGAAGGCTTGTACCATGATCTCAAAAGGAACATAAGAAGGAAGGTAGTATCCTGCAAATCGACTCCAATCAAAGGAAACAACCAAACTACTTGGAGGGGGTACCATTGAATTGAAATGGTCATCCCCTAGTGTTAAAGGAGCAAGAGGAGAATCCTCCTAGACCTCATACATGGGAGCAGGAAGAGAAAATTCTTGAGTCATAGGGATGGGAGGATCTTTCTCCAAGTTCAAGAAATTTGAAGAAACAAGAAGAACGTGAGGGGGATGAGATCCAATCTCGACGAAAAAGACCTAATGAACCATAGGCAGGGTTAGATCGATAGATTCCTCAACCAATGGTTGATTTGGAATGAATTCATGAATTTAAATTTCCGAGGGAGTGGGATCAACCAAGGATGAATCTTGACCAATCGTTGAATCAACTAGCAGAGGACTTGAATAAAGTTTCTGGTAACCAACCGAAAGGCAGGGTGCAGAAACAATAGGATTTTCCAACACTCTTGTGGCTTCACCCATGTATGGACAAAGGTGAATGGGATGATGCCCTTCACCCAAATTATAGTGATTTTTGATCTTACCCTATCTCTTATGAGTCTTATCATGGCTAATCAAAGATGTTCCAGCAATATGACTTCCAAAAGCCAAAGGAAACGATGGATGGCCATTAGACCATGCTTCAAGCACCTTGGGAATGCCAGGGTAGTCTCGAAGTAGATGGTATCCTTTGTACAACATGCAAGGGAATTTGAATTTTCGTGGAAGGTTGGATGGTTTATCAAGGGAAGGTTTCTTAGGCATAATAGCCGCATATTTATTCTCTCTCTTATCTAACTTCTTCTTCTTCATATTTTTCTTCTTTTTCTTAGCCACCTGGTTACTAGAGTCTAGAGTGTCACCAATCGAAGTAGAAGAGGAGTATGAAGAAACAGGTGAAGAAGGGGAGAGGTCCACCTTAGAATAAACATCATGTTGTTCAGGTGGAGGGGATGGTTGTATAGAGGATGGAATATCTGAGATCACAGAGGTTGAGAACAACCAGATAGGCAAACCAACAGTTAACCCAGGAAGGGATAATGTTTCTATATAAGGAGCACGAACATTCCCAAAAGCAGGAAAAGGACTAGGATTCCCTTCAGATGGGATTCCTTGGTTGGTAAACTCCGGAAATTTTTCCATTGGAAACAACCATAAAAAAAAATGCTAAGGAAGATAAATTTAACCAAGAATATTTTGTGGGAATTTAATATTTTAAAACATTGAAACAAAACTCTTTCATTTCATAGTTAAGAGTCGAGAAATAGGAAAAAGGTGACTCTATCACTTTCAGGTTGAAACGAGCGTGAAAGGACAAGAGCTCGATGATCTTTTCACTTTTAGAGAGTCATGAAAAGACCAAAATGACTACTCAGGTAATCTAAGAAAGAGGGTATACCAAGTTTCTGTGAACTGCCATATACACCTTGGTGATCAAATGAAACAGAAATGACCAAGGACTTGATGTACGTGTAGGTAGTCTTCCCGAATGCTATGTGTTACACAGAAATTTCTCACCGTCCCTGCAATTCCCTTCTTGCCCATTGGAGGGTTGTTTCTATGACCAATAAGCAGTGTCATGCCTTGCAAATACCGTCATTGCATCCCTTTCCATGAGGACAATATTTTTTCCGTTGATCATTTCCTGAGCAGACCCCTAAAAACACCTATTTTTGCCTTGGCGCTGGTAGCCCGTTATGTCCTCATGCCAATGAGGAAAATTAACACTGAGCCCATGCCAATTGGCGCTCTGTCCCAGTTGAGCACCCGTGCCAATCTGCTTATGGAAAGTTTTTTAAAGAAAGAGGCGAATTTTCGATTACAACAACTTCGTGGATGAGTCATGAGGAGTGGTTTCGACTGAATAACCACGGCCTTCCTCCTTTGGCCTCTTTTTTCCACCTTATGGGGAACCTCCCAAGGGATAAGGCTTCCCTTCCACTATTGTAGGGATCCCAAACTCATCTCCTCTATAAATATAGCCATCTTCCATTGATGAAGGGGGTGAACAGCTGAAGGGCTGAATAGCTAAAGGGCTGAATGGTTGAGTCTCCAAGAGCCTTCCTAGCCCAAGAATGTTGCAATGGTCCTCATAGAGTCAAATTGGTAGCAAGGATATTGATGATCAAAGATAGAGGCTTGTCTCCATTCCCGACAAGCTTTACCGAGATGTATTCCGCTGACGACCCGCCGAAGGAAAGTTCAGCATCAGAGCCAGGTTGTATTTTCCTTTGTATGAATTAATGATAAGCGACTATTGGTTATGGTTCCACTCGTATTTTTCATTCTGATAATGAGTTGTGTCTTCTCTGACTGATACATAATTGCATATATCTAGTTTTACACTTGTGTTTGTTGTGTTTCTTGTGTGTGCAGGTGTTCGATCATGAAGAGCGAGAGGATTGTGATCTGCTGGAGCAAGGAAACAGGAGCGCCATCTTCTCTACAAACAACAACGTTTGAATTGAGGTAGGCCTTCATTGCAAGTTGGTCTATTGCAATTAGGAACTTGCACCTCAGCATGATACGATTGTTGCTAGACCCGATCTGGGCTAGTAGGGATCACCTCTGTCCGCAGAGGGGATTTACCTCTACAACAAATTGGTGACTCCACTGGGGAGTTAGCTTGTTGTTCGCTTTATAAACTACAGATGGAGCCTGAAGTTAGCCAGATAGCCTTTGAAGCACTCTTGCTCTGCATTAGCGAAAGTAGATGAATGTTGCTTCAGTCAATCTCTAGTCTAGTTTATGAACTAAACACTTGGAGTCTTGTCTTGTCTTTTCGGTCGATTCTTGAATTTGCTTTCTTGATCAACTCTTTTGGCTGGCTCTTTCTATGTGTTTGGCTTTTGTTCAGCTTCACCATCACTAGTAAATTCCTTGGATTTCTCTTTTTTATTTTTCCTTAGTAAACTCGACTGGCATGCTTATTAGCCTGATAGTCGCGCCCATTAGCGCATGTTGCCAGTGTATTACCTGCGCCAATCTTGTTCTGGCGCTAGATTTCACCTTACAATCGCACCAATCTTGTAAGGTGCTAGGGTTTACTCTATTTTGAGTTTTCTAAGCTTGACCTGTGTGTTTGGTTTCATTTTTACGACTGCTTGAGTGTTCTGGAGCCTTGTTTGACTGACTGTGACCTTCATCCTTTGGTTTTTTGTCCGTTTCTATCGATTTTACATTCTAGCCCTAGGGCATCTAGGTGCTATAGTGTGTCAAGCCTCCCGTGGGAGTTTTTGGTTTCTATATTTTTAGCCAACCTTGTGATTTCTTCGCTGCATTAATTTTGTGGTTTCCTATCATTTCGTTGTGCTATTTAAGTGATTGGTTTCTTCTTCATTCAAATTCCGCTTTGTCTCGCTTTGAGCCTAGATTACATGGTTCATTTGAGTCTTGGAGATTCTGCTTGAGGTGGTGAGTTTGGTCTTGGTTGGGATAAATTCTTTGTTTTTTCATTTTCAGGCGTTGGCGCTTATTTTCAGTTAGCAACCCGCGCCAATTAGCCATTGGCACTAGTCGTCAGTGAGCAAGTCGCGCCAGTTGGCGCTAGTTTCACCTACAAAAGTCGTGCCAATTTCAGGCTGTGTGAAAATTGAGATTTTTTCCCTAAATCCTTCACCAGTGTGTCTTTCCCTTTCAGTATTTTCACTGTATGAGCATATATTACATTGCTCATTGTTTGAAATGTCTTATTTCCATGATTGTTTGATGTAAAAGGGAATGAATGCCTTGTTTTGATCTCTTGCTTTGGAAGTCCTCTTTGCGTTTGACCTCATATGTCTTGTCGCCTTTTGAGTGATTTCGTGACAAAGTGTTTGAAACAACGATTGCATTCTTAGTGTTTGTTTACATATTCATCCTTCATTAAGGAGATTTGCATTCTTTTAGTTTTCATCTCATAGTTTGCTTTTCGTTAAAATGCATTAGATCACATTGCATTGAAAAGTATTTTTTGAGATCCATCATTGAACTTAGATTACATTATTTAATGATTGAAAACTAGAAATTTCTTTGATTGCATTCTCTTTTATTAAAAGTGTGCATTAAGTATATTCTCATTTAATCAAAAAATGCATTGAGTGCATTCTTATCATTTGAAAAGGAAAAGGAAATTGTGCATAGATTACAATTGCATAGTTTTCGAAAAAGAGGATATTGCATAGATCACATTGCATTATTCGCATCGTTGAATGTTTGCAATTACTTTTGGATAGTGAAAGTCATCTAGTTTGGAAAAGTTTCATTTTCAGTATTGTTGTTTGTTTCATCATTGTTTGAAGCTCTTCCCTTAACTAGATAGCATTCATCGAATTGAAAGATTTCTTTTATCATATAGCTGCATTTAGGAGATTTTGAGACATAACACTTGCTAGGGCCTAAAAATTGAAACATAATTGAAGATAAACATTAAAATTTATTCAATTTACACTAAGGCAACATTAAAACCTAACGAAAAATTTTAGTGGTCTAGGCTAGTGATGTGTTCCGGCGTCGTTAAACCTAGTAGCTGTCGTTTGCCTCTTGGCTTTAGACAGCACTAGTACGGACTTGTGCTCCCCATACCGTTGCGTATATAAAGGGAGACCCCACTAGGTTTCTATCCTTTATCCGTAGGAAGCCGAGTCTGCCACCCTATACCCGTGATACACCGAACACAACATTCGGTGAGATTTCCTGTACATACGTTAAGTCCTTGGTTGATTTCTTTTTTATTTTGAAACCAAGGTGTATATTGCAGTTCATGGTTATTTGGTACACCCTTTGCATAGCATTCCTGAGCAGTCATTTTGATATTTTCTGACTCCTTAAATTTGAAAAGATCATCAAGCACTTGTCCTTTCACGCTTGCTTCAAAAATGAAAGAGATAAAGTCATCTTTCATCTGTTTCTCGACTCTTAAAACATGAAACAGTGAAGTTTCTAAGTTTCAATGTCATAAAATAAATCACCTGCGATCACACGCCCTGTTAGAGTTTTCTTGTTGGCTGTTTGATTGTGTGCCTTGGTTTTTAGCCCGTGTGCGGTTTTGAGTTGTTGATGGAAACTTTTCCAGACTTTACCAACCAAGGAATCCCCTCTGATCAGAATCCTGGTCATTTTCCACCTTTTGGAAATGTTGGTGCTCCTTAAATGGCAACATTTTCCCTTCTTGGGTTAACTGTTGGGTTTCCTATTTGGTTGTTTTCAACCTATGTGGTCCCAAATGTCTCAGCTACTGTTCAATCAACTCCTCCACCTAAACAACATCATGTTGATTCTAAGGTGGACCTCTCCCCTTCTTCGCCTGTTTCTATGTCCTCCTCTTCTACTTCGCCTGGTGAAATTCTGGATTTGAGTAACCAGGTGGCTAAGAAGAAGAAGAAGAAGACAAAGAAGAAGAAGTCAGATAAAGGAGAGGCTAGCTCTGCGGCTATTGCGCCTAAGAAGCCTTCCACTGATAAACCTTCCAACCCTCCACAGAAAGTCAAGTTCCCTTGCATGTTGTGCATGGGAGACCATCTCCTTTGAGATTTCCCTAGCATTCCCAAGGTGCTTGAAGCATGGTACAACGGTCGCCCGCCGTTGCCTTTGGCTTTCGGGAGTCAAGTTGGGGGCACGTCTTCAGCTAGTGCTGGTAAAAATCTTAAGAAACAGGGTAAGCTTGCCAATCCCTGTAAGTTGCGTGAAGGGTACCATGCCATTCACCTTTGTCCATATATGGATGAAGCCAAGCGAGTTTTGGACAACTCGGCTGTTTCTGCGCCATGCCTTCCGGCTAGTTACAAACATTTTTCTTTGAGTCCTCCACCAGTTGATTCAACGATTGGTCAAGAGTCATCCTTAGTCAATCTCGCTCCCTTGGAAATTCAAATTCAGGAATCCATCCCCGACCAACCATTGGTCATGGGATCGGTTGAACTGGACCCATCTGTGGTGCACCAGGTCTTTTATGTTGAGAGTGGATCTCACACTCCTCATGTTCTACTAGTTTCTTCAGATTCTTCGAACTTGGAGAAAGATTCTCCTGTCCCTATACCTCAAGAAATGGCTCCTCTGCCTCCCGTGATGGAGGTCCCGGAGGATACTCCTCCCGCCTTCGAGATGGAGGTTGTGGAGGATGCTCCTTCTTCTTTCGTAACACTAGAGGAATACCATCTCGGTTCAATGGTAGCCCCTCCGAGTAGTTTTGTCACTTCCTTTGATTGGAGTCGATTTGCAGGATACCGCCTTCCGTCTTATGTGCCTTTCGATATCATAGTACAGGATTTTGGTCTGGTCGTACCTAGCACCATTATAGATGAAGGCGCATCTGTTAGTATTATGTCTTCAACTACTTGGCAAGCTTTCGGTTCGTCGCCTCTTGTGGTTGTTACGCAGAATCTGTGGGCATTTAACAGAAGAACGAGTCAACCATTGGGGATCCTTCGAAGGTTACCTATTACTTTGGGAGGTAAAACCATCCATATGGACGTGATGGTTTTTCCAGGCCCCTTGGATTTGAATATGCTCTTGGGGCACGATTACACCTATGCCATGGGAGTGCTTGTCTCCTCCCTTTTTCATGTGGTCTGTTTTCCACATGAAGGACAGATCATGAACATTGATCAGCTTTCATTCTTTGGTCCTGATATGGCAACGGGCCCACCATCATCCCTTCCTAGTTTTTATCCACCCGTTGTATCTGCCCCACTGCAAGTCAACTATGTGGCTACCTACCTTGTGCCTGTACTCAGTGATAGTGTCGTTGTGCATCAGGTGCTGGGGGCATTGGGTCCTAACTTCCAGGATGTTTCCCTTCCATCATGAGTGGAACTCTTGGAAGCGATGAATTATTATTCATTATGATGAGGTATGTCAGAGCAGAGTTAATTTTCTTATGTCAAGCTCCTTAAATAATGAAACAAGGCTGTCCGAGCAAAGTTCCTTGTCTTGTGCCAAGCTCCTTAAACCATGAAACAAGGTCATTCGAGGACAGTTCTTTTAATGTGTCAACCTCGTTAAAATAATGAAACACGTTCTTGTTCAATTTGAGTCTTTGATACGATCTCGTAAAATCCCAGTCGAGTCTTTCTCTTGATCTCGTAACTTGAACCTTCACTCTATCTGCCTTTCATATGGATTGAAGCTTGGGGGGCATGTACCTCGAATTGTGTCACCATGGTGGGGGCATGCTTACTTTTTCAAGCACAATTTGTTTCCGTTTCAAGCTTGTGTAAAAATGAAACCGGTTTCAAGCATAGTTTATCTTTGTTTCAAGCTTGTGTAAAAATGAAACCAACTTCAAGCAGAGTTTCTTGATTTCAAGCTTATGTAAAAATGAAATCATTCCCATTTTACCTCTCGTGATTTCCATTTTATCAGCCTCTTTTGCCAGATGAACCTTGGTTTTCTCACTCCATCGTCATTATTTGCTTGGCCGGTCATATGCCTTCACTTGGTTGTTTTACCCATTCCTGAGGAACCGTTGCGATGAGTGGTCTTTGTTAGCCAGCCTCTTGACTTTTATCATGTTCTGTATAGTTCCACCATTACCGGAACCAGTTGCTACCCTTATTACCACTCGTTTCTTTAGGAGGAGTCATCTTTCAGCTCTTTCTTGACTCTCTAAACATGAAAATATTGTCGAGTCCCTTGTCGTTTCAATCTCGTTAAAGTGGCCCTGAAACGACATCTACCCAGTATACGTTTACCCCATTTTTAGGCTGGGATAGATTATTTACGAAAAAGGAATACCCTAGTCTATCATGACTAGGAGGTTTTCTTAGACATAGTTTTCTACCTTTTCAGATCTGAGGAACTATTTACGAAAAGGGACCATTGGACTTTACTTTTCTGCTATCTTTTCAAACTCTCTAAATATTAA
This sequence comes from Pinus albicaulis, assembly GCA_034641835.2. NCBI lineage: Eukaryota > Viridiplantae > Streptophyta > Pinopsida > Pinales > Pinaceae > Pinus > Pinus albicaulis. The sequence goes on along the minus strand of CM076580.1, from coordinate 835,428,779 downwards.
AAGATGACAAGTTCTCCCTTTTTCAGACTCGTTAAACCCAGATGACATTGGATTTAGTCATGATGATGATATTCAAGTTTCTCCTTCCTGGGGCTCATTAAATGTACTAGGATGGATTCATCCGAAGGACAGATTTATATTACAAGTATATGCTATCCTCTTCAAGCTTGTGTAAAAATAAAGAGGTACTCGCCAAAAATGGTCGGGGAAAAATGGAACTAGCATCATTATCATGTCGGTAGTATGTCACTCTTGAACATGGCACTTGTCTGCATTCATGTCAGGTTGGGGACATCTCATCTCGTTTTTCACTTGCCTCCGTGGGTTTGGGTGATCCCTTTTTTACGTCTCATCTACTCGTTGCCTCGTCATCATGAACTTTGATATTTTGATGTCAAATACTGTCAAATCCATTGTCGTGCCGGCGATATGTTCAAGAGAAGTTGACCTCTGCAAGTTTCAACCTTCCTATGATCCTCATATAATCTTGATTCACAAAGAAATTATGTTTCTCTATCTCATGTCGATGATGTGGGAAACACTATGGCCCACCTTCGATCAAGGTCACTTTCTGTCGACTTCAGCTCATTATCCAAGAAGCTAATCTAGAGACTCCCTTCTAGTACCTTGGAGCCTACATGCCTCAATGGCAGGTTCTTCACATTCGACGTGAGTTTTTCATCATTGGCCTCAGATCGAGTGATTCTATGGGTGTTCGATGCCAGCTCACTGATTCACATGCCATAGATTGTACCTATAGTACCTTGAGGGCCATTTTCATTATTGGTGGTACCTCTCACGTCTGTTAAGAGCTTTCATCATTGGCTGGTAATCAGGTGATGTTCTCACATGTTCGACTTCAGCTCACTTACTCACATGCTTTAACTTGTACTTTTGTTCGGGTCGAGATGGAGCGCAAGACCTTGGATTTTTTCTGTTGGAATCCAGGTTGCGATTTTGTGGATTATTATGATTGGATACATGAATCGCTCATTGGATGTCTGCGACCATACCTGAGTCTATTTATCGATCCTCACAGGATGGCTGTGTCCATACCTTGGATCTGGATTATTGTATACTCTGTTATGGATGGCTGCGACCATACCACATATATCATGTATTTGAGATATCAGTTGTACTTCTCTACGCAGGTTTTTCGACGGCAGTATTTTTAGTTGGACACATTCTCGTAAATCATTTCACCCCTCTCTCTCGTTCGGGCCTCATGCTTTTGGGGGCATCTATTACACAAAAAATTTTCACTATCCCTGCAATTCCCCATCTCGCCCATTGGAGGGTCCTTTCTGTGACCAATAAGTAGTGTCATGCCTTGCAAATACCATAATTGCATCCCTTTTCATGAGGACAACATTTCTTCTGTTGTTCGTTTCCTGAGCATACCCCTAAAAACACCTATTTTTTCCTTGGCGCTGGTAGCCCGTTATGTCCTCACGCCAATGAGGAAAATTAACACTGAGCCCGCACCAATTGGTGCTCTGTTCTAGTTGAGCACCCACTCTAATCTGCTTATGGAAAGTTTTTTAAAGAAAGAGGTGAAGTTTCGATTACAATAACTTCATGGATGAGTCTTGAGGAGTGGTTTCGACTGAATAACCATGGCCTTCCTCCTTTGGCCTCTTGTTTCCACATTATGGGGAACCTCCCAAGGGATAAGGCCTCCCTTCCACTATTGTAGGGATCCAAAACTCCTCCTCTCCTCTATAAATATAGCCATATTCCATTTATGAAGGGGTTGAACAGCTGAAGGGCTGAATAGTTGAAGGGATGAATAGCTGAAGGGCTGAATGGTTGAGTCTCCAAGAGCCTTCATAGCCCAAGAATGTTGTGTTAGGGTCCCGTGATTTGGCCGATTGGCGAGCCAAATGACGATGTAACATCAAACCAAGCTTTGGAGCCCAAGGACCTAGCCTTCCTGGACTCAGAGAGGGCTCTCTCTGTTATATGCAAAAGATATCGGTGTGTTTGCTTATGGTGTTCTGATATTAGGCTAGTTATGAAGTGAGTTTTTGATTTTTTTGGGGTTTTTTAAGTTCGTGAGGGATAAAACTGATCAAAGACATAAACTGGGTAACAAGATGTAGATAAATTGGGCTATGGGGTCAAACAGGTCAAGGAAGCTATGAGATGATGATGTAAGGCTGCTGTAGGGCCGATTTGATTCACGGTAGAAGGGATCTTTGGGAAAAATGGATTAAATGGACAACAAGTTTGTGAAAGACAAGGGATTTCAAGTATAACTAGTTGATAGCAGACATAAACATGTTATAGCAAGCCATTAATCATGCTAAATGTAACTATGAGCTAATTAAAACATTGAAATCAAACATTCCAGCCATACATAGAGGTATAAGACCCTCTAACTTCGAGAAATGGCTATCAGACTTTGGGGAAAACACATAAGACAAACTAACAACTCATAAACTACGCTGGAACGCCTAAACATAGTCTCTAAGTCATTGGGCACTTTGAAAAACAAGCTTTCATAGTTTTAGGCAAAGGGCTAGATCGAGACTAGGCCTCCTTGGTTCAACAAGATGATCAACTAATCAGTCAAAGAGAAAGTTTTATGGACAGAACTATGGACAGCTTATAGGTAGGCAGGGCACACCATACATCCTACTCAACATACATAGAACTTGTGAATAAAACTAGCAAACATTATCCTTTAGTTACTAAAGAGCAGTTAAGGATTCTTTAGCATAACTAAGGAAGAAGAAAACATCAAGCTATGAAGATTCAGGAATTTTGAGGTGCCTCCATGGGCATATCTCAAAACTAATCTCTACTGATCTATAGCAGCAAGAAGCATGTATTATGGATGAAAACTAGAAGACAACAACAAAGAAAGAAAAACTATACCATTCTACCATGTCATGGAATCCATCAACAATCCTTCATCACTCCTCAAAAGCATCCAAGAGGCAGTCCAAAAATCATAACACAAGTGTATTCTTCAAAGCTCATATGACCAATGTATTAATTCTTCTCTCAAGTTCAGCCTCCGATTTACAATGAAACCCATGGAATAAATAGGCTTGAGGGAGGAAAACCTCATGGAGCAACTAGCTATCCCATTGGCCAAGTCAAAATATCTAAACTTTTCCTTGAGGCTTTGCAAAGCCCAAGGCACAAAATATCCCATAAAATATCTAAAAACTGCTAAAAACGGAAATTATATTAACTTTACATCATTTCCCAAGTATAAAAATAGCTTAACGCACATTTGGGAAAAGCAGATTTTTGAAGTTCAAAAATTACAAAAATACTTCATATTTATGTCTGAAAAAAGTCCCCTGACTTGCTGGAGGCAATTGGCAGCCTTCCCGGTGTCGAAATGAGGCTCATGATGGCTCGTTGGAAAGCTCTCTATTCCTACTTTCCGGCACAACTGAAACCATCTCAATCTAAGGCCTAGAAGTCATCCAAAACTGTACCTGTGTGTAAAAAACCAGGAAATAGCAGACTGCTGATATGGCGAGCAGAATGTGCAAAAAGAGGGCATTTTTCGCCAATTTGAGGGGGCAAATGATCTCCAAATGCTCTAAAAATTGCTGGAGACATGCTCATAGAATTATGGCATCTATCGGTATCATCCCTCTCCCTTGAAAACTCCTCAAATTGAAATGGAGAAATTATGAGTTTTCGACCAAAAACCCAAAAATGCCAAAAAACAAAAAGTTGCCGAAAAAGGCCCAAAATTGGCATGCATGACCCTCAAGGGTCCATAGCAACATGCTCCGAAGCTGAGGCCAAAATATCAAGGGCTGATATGCCTTTCCCTTCTTTCCGTGCTAGGCGCCTTCCCCTTGCCTTCTTCAATTTTTCTTGGGCTGCCTTTAGTTTGCGCCGGGCAAACTGATTCAGTTTTTGGAAGTGATGTGTCCTCTTCCTCTGTAGCTCTAAATCTCTATTCGACCTCTCAAGCTTCATTTCCAAATGCTTGTTAGCTCTTTCAAGCCAAGCCTCTTTGTTTTCTTCAATTTCTTGCTCAAGGAGTGCAGTGAGAGGAAAGGCTTGGAGCTGGGCTTGCTCTTCTGCTTTCTGCTTTTCCAAGGCTCTTTTAGGCCCGATGGTCCTAGGTCTCTTCCGCCTAGGCTGGTCTTCTTCCTCTTCATCATCAAACTCTCCAATGAGCTCTTCAATTCTTTCTTGCGCTTTTGCTGCCTCTTTCTTATACTTAATCGCCTGCGCCTCATGAACAGCTGTGTGCACATTCATTTGTTTGTTTTCAATCTCTAAGAAGTGGTTGAAATTCCTTGCCCTTTGAAGATCTTGCTCTAATGCCTCAATTTTCCCTTCCTTATGGATTAAGAGATTTTCAAGAAGGCGGGCCTCATTGTCACTATCATCGCTTTGGATAGGGATAATAGCTAATTCACCTCCATGCTTTGTACTTTCCCCAACTTTGCTTTTACCTTTGAAAGCCAATCGGCGCTTTTCCTTCTTGGCATACTAGAAGGTGTCTTTTTGGGCAATTTCCTCTTGCTAGGAGCAATCTTTGTCACTGTTAGGGTGGCAGCTTTAGTCCCTCTTTCCCTTGCTGTGCTGAGCTTTGTTACTTTGAGAGGAGGAGTAACAACTGATTTACCTTTGACATCTTTTTGAACTGGCTGCTCTTCTTGAGGCTGCTGGATATCTTCTCCTTGATGTTCACTTGGCTACCCCTGTTTTCCAACATTAGCTTGTTGTTCTTCATCAAGGCTTTGTTCAATTTGTGGCTCAAGAGGTGTCTCAATTTCCTGCCCAACTTGCTGTTCTTCCTCTGGCACCTGCTGCTGCTCATAAGTTTGTACCTGCTGCTGTCCCTCATCATAGACCTGTTGTCCTTCATCATCTAACTGTTGCTGTCCCTCATCTCTAATCTGCTGTTGTCCCTCATCTCTAATCTGCTATTGTCTACTACCCTCTCCTTCCTCCTGTTGACTTGGTTGTCCAACAGTCATTCTGAGCCTTCTAGGAGTAGGTCTACTGGACAAAGGCACTGGGTGATGGACAGGCTGAGTAGGAGAAATATGGGCAGGAGGAACAGTGGAAAAATCCGGATGGCTGATGAATAAATCCCATAAAACCTCTTTCTTCTCTAGCTGGTATAGGAAGATAATCTTGATCAAAGAATGATGAAAAAGAGAAGGGATTTGCTGAGGTGGGGCTTTCTTTTGGACAGTGGATGCCATTTTCTCTATGCTCTTGAACAAAAAGTAAGGGAAGTTTAATTGCCTGCTTCTAGTAAAGTGCATCAATAAACGGACATGATAGGCATAAATTCGATCAAACCTCCCTTCACAAGTGAAATATTTCATTATGGCTTTCATAAGCAGAGCATAGCTGTCAAGGAGATATGAAAAAGGGAAAATAGCAGTGACAGCCTCTCTATGTTCAGGCTTGATGAAAGGTTTGTAATCCTCTAAGTCAAGATGAGCTTGTTTAAACCATTTTTCGCCATGATACGAGATCTTGGTGGCCTTGGACACATACCTTGGAGAAATTTTGAAATCAAGACCCGCCACTTGGAAGTGTTTTTCTTTGAATCTCAGGGCGCACAAGTGTGTTAATGGCGAAAAACTCTTGACTTCTTCTATCTTCTGGCAGAAATCAAGGAAACCTACTTCATGGAAGTTGAAAAGTACAGATGGATGAGCATTAATCTCTTCTGTAGAGATAGGCTCATATATTTTATGTGGACCGCTCCTGCTGTCTTGCCTTGGAGGCATTTTAACCTGAATATGCTTTGGAAAAGACAAACTGCCTTCACTGTGTGTAAAAAGCCCTGCTGGAATCAAACTATGTCACTTTACTGCTTTGACAGATAGACAATGAGATTTGGATGTCTTGCAACAAGTTTTTTGTAATACACAACTTCTGCTCTTCTTAAAACCATCCTTCTACCTTTGAATGTATCTCAGCCAGGCAAAATTCTCAATAGGGTACCATATAGCAAAGAGGAGACAGCCTGCTGTGTAAATTTCCTATGCACAGTGTTGAGAAATCACTCTTCTTGTGAATTTGTTAGAGGCCAATCAACACATCTATATTTGTGTCTCCAAGATGAAACTCAATCATAAAAACCCTGGTCTTCAGAAAGTGGCCCTATACCTTGAAAACATCTCAGTGAACAACTTTTCAATATGATATAATATAGTGAAAATATGGGCAGACTGCTAGAAAGAGTTTGCTGTGAGAAAGTGCTAAAATCACCCTGTTCTTGAAGCCTTAGATGTCAACCAATAAACATGTATCTCTGCTTCAAGGTAGAATTTCAACGATTAACAACCCTGCCTTGTATAAGTGTGCCAACTTTCAACAAATTTGCATATGTGAAATCAACCCTTAGTGTTATTAAGCAGTCATTGACATAATCCTGAGCCAAGATGACAGATCTTTACAAGACTACAGAGTTTTTAGGTAGAAGCTATATGAGTTTTCTTTTTCAAAACAAATATGTCAAAAACCCCCTTTTTTCTGAGTGCACTTCACTGTTTTAATAATGTGGCAATGTCTTGAGGACAGTGTGAAATGTTTCTCTTTAGACCTAAACGCTATCTCTCTATAATAAAATCTTCCTCTGCAGCTTCAAACTATAAATTTCTACCTGATCAAGAAACTTTTCTCCTACTAAACTTCACTGTTTCTTTATGTATGTCACTTCATTTAAACAAAAACATGTTCATAAAGTTAACCTTGGTGCGTCTATACAGTCAAATTTACAGTTTGAGTAGAGGTAATAGGGTTTAAGAGCTCCAAAAGCTTTGAGCAAAAGGTTGTAAGAGTTTTCTCTTTTTTCAAATAATTGAGGCCTCTTTCAATATAGGATACCAGTCATCTTTGGGAGAATGTCCTCATGCTCTCTGAAAATTCACTTGAACATGATCCTTTGAATATCAGAAAAACAATCACAGTGATACAGTGATACAACTGTCCTTTGATGGTTGAGTAGGGTAACTTTTCCCTACAGTGCTTTAAAGAAAGGACACACCCTTGCTCTTGACTAATCACAGGGTGAAAACACCAGGTTTCTAACTTAATCACAGCTTCTTTCCCACAGGCACTTCTAACAGTGAATTTGTCATTCAAACAGAGCTTGAAACAGTCTTTTTAAACCTTTCTGTCACTTTTTCAAATCTTTGAAACCGAGGAGGAAAAAATATGAGAATACCTTCAATTTTGATGAAAAAATCCTTTGAGAAGGATAGAGTAGCACTGGAGGCCTTCAAGATTTGCGCGACACTCTTTGAGGACAGCACGGTGCGTAGTTTACCAATGGTGGCCCTGTCGGGTCGGGCTGTCGGGAGGTCGTGCGCCGTGTACAGGCGCGTCGCGCAACTGTACAGGCGTGTCGTGCCAACACTGACCGCCCGTGTAAACTGGCTCCCAGGCGCGGCGCATGGGTTTCCAGGCGCGTCGCGCTGTGTTTTAGCAGTGTAAAACTCTGCAAATTGACCCTAAATTTGTTGTTTCGATGCTGAGGGAGGCGTGGAGCTTTGTTTGCAGTTTGAGAATGACGAAATCACCCTCAAACTCACTCCTTAATATGTCACTTTAAATTCTTCAACGGTCACTTTGTTTTTAAATGTAAAGTGGAATTTTGGTTTGGCTTTTTTGCAAAATTTTCACAGTCTTTTTGATCCTTTTGAATATCCTCGGTGCATCTCATACCTAAACCTCTTTATAAAAACAAAAATGGCTTTAAAAACTAGAACCTTGCCTCACTTATGCACCGGTGTCTGAAAAGTGATTTCCGGTTTTGTTCTTTGGGTGACATTTTAACACCGAACTTCTCACTTTGAAAAATATTTCCATATCTTCCACATCACCTTTGCCACTTTTTTAAAGATGCTGGTAATATTGATCATGTAAAACAATCCCTCTTTAACACTGTCAAGAGAATGCTTGAATACTGGTTTGCTTCTGAAGGACAGGGCTTGTTTTGTCAGCTTGTTTTGACAGTCCTTGGTCTTTGATAACTTCTTCAACCTTTATCTACAGCAGGTGCCCACATTTGCAGCTGATTTCTTTTCATGCTTTCCAGAGTCTTCAAAAACCCAGATGATGACTTGTGATAAAATGTCCTGACTGTTCCATGCTTTGAAAAAATACCTCCTCCTTTTAAGCTAGGTTTGACAGACTCCTGTAGGTGTCCTTTGACTGTAGATACAAAAATACAATTGTATTAATTTTAATTTCAATCATCCTCCTTCTACAGAAAAATAAGGAATTCCCTTTGCAATTCTTTTTCACTTGGTTTGTAATAGTGAAGCGCTTCATGGGTTTTGAGTGCTGCCCAGAGCTAATAAAACTCATTTCCAGAAACTCTGTCTTAATCTGCTGATGGCTATATGATGAGCAGGCTTTGACAAAAGCTCTTTTTTTTATACATGGTGTCAGTCCCTGCTTCCAGGTGATACACAAGTTCCCCTTTTGACTAGAAGTGCCATATTTTGGCTGCATCCCTTCATATCATACTTCTCTGTTTACTTGAAAAGCGCTCCTTTGGACTTTTGGCATGTGACAGTGGGGTATTGTTTGACCCTCTCTCTTAAGGAAACTGCCCCTTTTTTGTATCGATGACCTGCATATATTCAATATTGTCTCCTATCCACTATAGATATAGTTTGACAGACATTTCCATTTGAATAGGAAAACCAATACTTTTAAATCATAAACCCTAACCTTTACCTGTGCAATGACTTCTATTTACTTTCTTTGTATCCTTCCACTGCACCTTAGACCAATCAGTTTTCACAAACATACAATGCCTTGGCCATCTGCTCATAAATGGAGGAGGCCCTTCAATGAGCAAAGTATTTGAAGATTATTTGATAAGGCTCTGGCTTGCAATCACCACTATGCTTCAGAACAAACCTAGTCAAATTGTCACTGTCTCACTATACTGCTCTGAGGGAAAATGAGATGTCATCATCAGCTTTGGTCATCTTATGACAAATTATTTGAAAGATAGTCTCTGTGACTATGGAGGTCATTGCCTTTTGAAAAACAAAGAACTTTCTTTCTGCCTGTGTAATGACATGTTTTGTTAGTATCTCTTCAATTTGATCTTGTGGACAAGCAGGCTGCTTATGATTGGAATTTTTACTAATGACATGCCTTTCTAAAGTTTAACAATTCATATGAGTTGAAAAATTCAAATGACCTCCTTTATCAGACCAAACTCTGTTTTCCTTTGAACTTGCATATTTCAGGCTCTATCCCTGTTATGATCATCACTCACTCAGAAAAACCTAGAGTTGTTTTTTCACTGTTCAGTAAAAGGAAAACCTGGGCTTCTGCAATCCTTTAATTCAATACTAGCCAGCACCCTCTGCTTGTAGATGAAGGAGGCTCCCTAACCCTCTGCTTGTAAATGAAGGAGGTTCTGGGCCATGACAATTTACCAGTTTGCTAAGACAGTGGTGTCCTTTTCTTACTGTGATTTTCATGCTGGAAGGAAAACTGCAAGGTCTTGATGAGTGACTTTCTATTTTGCAGATATATCTCAGGCTCATGATACATTTAGAAGCAGTTGTTCCTCTAACTGTAGATTCAAGCATTTACTCCTGAGATGAAGTTATATTTCCTGTCTTTGTAGAATCCATAAAACACTGTGAAACACCTACTAATCAGCTTGAGACTGGGGTTCATGCAGTGCTGAGACCTAGGGATATAAGTGGCATGACTTAGAGCTGTGATCAACTTGATTTTCAGAGTAGGAGGTTGGTCATGATTGGTCTGTAGCAGATGGAGGCTTTTTGGCTTTTTGATGATTTCCAAGGGTAAAATGTCTTAAAGCGCCACTTCCTAACATAGGGGAGGCTTTTGAAACAGACTTGGACTTTTCATTTTGGAGCTGATGGACAGACAAATAGGGCTGAAGATAGATAGGATAGTGATAATGAGGTTTTGATTTTGACATGGGTGGACTGAAAAGTAGAAAGGCGAAAAAAGTTTTATGAGGGTTTTTTAGATGACATATTGACATAAGGAAATCAGTTTCTAGAAAACTCAGCTGTAGATATAGTCATCACTAACATGTAAAAAATACTGATGGCTAACATGTTGCAATAGTCCTCATAGCTCCAAATCAATAGCAAGGAGATTGACGATCGAAGAGAGAGGCTTGTCTCCATTCCCGACAAGCTTTACCGAGACGTATTCTGCTGACGACCCGCCGAAGGAAAGTTCAGCGTCAGAGCCAGGTTGTATTTTCCTTTGTATAAATTAATGATAAGCGACTATTGGTTATGGTTCCATTCATATTTTTCATTATTATCATGAGTTGTGTCTTCTCTGACTGATGCATAATTGCATATATCGGGTTTTACGCTTGTGTTTGTCGTGTTTCTTGTGTGTGCAGGTGTTCGATCGCGGTGAGCGAGAGGATTGTGATCTGCTGGAGCAAGGAAACAAGAGCACCATCTTCTCTACAAAAAACAACGTTGGACTTGAGGTAGGCCTTCATCACAACTTAGTCTATTGCAATTAGGAACTTGCACCTTAGCGTGATATGATTGTTACTAGACCCAATTTGGGCTAGTAGGGATCGCCTCTGTCCACAGAGGGGATTTACCTCTACAACACCGTGTTCGGTGTATCATGGTTACAAGGTGGAAGACTTGGATTCCTATGGATAAAAGGATTGCAACCTAGAGGGGTCTCCCTTTATACACTCGACAATACGGGGAGCACAAGTCTATACTAGCGCTATCTAAAGCCAAATGGAAAACGACAGCTACTAGGTTTTAATACGTTGGAACACGTCTCTAGCCTAGACCACTAATTTTTTTTTTTAGGTTTCAATGCTTCCTTAGGTTAATTAAATAATTTCTAAAGTTTATCTTGAATTATCTCTCAGTTTCAAGGCCCTACCACTGTCATATAAATCTCCTATATGCAACTATATGAGAAAAGAAATCTTTCAATTCAATGAATTCTATCTAGTTAAGGGAAGAGTCTCAAACAATGATGCTACATACAATAATACTAAAAATGAAACTTTTTCCAAACTAGATGACTTTCACTACCCAAAAGTAATATAAAACATTCAACGATGCGAACAATGCAATGTAATCTATGCAAAATCCTCTTTTTTGAAAACTATGCAATTGTAATCTATGCACAATTTTTTTTTCTTTTGAAAGAATAACAATGCACTCAATGAATTTTTTGATGAAATGAGAATCTACTTAATGCATGCTTTTAATGAAAGAGAAGGCACTCAATGCAATTTTTAGCTTTAAATCATTAAAAATGTAATCTAAGTTCAATGATAAATCTCAAAAAATACTTTTCAATGCAATGTGATCTAATGCATTTTAACAAAAAACAAACTATGAGACGAAAACTAAATGAACGTAAATTTCCTTAATGGAAGGATGAATGCAAAATGGATGCAAAAAAACACAAAGAATTCAATTGTTTTTTCGAACACTTTGTAACAAAATTCCTCAAAAAGCTACAAGACATACAAGTTCAAGAATAAGAGGACCTCCAAATTGTGGGCTCAAAACAAGGTATTCATTCCCTTTTACATCAAGCAATCATAGAAATAAGACTTTTTAGTCGAACAATGAGCAATTTAATCTATGCTCATAAGTGAAAAAGTAGAGGGGAGAAAAATTAAATCATACAGAGAAAAAGACCAGAAGGGAAAGACACACTGGTGGAGGAATTAGGGAAAAAACCTCAATTTTCACACACCCTGAAATTGGCATGACTTTTGTGGGTTAAACTAGCACCAACTAGCATGACTTGCTCACTGAAAACTAGCGCCAATGGCCAATTGGTGTAGATTTCTAATGGAAAACTAGCACTAATCAGTGATACTGTCAGAAAATTAAAAGCGCCAATGCAACAACAAGAAAAAATGAAGAATTTCTCCCAACCAAGACTAGACTCACCACTTCAAGCAAGAACTAAAAGATCATGATTGATGAAAAACATAGGAACAAACAGGGAAAAAGGTCATTCGACTAAATCTGTCGAATGACTAAGACCTCAAAGAGTGAAAAAATCAAAGGAAACTCCCTAGTGGAGTCACCAATTTGTTGTCCAGGTAAATCCCCTCTGAGGATAGAGGCAATCCCTCTAGCCTAAGGGTGGCTCTAGCAACTATGGGAACATACTAACATCTACCTTCCTATATCATAAATGAAATTCATAGAAAGGAATATGACCTACCTTGTCCTGATGCTATGTTGTCGCCTTCTGTCAAAGCTTCTTGATCCGTCGCTCTTCTCAAGCTCGATACATGCTGCTACCAATGTTCGATTACCTGTACAGAAAATCAAGACACCACGACAAGCGTAAAACCAAGACAAACATAAAACAATTACAACCTCTCTAACTGATCAAGGAATTCTAGAAAACTCATTATAAATGTAAACAAGAGTGGAAGATAAACATCAGTTGCATTTTATTATGATAAATACAAGGGTAGTTTACAACCAAGCCTTGATGTTGAGGCTCTCCTTCAGTTGGTCTGTATCCAAGCACATTTTCCACACCCTCATGAACAAAAGTCCAATATCTCACTATGCTCTCAAAACATACAATCAATCACACTCTACACTATTCTCTCGAAGCTATGATTGCTTCTTCTCGATGCTAACTTTTTCAGCTATCTATTCAACTAGCACATCAATGGAATATGGCTATATTTATAAAGGAGAGGAGGAGGTTGGGATATCTACAAATGTGGGAGAGAGTCCTATCCTTTAGTAGAGTTCCAAGGGAGGTGGAAACTACTAACTAAAGGAGGGGGTCTGTAGTTTTTTCAGTTCAACCACTCCTAATGACTCATCCTCGAGGTGGTTGGAATAGAAAATCCACCTCTATTTTTAAAAAACATTCCATAAAAATCTTGGCACTAGTGCTTAACTAGGACAGAGTGTCAACTAGCAGGTTCAGTGTTAATTTTCCAGCTTAGAGCGACTGTGTAACTGGCTACTCGCACCAAGGCAAAAACAGGTGCTTTTAGTGGTCTGCTCAGGAAATGGTCAACAGAAGGAATGTTGTACTCATGGCAAGGGATGAAATGATGGTATTTTCAAGGCATGACACTACTTATTGATCACATAAATTAACCTCCAATGGGAAAGATGGGGATTGCAGGGACAGTGAAAAAATTTTGTGTAACACCCGTAACCTTAACCTTAACCTTAACCTAACCTTAACCTTAACTAAACCCTTAACCTTAACCTTCCCCTAACATTAACCTTAACCTTACCCTTAACCTTAACCTAACCCTAACCTTGACCTGAAACTTAACCTAACCTTAACCTTAACCTTACACTTAACCTTAACCTTAACCTTAACCTAACCTTAACCTTAACTTTACCCTTAACCTAACCCTAACCTTAAGGTCAAGGTTAGGGTAAAGTTAAGGTTATGGGTAGGGTAAGGTTAGGATAAGGTTAAGGTTAAGGTTATGGTTAAGGTAAGATTAAGGTCCAAGTTAACTTAGGTTAAGGTAAGGTTAAGGTTAAGGGTGAAGGTTAAGGTTAAGGTCAAGGTTGAGGTCAAGGTTAAGGTTATGGTTAAGGTTAAGGTTACAGTTAAGTTAAGGTTAAATTTAAGGTTATGGTTAAAGTTAAGGTTAGGTTAAGATTAAGGTTAGGTTATAGTTAAGGTCGAGGTTAGGTTAAGGTTAAGGTTAGGTAAAGGTTAAGGGTAAGGTTAAGGTTAAGGTCAAGGTTAAGGTTATGGGTTTAGTCAGGTTAAGGTTAAGGCTAAGGGTTTGGTCAAGGCTAAGGTTAAGGTTAAGGTGAAGGTTAAGGGTAAGCTCAAGGTTCAGGGTAGATTTAAAGCTAAGGTTAAGGTTACAGGTTTAGTAAGGCTAAGGTTAAGGTTAAGGTGAAAGTAAAGGGTAAGGTCAAGGTTAAGGGTAAAGTTAAGGTTAAGGTTAAGGGAAAGGGAAAGGTTAAGGTTAAGGTTACAGTTTTAGTCAGGTTAAGGTTATTAAGGTTAAGGCCAAGGTTAGGGGAAGGTTAAGGTTAAAGTTAAGTTAAGGTAAGGTTAAGGTTAAGGTTACGGGTTTAGTCAAGTTAAGGTTAAGGTTAAGGGTTCGATCAAGGTTAGGGTTAGGTTATAGTTAAGGTTAAGGTTAGGTTAATGGTAAGATAAGGTTACGATTAAGGTTAAGGTTAGGTTAAGGTCAAGGTCAAGGTTGAGGTTAAGGGTAAATTCAAGGTTAAGGTTAAGGTTAAGGTTAGGGTAAAGGTTTAGGTTAAGGTTAAGGTTAAGGGTTTTGTCAAGGTTAGGGTTAGGTTATCCCTTAAGTTTAGGGTAAAGTTAAAGTTAAGGTTAAGGTTAATTTAAGGTTAAGGTTAAGGTTAGGTTAAGGGTAAAGTAAAGGTTAAGATTATGGTTATGGGAAGGCTAAGGTTAAGGTTAAGGATAAGTTGAGTTTTAAGGTCAAGGTTAGGGTTAGGTTATAGTTAAGGTAAAGGTTAAGGTTAGGTTAAGGTTAAGGTCAAGGTTAGGGTTAAGTTATAGTTAGGGTTAATGTTAAAGTCAAGGTTAAGGATTTGGTCAAGGTTAGGGTTAGGTTATAGTTAAGGTCAAAGTTAAGCTTAGGTTAAGGTTAAGGGTTTGGTCAAGGTTAGGGTTAGTTTATATTTAATTTTATGGTTAAGGTTAAGGTTACGCGTTTAGTTAGGTTAAGCTTAAGGTTAAGAGTTCGGTGAAGGTTAGGGTTAGGTTAAGGGGGTAAGGTTAAGGTTAAGGTTAAGGTTAGGGTTAGGGTTAGGTTATATTTAAGGTCAAGGTTAAGGTTAGGTTATAGTTAAGGTCAAGGTTAAGGTTAAGGTTAACGTTAGGGTAAAGTTAAAGTTAAGGTTAAGGTTAGGTTAATGTTAAGTGTTTGGTCAAGGTTAGGGTTAGGTTAAGAGGGTAAGGTTAAGGTTAAGGTTAATGGTCTGGTCAAGGCTAGGGTTAGGTTATGGTTAAGGTTAAGGATAGGGTTAGGTTATAGTTAAGGTCAAGGTTAAGGTTAGGTTAAGGTTAAGATTAGGTTAAGGGTAAAATTAAGGTTATGGTTAGGGTAAAGTTAAGGATAAGGGTAAAGATAAGGTTATTGTTAAGGTTTAAGGTCAAGGTTAAGGTTAAGTTAGGTTAAGGTAAGGTTAAGGCTATGGTTAGGTTAAGGTTAAGGTTAGGTTAAGTTAAGGTTAACTTTGACCTTGACCTTAACCTTAAACTTAACCTTAACCTTAAAACTAATAAACCCTACCCCTAACTTTAACCTTAACCTTACCTTGACCTTAACCTTAACCATAACCTTAACATTGACCTTAACATAACCATTAAACTTAACCTTAACCTTTAATTAACCTTAACCTTAATCTATACAGTTAACCTTAACCATAAACTTAACCTTATATTGTGAAACCAGCTCCACAGATAGAAGAAAAGAGATATCAACACCTTAGAAATGAGCCAATTCGAGGGGGAAACCTCCAATACATTACATGAATGAACAATTCTTGGATGACACAAATGATAAAACCTCCTTTCTATATATAGGAGTCCATGGGGCCACAATTTAATCCTAGTGGGGCCATAATGTAACCCTATTCGACCTAACAATAATAATGTAAGGGCACAATAATAACAATATGGGGGTTACAGGGGTACAAAAATAACAATCAGGGGGGTTACACTAACATAATAAGGGACTACACTATTAATATAAGGACTTAACATGACCCTCTCCTAAAAAAAAGTGTTGTCCTCAATGCTTGAGTAGCTCTGGGTACTTCTGTATAAAATTCTCATCCTCCCATGTAGAATCTTCCATGGGTAATTTCTTCCACTTGATGAGATACTCTGAAATTGATCGATTTCATAGTTGTCGAGTTCTTGTTTCTGTGACTACTTCAGGTTCCAATATGATTTTTCATTCCTCATCAAGTTCTGCGAATATTGTTTGAACTGGAATATTTTCACCTATAGCCTTCTTTAAGCATGAAACATTGAAAACTGGATGCACTCGTGAAGAAGCAAGAAGCTCCAATTTTTATGCCATAGTACCAATCTTTTGCAACACCTTGTAAGGACCATATTACTTTGGTGATAATTTATTATCTTTCTTATCTTGCTTGGGGGACATTTGTGTGTATGGTTGTAGCCATAAAAATACCCAGTCTCCTGCATCAAAACTTCTCTCGCTCTGATGTTGATCTTCCTGTTGTTTCATTCGATTTTGTGCAAATTCAGGTTAACCTTTAAGAGTTTGAGAACTTCTTGCTGATGCTCGATGTGATCTGCCACTACTTGAACCTTCGATTTTTTTCTTAAATATGATGTGATGGATGGTGGATTATATCCATAAAGTGCCATAAATGGGGTCATTTTTGCTGAAGTATGGAAGGAAGTGTTATACCACCATTCAGAAAGAGGTATCCACTTGACCCATTGTGTTTGTCTATCAGATACAAAACAACGAAGACATCCTTCCAAATATTTATTTACTATCTCAGTTTGACCATCGGATTGAGGATGATAAGATGAGCTATGAGCTAATTGAGTACCCAAACAAGAAAATAACTCTGTCCAAAAATTTCTAGTAAAAATGGGATCTCTGTTGCTCATAATAACCCTTGGGTTTCCATGTAGCTTTTGAATTGTGTCCATAAATGTAGTAGCAATTGTACTTGCTTTAAATGGATGAGATAATGCACAAAAGTGTGCATACTTGGTAAGCCTATCCACTACCACCATGATGACAAGGCTATCCTTCGGACTTAGGTAAACCTGTGATAAAATCCATTGAAATCTCCTCCCTATTAGCCACCTATGAAAATTTGTCATACCAAATTGTTTACCAAGAGAAAACTACTTATAAAACTTCATTTTTCATTATTACACTTCTTTATTTTAATTCTCGATTTTTCATCTAAAAACCTTTCATTCTAACCCCCAAATCATTAAAAACCCCCCTTTTAAGCCTTATATTTACCCCTTATTTGGTTTTAAATTCCCTTCTTTCATCTATTGGAACCCTCATTTGGCCTTTAAAATCCTTGTTTTAAACCTAAAAATGGTCTTTGGTACTATTAAGGTGTTAAGCCCCTGAGAGCCTATAACCTTAAGCTCTTCCCTCATATGACCTAAAGTCCCGTAATCGGGCGCTAAAAGGCCTAAAAACCCCATCATAACCTTACCTTTCCTCTATTTTCCTTTTCACAACGTTATGCTCCTGAGTGAATCTAGATCATTGATCTCTACAAATCAACGGCCATTGGGCCGCCATATTTTTTCTCATTCACCTGCCTTTCCCTTTATGAATTTCAAAACCTCCACATTCTCTTTTAATCCTGACCATCCATCTAAAATATCTCACGATCAGAATTAAACTCGATAACCCAATTCTGTCGGGGCCTACCATCCACCATATATAAAGCCCGCCCAATATAATTATGACACTTAGCCCCCACTACATTCCTTGTTTGTGCAACTTTCCCATCGCACTCATTCTGCATCGTTGGATTTGGCGGTTCTGATCCAATGATTGATGATGCATATCGCAATATTTTTGTGCCTTAAGTTTAACGCTAAATTTTTTTGCAAAATAGGTGGTATTGGAAATCCACGTGTCAGTTGATGAATGGAATCGCGTTCCAAAAGTTAATACCACCTACCTCCCCAAATGTTGTGTGAAAACCACTGATGGTTTTTTCGAAACCACTAATCCTCAATTCGCACCCTAAATCAAATTTAAACCCCTGTTTCATTTTTCACCATGTTTTTTATCCTTACCCTGCTACATCCATTCATCCTCATAGCTCCGACCGCTTCCACAAACCTTCCAAAGCAGTTTAAACCAATAAATCACAGGATTTTAAAATAACTTTGTTTGTTTGTGAAGGTTTGGATAAAATTATAGAGATAAACCCTCCCGTAGCCATTACAGTGTTATGGGCTGAGGATGATGATCCTCATAGCCCTAAATAAAAATTAAAGGGATCAATGTTTTAAACTTCACGGTTTGAAAGGGCTGATAATTCATGATCATCAGCTTTCTCCAACAAACCCTCTGCACACCTGCAAACAACAAACACAGTGGACATTGATTAATTGAAGAGTATCAACATTGAAAACACACAATGAAAGCATAATCTGAAGATTAAAATTTATAAAGAAAGTTTAAAAATATTAAGGCACAAATTCAAGAATCAAAGGCCTAATTCACAAATGAAGCAGATAGGCACAGTCAGCAGTTCAAGGATGATTAAGGATAAAGTCTCAGAGCCTGAATCAGGCATAAACACAGTGTTTAAAATAAATCAGTGTTTAAAAAGTGAAATAAGACAAAAAACAACGAAGGACACCTCAAAGCCACATCAAAGGGGCTAATTAAATCCCCAGCCTACCAAAATTTCCACTTGTAAACTCTTCTACCTCAAAGGGATATACAGATCAAATCCCAGTTAGAAATATTAAGGCCAAAGACAGCTTACAGTTATTACAAACAAAATAACATATTTTAAACTATCAGTAAAGTTATTGTAAAAGATAAAAAGAGCCTTAAATTCAATATTTTTCACCCACAAAGTCTAAAAATAAGAAAACAGAGTTAATGAAACAGAGTTGTAATTCAATATTTTCCTTCCTTATAACTTGCATGGTTTTCTAGGCTAGGAGTTTCATTTAGTATGGAATTAATGATATCTAGCCCTAGAACTCTTCCACCTCCTCTTTATTGTATAAATACTTCTAAAGAAGATGAGATGTTGTTGGTCTCTGGATATCTGTTGCATGTAAATAGTTTTCTGAAGCTGCTATAGCCCTGTTTGTAATTGCAAATACATAAGCTGAGATGAAAAGTTTGAAGCTGTAGAAACCTACTGGACTTGATGATTGTAACTATTTTGAACATCATATACAAATAGCTGATTTATGGGATCCTGGTCTATGTCAATGGTGATGTGTTTCTTATTTTAATTGTTATTTTTTCTTTATGTTTCCATTTTGTCCACTTTTCTCTGATAAAGAACAACAAGTATAGATTAGGATTTAATCTTGAACTACCCTAAATCTCACTGAAAATCTTTATCCTTTATGATTTCTACTGATTGTTTATTTTAAGGTAATTCAATACAGTATAACCAGTGAAGTGTTGGGAAGCCCATATTTCCTGAGTACAACTTGAGATTTTATCTTTGAATGTTCTTGAGAAGGTTGATAATTAAAGCTAAGCTAGAGAAGTTTATGGTTAGCCTTGTCCTCTGGTTTATCTCCAACAGTTGCTTTGAAGAGCTCCCTTAAGAGTATGTTGAAAGCATGCTAGTTTCAAAGTACTTACCTGATATTAGACTACTTTTTATGTTTATCATGAATTTTTCCTTTTGAATACGTTGAAAACATGCTAAGTTAAAAGTATTTACTTGATCTTAAGCTATTCTAAGTGTTTTAAATGTTTTCTATTAAAATTACATCAAAACTAGGATATTTTAGAAGTACTTACCTGATCTTAGATTACTTGTGTATCTTTCCTTAAGTGCATGCCAAAAGCAGGATAGTTTCAAAGTACTTACTTGATCTTAGTTTTCTCTTTGTTTCTTCATTTGTTTGATTTCCCTCACTCCATTTCTTATTGTTTCATTCCATAAAATCAACTTAAAGAGATCCTTTGATATAGATGACTTGCCCCATGGACCACTCTTGAACCTTGTTGTTTCAATTAAATCCTCTTATGAATCCATAGCCCGATGGATTAAAGCTGCTCCTTGCCTATTTTATTAGCTGAACCATTCCTCCACCTATTTAAACCTCCACCTTCATCATATCCTTGACCAACCAAAACCAAAAAACAAACCTTTTTCTTCATAACTAGCCTAAAATCACATTCAAAAGCCTTAAGGATCATATCTTTAAACTCATACATAGAGAGATACCTCTCTGAATCTACGATGGCTAGGTCCTCAGATTCCAAAGTGGTTTTGATGTAGGCTTCACAACTTTTTTATTTTCCATTCTTGCAAACTATGTAGACCTAACATACAGGTGACTCCACTGGGGAAGTTCTGAGTAAAATCCTTAAAAAAAAACACTCAACATTTAGTGCAGTATAAATAGCTCCCTTCAAGCACTACCAAAGAAAATGTTGATCATGATAGGACTTATTTGAATCAGTGACAAACTAAGTAACCCTTATGATTCTCATAGGGCCTTATCAAACCTTGAAGGAATCAATTAGCTAAGCCATAAGAGTAAACTCTATTTTTATCATCACCATAGCTAGTGTTGAAACAGATTTAGGGCACTCTCATAACCTATAGGACTGAAAAAACTCAGAAAATCCAAAAATATTTCATATTGGTATTCAAACCTATTAATAGTGGTGGACCATAAAATATTTTACCTTCTAAAGCTAAAAATTTCCACCTAGTGACTCCACAATCCTAAATAGACCTAAAGACTCCACTGGGAAACCCATTACTATCATAAAACCATACAAACTCAGTTAAGAAAACTTTGAGGATTAAAGTTTCCTTTCTAAAGATCAGTTAACCTACTAAATATTGTCATGTTTGGTTAAAATTTTCTTATTATTGGGTCTGAAAACATAGCATAGTGGCTTCTAGAAGAGTTCATACTAGAGCATATCCTAACCCAAACCCTCCTGAGATAGTTGATAATCCTGAAAGCATACTTAGGAAGTATCCTAAGGCTCAAGCTTTAACTATTGTCAGAACACTCCATAGAGATACCTCTATCCCTTAAAACCTTACAAATCTACAGCATTCACAAGTTGACTTAAGAAAATCATTCAGAACTAGGGCACTTGATGATATATATTAGATAGATTTGGAGTCTCCATCTTCATCCCAAGATAGAGGTGAACATCCTGATAGCAGAGAAACTACTCCCCCTGATTCACATTTCCTTCATAATTTTGGCTTCTCTCATCCTAGATCTTCTCAAAAATATCTCATTGGTCCTTCTACATCTGTTCTTCACACACCCACTGTTCAAACCACCCCATTCCATCAACCCCCTCCTATCCTATAGCCTTCACCTGTAAACCCCCCATTTTTCCCACAACCTCCTATCATGGCAACATAGTATGCTCCTCTAGTCCTTCCTTTACCTTTACTCAATTTTCCACAGGACTATCATTCCAAGATACCATTATATGATGCCAGTGGGGCTACTACTGCTTCACAGCATGTGGACAAGATGAATGACTATTTTGATAGAAATGAGATTGATGATGAAACTGTCAAACTCAGATTTTTTTCTCAAAGTCTATGGGGAGAAGCAAGAAAATGGTTCAAAAGCTTAACCCCTAACAGTATTAATAACCTCCAAGCCCTCCATCAGTCCTTCCTAAACAAATGGTAAGTTAGAATAAATCCTCTCCAAATACTTTCAAATTACAACAATCTCAAAAGAAACACAAGGGAAAGTGTCCAAAATTATTGCACTAGGTTTAATAGTGTTTATAATGCCCTACCCCTAGACTTGAAACCTCCACAAGGGTCAGCCTTGGAAAAACTTCCTGAAGGACTTGATCCCTAAATGGCCTATCTGCTAAGAGAAAGAGACCCCTTGACTTTAGAATACATGTAGAAGGGAGCTCTAGCTGTGGAAGTAAATCTAATTGAGAAAAGAGCTGGGATGAGAAATCAAAATAAAGTATCATTTAAAGAGGAAAATAAACCTTCCACATCTAGTTCAAAAATGGAGAGAATGATGGAGGAAATGATGAATAAGATGAGCATACTTGAGAGAGAAAAATCTAGGGAAAACCGATCAACTCCTTAACCCAGAAATCAATCTCAAAATCAAAATCAGAACTTTAGGAGAAATCAACCTCAAAACAGACAAAGAGAGGAAGATCAACAGATTAGACCTCCCTTCCAAGAAAATTATGTTGATGAGGATGATCAAACCAATGAACAAATAGAGGATTACAACATGAATATGTTGGGAGTGGCTAACGAGGATTCTAATTTCATTTATGAAACAAAAAAAGGTCTATAAACACCTTATGACGACAGAAGACCACAAACAAATTATTATGAACAATACTCTAAAAATGTCATCATAGGATCACCTAAACAATATGACCTCAGAAGTAAAAATAATCAAGAAACTCCCAAGAATAAAACCTTTGATAAATCTGCCAAAAACAACCCTGAAAATACACTTAAAAAGATAGATTAGGATCACAAATCAGTGGCTATAAATTCTAATCAAAACAAAGATAAAGGCACTCAAATTAATGAAAAACAAAGTGCAAACCTTAGCAGCATTAGTACTTCAGCTAGTGCTCCTATTAAAACAATTTTGACCAATGTAAATAGAGGAAATTAGCAAGCTAATGCTGCTAATGAAATAGTGACTAAGAAGGTTGAACTGAACATGTTGAAGAACCAGATTCCCTTCAGCCTGGAGAATGAAATATCCAAGATCAAAATCTCTATTCCACTTACGAAATTAGTCACTAAAAATGTATATATAGGTCAAATTTTGAAATCTTTGAACATAGAATATGTTCATGACACAATTAACTTAAATGATGATACCCTAGGGCTCATTTTTGGACCAAAAATTGAAGGGAAATTTCAAGAAGGAACAACCCCTCCATTTTACATCAGCTTAAACATTCATGACAATATCTTGCACAATTCCATGCTTGATTCAGGAGCATCACACAAGCTCATGCCCAAGGTAATAATGGAAATATTAGGATTAGAGGTAACTAGACCCTACAAAGATTTATATTCCTTTGATTCGAGTAGGTTAAGATGCCTAGGCTTAATCAAGGACCTCTGTGTTAACTTAGCCCAAATACCAACCAAGAGTTTAGTGATGGACATTGTATTGGCTGATATACCCCCCAAATATGGCATGCTCCTCTCAATATCATGGGGTGCTAAGTTACAAGGCACAATGCAAATATATATGACTTATGCCACAATCCCTGTCTTCAATCAATCTAGAGGACTCTATAGGGAACCACACATGAAGTACACAGTGAGTAACCAAGAAAGACCAAAAAATTCTCCTCTTTACTCCGTACACATTGATCTTGACTCTTTCATTCTTTTTAATGATGATATTCCAAAAGTGAAAGAACTAATCAGTGAAGGAACATCAAAAGTTGTGATCACTTCACTTTCAAATATAGCTACAACCATTGATGGGGTGGAAAATGGAGAGGAACTTAAAAAGTAGTCTGTTGATTTAGAAATTCAGAACAAATATATTATTAGTCTTGAGGCCCAAAAAAATCATATAAAAAATGCATATCATGAATAACAAGAAGTAAAACATAAAAACATTGAAGAACTTGAGGAAAAAAAATCAGGAAAATGTAGTACAGACCCTAGTTTATAACAGAATGATGAAGAATGCAGAAAGGATAGCAATAAAATAGATCTTAATTCTGATAAAAATCCTCTTTGGAGCATGAACTTCGATGGGTCTTGCACTAGAAATGATGCAGAAGTAGGCATATGGCTATATAACACTGAAAGAAATCATGCTGAGGGGAATTACTACAAATTAAACTTTCAATGTACCTATAACATAGCTGAGTACGAAGCTCTCCTTTTAGGCCTACCCTTATTGAACAAATTAGGGGCCAAAAGGATAAATGTTCAGGGGGATTCATAGTTGATTATTAGGCAAGTGAATGGGGAACATAGTGGAAAACACCCTAGAATTAGAGCCTACAGAAATGATGTCATGGACTTATTAAAAACATTTGATGAATTCCAACTTATCTTTGTCCCAAGAAACCAAAATTTCATTGCCAATGGTTCAACCTTTGCTACTAGAACTTGTCTAACACCTTATGAGACCAAGAAATGCACCACCCAAGTCAAATTTAGACCAGCTGTCCCAGACAATGAAAAATACTGGCAGGTATTTGAGGGAGATAAACAAATAGAAGACTTCTTACAGTCCAGAAATGAATTTGATCTACCAAGTTCAGATTCAAATTATGAACCAGATAGTCCTATGGAAGAAAATTTAATTGATAAGGAAGAAAAGTCTCCAGAGATTGCTGAGATAAATCTGTTATCTAATAAATTTGAACATACCACAGAAGTTAGTGCAGAGTTGGAAAAATAAATTTAGAAATGCTACAATATAACACTCAAAGCTTGCCAAAAGGATTGGTCCCATTAGAATAATTGTTCAATTTCAATGATGTTTCCAAAAAACCGAAACTGGAGCCTGTTGAAACTAAAGTAGAAGAATGTAACATAAGCAGTGGACAAAAACAAAAAATGATCAAACTGTCTAAAACATTGCCGACTCACATCAAACTGAAATATATTGAGTTGTTTAGATAATTTTCTGATGTATTTGCATGGAGTTAAGAAGATCTAAAATCATATTACACAGAGATAATTTAGCATAAGATACCCCTCAAAGAAAACTAGAAGCCCTATAGACAAAAATTGTGCAAAATAAACCCTTTTCAATTACCCCTGGTTGAGAAAGAAATTAATAAAATGTATGATGCTGGAATTATAGTCCCTATTAGATATTTAGATTGGGTATCTAATCTTGTGCCAGTTAGGAAAAAAATAGGAGAAATAAGGCTTTGTATTGATTTTAGGAACTTAAACAGAGCCTCATTAAAGGACAACTACCCTTTACCCAAGATGGATCACATTTTACAAAGGGTAGTTGGTTATAAAAGGATTTCTTTATTAGATGGCTTCTCAGGTTACAATAAAATTCTGGTACATCCTGATGATCAGATCAAAACAGCCTTTACCACACCTTGGGGTACTTTCATGTATGTGAAAATGCCCTTTGGTCTAATAAATGCTAGTGCTACATTTCAGAGAGCCATGGATATTGCATTTTCAGAAGAATTAGGCCTCTTCATCATTATTTACCTTGATGACATCACTATTTTTTCCAAGATAGATGAAGAACACCTAGAACACTTGAGAAAAGTCTTTGAGAAATGCAGAAAATATGGGTTATCTTTAAATCCAAGGAAAACAATGTTTGGTCTCCAAGAAGGAAAACTACTTGGACACATCATATCAGAATAGGGGATAAAGATAGACCCAAAGAGAATTGATGGTATATTGCAAATCAAACATCCTAGAAACATCAAGGAACTTCAACCTTTCATCGGGAAGATTAATTTCTTGAGAATGTTCATACCCAATCTGGCTGAACTCCTTAGAAACATAAAAAATATGCTCAAAAAGGAAGAAGGAGTTAAATGGACCTTAGAAGCAAAGAAATCATTTGAACTAGTAAAACAAGAATTAACAAAAACACCAGTTCTAATTAGTCCTAATTTTACAAAGGATTTTTTCATTTTTTCATTTGCATCATAACACACAGTGGTTGTTGTCCTATTACAGAAAAACTTGAAGGGACAAGAGAAGCCAATTGCATTCTTTAGTAAGGAATTGAGAGATGCACATCTAAAGTACAATATCATGGAAAAACAAGCCTTTGCCTTAGTCAAAGCCTTAAAGTACTTTAGAGTTTACATTTTACATTCCCACATAATTGCATTTGTTCCAAATTCAGTTGTAAAAGACATTTTAACCCAGGATCCAGATGGAAAAAGAGGAAATTGGATTGTTGTGATACTTGAATATGATTTAGAAATCAAGCCCGCTAAGCTCATAGAAGGCCAAGGACTAGCAAGATTAATGGTAGATTCTAATTTTGAAGCTCTTGATATAAACATGTTAGATTCTTTAGAGGAGCAGGAGGAGTTGTCAAATCCAACTATTGAAGATCATTTTCTTAGTTCATCTTGGTATGTTGATATTTTATATGTTTTTCTCAATCCGAATGTTCCTCCTGGTTTTTCTAAAATGAAGGAAAGGTTTTTAAAGTTTAAAGTTGTTAATTACTGCATTTTGGATAAATATCTATATTGGAAAAATGCTAGTGGATTATTGCTTAAATTTTTGCCTGAGAATGATGCAGATAATATCAAGCATGAATTATATGAAGGAGAATGTGGAGGCCAGCTCTATTGGAAGGAAACTACCAATAAAATCCTTAGAGTTGGTTACTACTGGCCCACCCTCTTTCAAGAGGTCCACAAAATTATTATTTCCTATCACAAATGCCAACTCTTTGAAGGAAAAAAAAAATTGCTTCCCTTACCTCTACAACAAATCACTATTGAAGCTCCTTTTCAATAGTGGGGTCTAGACTTCATTGGGGAAATCCATCCAGGCTCATCTGCCCAACATAGATGGATCCTCACTGCAACAGACTATTTTATCAAATGGATAGAAACCATCCCTTCTAGACAAGCCACTGACTCTGTCATCATAAAATTCCTTGAAAATCATATCCTATCTGGGTTTGGCTATCCTAGGAAGATTATCACTTACAATTCTGCTACATTTGGATCCAAAAATATGGTTGAATTCTGTCATAAATATCAGATTACATTGGTCCATTCTACTTCTTATTACCCTCAAGGTAATGGGTTGACAGAATCTGTTGATCAGCAGTTGTCATTGATGTCAACCCAAGCAACACCAGGGGCTAACCCAATATTGAATGAGAAGTTTGACCTACCAAATTAATATATTCTGGGTCAATAATTTTTTTTATGGTTTCTACTTTTCAAAATGTTTCTGTTGATATATAGCATTCCATGTAATTCTTCACGGTTTGAGAGATATTCATGTTTGAAGTTTGTACCCCAGTTAGTGGGCTAAAACCCCATGGGGTTGGGGCATGGGTCATTGAAAATTCATAATTAATATTTTCTAATCTCCTAAAATCCCTCCCACATTCACTTGTTGAATCCCATCTCAACTTAAGCATTCATATATATTGTGATCTTTATTTCCTCCTTAGGTAAGGGATTCGGCCATCTAAAACAG
This sequence comes from Pinus albicaulis, assembly GCA_034641835.2. NCBI lineage: Eukaryota > Viridiplantae > Streptophyta > Pinopsida > Pinales > Pinaceae > Pinus > Pinus albicaulis. The sequence goes on along the minus strand of CM076580.1, from coordinate 835,401,918 downwards.
GTCATCGTGGAATTGTCGCTCTAAATTTGTTTCTACAAAGGCTCAGAAGCTGAAATTTTTATGAGGTGAAGCCGAAATCTTGAGGAAGCTACAGTAAAAATTTCAGATAAAGTTGTACAATATGTTTGGAGATATGATCTGTGGTAGTAAGTGTTTTTGCAGGTTCCTGAAATTCATCTCAAAGAAGTGACCTTAGTAAATTCATCATAAATCTCTCTCTGAGTATCAGATTGGAATGCCGTAAAAATTTATGGATAGTGCACAGTCTATAATTTTTTCTCTATCAATTTTAGAAGAAAATGAATAAACAGTGCCACGTAGAATGCCATACAATTGTGCTCTGCTGAAACAGTCCATAATTAGGGCAGTGTGAGAAATTGGGTATAGCTCTCTCTTGAAGAATCAAAATTGGGTCAAACCTATGGCATTGGAAAGAAGACTCAGAGGAATACTACAAGACCAAAAATTAGATATTGAGAATTTGAAATAGCAGAGATACATCAGATTCAATATAGAGCTCCTAGAAGGCAAGAAAAGCTAGATCATGTGTTGTCAAGGATTGAAAAGGACCAAAATTTCTACGGAATAAAAGAAAAACAAGGTGCAGCAGAGGGTAGCATGACAAGAGAAACAACCAAGGTGCATAACAGCAGTAAGAATTTCATCATATGAAGTCTTCAAGTGGGCATCGCTGCATACAATCATTGTAAAGGTATCATTGTACTTAGTCATTGTAAATACATTATTATACAAATTGTACTAGTGTCTATCTACCAAGGGTTGAAGAGACAATGTTGGGAGGTCTAGGATCATCATTAGGTGGTTGTGACAAAGTTGGGGTTATGGTCTAGTATATCTTCTTCTTTTACATCATTCTATATCATTGTAAAGTGGACCATTTTCCCTGGTACGGGAGTCCATTCTTCTTTTATTCTTCTATAGGGTGGTAGGGTGGTGCTAGGGTGAGTTGTAGCTCATTGGGTGTTGGTGCATCCGTTCAGTGACTACTGAAGAATTTTGGGCGTTGGAGTGTCCATTCAGTGGGAGCTGGAGTAGAATGCTTTTCTAGATTCTAGGAATTTGGAGCTTTATTTTCTATTGGAGTTGAAAAGAATTATTAGAAAAGCATTAGGTGGTTTTTGTCCCGGAGTGGGTTTCCACCTTAAAATTTGTGTGCATTTGTGTTCCTCTTTTTTGCTGCTATCATTGTACAAACACTGAAAATAATTTAAGATTAACTAATGCTCTAATTGAAAGAAATGTTGATTCACCCCCCCTCTCAGTATTTCCAACAGAATCCTCAAACAAGAGTTTAGTGAATGTAATAAAAAGGTTGCTAGAAGACAATAAGAAATCATGGCACACAAAGCTAGTACATGCACTATGGGCTGAAAGATTAACAATTAAGAAATCAATTGGAATGTCTCCCTACCAGCTAGTTTATGGAGCAGATGCAATTTTTTCAATCAGTTTAGGAGTGCCAGTCATGAAGCTGATCCAAGAAATACAGTCTGAGGATAATGATATGACAAGAAGAATCAATAAGACTATACATCTTCAACAAAAAAGGGAGGAAGTCTACAACAGAGCACTACATAAGAAAGAAAACATCAAGAAGTTGTTTGATAAAAGGACAAAGGCCAGTGATTTTAGCATCGATGACAAAGTTTTGAAGTGGGATTCTAGGAGACAAGATAAGGGAAAACATGGAAAATTTGATAATTTTTGGCTAGGCCCTTATCTCATTCATTATACTACTAGTAACAATACTTATTTCTTGCAGGAAGAGAATGGAACTGAACTTTTTGGAGGTCTTGTCAATGGCAGGATGCTCAAACATTATTTTTCTTAACTATACCAGTTTGAAGCTTTTTTATTTTCCCTCATTGTAAATATCATATCTATCACTGCTTTCAAGGTTAGAGAAATAAAAAATTCCAAAACAGTAAAAATAGAAAAGATGGCAGAATGTAAACAGGAAAGGTACAAACCCATACCAAAAAAGAGAAATGAAATCTGAAAGTGTGCAAGCTTAAATGCCACTACCAGAAAACAAAACTCTGCTATTTTAGTCATACAGCCTAATAATGACTAAGATAGATTTTGATTTACTGCTGATAGGTTAGTGAAGAAGATTTTCCAAATTGTTTAATCTTGGCTTATCAGTATATTAGATTAGGATAGAAGAATGGCTCTAGTGAGAGCAAAAATTGGGCCGAAAAGAAGAAAAAGAACTGGTTCTAACATGCTAAAAACTTGAGCCAGGTAAAGAAGAAAGATGACTCTAAACAAATCAAAATCTGAGTCATAAGAAGAATGAAGGATATTCATAATTTTCAGATCTTAAGCCTTCACAATTTTGTTTTAAATTATGTAAATTTCAGTCTATGTGCAACTTGTTTTTATGCCATATTCTAATAGCAAATCAAATAGCTTAATCTTAGTTTGGCTATGTTTTAATTTTCTGTTTTAGAAATTAGAGAATAAGATCTATCAGACATTTTAATCTTGGCAGATAGTAGCTTAGGTAGAGAAGTTATGAGTTCAACAGTCTAATCAGGACTCATGGAGAAATAAGAGTAGACTTAGACTAGTTTTATGTTTTAAAAAAGAATAAAATGCTGATGTTGAAGTTCTGCAAGTCCAAATGCACCTTATGAAGAAAAATTTATAGGAAGTAGGCTGTGTAGGTAGTTGATTGGGAAATAACTCTGTTTGATTTAAATACTGATCATTTTTGTTAGCAGCTGATTACAAGTAAGAGATTATCAAGTGCAAGGCACTAGTCAGCTTCGAGAGAAAATTGTCTGAAGTTCTTGACACCTTCAAGAAGATGCTATCCCCATGTGGAGCCACTGTTAGCCACCTATAAAATTTTTTCATACCAAATGGTGGCTAAATAATTTTTTAGCCTTCAAGAGATAGTTTCCTTTCAAAACTTATCATCTTTTGAAGTCTTATGATGATAATTACCCTTTGAATTAATCTTCACTGTTGTTTCACTATTAGCCCTCTAGGACCTGTTGTTTACCAAGAGAAAACTTCTTATAAAAATTCATTTTTCATTATTACACTTCTCTATTTTCATTCTCCATTTTTCATCTAAAAACCTTTCATTGTAACCCCCAAATCATAAAAACCCCCCTTTTAAACCTTATATTTCCCCCTTATTTGGTTTTAAATTCCCTTCTTTTATCTATTGGAACCCTCATTTGGCCTTTAAAATCCTTATTTTAAAACTAAAAATGGTCTCTGGTACTATTAAGGTGTTAATCCCCCGACAGCCTATAACCTTAAGCTCTTCCCTTGTATGACCTAAAGCCCTGCAATCGAGCACTAAAAGGCCTAAAAACCCCGTCATAACCTTACCTTTCCTCTATTTTCCTTTTCTCGATGTTATGGTCCTGACTGAATCTGGATCATTGATCTCTACAAATCAATGACCATCGGGCCCCCATATTTCCGCCCATTCACTTGCCTTTCCCTTTATCACTTTCAAAACCTCTACATTCTCTTTTAATCCTGACCATCCACCAGAAAGATCTGACGATCGTAATTAAACCCGCTAACCCATTTCTTCTGGGGCCTACCATCCACCATATATAAAGCTCACCCAATCTAATTACAACACCTGCCCCCACTACATTCCTCGTCCCCGCAACTTTCCCATGATGCTCATTTTGCATCGTTGGATCTGGCGCCTCCGATCCAACGATTGACGATGCATATCACAAAAATTTTGTACCTAAAGTTTAACGCTAAATTTTTTTGCGAAATAGGTGGTATTGGAAATCCACATGTTAGTTGATGAATGGAATCACATTCCAAAATTTAATACCACCTACCCCCCCTCCCCCAAATGGTACGCGAAAACCAATGATGGTTTTCCCAAAACCACTAATCCTCAATTCGTGCCCTAAATCAAATTTAAACCCCTGTTTCGTTTTTTGCCATGGTTTTTCTCCTTACCCTGTTGCATCCATTCATCATCATAGCTCTGACCACTTCCACAAACCTTCCAAAGCAGTTTAAACCAATAAATCGCACGATTTTAAAATAACTTTGTTTGTTTGTGCAGGTTTGAATAAAATTACAGGGATAAACCTTCCCGCAGCCATTATAGTGTTATGGGTCGAGGATGATGATCCTCATAGCCTAGAATACAAGTTAAAGGGATCAAGGGTTTAAATTTCACAGTTCGAAAGGGCCGAGAAGTCATGATCATCTGCTTTCTCCAACAAACCCTCTGCGCACCTGCAAACAACAAACACAGTGGACATAAATTAATTGAAGAGTATCAGCATTGAAAACATAGGATGAAAGCATAATATGAATATTAAAATTTCTAAACGAAGTTTAAAAATATTAAGGCACAAATTCGGGAATCAAAGGCCTAATTCACAAATGAAGCAAACAGGCACAATCAACAGTTCGAGGATGATTAAGGATAAAGTCTCAGAGCCTGAATCAGGCATAAACACAGCGTTTAAAAAGTGAAAGAAGACAAAAAAAATGAAGGACACCTCAGAGTCACATCAAAGGGGCTAATTAAATCCCCAACCTACCAAAATTTCCACTTGTAAACCCTTCTACCTCAAAGGGATACACAGATCAAATCTCAGTCAGAAATATTAAGGCCAAAGACAACTGACAGTTATTACAAACAAAAGAACATATTTTAAACTATTAGTAAAGTTATTGTAAAAGATAAAAAGATCCTTAAAGTCAATCTTTTTCACCCACAAAGTATAAAAAGCAGAAAACCGAGTTAATGAAACAGAGTTGTAATTCAATATTTTCCTTCCTTATACCTTGCGTGGTTTTCAAGGCTAGGAGTTTCATTTAGTATGGAATTAATGATATCTAACCCTAGAACTCTTTCACCTCCTCTTTCTTCTATAAATACTTCTGAATAAGATGAGATCTTGTTGGTCTCTGGATATCTGTTGCATGTAAATAGTTTTCTGAAGCTGTTGTAGCCCTGTTTGTAATTGAAGATACATAAGTTGAGATGAGAAGTTTGAAGTTGTAGAAACCTACTGGACTTGATGATTGTAACTGGTTTGAACATCAAATACAAATAGCTGATTTATGGGATCCTAGTCTATGTCAATGGTGATGTGTTTCTCACTGTAATTTTTGTTGTTTCTTTATGTTTCCATTTTGTCCACTTTTCTCTGATAAAGAACAACAAATATAGATTAGGATTTACTCCTGAACTACCCTAAATCTCACTAAAAATATTTATCCTTTATGTTTTCTGCTGATTGTTTGTTTGAAGGTAATTCAATAGAGTATAACCAGTGAAGTGTTTGTAAGCCCTTATTTCCTGAGTACAACTTGAGATTTTATCTTTGAATGTTCTTGAGAAGTTTGCTAATTAAATCTGAGCTAGAGAAGTTTATGGTTAGCCCTTTCCTCTGGTTTATCTCCAACAGTTGCTTTGAAGAGTTCCCTTAAGAGTATGTTAAAAGCAGGCTAGTTTCAAAGTACTTACTTGATCTTAGACTACTTTTTATGTTTATCATGAATGTTTTGCTTTTGAATACGCTGAAATCAAGCTAAGTTAAAAGTATTTACTTGGTCTTAAGCTATTCTAAGTGTTTTAAACATTTTCTATAAAAAATACATCAAAAGCGGGCTAGTTTAGAAGTACTTACCTGATCTTACATTACGTTTGTATCTTTCCTTAAGCGCATGCCAAAAGTAGGATAGTTTCAAAGTACTTACTTGATCTTAAGCTATTCTTTGCTTCTTCATCTATTTGATTTCCCTCACTCCATTTCTTATTGTTTCATTCCATAAAATCAACTTAAAGATATCCTTTGATATAGATGACTTGCCCCATGGACCACTCTTGAACCTTGTTGTTTCAATTAAATCCTCTTATGACTCCATAGCTCAATGGATTAAAGCTGCTCCTTGCCTATTTTATTAGTTGAACCATTCTTCCACCTATTTACACCTTCACCCTTCATATATACTTCCTTCACCTTCATCATATCCTTGCCCAACCAAAACCAAACAACAAACCTTGTTCTTCGTAACTAGCCTAAAATCACATTCAAAAGCCTTAAAGATCATATCTTTAAACTCATACATAGAGAGATCCCTCTCTGAATCTAGGATGGCTAGGTCCTCAGATTCTGAAGCGGTTTTGATATAGGCTTCGCAACATTTGTATTTGCAAATCTTGTTAACTACGTAAACCTAACACTCCCAATGTTGACCTAGAATGGATAAAGGTTGTAGAAGACCCATGGTCTTAATTGTCTCCACTTTATTCTGCTGGAAAACCAAACATTCTGCCACAAAATTTTGAATATCAGATTTAAGGCCATCCCAAAAAAATTCTTTCTTCACCCTGTGGTAATTTTTTTAAAATCCTGAGTTTCCTCCTAAAGGAGAAGTGTGCAATTCCAAAAGAATATTTTGTTTTATTTGGGAATTATTACATATATATAAGAGATATTTTACCATAAGGAATCATTTTTCCAACTAAATGTATCAGATGTGAAAGGATGTTTCTGCAACTTTTGAATGAGTGTCCATACTTCTTCACCCTTCTTCCATTCATCCCTTTCTTCGGTTATCCAATATAGTTGGATAATAGAAATGGCACAAAGAAATGCCCCCACCTCTTCATTCTTTCTTGAGAGTGCATCTACAACAACATTTAGCTTCCCCTTTTTGTATATTATTTCAAAGTCATAAGCCAACATCTCTGTGACCCATTTTTTCTGCTCTTCTGAAGATAGTATTTGTTCCAAAAAGTGTTTAAGAATATCGTGATCAATTTTTACCTTGAAGTGTCTTACCATTAGGTAAGTTCACCATTTCTTTAGTGCATGTAGTATTTCTAACATTTCCTTCTCATAAATAGCTTTCTGTAGATACTTTCCTTTGATTGGATGACTTTCAAAAGTAATGGGTCTTCCTTCTTGCATTAAAACAACACCAATTCCATTTCCTGAGGCATCACATTCCACAATAAAGGTTTTTGTGAAGTCTAGCATAGCTAAGACCGGTTCTAGGAACATTGTTGTGTAACCAGCTTCAAAAATAGAAGAAAAGAGATATCAACGCCTTAGAAATAAGCCACTTCGAGGGGGAAACCTCCAATACATTACATAAATGCACAATTCTTGGATGATACAATTTACAAAACCTCCTTTCTATATATGGGAGTCCATGGGGCCATAATGTAATCCTAGTGGGCCACAATGTAATCCTAGCCGACCTAACAATAATAATTTAAGGGCACAATAATAACCAAATGGGGGTTACAAGGGTACAATAATAACAATAAGGGGGGCTACACTAACATAATAAGGGGCTACACTATTAATATAGGGACTTAACATGCCCCTCTCCTTCAAACATGTGTTGTCCTCAACGCTTGATTATTTCTTGATGCTTCTGTATAAAATTCTCATCCTCCCATGTAAAATATTCTACAGGAAAGTTTTTCCACTTGCTGAGATACTCTAAAATTGATCGTACTTGTCGAGTTCTTGTTTCTATGACTGCTTCATAACTTCTTTCGATGTCATGTTGATCTTCCTATCGTTTCATTAGATTCTGCACCAAAGTTGGGTTATCCTTTGAGAGTTGGAGAACTTGTTGTTGATGCTCGATGTGATCTTCCATTAGTTTATCATCCATATTTGCTATTATTTGATCCTTCAAACCATCCAAATTAGCCTCCATTTCTGCTTTTAAACCATCTATTTCATCTTCAATTGCTCTTCGTAAGATTGAAAATTGTTGCACTTGGTACCGTAATTTTGATATCTCATACTGCAAATCTTCCTCTTCATGCGTCATAGTATAGTTATTTGAGGGATTAATGGGTATGGAATTATTTTTTGGAGGAATTATAGAGCCCAATACTGATAAAAATTCTAAAATATGCCCTTGGAATCAATTCAAATTGATTCTTCAAACGAGACTTATGCAATTCGGAAAAATATACACCTTTTTCTTGCTTTTGAGGAGCTCGATATTGAAATTGTATTATCTCTATTATTGAAGCTCTTAAATAACTAAAATTCAGCACTGAACTAGCCCTCTGAAGTCTCTTTTGAATTCCATAGGTCTGACCTATTTTGGATTCTCCAAGACAAAGTTGTGTCCAATCTCTCACAATGACCTAATTATGGACTAGTTCAGTAGAGTGAACTTGTACGACTTGCCACGTGTCACTGTTTCGTCCTTTGTCTCTGAAATTGATAGCCAATAAACTGCAGTCTGTTTAATTATGACCAATTTTTATGGAACTCCAATCCGATGCCCAGAGAGAGAGTTATTGAACTTTTCCCACGATCACCTCTTTGAGATGCAATTCAGGAGCCTAAAAAAGCACTAACTTCCACAGATCATATCTCCAAAAATATTGCGAACCAAGCTCTGAAATTTTTTGATGAATTTCCTTAGGATTTCATCTTCACACCATATGAATTTAAGATTCTGATCCTTCGTAGAAAAACAATTATAGCGAAAATTCCACGATGACCTGTTTAGGAGCTTGAAAAAATACCTAACTTCCATAGATGATATCTCCGAACATATTGCGAACCAAGCTCTGAAATTTTTAAACAATATTCCTCAGGAGTTCAGCTTCGCACCCTAAAAATTTCAGCTTCTGAAACTTTGTAGAAAAAAATTTATAGTGAAAATGTCACGATGACCTGTTTGGAGCAGCGAAACCCTAGAATCCCAAGCCTCTGATACCAAATGTTGTCTAACCAGCTTCAAAAATAGAATAAAAGAGATATCAACGCCTTAGAAATAATCCACTTCGAGGGGGAAACCTCCAATACATTACATAAATGCACAATTCTTGGATGATATAATTTACAAAACCTCCTTTCTATATATAGGAGTCCATGGGGCCATAATGTAATCCTAGTGGGCCACAATGTAATTCTAGCCGACCTAACAATAATAATTTAAGGGCACAATAATAACCAAATGGGGGTTACATGGGTACAATAATAACAATAAGGGGGGCTACACTATTAATATAGGGACTTAACAAGCATTGCCTCTTTAAGATGTTCAAAGGCCTTAGTTGCTTCAGGAGTCCATGAAAATGCATCTTTCTTCGATAATCTTGTTAGAAGTGCTGCTATTCTCCCATAATTCTTAAAAAAATTGCGATAATACCCTATTAAACTGAGAAATCCTCTCAACTTCTTTATGGTTGTGGGGACTTTCCACTCCTTAATGGCTTTAATTTTTTTAGGGTCTACCTTAACACCCTCATGAGATACAATATGACCTAGATATTCCACCACTTGTACTCCAAAGAAAAATTTGGATGCCTTTGCATATAATTGTTTCTCCTGCAATATTTTGAGCACCCTGTCAACATGTTGAACATGATCCTTCCAAGACCTGTTGTAGATTAGTATATCATCAAAAAATACTAGAAAAAAATTCTAAGGAAGGGTTTGAAAATTGAATTCATCAACCTTTGAAATGTATATGGTGCATTGGTAAGGCCAAAAGGCATGACCAAAAATTCATAATGACCCTCATGAGTTCGAAATGTTGTTTTAGGAATATATTCAGTCTTCATTATAATTTGATGATATCCTGAATGAAGATCCAAATTGGTAAAATAAATTTCTCCATGTAATTCATCCAATAATTCATCAATCATAGGAATGAGATCAAGGCAACAACAACACCCAGAGGTTTGTATGGGATCTGGGCATTGGGTCTCAGTTGCGGTAGGCCAAAAAAGTGGCCCACATAATTAGATTTCTTTATCTTGACACATGCGCCATGATCCATCCTTCTTGTGTAGAAATAATAAAAGAGAAGAGAAAGAACTTTGACTAGGTTGAATTATACTAGCCTCTAACATTTCTACAATCATGCGTTCAATTTCGCTCTTTTGGACATAAGGATATCTATAAGGCCTGATGTTTGGAGGAACACTTCATGGAATGAAATGAATAGCATGATCATGATCACCAAGAGGTTGGAGTCCTCTGGGAGTTTCAAACACCCTAGAATGATTATCCACAACTTTTTGGAGATCTAAAGAAATAGATGATTTTGATGTTGGAACTTCTAGTGAGCATAATTGTAAAATTGCGCCTCATTTTTCTTTCTTTAGAAGATTTTTCATGACATTAGAGATTATTATCTTTCCTAGCTTCCCTACAATACCCCATAATTCAAATTCCTTTCCTTCTAAAAAAATTTTCAAGAAACGTTCTTGAAAATTAAAAGCTATCGTCCCCAAAGATTGTAACCATTGTACTCCTATTACAACATCGGCACCTCCCATAGGAATGGAAAGCATTGGACTATTCAATACATATTACCCCATGGTTAGCTTGATATTATGACATTTTCTAGATAAATTTATAGTTCCTCCATTTGCAACCATCATTTGACATTCTGGTGTTGGGTATAGGAAACAATTCAATTCCTTGGCTACCTTACAATGAATAAAATTATGGGTACTACTTGAATCAATCAACACTATTACCTTTTTCTTCTTGATGTATCCTTCTATCTTGAGAGTTTTAGGAGTGGTAATTCCTGCCAATGCATTACACGATATGGTCGGACTCATTTCTTCCTCTTCTAGGGTTGGTTCCTGGTGTATATCCGCTTCTTGTTCATTTTCTTCTTCCTCTTCAAAATATATGTAAAATAATTTCTTCTCAGCACACTTATGACCTTTAGTGTATTTTCTATCAAAAATGTAGCAAAGCCCTTTTGCTCTTTTTTCTTCCAATTTTTGTGGTGTCAACCTTGTAGGTTGTGGAAATTTAGGAGTAGCAACACTTCCATCTTTATAGAAGTGAGTGGTAGGCTTCCTTGTCACCATAATTTTACATTCAATTTTTCTTGCCAACCTAAATTCCTTATCCAATGAATCAGGTTCCAAAACGTGAACTTCATGTTGGATGTTATCCTTTAAAGTAGCTATGAAGAGATCAATCCTATGTTCCTCTGAAAAATCAGTTACCCTAATATTCAATTTTTGGAAGTCCTCAATGTGCTCCCTCACTAAACACTTTTGTTTGAGATTTATCAATTGGATAAAGAAAGTGTTGCTCTTCGTATCCTCATAATGTGCTATCATTTCCTTCGTAAAGTACCTTTTGTGTGTTTTGCACATTATTGAGATCAAAATATTGCTCCATCTATAGTATCCATGTTACAGGATCCTTTCCATCAAACTTTCTCATATCCATTTTTGGAATATGGTGGCTCTTCCCTCCAAAATTAGAGTTTATGAAATCAAGATTAAAATTTATTTTGTTCTCATCATGAGTTTCCTTTACTATATTTTCACCATTAGGAAACATTTCTTATATCAACTTTGTCAAACCTTCCATGTCTACTTTTAGATCATTGTTCATGTTTCCCATGTTGTTTTTTATTTTTTCTTCCATGTCATCCATCTTAGCTTCCATGACATCCATCTTAGCTTCCATGCCTTTCTTCAAACCATCCATCTTCACTTCCACGCCTTTCTTCAAAACTTCCATTTCATTTTTTGTTGCTCTTTGCGAGAGTGAAATTTGGTGCACTTGCTCTTGTAATTTTGATAGATCATGTTGCAATTCTTCATCTTCATGAATCATAGTAGAGCCTTTTGAAGGCTTAATGGGTGTTGAATTATCTTTATGGGGTATTTTTTAAAACCCAATACTGATATCATTTCTACAATACACCCTTGGAATCAATTCAAATTGATTCTTCAAACAAGACTTTTGCAATTTGGAAAAAATTACACACCTTTTTCTTTCTTTTGAGGAGCTTGATATTTAAATTGGATTATCTCTGTCGTTACGGCTCTTCAATATCTGAAATTTTGTAATAAGGTAGCCTTCTTAATCCTCTTTTTAATGCCACAATTCTGAGCTGATTTGGATTCTTCAAGATAAAGTATTGTCCAATCTCCCACAATGACCTAATTATGGACTATTTCAATAGATCAAACTTGTGCGACTTGCCACGTATCACTGTTTCATCTTTCAACTTTAAAATTGATAGAAAAGCAACTATAGTCCATGTACTTATGGCCACTTTTTATGACAGTCCAATCTGATGCTTAGAGAGAGAGTTATGAAGCTTTTCCCATGATCACCTCTTTGAGATGAAATTTAGGAGCCTGAAAAATCACTACCTTCCAAATATCATATCGTCAAAAATGTTGTGAACCAAGCTCTGAAATTTTGCGACGAGTTTGCTCGAGATTTCAGCTTCATGCCCTAAACATTTTAGATTCCAACCCTTCATAGAAAAAAAGTGATAACGCAAATTCCACGATGACTTGTTTAGATTAATTTGAGGAGCTTGTAAAAAGACCTAAATTCCACAGATCATATCTCTGAAAATATTGTGAACCAAGCTTGGAAATTTTGCGATCGTGTTCCTCCAGATTTCCACTTCGCACCCTAAAAATATCAGCTTCTGAAACTTCGTAGAAAAAAATATATAGAGAAAATGCATGATGACTTGTTTGGAGCAGCAAAACCCTAGAATCCAAAGCTCTGGTACCGAATGTTGTGAAACCAGCTCCAAAAATAGAAGAAAAGAGATATCAACGCCTTAGAAATGAGCCAATTTGAGGGGGAAACCTCCAATACATTACATGAATGAACAATTCTTGGATTATACAAATGGAAAAACCTCCTTTCTATATATAGGAGTCCATGGGGCCACAATATAATCCTAGTGGGGCCACAATGTAACCCTATCCGACCTAACAATAATAATGTAAGGGCACAATAATAACAATATGGGGGTTACAGGGGTACAACAATAACAATAAGGGGGACTACACTAACATAATAAGGGACTACACTATTAATATAAGGACTTAACACCTTAACCTTAACCTTAACCTTAACATTCATTTTACCCTTAACGTAATCTTAACCTTGACCTGAACCTTAACCTTAACCTGAATAAACCTGTAACCTTAACCTTACCCATAACTATACCCTAACCCTAACCTTGACCAAACCCTTAACCTTAACCTTAACTTTGACCTTAACCTTCCCCTAACCTTAACCCTAACCTTAAACATAACTTTACACTTAACCTAACCTTAAACTTAACTTTACCCTTAACATAATATTAACCTTAGCCTAACCTTAACCTTACCCTTAACCTTTACCTTAACCTCAACTTAACCTAACCTTAACCTTAACCTTAACCTAAATATAACCTTACCCTTAACCTTAACCTTACCTTAACCTTAACTTAAGGGTTAAGGTTAAGGTTAAGGTTATAGTTAGGTTAAGGTTAAGGTCAAGGTTAGGTTAATGTTAAGATAAGGTTAAGGTAAAGGTTCAGGTTAGGGTTAGGTTAAGGTCAAGGTTAAAGTTAGGTTAAGGTTAAGATAAAGTTAAGGTTAAGGTTCGGTTAAGGTCAAGGTTAAGGTCAAGGTTAAGGGTAAGGTTAATGTTAGGTTAAGGTTAATATTAGGTTAAGGTCCTTAACTTTACCCTTAAGCTTAACCTTAACCTAACCTTAAGCTTAAGCTTAACCAAACCTTCAACTTAACATTAAACTTAACTTAACCTTAAACTTGAACTTAACCTTAACCTAACTTTAACCTTAACCTTCCCATAACCTTAACCTTTACCTAACCTTCCCATAACCATAACCTTAACCTTAACCTTACCTTAACCTAAGCTAACTTTAACCTTAACTGTAACCTTACCCTTAACCTTCACCTTAACCTTAACCTTGACTTTACCCTTAACCTAACCTTAACCTTAACTATAACCTAACCCTAACCCTAACCTTAACCAAACCCTTAACGTTAACCTTAACCTTAACCTTAACTTTACCCTTAAGGTTAAGGTAAGGGTAAGGTTAAAGTTAAGCTTAAGCTTAAGGTTAAGATTAAGATAAGGTTAAGGTTAGGTTAAGGTTAAGGTTAAGGTTATGGGTTTAGTGAGGTTAAGGTTAAGGTAGAGGTTATGGTTAAGGTTAAGGTTAAGGGTTTGGGAAGGTTAAGGTTAATGTTAAGGGTAAGATAAATTTAATGTTAAGGTTAAGGTTAAGGTTATGTTAACATCAAGATAAACGTAAAAATTAAGGTTAAGGTGAAGGTCAAGGTTAAGGTATAGGTTAGGTTAAGGGTAACGTTAAGGTTAAGGTTAGGGTTAAGGTTATGAGTAAAGTTAAGGTTAAGGTTTGGTCAAGGTTATAGTTTAGGTTAAGATAAGGTTAAGATAAGGTTAAGGTTAGGTTAAGGTTAAGATTAAGGTTATGGTTAAGGTTAAAATTAAGGTTATGGTTAAGCCTATAACCCTAACCTTGACAAAACCCTTAACCTTAACCTTAACCCTTACCCTAACCTTACCCTAACCTTAACCTTAACCTTAACATTACCTTAACTTTAACTTTACCTTAACCTTGACTTTACCCTTAACCTAACCTTAACCTTAAGCTTAACCTTAACCTTATGTTAACCTTAACCTGACCTTAACCTTAACCTTAACCTTAACCTAAATATCAAGTCAATGTAAAGGTTAAGGTTAAGGGTAAGGTCAATGTTAAGGGTAAATTTAAGGTTAAAGTGAAGGTTAAGGGTAAGGGTAAGGTTAAGGTTAAGATACGGTTAAGGGTAAGGTTATCGTAAAGGTTATGTTAAGGTTAAAGTTAATGTTAAGGGTAAATTTAAGGTTAAGGTTACGGGCAAGGTTAAGGTTAAGGTTAAGGTCAAGCTCAAGTTTAAGGTTAAGTTAGGTTAAGGTAAGGTTAAGGTTATGGTTATGGTTAGGGTAAGGTTAGGTTTAGGTTATAGTTAACGTTAAGGTTAAGGGTAAAGTTAAGGTCAAGGTTAGGTTTAAGTTATAGTTAAGGTTAAGGTTAGGCTAAGGATAAATTCAAGGTTAACCTTAACCTTAACCCTAACCTTCCCATAACCTTAACCTTAACCTTAACCATAAACTAACCTTTAATTTGACCTTAACTATAACCTAACCCTAACCTTGACCAAACCCTTAACCTTAACCTTAATCTTAACCTTAACCTTAACCTTTAATTAACCTTAACCTTAACCTAACCATAACCTTAAGCCTAACCATAACCTTAACCTTAACCTAACCTTAACCTTAACCATAACCTAACCTTAACCCTAACCTTGACCAAACCCTTAACGTAAACCTTAACATTAAACCTACCCTTAACCTAACCCTAAACTTAACCTTACCCTTAACCTTAACCAAACTCTTAACCAGAACCTTAACTTGAACCTTAACACTAACCTTAACCTTAACCCAACCTTAACCTTGACTTTACCCTTAACCTTAACCTTAAACTGACTAAACCTGTAACCTTAACCTTAACCTAACCTTAACCTTGGCCTTAACTATAACCTAACCCTAACCTTAACCTTGAATTTATCCTTAAACGAACCTTAGCCTTGATTTTACCTAACCAAAGTTAAGGTTAAGGTTAATGTTAAGGTTAAGATAAGGTTAAGGTTAGGTTAATGTTAAGTTTAAGGTTGTGGGTTTAGTCAAGTTAAGGTTAAAGTTAAGGGTTTGGGAAGGTTAAGGTTAAGGTTAAGGTGAGGTTAAGTTCCAGGTCAAGGTCAAGGTTAAGGTTAAGGTTAAGGTTAAGGTCAAGGTTAAGGGTAAAGTTAAGGTCAAGGTTAGGGTTAGGTTATAGTTAAGGTTAAGGTTAGGTTAAGGGTAAAGTCAAGGTTAAGGTTAACGTGAAGGTTAAGGGTAAGGTTAAGGTGAAAGGTTATGCCTTGAATTTACACTTAACTTAACCTTAATATTCACTATAACCTAACCCTAACCTTGACCAAACCCTTAACCTAACCTTAAACTTAACCTTCCCATAACCATAACCTTAACCTTAACCTTAACCTTAAAATAACCTTAACGTTGACCTTAACCTTTACCTAAACTTAACCTTAAAATTAACCTTAACCTTAACCTTGACCTTCAGGGTAAGGTTTGGTCAAGGTTATGGTTAGGTTAAAGTTAAGGCTAAGGTTAAGGTTAAGTTTAGGTTAATGTTAATGTTAAGGGTTTGGTTAAGGTTAAGGTTAAGGTTAAGTTTAAGGTTACGGTTAAGGGGTTAAGGTTAGGTTAAGGTAAAGTAAAAGTTAAGGTTAAGGTTAATGTTAAGGGGGTAAGGCTAAGGTCAAGGCTAAGGTTAAGTTAAGGTTAAGGTTAGGTTAAGGACAAGTTAAGGGTAAAGTCAAGGATAAGGTTAAGGTTAAGGTTAAGGTTAAGGTTATGGTTAAGGTTAAGGGTAACGATAAGGTTATGGTTAAGGTTATGTTAAGGGTAAAGTCAAGGTTAAGGTTAGGAGAAGGTTTATGTTAAAGTAATGTTAAGATAAGGTTAAGATAAGGTCAAGGGTATGGTTAAGGTTAAGATTAGGTTAAGGTTATGGTTAAGGTAAGGTTGAGTGTAAAGTTAAGGTTAAGGTTAGGTTAAGGTTAAGATAAGTTTAAGGGTAAGGTTAAGGTCAATGTAAATAATAAGGTTAAGGTTAAGGTTAAGTTAAAGGGTAAGGTCAAGGTTAAGGTTAAGGTTACAGTTATGGGAAGGTTAATTTTAAGGTTATGGGAAGGTTAAGGTTAAGGTTATGCTTAGGGGAAGGTTAAGGTTAATTTTAAGGTTATGGTTAAGGTTAGGGGAAGGTTAAGGTTAAGGTTAAGGTTTGGTCAAGGTTAGGGTTAGGGTTAGGTTAAGGTTAAGGTTAGGTTAAGGGTAAAGTCAAGGCTAAGGTTATGGTTATGGGAAGGTTAAGTTTAGGTTACGGGGTGAAGGTTAGGTTAAGGTTAAGGGTTTTGTCAAGGTTATGGTTAACGTTAAGTTTAGGTTAAGGGTAATGTTAAGGTTAGGTTAAGGTTAAGGTTAAGGTTAGGGTTAGGTTAAAGGTAAGGTTATGATTAGGTTAAGGTTAAGGTTAAGAATATGGATAAGGTTAAGGTTAAGGTTATGGTTAGGCTAAGGTTAAGGTTGAGGTTAAGGTTACAGTTAGGTTAAGGTTAATATTAGGTTAAGGTTAATGTTAAGGGTTTGGTAAAGGTTAGGGTTAGGTTAAGGTTAATTTTAAGGGCTTGGTCATGGTTAGGGTTAGGTTATATTTAAGTTCAAGCTTAAGGTTAAGGGTAAGGTTATAGTTAGGTTAAGGTTAAGCTTAAGGTTAAGTTAACTTTAAGATAAGGTTAAGGTTAAGTATTTGGTCAAGGTTAGTGTTAGGTTATAGTTAAGGTTAAGGTTAAGGTTAGGTTAAGTTAATGTTAAGGTCAAGGTTAATGGTAAGGTTAATGTTAAGGAAAATGGAAGGTTAAGGTTAAGGTCAAGGTTAGGTTATAGTTAAGGTTAACGCTAAGGTTAAATTATACTAAAGGTTAAGGTTAAGGTTAAGGTTAAGGTTAAGGATAAGGTTAAGGTTATAGTTAAGGTTAGGTTAAGGTTAAGGGTGAAGGTTAAGGTTACGGGTCTTAACCTTAACCTTCACCCTTAACCTTAACTTTAACCTTGACATTAACCTTCACTACAACCTAACCTTAACCTTGACCTTAACTATAACCTAACCTTGACCTTAACCTTAACCTTACATTTACCTTAATCTTAACCTTAACATTAACCTTTCCCATAAGTTTAACCAAACCCTTAATATTAACCTTAAACTCACCTTAGCCTTACCTTTAACCTTGATCTTAACCTTAACTTAACCTAACCTTAACCTTAACCTTAACTGTAACCTAACCCTAACCTTGACCAAACCTTTAACCTTAACCTTATCTTAACCTTAACATAACCTTAACCTTAACCTTAACCTAATCTTAACCTTAACCTAACCATAACGTTAACCTAACCTTAACCTTAACCTTAACCTTATTCTAACCATAATATTATCCTTAACCTTAACTTTACCCTTAACATTAACCTTAACCTTAACCACAACCTTAACCTAAGCTTAACTTTACCCTTAACATAACCTCAACCTTAACCTTAACCTTAACATTATCTTAACTTTAACCTAAACATAACCTTGACTTTACCCTTAACCTTAACCTTAACCTTAACCTTACCATGACCTTAACTATAACATAACCCTAACCTTGACCAAAACCTTAACCTTAACCTTAACCAGAACCTTTACCCTAGCCTTACCCTAACCTTATCTTAACCTTAACCTAACCTTAACCTTGACTTTACCCTTAATGTAACCTTCACCTTAACCTTAACCTTAGCCTTAACCTAACCTTAACCTTAGCCTTACCTTGACCTTACCCTTAACCTAATCTTCACCTTAACCTTGACCTTAACCTTTACCTTAATCTTTACCTAACCTTAACCTTAACCTAAGGGTAAGATAAGGTTAAGGGTTAAAGTTAAGATAAGGTTAGGTTAAGGTTAAGATAAGGTTAAGGGTTAAGGTTAACCTTAAACTAACCTTAACCTTAACTTTACCCTTAACCTAACCTTAACCTTAACCTAATCTTCACCTTCAACTTTACTTTAACCTTAACCTTCCCCTAATATTAACCCTCAAATTAACCTTAACCTTCTCATAACCATAACATTAATCATGACTTTACACTTAACCTAACCTTAAGGGTTTGGTCAACATTATGGTTAATGTTAAGGTTAAGGTCAAGGTTAAGGTTAAGTTTAGGTTAACATTACTTTGACCTTAACCTCACCCTTAACCTTGACCTTGACCTTAACCTTTCTCTTAACTTTATATTAACCTTAACCTAACCTTAACATTAAATTTACCATTAACCTTACCTTAACAGTAACATTAACATAACCTTAACCATAACCTTACCCTTAACCTTATCTTAACCTTAACTTAACCATAACCATAACCTTGACGTTAATTATAAACAAACCTTAACCTTGACCAAACCCTTAACTTAACCCTTAACCTTAACCTTAACCTAACCCTAACTTTAACCCTAACCTTAACCTTAATCTTAATCTTAACCTTTCCATAACCTTAACCTTTACTTAACCTTAACCTTAACCTTAACCTTAACATTAAGTTTAACCTTAACCTCTGCCTAACCTTAACCATAACCTTAACCTTAACTTACCCTTAACCTAACCTTAACTTTGCCCTAACCATACTAAATCTGTAACCTTAACCTTAACCTTAACTTTACACTTAACCTTAACTTTAACCTTAACCTAACCTCACCCTTAACCTGAACTTTAACCTTAACCTTACCTTAACCTTAACTATAGCCTAACCCTAACCTTGACCAAACCCTTAACCTTAACCTTAACATGAACCTTTACCCTAACCTTACCCTAACATTAACCTTAACTTTAACCTAACCTTAACCTTAAATTTACCTTAACCTTGACATTACCCTTTGCCTATCCTTAACCTTAACATTTTCTTAACATTAATATTAACCTAACCTTAACATTAACTTTACCCTTAACCTTAGCCTAACCATAAACTTAGCCATAACATCAACCTACACCTAACCTTCACTTTACCCTTAACCTAACCTTAACATTAACGTTAACCTAACCCTAACCTTAACTTTACCCTTAACCTAACCTTAACCTTAACCTTATCTTAACCTTAACCTTAACCTAACCTTAACTCTAACTTCACCCTTAACCTTAAGCTTAATCTTAACCTAACCTTAACCCTGACTTTACCGTTAACCTTAACTATAACCTTAACCTGAATAAACGCTTAACCTTAAACTTAAAATGACTAACCCTGTAACCTTAACCTAAACCTTTAACCTTAACCTTAACCATAACCATAACCTTAACTTTACCCTAACCTTGACCAAATCCTTAACCTTAACCTTAACCGTCACCCTAACCTCAACCTTAACCTTAACCTTCCCATAACCTTAACCCTAACCTTAACCTTAACTTTACCCTTAACCTAACCTTAACCATAACTTTAACCTTAAGTTAACCTTAACCTTGACCACACCCTTAACATTAACCTTAACCTTGACGTTAAACTTAACCTTAACCTTAACCTTACCCTTAACCTTAAACATAACCTTGACCTCAGTTATAACCTAACCCTAACCTTAGGTTAAGGTCAAGGTTAGGTTAAGGGTAAAGTTATGGTTAAGTTTAAGGTTAAATTTAAGGTTATGGTTAAGGTTAGGATATAGTGAAGCTTAAGCTTAAGGTTATGGAAAGCTTAAGGTTAAGGTTAAGGTTACGTTAAGGTTAAGGTTAAGGTTTGGTCAAGGTTAGGGTTAGGTTATAGTTAAGCTCAAGGTTAAGGTTAGGATAAGGTTAAGGTTAGGTCAAGGTTAAGGTTAGGTTAAGGTTAAGGTTACAGGTTTAGTGAGGTTAAGGTTAAGGTTAAGGTTAGGTTAAGGGTAAAGTCAAGGTTAAGGATATGGGGTTAAGGTTAGGTTAAGGAAAAGCAAAGGTTAAGGTTAGGTTATGGTTAAGGTTATGGTTATGGGAAGGTTAAGGTTAAGGTTAGGTGAAGGTTAATGTTAAGGGTAGGTTATAGTGAAGGTTAAGGTTAAGACCCGTAACCTTAAACCTTAACCTTAACCTAACCTTAAGCTTAACCTTATCTTAACCTTAACCTAACCTTAACCTTAACCTAACATTAACCTTACCTTAACCTTAACCTTAACCTTAACCTCACTAAACCAGTAACCTTAACCTTAATCTTTCCCTTAACCTTCACCTTAACCTTGACTTTACCCTTCACCTAACCTTAACCTAACCTTAACTATAACCTAACCCTAACCTTGAGCAAAACCTTAACCTTAACCCTAACCTTAACCTTAAATTTACCCTTAACCTAATCTTAACTTTAACTATAACCTAACCCTAATGTTAACCTTAACAATAACCTTATCTTTACCCTTAACCTTAACCTTAACCTTAACTATAACCTAACCCTATCGTTGACCATACCCTTAACCTGACCTTAACTATAACCTAACCCTAACCTTGACCAAACCCTTACCCTTAACCTAAACTTAACCTTGACTTTACCCTTAACCTAGCCTTAACACTAACCTTAACCTAACCTTAACCTTAATTATACCCTTAACCTAATCTTAACCTTAACCTAACATTAACCATAACCGTAACCTTAACCTTAACCATAAAATTAACTTTAACCTTAACCTTAATCGTAACCTTACCTTACTTTACACAACATTTTGTCACTGTCCCTGCAATCCCTCACCCCGCATATTGGAGGGTCTTTCCCGTGACCTGTGAGCAATGTCATATTCTGTAAACACCTTCTTTGCATCCTTTTGCATAAGGACATCATTTCTCCTGTTGAACATTTCCTCAAAAAGCACACAAAAACCTATGTTTTGGCCTTAGCGCGAGTAGCCAGTTCACCCCTTGTGCCAATGTGGTAAATTTGCACTAGGGCCTACGCCACCTGGCGCTCTGTCCCTGTGTAGTGCCCTTGCCAGCTATTTTAGGAATTTTTTTTACCAAACAGAGGTAAAAGTTTCCTTCTAACTACCTCAGGGATGACTCATTAGAAGTGGTTAAACTTGAAAAGCCACAGATCTCTCTCTTTAGGTAGTTTTTTTTACTTCCCATGGAACACTCTTTGAAGATAGGACTCCCTTCCATGATTATAGGGATCCTAACCTCTCCCTCTTCCTCTATATAAATAGGCCTTCTCCCTTTATGAAAGCTAGTTGAACATATATCCAAGAAGCTGAACTTGGAGAAGAGATACTATAGCTGAGTAATTGCTATAGAGAAGGTAGAACTAAGGAGAATTCTGTAGAGAGAGCTCCGTTCGAATTCCCAACGAACCGTTGTAAGACACGCTCCGCTGGAACCCTGTTGGAGGAGACCGTAACGTCGAAGCTTGGTTGTAATCTTCCTTTATTTCATTAATATACTCAACTATGGTGTTGGTTCCATGATTTTTTTATGTTTATTTAATGCAATTGATTTAGTCTTCTTCGACTGACTAATAGTTACAAATGTGAAATAGTATGTTGTATATCGTCACTGTTTCTTGTGTGTGTGCAAGTATCCGAGCGTGAAAACGAGCGGATCGTGATCTGTCAAACCAAGACTGAGAGGCAGCCACTCTTCCAATGACAAAAAAGTGTAGGACCTCTAGTAAGTCATCTATATAATCTCCATCCATTCGTTAACTAGGAATCAATGTTATAGCTTATCTCATTTGTGGCTAGACCCACTATAGGGATAGTGGGATCACCTCTATCTGCAGAGGGGGTTTACCTCACCAACAACTTACCTTAACCTAACCTAACCTAACCTGTAACCTTAACCTTAACCTAATCTTAGGTTAACCTTAACCTTAACCTTGAACTTAACCTTAACTATAATCTTAGGTTAACCTTAACCTTAAACCTAACCTTAAACTTAGCGTTAACCCTAACCTTAACCTTAACCTTAATTATAATATTAACCTTAGGGTTAAGGTTAAGGTTAAGGCTAAGGCTAAGTCTAAGGCCAAGATTAAGGTTAAGGTTAAGGGCTTGTTCAAGGATAGGGTTAGCTTATAGTTAAGGTCAAAGTTAAGGTCAAGGTTAAGGTTATGGTTAAGGTTAGGTTATATTTAATGTTAAGGGTTTGTTCAATGTTAGGGTTAGGTTAAGGTTAGGTTAAGGGTAAAGTCAAGGTTAACGATATGGTTATGGGAAGGTTAAGGTTAGGGTTAAGGTAAAGGTAAGGTTAAGGTTAAGGTCAGGGTCAAGGTTAAGGTTAAGGATTTCGTAAAGGTTAGGGTTAGGTTCTAGTTAAGGTTAAGGTTAAGGGTTTTGTCAAGGTTAGGGTTAAGTTATAATTAAGGTTAAGGTTAAGGTTATAGGTTTGGTCAAGGTTAAGGTTAAGGTTTTGTTCAAGGTTATGGTTAGGTTATAGTTAAGGTTAAGGTTAAGCTTAGGGTAAAGTTAAAGTTGAGGTTAAGGTTAGGTTAAGGTCAAGGTTAAAGTTAGGTTAAGGTTAAGATAAGGTTAAGGTTAAGGTTCGGCTAAGGTCAAGGTTAAGGGTAAGGTTAAGGTTAGGTTAAGGTTAATATTAGGTTAAGGTCCTTAACTTTAACCTTAAGCTTAAGCTTAACCTAACCTTAAGCTTAAGCTTAACCAAGCCTTAAACTTAACATTAAACTTAACTTAACCTTAACCTTTCACTTAACCTTAACCTAGCTTTAACCTTAACCTTCCCATAACCTTAACCTTTACCTAACCTTCCCATAACCATAACCTTAACCTTAACCTTAACATTAACCTTAGCTTAACATAACCTCACCTTAACCTTAACCATAACCTTACCCTTAACCTTCACCTTAACGTTAACCTTGACTTTATCCTTAACCTAACCTTAACCTTAAATATAACCTAACCCTAAACCTAACCTTAACCAAACTCTTAACATTAACCTTAACCTTATCCTGACTAAACCCAAACCTTAACCTTAACCTTAACTTTACCCTTAAGGTTAAGGTAAGGGTAAGGCTAAAGTTAAGGTTAAGGTTAAGGTTAAGGTTAAGACAAGGTTAAGGTTAAGTTAAGGTTAAGGTTAAGGTTATGTTAACGTCAAGGTAAAGGTAAAAATTAAGGTTAAGGTCAAGGTCAAGGTCAAGGTTGAGGTATATGTTAGGTTAAGGGTAACATTAAGGTTAAGGTTAGGGTTAAGGTTATGGGTAAAGTTAAGGTTAAGGTTTGGTCAATGTTATGGTTAGGTTATAGTTTAGGTTAAGATAAGGTTAAGGTTAGGTTAAGGTTAGGTTAAGGTTAAGATTAAGGTTATGGTTAAGGTTAAAATTAAGGTTATGGTTAAGCATCTAACCCTAACCTTGACAAAACCCTTAACCTTAACCTTAACCTTTACCCTAACCTTACCTTAACCTTATCCTTACATTAACTTTAGCTTTACCTTAACCTTGACTTTACCCTTAACATTAACCTTAACCTTAACCTTAACCTGACTATAAAGTCAATGTAAAGGTTAAGGTTAAGTGTAAGGTCAAGGTTAAGGGTAAAGTTAAGGTTAAAGTGAAGGTTAAGGGTAAGGATAAGGTTAAGGTTAATATAACGTTAAGGGTAAGGTTATTATAAAGGTTATGTTAAGGATAAAGTTAATGTTGAGGGTAAATTTAAGGTTAAGGTTACGGGTAAGGGTAAGGTTAAGGTTAAGGTTAAGGTCAAGCTCAAGTTTAAGGTTAAGTTAGGTTAAGGTAAGGTTAAGGTTATGGTTATGGTTAGGGTAAGGTTAGGTTTAGGTTATAGTTAAGGTTAAGGTTAAGGGTAAAGTTAAGGTCAAGGTTAGGTTAAAGTTATAGTTAAGGTTAAGGTTATACTAAGGATAAATTCAAGGTTAACCTTAAACTTAACCCTAACCTTTCCATAACCTTAACCTTAACCATAAACTAACCTTTAACTTTACCTTAGCTATAACCTAACCCTAACCTTGACCAAACCATTAACCTTAACCTTAACCTTTAACTAACCTTAACCTTAACCTAACCATAACCTTAACCTTAACCTAACCTTAACCTTAACCTAACATTAACCTTACCTTAACCTTAACCTCACTAAACCAGTAACCTTAACCTTAATCTTTCCCTTAACCTTCACCTTAACCTTGACTTTACCCTTCACCTAACCTTAACCTAACCTTGAGCAAAACCTTAACCTTAACCCTAACCTTAACCTTAAATTTACCCTTAACCTAATCTTAACTTTAACTATAACCTAACCCTAACGTTAACCTTAACAATAACCTTATCTTTACCCTTAACCTTAACCTTAACCTTAACTATAACCTAACCCTAATGTTGACCATACCCTTAACCTGACCTTAACTATAACCTAACCCTAACCTTGACCAAACCCTTACCCTTAACCTAAACTTAACCTTGATTTTACCCTTAACCTAGCCTTAACACTAACCTTAACCTAACCTTAACCTTAATTATACCCTTAACCTAGTCTTAACCTTAACCTAACATTAACCATAACCGTAACCTTAACCTTAACCGTAAAATTAACTTTAACCTTAACCTTAATCGTAACCTTACCTTACTTTACACAACATTTTGTCACTGTCCCTGCAATCCCTCACCCCGCATATTGGAGGGTCTTTCCCGTGACCTGTGAGCAATGTCATATTCTGCAAACACCTTCTTTGCATCCTTTTGCATAAGGACATCATTTCTCCTGTTGAACATTTCCTCAAAAAGCACACAAAAACCTATGTTTTGGCCTTAGCGCGAGTAGCCAGTTCACCCCTTGTGCCAATGTGGTAAATTTGCACTAGGGCCTGCGCCACCTGGTGCTCTGTCCCTGTGTAGTGCCCTCGCCAGCTATTTTAGGAATTTTTTTTACCAAATAGAGGTAAAAGTTTCCTTCTAACTACCTCAGGGATGACTCATTAGAAGTGGTTAAACTTGAAAAGCCACAGATCTCTCTCTTTAGGTAGTGTTTTTTACTTCCCATGGAACACTCTTTGAAGATAGGACTCCCTTCCATGATTATAGGGATCCTAACCTCTCCCTCTTCCTCTATATAAATAGGCCTTCTCCCTTTATGAAAGCTAGTTGAACATATATCCAAGGAGCTGAACTTGGAGAAGAGATACTATAGCTGAGTAATTGTTATAGAGAAGGTAGAACTAAGGAGAATTTTGTAGAGAGAGCTCCGTTCGAATTCCCAACGAGCCGTTGTAATACACGCTCCGCTGGAACCCTGTTGGAGGAGACCGTAACGTCGAAGCTTGGTTTTAATCTTCCTTTATTTCATTAATATACTGAACTATGGTGTTGGTTCCATGATTTTTTTATGTTTATTTAATGCAATTGATTTAGTCTTCTTCGACTGAATAATAGTTACAAATGTGAAATACTATGTTGTATATCGTCACTATTTCTTGTGTGTGTGCAGGTATCTGAGCGTGAAAACGAGCGGATCATGATCTGTCAAACCAAGAGTGAGAGGCATCCACTCTTCCAATGACAAAAAAGTGTAGGACCTCCAGTAAGTCATCTATATAATCTCCGTCCATTCGTTAACTAGGAATCAATGTTATAGCTTGTCTCATTTGTGGCTAGACCCACTATAGGGATAGTGGGATCACCTCTATCTGCAGAGGGGGTTTACCTCACCAACAACTTACCTTAACCTAACCTAACCTAACCTGTAACCTTAACCTTAACCTAATCTTAGGTTAACCTTAACCTTAACCTTGAACTTAACCTTAACTATAATCTTAGGTTAACGTTAACCTTAAACCTAACCTTAAACTTAGCCTTAACCCTAACCTTAACATTAACCTTAATTATAATATTAACCTTAGGGTTAAGGTTAAGGTTAAGGCTAAGGCTAAGTCTAAGGCCAAGATTAAGGTTAAGGTTAAGGGCTTGTTCAAGGATAGGGTTAGCTTATAGTTAAGGTCAAAGTTAAGGTCAAGGTTAAGGTTATGGTTAAGGTTAGGTTATATTTAATGTTAAGGGTTTTTTCAATGTTAGGGTTAGGTTAAGGTTAGGTTAAGGGTAAAGTCAAGGTTAACGATATGGTTATGGGAAGGTTAAGGTTAGGGTTAAGGTAAAGGTAAGGTTAAGGTTAAGGTCAGGGTCAAGGTTAAGGTTAAGGATTTGGTAAAGGTTAGGGTTAGGTTATAGTTAAGGTTAAGGTTAAGGGTTTTGTCAAGGTTAGGGTTAAGTTATAATTAAGGTTAAGGTTAAGGTTATAGGTTTGCTCAAGGTTAAGGTTAAGGTTTTTTTCAAGGTTAGGGTTAGGTTATAGTTAAGGTTAAGGTTAAGCTTAGGGTAAAGTTAAAGTTAAGTTTAAGGTTAGGTTAAGGTCAAGGTTAAAGTTAGGTTAAGGTTAAGATAAGGTTAAGGTTAAGGTTTGGCTAAGGTCAAGGTTAAGGGTAAGGTTAAGGTTAGGTTAAGGTTAATATTAGGTTAAGGTCCTTAACTTTACCCTTAAGCTTAAGCTTAACCTAACCTTAAGCTTAAGCTTAACCAAGCCTTAAACTTAACATTAAACTTAACTTAACCTTAACCTAACTTTAACCTTAACCTTCCCATAACCTTAACCTTTACCTATCCTTCCCATAACCATAACCTTAACCTTAACCTTAACATTAAACTTAGCTTAACATAACCTCACCTTAACCTTAACCGTAACCTTACCCTTAACCTTCACCTTAACGTTAACCTTGACTTTACCCTTAACCTAACCTTAACCTTAAATATAACCTAACCCTAAATATAACCTTAATCAAACTCTTAACATTAACCTTAACCTTATCCTGACTAAACCCAAACCTTAACCTTAACCTTAACTTTACCCTTAAGGTTAAGGTAAGGGTAAGGCTAAAGTTAAGGTTAAGGTTAAGGTTAAGGTTAAGACAAGGTTAAGGTTAAGTTAAGGTTAAGGTTAAGGTTATGTTAACGTCAAGGTAAAGGTAAAAATTAAGGTTAAGGTCAAGGTCAAGGTCAAGGTTGAGGTATATGTTAGGTTAAGGGTAACATTAAGGTTAAGGTTAGGGTTAAGGTTATAGGTAAAGTTAAGGTTAAGTTTTGGTCAATGTTATGGTTAGGTTATAGTTTAGGTTAAGATAAGGTTAAGGTTAGGTTAAGGTTAGGTTAAGGTTAAGATTAATGTTATGGTTAAGGTTAAAATTAAGGTTATGGTTAAGCATCTAACCCTAACCTTGACAAAACCCTTAACCTTAACCTTAACCTTTACCCTAACCTTACCTTAACCTTAACCTTACATTAACTTTAGCTTTACCTTAACCTTGACTTTACCCTTAACCTTAACCTTAACCTTAACCTTAACCTGACTATAAAGTCAATGTAAAGGTTAAGGTTAAGTGTAAGGTCAATGTTAAGGGTAAAGTTAAGGTTAAAGTGAAGGTTAAGGGTAAGGATAAGGTTAAGGTTGAGATAACGTTAAGGGTAAGGTTATCATAAAGGTTATGTTAAGGATAAAGTTAATGTTGAGGGTAAATTTAAGGTTAAGGTTACGGGTAAGGGTAAGGTTAAGGTTAAGGTTAAGGTCAAGCTCAAGTTTAAGGTTAAGTTAGGTTAAGGTAAGGTTAAGGTTATGGTTATGGTTAGGGTAAGGTTAGGTTTAGGTTATAGTTAAGGTTAAGGTTAAGGGTAAAGTTAAGGTCAAGGTTAGGTTAAATTTATAGTTAAGGTTAAGGTTATGCTAAGGATAAATTCAAGGTTAACCTTAACCTTAACCCTAACCTTTCCATAACCTTAACCTTAACCATAAACTAACCTTTAACTTTACCTTAAATATAACCTAACCCTAACCTTGACCAAACCCTTAACCTTAACCTTAATCTTAATCTTAACCTTAACCTTTAACTAACCTTAACCTTAACCTAACCATAACCTTAACGTTAACCTAACCTTGACCAAACCCTTAACCTTAACCTTAAACTTAACTTTACCCTTAACCTAACCCTAAAATTAACCTTACCCTTAACCTTAACCAAACTCTTAACTTGAACCTTAACACTAACCTTAACCTTAACCCAACCTTAACCTTGACTTTACCCTTAACCTTAACCTTAAACTGACTAAACATGTAACCTTAACCTTGACCTTAACTATAACCTAACCCTAACCTTAACCTTGACTTTATCCTTCAACGAACCTTAGCCTTGAGTTTACCTAACCAAAGTTAAGGTTAAGGTTAATGTTAAGGTTAAGATAAGGTTAAGGTTAGGTTAACGTTAAGTTTAAGGTTGTGGGTTTAGTTAGGTTATGGTTAAGGTTAAGGGTTTGGGAAGGTTAAGGTTAAGGGTAAGATAAGGTTACGGTTAAGGTTAAGGTTAAGGTGAGGTTCAGTTCAAGGTCAAGGTCAAGGTTAAGGTTAAGGTGAGTTTAAGGTTAAGGTTAAGGTTAAGGTTAAGGTCAAGGTTAAGGGTAAAGTTAAGGTCAAGGTTAGGGTGAGGTTATAGTTAAGGTTAAGGTTAGGTTAAGGGTAAATTCAAGGTTAAGGTTAAGGTGAAGGTTATGAGTAAGGTTAAGGTTAATGGTTATTCCTTGACTTTACACTTAACTTAACCTTAATATTCATTATAACCTAACCCTAACCTTGACAAAACCCTTAACCTAACCTTAAACTTAACCTTCCCATAACCTTAACCTTAAGCTTAAACTAACCTTAACGTTAAATTTCACCTTTACTTAACCTTAACCTTGACCTTTAGGGTAAGGTTTGGTCATGGTTAGGGTTAGGTTAAAGTTAAGGCTAAGGTTAAGGTTAAGGTTAGGTTAATGTTAATGTTAAGGGTTTGGTTAAGGTTAAGGTTAAGTTTAAGGGGTTAAGGTTAGGTTAAGGTAAAGTCAAGGTTAAAGTTAAGGTTAAGGTTAAGGTTAAAGGGGTAAGGCTAAGGTCAAGGCTAAGGTTAAGTTTACGTTAAGGTTAAGGGTAATGATAAGGTTATGGTTAAGGTTATGTTAACGGTAAAGTCAAGGTTAAGGTTAGGAGAAGGTTTATGTTAGATTAAGTTTAAGATAAGGTTAAGGTTAAGGTTAGGCTAAGGTTATGGTTAAGGTAAGTTTGAGTGTAAAGTTAAGGTTAAGGTTAGGTTAAGGTTAAGATAATTTTAAGGGTAAGGTTAAGGTCAATGTAAATGTTAAGGTTAAGGTTAAGGTTAAGTTCAAGGGTAAGGTCAAGGTTAAGGTTAAGGTTATGGGAAGGTTAAGGTTAAGGTTATGGTTAGGGGAAGGTTAAGGTTAATGTTAAGGTTAGGGTTAAGGTTAGGGGAAGTTTAAGGTTAAGGTTAAGGTTAAGGTTTGGTCAAGGTTAGGCTTAGGTTATGGTTAAGGTTAAGGTTAGGTGAAGGGTAAAGTCAAGGCTAAGGTTATGGTTATGGGAAGGTTAAGTTTAGGTTACGAGGTTAAGGTTAGGTTAAGGGTAAAGTAAAACTAATGGATAAGGTGAAGGTTAAGGTTAAGGTTAATATTATGGTTGTTGGAAGGTTAAGGTGAAGGTTAGGTTAAGGTTAAGGGTTTGGTTAAGGTTATGGTTAACGTTAAATTTAGGTTAAAGGTAATGTTAAGGTTAGGTTATGGTTAAGGTTAGGGTTTGGTTAAGGGTAAGGTTATGATTAGGTTAAGGTTAAGGTTAAGAATATGGATAAGGTTAAGGTTAAAGTTAAGGTTATGGTTAGGCTAAGGTTAAGGTTGAGTTTAAGGTTAGGTTAAGGTTACAGTTAGGTTAAGGTTAATATTAGGTTAAGGTTAAGGTTAAGGTTAATGTTAAGGGCTTGGTCAAGGTTAGGGTTAGGTTAAGGTTAATGTTAAGGGCTTGGTCAAGGTTAGGGTTAGGTTATAGTTAAGGTCAAGCTTAAGGTTAAGGGTAAGGTTATAGTTAGGTTAAGGTTAAGGTTAGGTTAACTTTAAGATAAGGTTAAGGTTAAGTGTTTGGTCAAGGTTAGTGTTAGGTTATAGTTAAGTTTAAGGTTAAGGTTAGGTTAAGTTAATTTCAAGGTCAAGGTTAAGGGTAAGGTTAATGTTAAGGAGAAGGTAAGGTTAAGGTTAAGGTCAAGGTTAGGTTATAGATAAGGTCAAATCTAAGGTTAGGTTATACTAAAGGTTAAGGTTAAGGGTAAGGTTAAGGTTAGAGTTAAGGTTAGGTTAAGGTTAAGGGTGAACGTTAAGGTTACCTATCTTAACCTTAACCTTAACCTTAACCTTCACCCTTAACCTTAACATTAACCTTAACATTAACTTTCACTACAACCTAACCTTAACCTTGACCTTAACTATAACCTAACCTTGACCTTAACCTTAACCTTACCTTTACCTTAACCTTAACCTTAACATTAACCTTACCCATAAGTTTAACCAAACCCTTAATATTAACCTTAAACTCACCTTACCCTTACCTTTAACCTTGATCTTAGCCTTAACTTAACCTAACCTTAACCTTAACCTTAATTTTAACCTAACCCTAACCTTGACCAAGCCCTTAACCTTAACCTTATCTTAACCTTAACATAACCTTAACCTTAACCTTAACCTAATCTTAACCTTAACCTAACCATAACATTAACATAACCTTATCCTTAACCTTAACCTTAGCCTAACCATAATATTACCTTTAACCTTAACTTTACCCTTAACATTAACCTTAACCTTAACCACAACCTTAACCTAAGCTTAACTTTACCCTTAACATAACCTCAACCTTAACCTTAACCTTAAAATTATCTTAACTTTAACCTAAAAATAACCTTGACTTTACCCTTAACCTTAACCTTACCATGAACTTAACTATAACATAACCCTAACCTTGACCAAAACCTTAACCTTAACCTTAACCAGAACCTTTACCGTAACCTTACCCTAACCTTATCTTAGCCTTAACCTAACCTTAACCTTAGCCTTAACCTAACCTTAACCTTAACCTTAATCTTAGCCTTACCTTGACCTTACCCTTAACCTAATCTTAACCTTAACCTTGATCTTGACCTTAACCTTAACCTTAACCTTTACCTAACCTTAACCTTAACCTAAGGGTAAGATAAGGTTAAGGATTAAAGTTAAGATAAGGTTAGGTTAAGGTTAAGATAAGGTTAATGGTTAAGGTTAACCTTAAACTAAACTTATCCTTAACTTTACCCTTAACCTAACCTTAACCTTAACCTAATCTTCACCTTCACCTTTACTTTAACGTTAAATTTCCCCTAATATTAACACTCACCTTAACCTTAACCTTCCCATAACCATAACATTAATCTTGACTTTACACTTAACCTAACCTTAAGGGTTTGGTCAACGTTATGGTTAATGTTAAGGTTAAGGTCAAGGTTAAGGTTAAGTTTAGGTTAACATTACTTTGAACTTAACCTTACCCTTAACCTTAACCTTGACCTTGACCTTAACCTTTCCCTTAACTTTATACTAACCTTAACCGAACCTTAACCTTAAATTTACCATTAACCTTACCTTAATAGTAACATTAACCTAACCTTAACCTTAACCTTACCCTTATCTTAACCTTACCTTAACCATAACTTTAACCTTGATGTTAACTATAAACAAACCCTAACCTTGACCAAACCCTTAACCTTGACCTTGACCTTAACTTAACCCTTAAACTTAACCTTAACCTTAACGTAACCCTAACCTTAACTTTAATCTTAACTTTAACCTTTCCATAACCTTAACCTTTACTTAACCTTAACCTTAACATTAAGTTTAACCTTAACCTTTACCTAACCTTAACCATAACCTTAACCTTAACTTACCCTTAACCTAACCTTAACCTTGCCCTAACCATACTAAACCTGTAACCTTAACCTTAACCTTAACTTTACACTTAACCTTAAATTTAACCTTAACCTAAACTTACCCTTAACTTGAACCTTAACCTTAACCTTACCTTAACCTAACCCTTAACCTAACCCTTAGCCTTACCCTTAACCTGAACCTTAACCTTAACCTAACCCTAACCTTGACCAAACCTTTAACCTTAACCTTAACATGAACCTTTACCCTAACCTTACCCTAACGATAACCTTAACCTTAACCTAACCTTAACCTTAAATTTACCTTAACCTTGACTTTACCCTTAACCTAACCTTAACCTTAACCTTTTCTTAACATTAATCTTAACCTAACTGTTAGTATGAATCCTTTGTCGAAGTGTACGAAAAAATACCACTTTAGCTACACATAACTAATAGCCCTAACATCAAATATGGCTACCAATATCTTCAGATCTGTAGTTATTTGATCAAGACAAGAGCTACAAAAACTAGATCTATGCATAGAAAGACATTAAGCAGTAAAAAGAAGGTTTTGCTCCATATATCCAATAGACAAGACAAGAACAATTTTTGAAAGAATTTTTTGTATTAAGGGCACCTGGGAGGAAAACAAGAAGATGTTTCCAATTCTCCTCAATGGGATGGGTTCTTGGAAGTCCTCAGCACTTAGATCTAGCATTTCTCTCTCCTGTTGGTGTAGAAAACCCAGACAAAGATAGAACTCAAAGGGAGCTCACACAGCAAATAATGGAAAATATGACAATGATAATGGCTCAGAGTCAGACCAAGAGTTTAGATCTAGAGTGATCTAATAGGCAACAAAAGGTGAAGAATGGTAGGAAAAACCCTCCTATTTATAACAAAATATTGGGTCATTCTAGATCTTGGTGCATGATTAAAATAACATTAACAAAATCTAGATCCACCTTTTACGAAGTATTTTATTATATTTGTTGGAGGAAAAAAGTATTTGACTTGGGTCAAATCCCTTTATTTGTGAATAATAAATAAATAAATGATTTATTTATCATTTTAAGGAGGTGGTTAAAAGATAATCATATAAATAATGGTTTATTTAATTATTTATGGGTGATTTAGTCACATTTAACAAGGAATATTATTTAAATAAGGTTTAAATAATTATTCCTAGAAAATAATAAGATAAATAAAGATTTATATAATTAATTTCTTTGTTTTGGGTTAAACATGACCAGGAAAATCAAACAAATATAGGTTTGTTTAATATTTCCTTTTGGGGTTTCCTGTTTAGACCATTAACAACCTAATAAATGTGTTTTATTAAGTTATTTTACATAGTGAAGGCAATTTTACTTAGGGTAAAATTGGTCTTACATAGTGTACTTGGGTCCATCTAATGATAGTAGGTTAGATAACCAAAAAATGGTGTAACAGATTACCCCCCAGCGTGCGAGTGTTAGGAGAAAATCATATGACCGAAGTACATTGTAAGAACTCAATCACCAGACATCAAAAGGGAAGTCAGAGAGAGAGATGTAAGGTATACTAATGTGTTGAAGGACTAGACCCTGAGGAGACGAGACTTACAAGTGCAACAAGTCTCTTTTTATGAGAGGGTACCTGTGCTAAAGGCGGCGGGGGAGGCATACCTATGCCCGCCGAGACAAAGTACAAAAGAATAGTGTGTCCAGTAAACAAGGGACTGAACCATAAAGTACAACCGGCATAAACATGAGCCAAATAGAAATACAATGAGGGATCCCACATACATGTTGTGCATGGGATAACAGCCAGGAATTATACAATAATATCTGAGTACATGAGATAAAAATACAACCCAAATGCCCCCTGCAAATGGGGAAGAGCTCACAAAATCTGACTGATACATGAAAATCAAAGAGGTGCTGCAAGCGGCTAAGGCTGGAATTATCAAATATATGGAGTTGCATCAAAGGCTATAATGAATAGGTCATCCAGGCATGTGGGGGGCTACCTGCAGGGCCACCCCCTCATGAGGGCTGAGACATCTCACACACACCTGGGAATCACCAAGAGCTGCTGCTGCATCATTGAACCATCAATTAAATGGATCTCGATCATGCTGAGAGGAGCTGGAGCTGAGAAACAATCAATTCAAAGGGTAATGAGAAAGCCCTTTTCCTAATCTGAGGTACTGAACAAGAGTGGAAGCTAGAACCAAGGTACACGGCCCTCTAGACCTGTCTTCTAGAATGAATGAGCTGATGTCGATAGAAGGAGGTCCGCCATGGGTGAGGCAATGAGAGATCCTCAACTAAGGCATGAGAGAAAATAGTCGAGTGACTGATAGACTAATACCAATGATGATAATGACATGGAGGGGACTGAGTAGTGAATGGACGACTTCCCTTGTTAGAGCATAAAGGGAAAGAATGACATGGCAGCGACTGACACAATATCATGAGGGATAGGGGACAGTGGGACTAAAGGCCATAATGTGCGACACAAGAGAGGGATCAAGCGATGAAGGATGGAGGACTATAGCGGGGTACAAAGGGACTCAGGATAGACTCCATGAATGTGATGATGACTCAACTTGGATGCTCTAAACAAGGGCGACTTGATGGTGCTACCACACAGAAAAGAGCCCATGGGTGACCCGAAAAACATGAGTACAAGATGATATCTCATGACGAAAATCGACACAAACAAAGACAGGTATGGAGGCAAAGTGGTGCCCCAAGTACAAGTGTTGTGAGTGCGGAAATTCGATTTTGGGGGGAGGTGAAGTGACCCATCGAGGACAAAATGTGTCCTGGTGAAGTGTCAAAGTACGAAAATGAAAAAGATGCTGGCTATCTAAAAGAAAATAAAACATGCATTTTAGAAGTGAAATGATAAGGGTAATATTTCTTAAGATAGAGTGCATTGCGAGGATTAGAAAGGAGATTGCCTTCGAAGTCCTCTAAGAGGTATGCCCCCTTACCAAGATCCTTACTGATGATGTAAGGGCCTAGCCATAATGAGTCGAAATTCCCATGACCAAGGACATCATGGACCTGGTCATATACTAGAACAAGATCGCCTTCGTGAAAAGTACGAGGCTGGAATTTTCTGTCATACTGAGCTGTGGTGCGTTTCTTGGCCGCTTCCATGGTTTGCAATGCAACACGACGGTCTTCAGAGGCACACTCAAGCATGATAAGTCGTTGTTCTAGAGGTTGGGTGTCAGGGAGAAGTTCAATGGCCAGATGCAGGGAATGGATTTCACACTCGATCAGTAAGACTGCCTCCTCTCCAAAAACGAGGTGGAAAGGAGTAAACCCAGTGGCAGTTTTAACAGAAGTTTGATAGGCCCACAAAGCAGGGAAGAGCATAAGATGCTAGTTGGTTTTGTGCTTATTCACCATTCATTGAAGCATAGTCTTGAGGATTTTGTTGACTACTTCAACTTGGCCATTACCTTGGGGGTAATAGGAGGAGGAATATTGGTGCTCAAAACCCAACAGTGAGGATAGCTCACGCCATATCTCATCTTTAAAATGTCGGCCGTGGTCAGAGACTAGTTGTTTCGGAACCCCGAATCGAGCAATAACATGGTTAATGAAAAAGAGGGTTGCGGTAGCTCCCATGTTGTTAAAATTTGGCATAGCCTCGGCCCATTTTGTGAAATATTCGACCGCTACGATGATATATTTATGGTTACCAGTGGATGGCGGGCGACACTCCATAAAGTTGATGGCCCATTTACAAAAGGGACCAGTTGAGACAATAGGATGGAGGGGAGCTGGGGGAGCTCGTGCCTTAGGGGTGAAATGTTGGCAATTGGAACAGTGTGTGACTGCCTCAATGCAATCACTGAAGAGGGAAGGCCAAAAATACCCCGCGCGCATGACTTTTTGGGCAGTAGCAAGACCGGAGAGGTGGCCACCGCAAGCGCCGCTATGGAAGGCATTGAGGAGTTGTTCAGCTTTAGCGTGTGTGAGAAAACAACGAAGGACAGTATCTATACTGCGACGATAGAGGTCGTCACCGATAAGAAATTAGCAGGGAGCCTGGTGTCGGATACATCGTCGAGCGTCACGATCAAGGTGAAGAGCGAACTTTTGGGTTTGCAAGTAAGTGAGGATATCGTCGTACCAAGGATTGTTCGAAGTAATGGCGAATAAGTGCTCATCAGGAAAATCATCATTAACTAGGGGATCTTGTGTTCTAGTAGGTAATTCGGAAATGAGTTCAGCAAGGTCTAAACCTTTCTTACTTTTTGGTGTGACAAATTCGAGGTCGAATTCTTGAAGGATGACGACCCAACAGGCGTACTTTCCAGTGAGGATGCGGCGACTCAATAGGAAATCCATGGGGTTGGAATTAGTCACGACCTTGGTGGAACGCATGAGGATGTAATGACAAAGTTTTTGGACTGAGAACACGACAGAAAGTGCTAGTTTTTCTTCATATGAGTAGGAAACAAGAAGTCCAGCAACCAAATAGGTGGAAGCGGAGATGTACAGGATGAAGTCCCTATCAAAGTTGGGAGGGCGGATCAAGGGAGCGGATGTGAGAGCCTGCTTGAGGGCATCAAAAGACTCATGAGCATAAGTATCCCATACAAATGGGATGTTAGAGCGGAGGAGTCGAAGGAACCCATGTGTGGTGGTGGCATAGTCAGGAACGAACCGACGAAGAAAATTAGCTTTGCCTTGGAGACTTTGTAGCTGGCGTAAGGTACGCGGAATGGGAAGTTCAAGAATGGCTTGAACTTTCAAAGGGTCAAGAGTGATACTATCCTTAGACACTATGAAGCCTAGGAGACGGTCGGCGGGGATGCAGAAGACGCATTTCAATAGGTTAAGGCGGATATTATACTTGCGACATCGGAGAAAGACGGTACGGAGATCGTGGAGGTGCTGTGCTCGATGCTTAGAACGCGCAGTGAGGTTGTCTAAATAAGCAAGGATAATATGAGCTAAGTCATGGAAACAATAAGACATGGCCCATTGAAAAGTGGCGCCAGCGTTTTTAAGGCCGAATGGCATAACTCGGTAAGTGAAAATTCTCCACGGACTGATGAACGTGGTTTTAAGTTGATCAGCAGGACAGATAACGATTTTGTTGTATCCGGAGAAACCATCCATAAAGGATAGAATCTCAAGCCCAGCACACTGATAAATGATTTTTTCAATAAATGGCGTGGGGAAGTTGTCTTTTGGACAAGCTTTGTTCAAGTCGCGAAAGTCTGTACAGACATGGATGGTGCCTTGTTTCTTGAGGATGGGGACTGGGTTGGACACCCAAGTGGTGTATTTGATGGGATAAATGAAACCAATCTTCTTGAGCTTATCGATTTCGGCTTTGATAGCATCACGTCTGGAAGGATTAATGGGTCTCAATTTTTGATGGATTGGGTTGGCATCGGGCCAAGTGTCGATATGATGTTCGATGATGGTGGGATCGAGTCTGGGCATTTCGGAGTAGGACCAAGTGAAAATATCGCGGAATTCTTTGAAAAGCTTAGTGTAAGGTACAATTTCTTCTGGGGTGCATTGCGCGCCCAAGGTGATATATTCTTTGATTCCCGGTTTGACCGAAATGTCGATTTTAATGGTAGGAGAGATATTGGCCATGTTTCCTTCTTCAAAAGCATCAAGTGCAGGGATGGGATTTTTGAACCAATCGACTGCATTGGGAATGAAGTATTTGGTTTCCACAGCATATTGGTCATGGGACTGCTGTGGGAGGAAGTATGCGCGATGGTGCATATCATCCCATGGAAATTCAGGGCTGGTCATGGCTTCCATAATGTCTTCGTCAGACTGGAAGATGGGAAGACTGGAGGAAGGAGGATCACCCGATGATGTAGTAATGTGTGACTGGTCATCTTGTGGAGAAGGGCTCATAGGTGCAACATCAACAAATCCAAGGTCGACTGAGGGGGAACTGAGAGTGTCTGCAGGTCAAAGGTTAGGTGAATCATCTCTCAAGGATGAAGATAGGTACAAAATGGTGGTCGAAGGCTCTGTTGGTTCGACAGTGGGAGGAGGAATGTGGATGGGAGTAGGAATATCCTCTGGTCCTATTGAAGTAGAACTCGCAGACAAGTGAGAAGGTATCTTGTCATGCATAGCCTTGAATTGATGGTACGTGTCTAAGGAGGAACGATACTCGTCAAGGCGGGGACAGAGGTGGGTGTAATGGCCACGGAAATTGCACAAAGCACAAGGGTGATTTGTGCGCAAGATTTTGAGTTTCGGGATAGAATCCAGGATAGTGACGTAGAATTCAGGGATATCAGAGTCGGGAAACGTCTCATTGACCAGGATCTTGAGGTGCTGCAATTCAGGACATGTATGGTTGGTGTGACCGACAATATCGCACAAATCACACTAGATAGCGTGCTTTGGCGGTCGAGGAGGGGTAGGGTTTGTTGGGGCGGCTTGGTCCTGATTGGTCGCCCCCTTGCGAGCTTTGCCTTTCTTTCCTGGAGTTGTCACCATAGGGGCAGGGTCTTGGGGAGGTGCGGGGGCCTGGTGGTAACGGAGGAAGTGAGGGGGACCGGTTGAACCAGTGTCAAAGCAAGGTAGGATTTGGGGTCACCAGGTGGGGTAGCGGCTGGAGGGTCAAGGAACCAGACGGGTATGCCCAGGGTCAGGTTAGGGAGAGAAAGGGTGGCCATGATAGGGACCGTATAGACTCCGGGAGGGGGAGCTAGGAAAGGTATCTGACCAGCGGGATAATGACCAGGAGGGACGGCTCCGAGATGATCGAGGCCTGGGGGAACCGACCCACAAGGATAGAGGGGCTCAGGGATACCAACTGTAGGAGGTGGGCTAGAAGGAGGAGGTACGACTGGCTGAGATGGATGGCTAGAAGTGGGTTGCGGTGAGCTAGGTTGAGTCGAAGGTTACTGACTAGCCGAAGTGGGTTGCTGAAGGGAAGCCCGAGACAATTGCATCATGCAAACGTTTGATAAGCTGGGATCGGAGATATGAGGAGGAGGGGGACCAGGGAAAGTTCCATGTAGGGAGGAGTCTTTGTAGATGTCGGGAGAAACATAGGTCAAGGAATCGACGGTTTGCTTATTAGCTACAGAAGAGATGGTCGTCTCCGGGGAGGTTTGAGATGGTGGCTCATGATAAGTCAAATGGTCAATGGTGACTATCTTTCCATTTTGAGGAAAAGACATCTTGCGAAAAACCGTGGATGGGACAGCAGACATGGCATAGGTGTAGCTTCGCCCCAATATAATTTTGTAGTCTAGAGGGGCGTCGATGACTTTGGCATCAACGCAAACAGTCTTACCAGCAAGGGTGATAGGACAATTACAAAAAAGGCCAATGGGCTAGGAGGCGTGGTCGTCCCACACTCGAAGGGTGATCGTGGAAGGGGCCAAGTCAGGAGATCTGAGTTTCTTCCAAACTGAAGTGGACATCACAGAGGTGGATGCCCCCTCATCAATTATAAACCGAGAAAGATTGGCATTCCAGATTTTGACTGGATTTGGAAGGCGACGGAAGCAGGATGAAAAGGATGTTTTGATTGATGGGCGCTGAAAAAAATCATTTGGTCATCAGCGGGATCTACACTACCCACGGCAGATAGCAGAGCCTTCTTTTGGGAAGGGCAGGACTGGAGGAGTTCCAATGTGGAAATGGCAGCAGGAGATTGCGCCAAATCATCTACTATGCTATATGCATGAGCAGCTCGACCAGGAGTAGCATTTCGACGTAATGGTCCCTTAGGAATCTTGGTATGAACCTCAACTTTGGGTTGAGGGATATGTAAGGGGCCATTATATGTCGAAATAGGCTTATAGAACCTGAAGAAGGGGACTCGGGGGCAGACTGAGCGGGAGGCTTGGGGTACTGGCGAGACCGAGTTTGAAGGTGAAGGTCGACGGTTAGGGATGGATCAAAGCTCATCATGAGGATCTGGTAATTAGAGGAACTAGAAGGGGAAGGTTGAGTGGCGACCTGTCTGTCAGGTGGTTGGGCAGCCACGAATCCTTGTTGGGGGAAAGGATCGGTAAACACAGCCAGTTGGGTAGTGGCCACATTAGGGGGAGCATGAGGGGAGGCATGTTTTCCTCTCAATGTGGCTTGAGACTCCCACATCTGCCACATCTATGGTAAGAGGGGAGAATCGTGGGTGTAATGACCATAAACACTGCAACATGAACAAGGCTTATTAGTGGGAAGGGGCCTGTCCTGCTTGGGCTGAGTGCCCTGTTGCTGGTTAGCAGTGTTAGAGTCAGTACCTTGAGGATTGGGTCCACGCATACCAGGGGTGGATTGATTTGGGTTGCCTCTCCATCTTCTTTGAGAAGGGGGATTAGTCGTGCCCTTCTATGTAAAGACTTTCCCTGGAGCGGGTTGTAGGTGTTGTTGCGGGGGCGGAGGATGCAGGGGAGGTGGAAGCGTATATGCTGGAGGAGCTGGCGCACCAGGCTACCGATAAGGATAATGGTTAGTTTGGGCAACATTGAGGTAAGCAGGAGGTTGGGCAAAAGGATGAGGCATGTTGTATCCTGGATACATGCTACCTGGAAGGGGAAAAGTGCTAGAGGTGTTGGCCCCTCCCGGAGGGAGACCATAGCCCATAGGAGGTTGAGCATACAGATGAGAAAGGTCTCCAACGATACCATCGGTGGAATGAGATGCCCCCAGGGCATTAACGCCACCGGGCCTGGGGAGGTCAGGAAGGACGGTATAAACATAACCACACTGAGCGTAGATCAGGTCATGTTTCAAGGCTATTTGGAGGGTGGCTTCTTCGGTTTGAGGGAAATGGGAGGCGACATCTTTGCCAATGGGAGCTAAGAGAGTGTGAAGGAACCAGTCCATATAAACTCGATATTCAAATGGGGGAGCTCGACATAAGCTCCTTCTTCTCTTCCATTCCTGGACATGAGTGGAAAGGCAGGTTGAAGAGGATTGACGGAAAGAAGTCAAAAGCTCTATACCAGTGTCGTATCGGAGGGGGAGCTATAAATAAGATAAAAAGGCTTGGGCAATGTTCGCAAAGGTGGTATGAGAAGAGGTGGGCTGATCAACATACCATTTAGAAGCTTCGCCTGTGAGCGTGCGTTGGAACAATCGAAGACGGATGGAGTCATCAGAAATGGAATTGGAGGAACACCACATGTGGAAAGATCGAATATGGTTGGTTGGATCATCTCCAGCAAGGCCTTCGAACTTGGGAATGTCAGAGGGGAGCTTGGTCGGCATAGCAGGCTAACCAACATCGTGGCAGATAGGGTCATTGATCAACTGATTGAAATCAGGGAGGCTGAGGCCTGCCATGTAAGGGAGCAAGGGTGCAGCCGAGGTACTTCCTATGGCGGTTCCGCTAGTAGTAGTTTCGGCATTAGGGCCGATATTACCGCTAGCGTTAGGCCCTGGATCAGACATAGTGAAGGTGACAGGGGGAGAACCAGAAGTGAAAGGAGAACCCAATGAATCAAAAGAGGAGTCGGAATGTAGACTCGAAGGAGGAATGGCTCGACGACGGTGGGACGGAGCAGGTCGACCGACCGGAAACTGAGGGTGAAGGACAAGAATACTCTAAGAGGCGCGCCTTGGGGGCGCAATGATGACAACAAAAAAATGGCACGAGGGGATGAAGAATGACCGAAAAAGAGAGGGAGGTGTAGAATCAAGTGATTACAATGTCAAAACAAGGGCAAAAATGTGCAGTGTCAATTGATTTTAAAGTCTTTGCCTGGCAGTGTAAACCAAGCTCTTCTTTGCTTAGGGCGAGTGTGTGGCGTGCGTTAATTTTAATTTTTAAACCCTTTTCGTTTTGAGAGAAAGAGAAAAAGTGTGCTGCATAAATGAAAATAATGCTACAAAAATAGTATATAATGCTTAAATAACAGAAAATTAACAGCTACTAGTGCATCAATTCAATCCCAAAATGGCGGGTCTCTCAAAACTAATCTAAAAGAGGGAAAAAAAAATCTAGTCAAAACACACAAAAAAGAGGCCAATAGATCTAGGGTCGAAAGGGACAGGGATCTAAAGGATAAAGCTGCTGAAAAGAGGTGCAGATCACAGCCAAGAGGCAGAGGCAAGGTGGCTAGAAAAAAGGAAGAAATCAGCAAAAAGCAGAAAGGACAGGGAGGAGGTCCAAACAAAACTACAAGAGGTGGTTTGAAAGGAATAAGAGTTGATTTAAAGGGATCTGAGAATGAGGTATCAGATCTGAAAAAGGGAAGGTTGAAACTCTGAAAAATCAGACACCTGAAACAGCGAAAACTCTTCCACCAAAAGTGGAGGGTACTAAAGCCCTAGGGGGATAGGTTCCCACTTAGATGAGCAAAACATATCAGAAGCAGGTCCAAACGGGTGGAGACAGAGGTTGGAAAACCCTGACAGAAGCTTCAACAAAACCCAGAAAATTTGCAGAAAAACAGCAGAAAAAAGCACAGGTTGCAGGTTCTGACTTGTTTTCCTGTTCAAGTCGCAGAAAAGGGGCTGAAAAGTGTGACATGGAGTCCAGGTCGCAGTTTTTGGGCTAAAAAGTGCGACCTCCAACTCCGGTTGTCCCGGCGGCAGATTTGCGGAAAAGTTGTCGTCTCAGTTGCGGCTGATGTCTGTCACCTGCGCAATAGGGCCAGAAACACGCGGAAGTTATAAATTTTAATGTTTTAGGGTTTTATTGGTGAAAAAAAACATGAAAATAGGAAAAACAAAAAGCTGAAAAGAAACCCTAGGGTCTGAAGTAGCTGGATATGCAGGAATATGAAAAACAACAGCGGTCGTAATAGAAAACCCGTGTGGAGTCGCCAATTGTTAGTATGAATCCTTTGTCAAAGTGTACGAAAAAAGACCACTTTAGCTACGCATAACTAATAGCCCTAACATTAAATATGGCTGCCAATATCTTCAGATCTGTAGTTGGTTGATCAAGACAAGAGCTGCAAAAACTAGATCTATGCATAGAAAGACATTAAGCAGTAAAAAGAAGGTTTTGCTCCATATATCCAATAGACAAGACAAGAACAATTTTTGAAAGAATTTTTTGTATTAAGGGCACCTGGGAGGAAAACAAGAAGGTGTTTCCAATTCTCCTCAATGGGATGGGTTCTTGGAAGTCCTTAGCACTTCAGATCTAGCATTTCTCTCTCCTGTTGGTGTAGAAAACCCAGACAAAGATAGAACTCAAGGGAGCTCACACAGCAAATGATGGAAAATATGATAATGATAATGGCTCAAAGTCAGACCAAGAGTTTAGATCCAGAGTGATCTAATAGGCAACAAAAGGTGAAGAATGGTAGGAAAAACCCTCCTATTTATAACAAAATATTGGGTCATTCTAGATCTTGGTGCATGATTAAAATAACATTAACCAACTCTAGATCCACCTTTTATGGAATATTTTATTATATTTGTTGGAGGGAAAAAGTATTTGACTTGGGTCAAATCCCTTTATTTATGAATAATAAATAAATAAATGATTTATTTATCATTTTAAGGAGGTGGTTAAAAAACAATCAAATAAATAATGGTTTATTTAATTATTTATAGGTGATTTAGTCATATTTAACAAGGAATATTATTTAAATAAGGTTTAAATAAGTATTCCTAGAAAATAATAAGATAAATAAAGATTTATCTAATTAATTTCTTTGTTTTGGGTTAAACATGACCAGGAAAATCAAACAAATATAGGTTTGTTTAATATTTCCTTTTGGGGTTTCCTGT
Source organism: Pinus albicaulis (assembly GCA_034641835.2). Classification (NCBI taxonomy): domain Eukaryota; kingdom Viridiplantae; phylum Streptophyta; class Pinopsida; order Pinales; family Pinaceae; genus Pinus; species Pinus albicaulis. The sequence goes on along the minus strand of CM076580.1, from coordinate 835,358,018 downwards.
TTAGACCATTAACAACCTAATAAATGTGTTTTATTAAGTTATTTTACATAGTGAAGGCAATTTTACTTAGGGTAAAATTGGTCTTACATGGTGTACTTGGGTCCATCTAATGATAGGGGGTTAGATGACCAAAAAAAGGTGTAACACTAACCTTAACATTAACTTTACACTTAACCTTAGCCTAAGCACAAACTTAGCCATAACATTAACCTACCCCTAACCTTAACTTTACCCTTAACCTAACCTTAACATTAACCTTAACCTAACCCTAACCTTAACTTTACCCTCAACCTAACCTTTTCCTTAACCTTATCTTAACCTTAACCTTAACCTAACCTTAACCCTCACTTCACCCTTAACCTTAAGCTTAAGCTTAACCTAACCTTAACCCTGACTTTACCCTTAACCTTAACTATAACCTTAACCTGAATAAATGCGTAACCTTAAACTTAACCTGACTAACCCTATAACCTTAACCTAAACCTTTAACCTTAACCATAACCCTAACCTTAACTTTACCCTAACCTTGACAAAATCCTTAACCTTAACCTTAACCTAACTAAACCCATAACCTTAACCTAACCCATAAACTGAACCCTAACCTTACCCTTAACCTTAACCTTAACCTTAACCTTCCCATAACCTTAACCCTAACCTTAACCTTAACTTTACCCTTAACCTAACCTTAACCATAACTTTAACCTTAAATTAACCTTAAACTTAACCACACCCTTAATATTAACCTTAACCTTCACCTTAAAATTAACCTTAACCTTAACCTTACCCTTAACCTTAAACTTAACCTTGACCTCAGTTATAACCTAACCATAACCTTAGGTTAAGGTCAAAGTTACGTTAAGGGTAAAGTTAAGGTTAAGGTTAAGGTTTGGTCAAGGTGAGGGTTAGGTTATAGTTAAGTTCAAGGTTAAGGTTAGGTTAAGGTTAAGGTTAGGTCAATGTTAAGGTTAGGTTAAGGTTAAGGTTACAGGTTTAGTGAGGTTAAGGTTAAGGTTAGGTTAAGGGTAAAGTCAAGGTTAAGGTTATGGGGTTAAGGTTAGGTTAAGGAAAAGCAAAGGTTAAGATTAGGTTATGGTTAAGGTTAAGGTTATGGTTATGAGAAGGTTAAGGTTAAGGTTAGGTAAAGTTTAATGTTAAGGGTAGGTTGTAGTGAAGGTTAAGGATAAGACCCGTAACCTTAAACCTTAACCTTAACCTAACCTTAAACTTAACTTCATCTTAACCTTAACATTAACCTTAACCTAACCTTAATCTTAACCTAACCATAACCTTACCTTAACCTTAACCTTAACCTTAACTTGACTAAACCAGTAACCTTAACCTTAATCTTTCCCTTAACCTTCACCTTAGCCTTAACTTTACCCTTAACCTAACCTTAACCTAACCTTAACTATAACCTAACCTTAACCCTAACCTTAACCTTAAATTTATCCTTAACCTAATCTTAACCTTAAATATAACCTAACCCTAACGTTAACCTTAACAATAACCTTATCTTTTCCCTTGACCTTAACCTTAACCTTAACAATAACCTAACCCTAACGTTGACCAAACCCTTAACCTGACCTTAACTATAAACTAACCCTAACCTTGACCAAACCCTTACCCTTAACCTAAACTTAACCTTGACTTTACCCTTAACCTAACCTTAACCCTAACATTAACCTAACCTTAACCTTAACTCTACCCTTAATCTAATATTAACCTTAACCTAACATTAACCATAACCGTAACCTTAACCTTAACCGTAAGATTAACTTTAACCTTAACCTTAACCGTAACCTTACCTTATTTTACACAACATTTTGTCACTGTCCCTACAATCCCTCACCCCGCATATTGGAGGGTCTTTCCTGTGACCTGTGAGCAATGTCATATTCTGCAAACACCTTCTTTGCATCCTTCTGCATAAGGACATCATTTCTCCTGTTGAACATTTCCTCAAAAAACACACAAAAACCTATGTTTTGACCTTAGCGCGAGGATCCAGTTCCCCCCTTGTGCCAATGTGGTAAATTTGCACTAGGGCCCGCGCCACCTAGCGCTCTGTCCCTGTGTAGTGCCCTCGCTAGCTAATTTAGGAATTTTTTAAAAATAATATAGGCAGAAGTTTCCTTCTAACTACCTCAGGGATGACTCATTAGAAGTGGTTAAAATTTATAAGCCACATATATCTCTCTTTAGGTAGTGTTTTTTACCTCCCATGGAACACTCTTTGAAGATAGGACTCCCCTCCATGATTATAGGTGTTGTACAAATCAGCCCCTCCATTTGAATCTTGGCCATAGTATTTTTTTTTTCTTTCACCGCTGCCCCTCCCCGCATCGGAAATACATTGAAAAAGGGCTAAAGTCCACTTTTAAAGATTATATAAGGTTTAGCCCCTTTTCTTCCTAGCTCCACGCCTCATTTTTTATATAACCAAGCACTGCCCATTTGAGTGTTTATCACAGATCTCATAATCACGCCATCGCATGTCCGCCTCATCGCAAAAGCGCAGTTTCTCGCGCGTGCTATTCCCCGCCATCGCATTTTTCATTTTTGCGATCTGCGCTCGACTGATCACGCCTATCACATAGTGCAGAGCGCGGAATTTTGGCTATTCCATTTTTCTCCTATCGCATTTTCTCCTCTTGCGATTTTGTGACATGCGCTCTGGGTCCCACATCTAAAGCCTTTATTCCATTGTTTTGTCGTGTCTTTCCTTTGTAACTCCTCCGAAAGTTAATCTTCTGAGCTTTTCGTACCATCAGCGCCCGTCCGCCATGTTTCGTTGTGTGCCGACATGTCATCCACTATCTCTCCATTGTTCACATATTCCAGTTATGTGTCACACCCTTGCGTTTTCGTTTGAAGTCTCCTCCCCGCGTCATTCCATCATCCTCTCATATCCACACCACCACTTCTGTTAGTCTCGCTTTGTTCACTATCTCTGTCATCAGTTTTATTCAACAAGGCTTTGGTTTTTGCAGGAACTTGTGGTGGGAACAAAATTAGTGGAAAAGATCTGGCAGTCACTATGATGTGACCTCCATTAAAGAAGGGTACTTCGATCCATGGAACTCTCCAGAGAAAAATCAAAAGGGATGCATTGGAGCGGATGAAAGCATTAATGCAGCAGCAGATTATTAATGAAGAAGCAATGAATTCAGGGTCCAGCTCGAAAGAGGTTCCAAATTTAAATTCAAGAACAGAAGATCGAAAGTACCATGCATGGAAGCAGGAGCCTCAAGGTTTTATTGCCGCAGATCTTTTTCCTCCAGAAAAAGGCCGAATTTTTACATATTTTATTACTTATGTCTTGTGTATATGCAGATTTTCATGTCCAGCTTTCATTTCCGGAAATAAATTGTGAAGTACAATCATTTATGTTCAGTCATTCATAAGTATGGGTGCGAATGTTTTCCACCATTTGATTCAAAATAAGTCATTAAATGCTCTCTATCTACCGCCTCCTCTAGAATTCTCTATCTGGTCTATAAAAGCTAAAAGAAAAGACATTGTAAGGGTTCCAGATTTCTATCAGCAAATTGTGCAGCGAGAAGACTTTTGTATACATTTTGTAACATTTCTGTATGAAGTTTCAGAGCCCGTAGGGTCTCAGTGAGGAGGGGTTATAACTGTAATGAGGATTCTGGTCTCTGGTATCCCACAGTATGTAATTTCTCTTATGTGTTAATACAATATCTTTTTCATGCTATTTATCTTCTTGTATCATGTTCTAGAATGCGAGTGCCTCACTAGTTTGTAGTAAGGATTCATCTTAAGTGGTGCCCTTTCTGGAATTAGTCAAGCGCTTTAAATAGGCCTAGTCATGGTATACTGTTCCATGTTCACTCTTTCCATGTCTTCTGCTATATTAGTTGCTTGAGGGGGGTGCTTTTAAAACGCCATTGTCATATAAGGATTCGTAAATTGGTGCGCCCTTATATGGTTCTGTTGTGTATTTGGGTATCCGTCTCATGCCAGCTAATATCTTCTTATGTTTCCTCACTGCACTCACTTCCTGATATTTGATTTCTGTGATATATTATTTGAGTCGGCCCTCTTTACAGTAAGCGGTCTCTTAACTGTCTGATGCTTTCATGCGGAAGTTTTACATGATGTTCCTACATTATTCTTATCTTTGTGACAGCTTCTAAGAGAGATTGGTCCCATTCAAAACTAATTTCCTTGTTCAAACAAGAGATAGTAAGTGAGATTTTGGACTGACAACCCAAACTATAAAGGGCTCCTTGCTATATTAAGATGTCCTAGGCACTGGTCTATGGCAACTCTAGGCTGTCTCTAGGAGGGTGACAAAATCATCCACAACAATAGGGATCCTAACCTCTCCCTCTTCCTCTATATAAATAGGCCTTCTCCCTTTATGAAAGCTAGCTGAATATATATCCAAGAAGCTGAACTTGGAGAAGAGATACTATAGCTGAGTAATTGCTATAGAGAAGGTAGAACTAAGGATAATTCTGTAGAGAGAGCTCCATTCAAATTCCCGGCGAGCCTTTGTGAGACACGCTCCGCTTGAACCCTGTTGGAGGAGACTGCAACGTCGAAGCTTGGTTGTACTCTTCCTTTATTTCATTAATATACTCAACTATGGTGTTGGTTCCATCATTTTGTTATGTTTATTTAATGCAATTGATTTAGTCTTCTTTGACTGACTAATAGTTATGAATGTGAAATAGTATGTTGTATATCGTCATTTTTTCTTGTGTCTGTGCAAGTATCCGAGCATGAAAACAAGCGGATCGTGATCTGTCAAACCAGGAGCGAGAGGCAGCCACTCTTCCAATGAAAAAAAGAGTGTAGGACTTCCAGTAAGTCATCTATCAAATCTACGTCCATTCGTTAACTAGGAATCAATGTTATAGCTTGTCTCGTTTGTGGCTAGACCCACTCTAGGGCTAGTGGGATCATCTCTGTCCACAGAGGGGGTTTACCTCACCAACAACTTACCTTAACCTAACCTTAAACTTAGCCTTAACCCTAACCTTAACCTTAATCTCAACTATAATATTAACCTTAGGGTTAAGTTTAAGGTTAAGGTTAAGGCTAAGGCTAAGGCTAAGGCCAAGATTAAGGTTAAGGTTAAGGGCTTGTTCAAGGAAAGGGTTAGCTTATAGTTAAGGTCAAAGTTAAGGTTAAAGTTAAGGTTAGGTTATATTTAACATTAAGGGTTTGTTCAATGTTAGGTTTAGGTTAAGGTTAAGGTTAAGGTTAGGTTAAGGGTAAAGTCAAGGTTAAGGATATGGTTATGGGAAGGTTAAGGTTAGGGTTAAGGTAAAGGTAAGGTTAAGGTTAAGGTCAGGGTCAAGGTTAAGGTTAAGGATTTGGTCAAGGTTAGGGTTAGGTTATAGTTAAGGTAAAAGTTAAGGTTAGGTTAAGGTTAAGGGTTTGGTCAAGGTTAGGGTTAAGTTATAGTTAAGGTTAAGGTTAAGGGTTTGTTCAAGGTTAGGGTTAGGTTATAGTTAAGGTTAAGGTTAAGGTTAGGGTAAAGTTAAAGTTAAGGTTAAGGTTAAGTTAAGGTTAAGGTTAATGTTAAGGTTTTTGTAAATTTTAGGGTTAGATTAAGGGGATAAGGCTAATGTTATGGTTAAGGTTAAGGTTAAGGGTTTGTTCAAGGTTAGGGTTAGATTATAGTTAAGGTCAAGGTTAAGCTTAGGTTAAGTTTAATGTTAAGGTTAAGGGTTTGGTGAATATTAGGGCTAGGTTAATGGGGTAAGGATAACGTTAAGGTTAAGGTTAAGGTTAAGGGTTTGGTAAAGGTTAGGGTTAGGTTATAGTTAAGGTTAAGGTTTGGGCTAGTTTATAGTAAAGGTCAGGGTTAAGGTTAGCTTAAGGTTAAGATTAGGTTAAGGGTAAGATAAGGTTAAGGTTAAGGATAAAGTTAGGTTAAGATCAAGGTCAAGGTTAAGGTTAAGGTTAAGGGTACAGTTAAGGTCAAGGTTAGGTTTAGGTTATAGTTAACGTTACGGTTCGGTTAAGGGTAAACTCAAGGTTAAGGTTAAGGTGAAGGTTAAGGGTAACGTTAAGGTTAAGGGTTACGCCTTGACTTTACCATGATCTTAACCTTAACCTTCACTATAACCTAACCCTAACCTTGACCAAACCCTTAACTTTACCTTAACCTTAACGTTAACCTCAACCTTCCCATAACCTTAACCTTAACCTTAACCTAACCTTAACCTTAACCTTAACCTTTACCTAACCTAAAACTTAACCTTAAGCTTATCCTTAACCTTAATCTTGACCTTAAGGGTAAGGTTTGGTTAAGGTTAGGGTTAGGTTATAGTTAAGCTTAAGGTTAAGGTTAGGGTTAAGCTTAGCGAAAGGTTATAGTTAAGCTCAAGGTTAAGGTTAGGTTGAGGTTAAGGTTAAGGCTAAGTTAATGTTAATGTTAAGGGTTTGGTTAAGGTTAAGGGTAAGGGTAAGAGTAAAGTTATGGTTAAGGTTAGGTTAAGGTAAAGTCAAGGTTAAGGTTAATTTTAAGTTTAAGGGGGTAAGGTTAAGGTGAAGGTGAAGGTTAAGGTTAAGGTTAAGTTAAGGTTAAGGTTAGGTTCGGGTTAAGTTAAGGGTATATTAAAGGTTAAGTTTAAGGTTAAGGTGAAGCCTCAGGCTATATTTAAGTTAAGGTTAAGGTCAAGGTTAAGGATAAAGTTAAGGGTAAAGAAAAGGTTATGGTTAAGGTTATGTTAAGGGTAAAGTCAAGGTTAAGGTTAGGATAAGGTTAAGGTTATGGTTATGGTTAAGGTAAGGTTAAGATAAGACTAAGGGTAAGGTAAATGTTAAGGTTCGGTTAAGGTTATGGTTAAAGTTATGGTTAAGGTAAGGTTGAAGGTACAATGAATATTAGGGTTAGGTTAAGGTTAAGATAAGTTTAAGGGTAAGGTTAAGGTTAAGGCTAAGGTCAAGGTCAAGGTTAAGATTAAGGTTAAGGTTAATGTTATGGTTAGTGTAGTGTACCTAGAGGGAATAATATAGGGTACAGAGGGAGGTACCCAAGCGAATAATATGATGTATTAATATAAGAATGATAAATAAATGGGCCATAGTTAATAAATAAAGTGGTTAACCCACATTATGTAAGGGACCACATGTAGCAAGGGAATAAAGTGATAAGCCCATTGTATTGGATGTATGGTATTGAGAGACTCATGGTAACTACCCATGGTATTGCATGTATGAAACCTATATAGAGGTTAGAGACTCTCCATTGAGAGATGTCAAGGATTATTGTATGGGCAAGCTTATGGCTTGTGGAGTGATCTCCTTCCTTAAGGAGTGAATGTATGGTGTTGCCCTACCTTAAGGGTTTGATATTAATGAAGATCTGAAGTTTTATATTCTATGGTGTTATTTCTTGGGAATATTTTCCATTTCTATACATTTTCTTATCAGATCTACTATAAGTGGTATCAGAGCAGTTTCTTGGGCAGAGTTTGGAGATTTGTTTTTTCTTTTTTTTGCAGAAAATTTTTGGGCGGCGAGTTTGTAGAGAAGATCTGGAAAATTGGTGAATTTTTTTTCAGAAATAAATATCAGATCTAGATTCCTTACGGAAAAATACCCAATTTCAAAAAAAAAATCAGTCGAATCGGAGTCTGGATGGAGGAGTTATCACTGATTTAAAATCAGCCATTTTTTGAGAAATTTTGTGACGCCGAGACAGTTACAGCGCAAATCTGTGTTTCCAGAGTGCCTAGATCTGGATTTCAGCCATATGGTTAGATGCACAATGACTATTACATTTTTTAAAACAGGTTATATTATGGATTCTCAGTTATATTGACCGACTAATGTCCATTTTAAATTCTTGCCAAAAAAAATTTTGGGCGGCGAGTTTGTAGAGCAGATATGGAAAATTTGGTGAAACTTTTTCAGAAATAAATATCATATCTGGATTCCTTATGGAAAAATACCCAATTTCAAAAAAAAAATCAGTCGAATCAGAGTCCGGATGAGGGAGTTATCACTGATTTAAAATCAGACATTTTTTTCAGAAATTTTGTGACGTCGGGGCAGTTGCAGCGCAAATTTGTGTCTCCAGAGTGCCTAGATCGGGATTTCAGCCATGTGGTTAGATGCAGAATGGCTATTCGATTTTCAAAAATAGGTTATGTTAAAGATTCTGAGTTATATTGACCGAGTAATGTCCATTTTAAATTTTTGCCAAAGTAAGTGATTTTCTTCAAAACCCTTACTTTATTTTATGGATTCTCACAAGATGAAGTTTACAGGAAAAGATGATGGCCCTACTATTGAAGATTTTTTACAACATCTCAAGGCTCAATATCGAAGTTTTTGGATATGCTCCATAGGGCTTCATATGAAAGATGAGGCAAATAAATGGTGGACCTCACTTGACAGCTCAGTGAGGAAACTTCCCGAGAAAAAACTTGAAAAAGTCCTTTTGGACAAGTGGTCTCAAGCCGGAAAGAAGGATAGCAAGAGCCATAAAGACTTATTTTCTACTAATATTTCCATATTATGGGTTCATGGAAGTATTCAGAAAGAGAACATCGTTGTGTCTATCATTCCTAGTTGCAAGCATAATTGTATCAATGTGAATTTGGCTAAAAAATTGCAAGTTCCAGCAAAGCATATTGAAAACACACAAGTTGATAATGAAGATGTTCAAATTTATAAATATTTGAAGATTTCTATGGATAAGTATGTGTTGCATTCTGATTTTTATGCTTCAGATATGGCTGTTGTGGATATTGTTTTGGGACATTCTTGGATGGAATCCGTTGGTACTGTCAATTTTAATGTGCAAAAGAAATTCATGAAGCTCTGGTATAAGAAGAAGAAAATTACATTGCATGATATTTGCATTAGGAACCATGCAGAGACCGAGGAGGAAGAAGAAAAAATATCTAATGACGTAGACACATCAGATGATGAGCCTTTGATGGTAGACAACCAAACACAGACATCAAAGCAAGTACCAATAAAGGAACCAGACACCACTCCATCACCAATCATGGAGGAATTAAGGAAATATATTACATCAGTTAAAGCTTCAACATATAACCACCTGCATCACCCAGAAAGACAACAACCAGCAAGGTGGCAACGAATTAGCAACAAGGACAACAACCCTTGGATGACACATCGAGAGGTGCGACGATCCACTAACAACACATCAACAATGAAGAACCACCAGAACCCGCTTCCATCGCAAGCAAGCAAGGCACCGACTAGATCAAGTGTTCACCTTTCCCTTGGATGGCTAGATGCACATGAATGGTACCAGTGGAATACTATTTTGAGTCGATCTTATTATTTGTGTTCTTCTCATGTTTTGGGGACAAAACATGTTTAAGGGGGGTGTAATGTAGTGTACCTAGAGGGGATAATATCGGGTACAGAGGGAGGTACCCAAGAGAATAATATGATGTATTAATATAAGAATGATAAATAAATGGGCCATAGTTAATAAATAAAGTGGTTAACCCACATTATGTAAGGGACCACATGTAGCAAGGGAATAAAGTGATAAGCCCATTGTATTGGATGTATGGTATTGAGAGACCCATGGTAACTACCCATGGTATTGCACGTATGAAACCTATATAGAGGTTAGAGACTCTCCATTAAGAGATGTGAAGGATTATTGTATGGAAAAGCATATGGCTTGTGGAGTGATCTCCTTCCTTAAGGAGTGAATGTATGATGTTGCCCTACCTTAAGGGTTTTGATATTAATGAAGATCTGAAGTTTTATCTTCTATGGTGTTATTTCTTGGCCATATTTCTCATTTCTATACATTTTCTTATCAGATCTATTACAGTTAGGGGAAGGTTAAGGTTATGGTTAGGGGAAGGTTAAGGTTAAGTTTAGGGTAATGTTGAGGTTAAGTTTAAGGTTAAGGTTTGGTCAAGGTTAGGGTTAGGTTATGGTTAAGGTTAAGGTTAGGTTAAGGGTAAATTCAAGGTTAAGATTATGGTTAAGGGAAATTTAAGGTTAAGGTTAAGGTTTGGTTAAGGTTAGGGTTAGGTTATGGTTAAGGTTAAGGTTAGGTTAAGGGTAAAGTCAAGGTTAAGGTTATGGTTATGGGAAAGTTAAGGTTAAGGTTAAGGTTAAGGTTAAGGTTTGGTCAAGGTTAGGGTTAGGTTATGGTTAAGGTTAAGGTTAGGTTAAGGGTAAAGTCAAGGTTAAGGTTATGGTTATGGGAAAGTTAAGGTTAAGGTTAAGGGGTTAAGTTTAGGCAAAGGGTAAAGTCAAGGTTAGGGTTAAGGTGAAGGTTAAGGTTATAGTTATGGTTATGGGAAAGTTAAGGTTAAGGTTAGGTTATGGTTAAGGTTAAGGTTAATGTTAAGGTTAAGGTTAGGTAATAGTTAAGGTCAAGGTTAGGTTAGGTTAGGTTATGGTTAAATTTAATGTTAGAGTCAAGATTAAGGTTAAGTTAAGGTTAAGGTTAGGGTCAAGGTCGAGGTCAAGGTTAAGGTTAAGGTCAAGTTAAGGGTAAGGTTATGTTTACGGTTAGGTTATAATTAAGGTTATGGTTGGTGTAAAGTTAGGGTTAGGTTATAGTTAAGGTTAGGTTAAGGTTAATGTTATGTTTATGGGAAGGTTAAGTTTAAGGTTAAGGTTAGGTTATATTTAAGGTTAAGGTTAAGACTCGTAACCTTAACCTTAACCTTAACTATAACCTAACCCTAACCTTGACCAAACCCTTAAGCTTATCCTTAACCTTAACCTTAATCTTAACCTTCCCCTAACCTTAACGTTAACCTTAAAATTAACCTTAACCCTTAACCTTAACATTACCCCCTTAACCTTAACCTTAAACTTAAACATAACCCTAACATTGACCAAACCCTTAACCTTAACCTTAACGTGAACCTTTACCATAACCTAACCCTGACCTTAACTTTACCCTCAACCTAACCTTAACTTTAACCTTATCTTAACCTTAATCTAACATTAACCTTGACTTTACCCTTAATCTTAACCTTAAACTTAAGCTAATATTAACCTTAACCTTAACCTAACCTTAACCATATCCTTAACCATAACCTTCACCTTCACTATAACCTAACCCTAACCTTACCCATAACCTTAACCTTAACCTTCGCATAACCTTAACCATAACTTAACCCTACCCTTACCCTTGACCTTGACCTTAACCTTAACCTTAAGCTTAACTTAACCTTAACTATAACCTAACCCTAATATTAACCTTAACCTTAACCTTATCTTAACCTTAACTATAACCTAACACTAACCTTGACCAAGCCTTAACCTTAACCTTAAATTTACCCTTAACGTAACCTTAACCTTAACCTTCCTATAAGCATAACCTTAACCTTAACCTTGACTTTACCCTTAACCTAACCTTAACCTTAACCTTACCATTAACCTCATCTTAACCTTAGCCTAACCCTTACCCTAACCTTTACCTTAACTATAACCTTAAGGTTAGGTTAGGATAATGTAAGGTTAAGGTTATGGTTAAGATTATAGGTTACGTTAGGCTAAGGTTAAGGTTAAGCTTAGGGTTAAGTTCAGGTTAAGGTGCAGGTTAAGAGTAAAGTTAAGTTTAAGGTTACGAGTTTAGTCAGGTTAAGGTTAAGGTTAAGGTTAAGTTTATGGTTATGGGAAGGTTAAGATTAAGGTTAAAGGGTTAAGGTTAGGCTAAATTAAAGTCAAATTTAAGGTTGCATTAAGGTTAAGATTAGGTTAAGGTTAAGGTTTTAGGTTTAGTCAGATTAAGGTGAAGGTTGAGGGTAAGGTTAAAGTTATAGTTAAGATAAGGTTTTCTTAATGTTTAGGGTAAGGATAAGGTTAAATTTAAGGTTAAGGTTATGGGTAATTTCAAGGTTAAGGTTAAGGTTAGGTTATGGTTATCGTTAAGGTTAGGGTAAGGTTAAGGGTTAGGTCAAGGTTAAGGGTTTAGTCAGGTTAAGTTTAAGGTTAAGGTTATGGTTAAGGTTAAGTTTAATGTTAATGGTTTGGTAAAGGTTAGGGTTAGGTTATAGTTAAACTTAACCTTAACCTTAATCTTAACCCTACCCTTGACCAAACCCTTAACCTTAACCTTAACCTTAAGTTTAACCTTAACCTTCCCCTAACCTTAACCTTAACCTGAACCTTAACCTAACATTAACCATAACATTAACCTTAACCTTACCCTTAACCATAACCTTAACCTTAACTTTACCCTTAACCTTGACCTTAACCTTAAGCTTCCCCTAACCTTAACCTTAACCTTAACCTTGACTTTACCCTTAACCTTCCCCTAACCTTAATTTTAACCTTACCCTTAACCTTAAACTTGACTTTACCCTTAACCTTATCCTAACCTTAACCTTGAATTTACCATTAACTATAAACTAACCCTAACCCTGACCAAACCTTAAAAATAATCTTAACCTTAACCTTACCCTTAACCTTAACCTTAACGATAACCTAAGCCTAACCTTACCCTAACCTTAATCCTAACCTTAACCTTAACCTTAACCTAACCTTAACCTTATCTTAGCCTTAACTTAACGTTAACCTCAACGTTACCTTAACCTTGACTTTACCCTTAACCATAACCATAACCTTAACCTTAACTTAACCTAACATTAACCTGAACTATAACCTAACCTTAATGTAAAGTGTTTGGTCAAGGTTAGGCTTAGGTTATAGTTAAGGTCAAGGTTAGGCTTAGGTTATAGTTAAGGTTAAGGTTATGGGAAGGTTAAGGTTTAGGTTAAGTTTAAGGTCTAGTCAAGGTTAGGGTTAGGTTGTAGTTAAGGTGAAGGTTAAGGTTAGGTTAAGGTTAAGGTTAACCTTAACCTAACCTTAATCTTGAATTTAACTATAAATTTACCCTAACCTTAACCTTGAATTTACCCTTAATGTAACCTTAACCTTGACTTTACCCTTAACCTTAACCTAACTTTAACCTTAACCTTCCCATAACCTTAACCTTTTCTTAACCTTAACCTTAATCTTAACCTTAACCTGACCAAACCCATAACCTTAACCTTAACCTGAATAAACCTGTAAACTTAACCTTAACCTTTAACCTTACCCTAACTTTAACCATAACCTTAACATTAACCTTGAATTTACCCTTAACATAACCTAAGTATAACCTAATCTTAACCATAACTGTAACCTTAACCTTAGCCTAACTTTAACCTTAACCCTAACCTGAACCTTAACTTTACCCTTAACCCTGACCTTAACCTTAACCTAACTTTAACCTTAACCTTAGCTTAACCTAACTTAACCTTAACCCTACCCTAACCTTAATCTTAACCTTACCTTAACCCTAACCCTAATCTTAACCTTAACCTAACCTTAACATTGACTTTACCTTTAACCTTAATCTTAACCTGACTAAATCCGTAACCTTAACTATAACCTAAGCCTAACCTTACCCTATCCAAACCCTTAACGTAGCCTTAACCTTACCCTTACCCTTACCCTTATCTTAACCTTAACCTTGACCAAACCCTTAACCTTAACCTGACTAAACTCGTAACCTTAACCTTAACTATAACCTAACCCTAACTTTGACCAAACCCTTAACCTTAACCTTAACATTAACCTCAACCCTGTACCTTAACCTGACTAAACCCTTAACCTTCACCTTAACCTTAACATTAACCAAACATTAACCTTAACCTTAAATTTACCCTTAATATTAGGTCCCTCTATTACTAGTATAGTCCCTTATTGTTATTAGTGTAACCCCTTTATAGCTATTATTGTACCCTTGTAACCCCCATTTTGTTATTATTGTGCCCATAAATTATTATTGTTAGGTCGACTAGGATTACATTGTGGCCCACTAGGATTACATTATGGCCACATCGACTCCTATATATAGAAAGGAGGTATTGTAAATTGTATCATCCAATAATTTTTCATTTATGTAATGTATTGGAGGTTTCCCCCTCAAAGTGGCTTATTTATAAGGTGTTGATATCTCTTTTCTTCTATTTTTGGAGTTGGTTACACAACATTTGGTATCAGAGCTTTGGATTCTAGGGTTTCGCTGCTCCAAATAGGTCATCGTGGAATTTTCGCTATCAATTTTTTTCTACGAAGCTTCAGAAGCTGAAATTTTTAGGGTGCGAAGACAACATCCTGAGGAACATTGTTAAAAAATTTCAGAGCTTAGTTCACAATATTTTCAGAGATATGATATTTTGAAGTTAGGTCTTGTTTCAGGCTCCTAAAAAGGTCATTGTGGAATTTGAGCTATAAATGTTTTTCTACGAAGGTTCAGAATCTGAAATTTTTAGGGTGCGAAGCCGAAATCCTGAGGAAACTCTTCAAAGAATTTTAGATGTTGGTTCACAATATTTTCAGAGATATAATATGTTGTTCTATTGTTGCAGATGCACTCTCAAGAAATAATGAAAAGGTGGAAGCATTGCTTTGTGCCATTTCTATTATCCAACCAGATTGGATAACCGAAGCAAGAGATGAATGGAAGAAGGACAAAGATGTATGGACACTCATTCAAAAGTTGCAGCAAGATCCTAGTACATCTGATACATTTGGTTGGAAAAATGATTCCTTATGGTACAAAGATCACTTATATCTTTGTAAGAATTCCAAACTAAAACAAAAGATTCTTCTGGAATTGCACACTTCTCCTTTAGGAGGACACTCAGGATTTTTAAAAATTTACCACAGGGTGAAGAAATAATTTTTTTGGGATGGCCTTAAATCTAATATTCAAAATTTTGTGGCGGAATGTTTGGTTTTCCAGCAGAATAAATTTGAGACAATTAAGACCCCAAAACTTCTACAACCTTTATCCATTCCAAGTCAACGTTGGGAGGAGATTTCAATGGATTTTATCATAGATTTACCTAATTCTGAAGGAAAGAGTGTCATCATAGTGGTAGTTGATAGACTTACCAAGTATGCACACTTTTGTGCATTATCTCATCCATTAAAAGCAAGTACAGTTGCTACTACATTTATGAACAGAATTCAAAAGCTACATGGAAGCCCAACGGTTATTGTGAGCGAAAGAGATCCCATTTTTACTAGAAATTTTTGGACAGAGTTATTTTATTGTTTGGGTACTCAATTAGCTCATATCTCATCTTATCATCCTCAATCTGATGGTCAAAATGAGATAGTAAATAAATTTTTGGAAGGATATATTTGTTGTTTGGTACTTAATAAAAAAACACAATTGGTCAAGTGGTTACCTCTCGCTAAATGGTAGTATAACACTTCCTTCCATATTGCAGCAAAAATGACCCCATTTATAGCACTTTATGGATATCATCCACCATCCATCACATCATCTTTAAGGGAAAATTTGAAGGTTCAAGCAGTGGAAGATCACATCGAGCATCAGCAAGAAGTTCTCCAACTCTTAAAGGATAGCCTGAATTTGGCACAAAATCGAATGAAACACCAGGCAGATCAACATTGCAGCGAGAGAAGTTTTGATGTAGGAGATTGGGTATTTTTACGGCTATAACCATACAAACAAATGTCCCTCAAGAAAGCTAAGAAAGATAATAAATTATCACCAAAGTACTATGGTCCTTACAAGGTGTTGCAAAATATTGGTACTATGGCATACAAATTGGAGCTTCATGCTTCTTCGTGAGTGCATTCAGTTTTCCATGTTTCATGCTTAAAGAAGGTTATAGGTGAAAATCTTCCAGTTCAAACAATATTTCTAGAACTTGATTAGGAAGGAAAAATCATATTGGAACCTGAAGCAATCACAGAAACAAGAACTCGACAGCTACGGAATCGATCAATTTCAGAGTATCTCATCAAGTGGAAGAACTTACCCATTGAAGATTCTACTTGGGAGGATGAGAATTTTATACAGAAGCACCCAGAGCTACTCAAGCATTGAGGACAAAACTTTTTTGCAGGAGAGGGGCATGTTAGGTCCCTATATTACTAGTATAGTCCCTTATTGTTATTAGTGTAACCCCCTTATTGTTATTATTGTACCCTTGTAACCCCCATTTTGTTATTATTGTGCCCTTAAATTATTATTGTTAGGTCGGCTAGGATTACATTATGGCCACATGGACTCCTATATATAGAAAGTAGGTTTTGTAAATTGTATCATTCAGGAATTGTTAATTTATGTAATGTATTGGAGGTTTCCCCCTTGAAGTGGCTTATTTCTAAGGCGTTGATATCACTTTTCTTCTTTTTTGGAGTTGGTTACACAACACTTAACCTTCACTCTAACCTAAACTTACCTTAACCTTAACCTTAACGTTGCCCTTAACCTTACCCAAACCCTTGACGTTAAAGTTAACCTTGACTTTAACCTTAACCTAGCCTTAACTTTGATGTTAACTATAACCTAACCCTAACCTTAACCTTGACCTTCTCATAACCATAACCTTAACCTTAACCTTAACTTTAGCCTTAACCTTAACCTTACCCTTACTTAACCTTAACCTTAACCTAAACTTTACCCTTAACCTAACCTTAACCTTGACCTTCACTATAACCTAACCCTAACCTTGACCAAACAATTAACCTTAACCTTACCCTTAACCTTAACTTAACCTTAAAATTCACTATAACCTAACCTTAACATTGACCTTAACTATAACCTAACCCTAACTTTGACCAAACCCTTAACCTTAACCTTAACCTTACATCCTTAACCTAAATTGACCTCCCTAACCTTAGGTTAAACTTAACCTTAACCTTAGCCTAACCATAACCTTAACCCTAACTTGAACCTTAACCTTCATCATAAGGTTAAGGTGAAGGTAAAGGTAAGGTTAGGTTACAATGAAGGTTAAGGGTAGAGTTAAGGTTAAGGTTAGCGTTAGGTTATAGTGAAGGAAAATTTTAAGGGTATGGTTAAGGTAAGGTTAAGGGTAAGCTTAAGGTTAAGGTTAGGTTAAGGTTATGGTTAGGGTAAGTTTAAGGGTAAATTTAAGGTTAGGTTATAGTTAAGGTTAAGGGTAAGGGTTTGGTAAAGGTTATGGTTGGGTTATATTTAAGGTTAATGTTATGGTTAAGGTTAAGGGTTAAGGTTAGGTTAAGGTTAGGTTAAGGGTAAAGTTAAGGTTAAGGTGAAAATTAAGGGTAAAGCTAAGGTTAAGGTTAATGTTAAGGGTAAGGATAAGGTTAAGTTTAATTTAAGGTTAAGGTTTGGTCAAGGATAGGGTTAGGTTATAGTTAAGGTTAAGGTTAGGTTAAAGCTAAGGTTAATTTAAGGTTAAGGTCAAGGTTTGGTCAAGGTTAGGGTTAGGTTATAATTAAGGTCAAGGTTAGGTAAAGGTTAAGTTTAGCGTTAATGTTAAGGGTTTGGTCAAGGATATGGTTAGGTTAAGGGTAAATTGAAGGTTAAGGTTACTATTAGTATGAATCGTTTGTCAGAAAAAGACCACTTTAGCTACGCATAACAAATAGCCCTAACATCAATTATGACTGCCAATATCTTCAAATCTGCAGTTAGTTGATCCAAATAAAGCTGCACAAATCTAGATCTATGCATAAAAAGACATTAAGCAGTAAAAATGAAATGTTGTTCCATGCATCCAATAGATAAGACAAGAACAATATGTTTGAAAGAATTTTTATATTAAAGGGGCACCTGAGAGGAAAAAAAGAAAGGTGTTTCCAATTCTCCTCAATGGGATGGGTTCTTTAAAGTCCTCAGCATTTCAGATCTAAAATTTCTCTCTCTTGTTGGTATAGAAAAGCCAGACAAACTTACAACTCAAAGGGAGCTCACAAAGCAAATGGTCGAGAATATGACAATGATAATGGCTCAAATTCAGACCAAGAATATAGATCCAGAGTGATCTAAAATGCAATGAAAGGTGACCAATGAAGGGAAAAACCCATCTATTTATAACAAAATATTAGGGCGACCTAGAACTTGGTGCATGAATAAAATATTATTAACCAAATTATAGAACCACCTTTTAGGAATATTTTATTATATTTGTTGGAGGGAAAATGATTTTTGACTTGGGTTAAATCCTTTATTAATAAATAATAAATAAATAAATGATTTATTTATTATTTTAAGGAAATGGTGGAAATATAATTAAATAAATAATGATTTATTTAATTATTTATAAATGATTTAGTCAAATTTAACTAGGAATATTATTTAAATAAGGATTAAGTAACTTATTCCTAGGAAATAATCAAATAAATAAGGATTTATTTAACTGATTTCCTTGTTTTGGGTTAAATATGACCAGAAATATTAATTAAATTGATGTTTAACTAATTATTCCTTGAGGAAACATAAAAAAATATAGATTTTTTTATTATTTCGTTTTGGGGTTTCCTATTTAGACCATAAACAACTTAATAAAAGTGTTTTACTAAGTTATTTCACATAGTGAGAGCAATTTTACTTAGGGTAAAATTTGTCTTACATGATGTAGTTGGGTCCATCTAATGGTAATAGGTTAGATGACCAAAAAATGGTGTAACAAATTTCCCCCCAATGTACGAGTGTTAGGAGCAAATCATATGACTGAAGTACATTGTAAGAACTCAATCACCAGACGTCAAGAGGGAAGTCAGAGGGAGAAATGTAAGGTAGTCTAATTTTCTAAAGGACTAGACCCTGAGGAGACAAGACTTATAGGTGAAACAAGTCTCTTTTTATGAAATGGTACCTGTGCTAAAGGTAGCAGGGGAGGCATACCTATGCCCGCCGAGACAAAGTACAAAATAATAGTGTGTCTAGTAAACAAGGAACCGAACTATAAAGTACATGCTGGCCTAAACACGAGCCAGATAAAAGATAGAAGAATGAATCCCACATACGTGTTGTGCCTGGGATAACAGCCAGGACTTATACAATAATATCTGAGTATATGAGATACAAATACAACCCAAATTCCCTCTATAAATGAGGAAGGGCTCGTAAAATCCAACTCATACATGCAAATCAAAGAGGCGCTGCAAGCGGCTAAGGCTGACATCATCAAATATAAGGAGTTGCATCAAAGGCTGAAATGAAGAGGTCATCCAGGCATGTGGGGGGTTATCTGCAGGTCCACCCCCTCATGAGGGTTGAGACATCTCGCACACACCTGGGAATCACCAATAGCTGCTACTACATCACTGGACCATCAAGTATACAGATCTCGATCATGCTGAAAAGAGTTGGAGCTGAGAAATAATCAATTCAAAGGGTAATGAGAAATCCCTTTTCCTGATCCGAGGGGCCGAACAAGTGTAGGAGCTAGAACCAAGGTACACTTCCCTATAGACCTATCTTCCAGAGTGAATGAGTTGATGTCGACAGAAGGAGGTCCACCATAGGTGAGGAAATAAGGTATCCCCAACTAAGGCATGAGAGAAAATAGTAGAGCGACTAACAGACGAACACCAATGATGATGATGAAATGGGGGATACTGAGTAGCGGATGGATGACTTCCCCGATTAGAGCATAAAGGGCATGAATGACTTGGTAGTGACTGACAAAATATCATGAGGGATAGGGGACAATGGGACTGAAGGCCATAATGTGTGACACGAGAGAGGGACCAAGCAATGAAGGATGGAGGACTATAGCGGGATACAAAGGGACTTGGGATAGACTCCATGAATGTGATGATGAATCAACTTGGATGCTCTAAACAAGGGCGACTCAGTGTTGCTGCCACACAGTAAAGTTCCAATGGGGGACCATAAAAACATGAGTAAAATAGGGTATATCATGATGAAAATCAACATGAACAAGGACAAGTAAGGAGGCAAAGTGGTGCCCCAAGTACAAGTGTTGTAGGTGAGGAAATTCGATTTGGAGGAGAGGTGAATAGACCCTTCGTGAACAAAATGTGTCCTAGTGAAGTATTGAAACATGAAAAACTAACAGATACCCATTTGAGTGCTCGGTGAGAGCTCTCCAACGGTGTATATGGTGTGTCAAACGGGGCTACGGTTTGGTCGAAGCGGGCGAAAGAAAAATCAAGGGTTTCTCTTCTAATAAGGAGTTTTCCCTCCAAATTCATTCATTTTCTTGTGTAGATGTGGTGAATGTGGAGAGGAGAGAAGGCCCTAAATCTTGCGGTGATCATAGCATACAAACCAACTGTTGGAATCGAGATCCATCATCTGCAGGTGAGAGGCCTAATCCTACTCTTTGTTTTTGATTGATTAAAAGTTCAGATTAGGGTCCCAAATCTCAGGAACAACTCCTCCCTCATCTTTATGGCCGGGTCACACTTTTTGGGCCAAAAACTGCAACCTGGGAAGCATGTTTTGGCTTGAAAATTTTGACCTATCCCAGGAGTTAGCTAAAAAGTGCAACTTGTTAGATGAAGGTGATTTCAGTGTTGTTGTGGGCAGAGAGTCAGGTTTTATATAATTGAAGGCAGTTTTTCTGATTTGTACTGACAAAGATGATGTGTTTGTGCAGAGATGGCAGATATACAGATCAAGTGGAGAGAGAGAGACCTGGGTACATTACGGTCAGAAATCTGGGCGGATCAGGGTGTCCATCATGCATTGGCTAGGTTTGGGGTTCTAAAATTTGTGGAGAACCTTCTAATGAGAGCTAGGGAGCCCTTGTTGGCCCGGATTGTCAGTTATTGGGATCCAAATTATGAGGTACTTATAGTGTAGGGGCACAATATTGAGCTGACAGTCTAGGATTTTTATTTCCTGACTGGTCTCCCACCATTAGGGATGGTGGGAAATACACAGCCAATGTTACCGCGGGGGCGTAGCATTATGGAGTTCGTAGAGCAACATTGTCGACTAAGTGTCCAAGTCAAAGGGACTCGGATATCGATTGGAGATCTAGGGAGGTTGGAGACCCGTGCAGTGGCGACAACAGTGTTGCGGATTCTGGGCAGCCAAGTGCTCCATCACATCACTGGAGGACAGATGATGATTGTAGAAAGTGTGTTGAGTGGGACCTACTATGGGTGGGCCCAAATGATTTTGGTGTCATTGAAATGACAGCTATCACTTTGCAAGTGGCAAGTGAACCATGATGGTGCTTATGGGATGTATTGTGCTCCTTATTTTTTGAGAAGATCTCGACCTTGCGACCTCATGTACAGCTACCAGATGGGGGTCTAAGAGAACCCAAGATGCATCGGTGGGGGCGACTACTGTGCAGAGGAGGATGAGAGGCCATCAGACGGGTGTTCCAACCAGATTTCTTTGTCCATTGGGATCAGATGTTGTTGTACATAGATGACGATCCCTATAGTGGGATGAGTTATTGGGGATATTCAGACTTGCCGCTTCCGCCTAGTCGAGTATGCAGGCCCAATGGTAAGTGACAAGTAACTAATATTTTACGTGCATGTAAAAGTTTTTGAATAGGATTTATGGTACTGATCCTTATACTTTTGGTATGCAGATATAGCTCTGGTAATAACTGACCGGATATATGGGACGACCTACAGTAGCAGGAACTACAGGTGCGAGTGGATCGAGAACAACACAAAATGAGTATATGGCCACTCTTCTAGATCAAATTATTCGTAGATGTGAGGGGCTGCTGATCAATGTTTCTGAGCAAGGATGGCAAGACTTGGACGACTAGTACATAGAGCTATGTATTGGGCTACCCTTAGAATGGCGAGGTGTCATGCAGCACATGGCGATGGTCGGTCAGACTGTGCGTGATCTACGAGCTGCGGGAGCAAAGCCATTGGCTCGGGATCCTCCAGAGAGTGATTAGATGTAGGGAATATACTGCCCCCTAGTGTGTATGTAGGGGCAACTGGTACCCCCCAGTTTTGAGTTTGGTTGTTTGTAACATGCTATGGGCATGTCATATGTATCCGAGTAGATGGACTCTAAAAACATGTTATATGACATGTGTTATGAATATGTATTGTGTTGATGATTTGAAATGTTATTGTCTTGTGTGTGATAAATGCCAGTCTAGAACATGGTTTGCAATTTTATCTACGTAGTGATTTTGTGCTCTAGATACATGGTTGAAAGTAATGAATATAAATGCATGTATCAAAAGTTTCACATGTAAATATCGGCTAAACAGGATAGGGTTATGCACACGATAGACACCATTGAGTTGCAAGACAAGAATAAGGGAATCTAAATGAACGTGCAGATGGAGGATGCGATGGGAAAGGGAATCGGCTAAAAGGCCATGTACTACATCATATTTGGCCTGATTATTGGTGGCATTACCAATGCAGACCCCATTAGAAAGAATGAGGGTATGCGAGAAGGTAAATATGGCCCAATTTTCCAAGGCGAGATTACAGGAATAGCTACTTGCTCCATCAACATAGCCAATATAATGTGTGGACTGGAGGTCCTGCGAAAAAGTGTCGCAAGATAAGAAAAGGGAGGAGGAAGAATAAGGATGGCAGTGTGAGTGTAGGGTAGACATCGAACAAAAACTATGGGAGGGAGTAGTTTGGGTAGGATGGCTAAGACTCATAGACCGACTAGAGGGTGATGTATGAGGGCTATGGGAGGAATAGCTGGAGCTCATGCTGCGGAGAACATCATAGATATAGATGGTATCATCCTGGTTATGTGTGGGAAGGAAAAGGTTGAGGAAACCATATAATGTTGCAAAGCTATCTAAATCATCAGCATGGGAAGAAAGGCTCACATACGGGTCATCATGGGGGATGACATAAGAACAAGTAAAAATATGGTCAAAGGATGTGGAGCCTAAGAATGTTGCTGAAGGGAAATCAAGCAAAATAGACGGAGTGGATTCAAAGGGAATGTACTTCGAGGGTCGTATGGATGATTATAGGTATAGGAGGGGGGCAGCAGGTTCCAACATCTCAACATCATGGGGGGGGAATGTCAATGGTAGCAGGGGGATCCTCAAGTTGGCCTGAGGCATATTGCATGAGGATGGGAGAGGAGGATTGATTTTGTTCAACCTCGTACTCGCGAATGACCGTTAAAGAGGCACGGTAATGCATGAGGTGAGGAAAATGGTGAGAATAATGGCCATGGAAACCACACAAGGCACAGGGTTTGTTGGTGCAAAGAGTCTTTGGGTTCTTGGTTTCAGACGAGGAAGAAGCAAAGGATTCAAGGACCATAGACTCAGGGAATGTGAATTTAACCATGGGTTTTGATACCGGGCAACTCGGGACAAGTGTGGATGGCATGACCGACACCATCACACAAGGCACAAGGCTTGGTGGGTGGAGGAGGGGTAGGGTCAGTCGAGGTGGCCTTGTCTTTGAATGCCCCCTTGTGAGCTTTGTCTTTTTTTCAGGTATCTGTCACAACAGGAGAAGGATCTTGTTGAGGTGCTGATGGCACTATAACGACAGAAGAAGCTAAGGGGATCAGTTGAACCGGTGTCAAAGCAAGGTATGGTTTGGGGTGACCTGGTGGGGTCTCAGCTGGAGGAGTAAGGTACCATACAGGTATACCCAGGGTCAAATTAGGGAGGGAAAGGGTTGCCATGATGGGGACCGAATAAACTCTGGGAGGGAGAGCAAGGAAAGGTATCTAACCGGTGGGGTAATGGCTAGGAGGGACGGCTCCCATATGGTTGAGACCTGGGGGAACCAACCCAGGAGGGTAGGGAGGCTCATAAGTGCTAGGTGGATGGGAAGCTCCAGGAGGAAGAGGTTCGGCCAGCTAAGGCGAAGGGCTAGGAGCGGGTTGCGGCGGGTGGAGTTGGGGTTGCTGACTAGCCAAAGAAGGCCGCTTAAGGTTAGCCCGAGACGATTGCATCATGCAAACATTCGCTAAGATAGGATCAGAGACAGGATGAGGAGGAGGACCCAGGAAGGTTCCAAGCAAGGAGGAGTCTTTGTAGACATCGAGGGAAACACTGGTCAAAGAATCAATGGTTTGCTTATTGGTGACAGAAGAGATGGTGGAATTAGGGGAGGTCTGAGATTTTGGTTCATGATATGTCAAATGGTCGATGGTGACAATCTTTCCATTAAGAGGGAAAAACATCTTGCGGTGGATCGCGGATGGGACAACAGACATGGTATAGGTGTAGCTACGCCCCAAAATAATGTTATAGTCAAGAGGGGTGTTGATAACTTTAACATCAACGCAAACAGTCTTGCCTACAAGGGTGATAGGATAGTTACGGAATAAGAAAATGTGCTAGGAGGCATGGGCATCCCACGCACGAAGGGTTATTGTGGAAGGGGACAGCTCAGGAGATCCGAGTTGTTTCCAAACTGAAACAAACATCACACATGTAGATGCCCCCTCATCAATAATACACCGAGTGACGTTAGCATTTCAGATTTTGACTGGGATTTGGAAATCCACGGAAGTAGGAAGGGGAGGATGTTCTAACTGATGGGCATCGAAAACAATCAATTGGTCATCAGTAGGATCTATAGCACCCATGGCAAATAGTAGAGCATTCCTTTGAGAAGGACATGACTGGAGGAGTTCCATTGTTGAAATGGCAGCAGGAGATTGTACCAGATCATCTACTATGCTATATGAATGGGAAGCTCGACCAGAAGCAGCATTTCAGTGTAAAGGGCCCTTAGGAATCTTGGTATGAACCTTAGCTTTGGGCTGAGGGATCTGCAAGGGACCATTGGGTGTCGACAGAGGCTCTGTAGGACCTGAATATGGTGACTCAGGGACAGACGGAGCGGGAGGCATGGAGTACCGATGAGATCGAGTTTGAAGGTTAAGGTCGATGATGAGAGGCTAGTCAGAAGACATCATGAGGATCTGGTAATCAGAGGAACAAGAAGGGGAATGTTGACTGGTTACTGGAGCATGAGGAGGTTGAGTAGCCATGAATCCTTGTTGAGGGAAAGGATCGGTAAACACGACTGGTTGAGAAGTAGCTACATTGGGGGGAACAGTAGGGGAGGTATGTTTTCCCTACAATGTAACCTGAGACTCCCACATCTGCCGCATCTATGGTAATATGGGAAAATCGTGAGTGTAATGACCGTAAACATTGCAACATGAACAAGGCTTATTGGTGCGAAGAGGCCTGTCTGGCTTGGGCTGAGAGCCCTATGGCTGGTTAGCAGTGTCAGAATCAATACTTTTAGGATTGGATCCACGATTCCCAGGGGCATATTGATTTTGATTTCCTTTCCACTTTCTTTGATAAGAATGAGGATTAGTCGCATCGTGCTGTGGAAATACTTGCCCCGGAGGGGGTAGTAGTTGTTGTTGCGGGGGTTGAGAAGGCAAGGGAGTCGGAGGTCCAAAGGCTGGAGGAGCAGGGATACTAGGCTGTGTGTAAGGATAATGGTTAGGATGGGAAACATTGAGGTAGGTAGGAGGGTGGGAAAAAGGAGGAGGCATGCCATATCCTGGGTACATGCTACCTAGAGGGGGGAAGGTGTTGGAGGTGTTGGCCCCTCCCGGAGGGAAACCATAGCCCATAAGAGGTTGAGCATAGGTATGTGAAAGCTTTCCAATGATACCGTTGGCAGAGTGAGATGCCCCTGGGGCGTTAGCGCCACCGGGTTTGGGGAGGTCGGGAAGGACGGTATAAACATAACTAGATTGAGCATATATGAGGTCATATTTCAAGGCTATTTGGAGGGCGGCTTCTTCGGTTTGAGGGAATTGGGATGTGACATATTTTTCGATGGCAGGTAAGAGAGAGTGAAGGAACCAGTCCATATAGACTCGATCTTCAAAGGTGGGAGCTCGACATAAGCTCATTCTTCTCCGCCACTCCTAGACATGAGCAGAAAGGCGGGTCAAAGAGGATTGACAGAAAGAAGTCAAGAGTTCTGTACTAGTGTCTTATCGGAGAGGGAGCTGGAAATAAGATAAGAAGGCTTGGGAAATGGTCACAAAGGTAGTATGGGATGAGGCAGTCTGATCAACATACCATTTAGAAGCTTCGCCGGTAAGCATGCATTGGAACAATCTAAGACGGATGGAATCATCAGTAATGGAATTGGATGAACACCACATGTGGAAAGATCGGATATGGTTGGAAGGATCTTCACTAGCAAGGCCATTGAACTTGGGAATGTTGGAGGGGAGCTTGGTTGGCATAGCAGGCCAACTAACATCATGGCAGATAGGATCATTGATCAACTGGTTGAAATCGGGGAGACTTAGACCGGCCATATAAGGGAGAAAAGGGACAATCGAGGTAGTTCCCGTAGTGGTTCCACTAGAAACAGACCTAGCAGTAGGACTGGGGTTGCCGCTAGCATTATGCCTTGAACTAGACATGGTGAAGGTAACAAGGGGAGAACCAAAAGGAGGGGTAGAACCTGAAGAATCAGAAGAAGATTTGGAGTGCGGACTCGGGGGAGGACTAACTCGATGATGATGGGAAGGAGTAAGTTGAAAAAAAAAAAACAGAGGGTGAAGGCCAAGAAGTCTCCAGGATAAACGCCTTGGAGGTTCAATGATGATGGGAAAAAGAATAACCGACAAAGGCAGGGAGGTGCGGAAGGAAGTGAGGTCAATGTCGAAACAAGGGTAGAGAGGTGTAGTGTCAATTGATTTTAAAGTCTTTTCCAGGCGGTGTTAACCAGACTCTTCTTCACTTAGGGTCAGTGTGTGGCATGTGTTAATTTTAATTTTTAAACCCAGACGTTTAGAGAGTAAACTAAAAAGTGTGCTACATAACTGAAAATAAATCTGCAGAGAATAGTAAATAAGTCTGAAATAATAGAAAATTAACAGCTAACAATGCATCGATCTAACCCAAGAAGGCAGGTCTCTCAAAACTAGTCTAAAAGAGGGAAAAAATCTAGTCAAAGCACATGAAAAAGAGGCCAATATATCTAAGGTCAGGAGGGACAGGGATTTAAACGAGAAATTTGTTGAAAAGAGGTGCAGAAAATAGCGAAGAGGCAGAGGCAAGGTTTCTGCAATGAAAGGGGGGAATCAACTAAAGGTAGAAGGGAAAAGGAGGTGACCCTAGAGGTAAACCCAAACAAAACTATATCAGGTGATTTGAAAGGGGGAAGAGCTGATCTAAAGGGATCTGAAAATGAGGTATCAAATCTGGAAAGAACAAGGCTGAAACTTTCAAAATTCAGACGTCTGAAACAGCTAAAACTCTTCCACAAAAGGTGGAGGGTACTAAAGCCCTAAGTGGAAATATTCCCACTTAGTTGAGTGAAAAAGATCAGAAACAGGTCTAAACGGGCAGAGACAGAGGCTGGAAAACCCTGACAGAAGCTTCAGACCAACCCAGAAAAATTGCTGGAAAAGGCAGAAAAAAGTGTAGGTCGCAGGTTCTGACCTGTTGTCAGTCCAGGTCACAATTTTGAGGCAGAAAATTGCATCTTCCAGTCCAGGTCGCAGGTTTTGGGCCGATAACTGCGACCTGCAGATCTGGGTCTCTCGGCGGCAGATTTCAAAAAAAGTTGTCGTCTCAGCTGCAGCTGATGCCTGTCACCTGCACAATAGGGCCAGAAGCACACCGAAGTTAAAAATGTTAATGTTTGAGGGTTTTAGAGATGAAAAGCACCATAAAAAATAGAAAAACAAAAAACTTAAGAGAAACCCTAAGGTCTGAAATAGTTGGATATGCAGGAATATATAAAACGACAGCGATCGCAAAATAAAACCCATGTGGAGTCGTCAATTGTTAGTATGAATCTTTTGTCGGAAAAAGACCACTTTAGCTACGCATAACAAATAGCCCTAACATCAATTATGGCTGCCAATATCTTCAAATCTGCAGTTAGTTGATCCAAATAAAGTTGCACAAATCTAGATCTATGCATAAAAAGACATTAAGCAATAAAAATGAGATGTTTCTCCATGCGTCCAATAGATAAGACAAGAACAATATGTTTGAAAGAATTTTTATATTAAAGGGGCACCTGAGAGGAAAACAAGAAAGGTGTTTCCAATTCTCCTCAATGGGATGGGTTCTTGAAAGTCCTCAGCATTTCAGATCTAAAATTTCTCTCTTGTTGGTGTAGAAAACCTAGACAAACATAGAACTAAAAGGGAGCTCACAAAGAAAATGGTGGAGAATGTGACAATGAAAATGGCTCAAAGTCAAACCAAGAATATAGATCCAGACTGATCTAAAATGAAATGAAAGGTGACCAATGAATGGAAAAACCCTTCTATTTATAACAAAATATTAGGGCGGCCTGGAACTTGGTGCATGAATAAAATATTATTAACCAAATTCTAGAACCACCTTTTAGGAATATTTTATTATATTTGTTGGAGGGAAAATGATTTTTGACTTGGGTTAAATCCTTTATTTATAAATAATAAATAAATAAATGGTTTATATATTATTTTAAGGAAATGGTGGAAATATAATTAAATAAATAATGATTTATTTAATTATTTATAGATGATTTAGTCAAATTTAACTAGGAATATTATTTAAATAAGGATTAAATAACTTATTCCTAGGAAATAATCAAATAAATAAGGATTTATTTAATTGATTTCCTTGTTTTGGGTTAAATATGACCAAAAATAATAATAAAAATTATGTGTAACTAATTATTCCTTGAGGAAACATTTTTTTTTTCTAAATAAGCTTAATCTATTAATCAACAAAGAACAAAAATATTTACATCAGGAATTATCCAGGCCCATGCCTGAGGTTGAGGCCTGTTAAGAAAAAATTCATAGTTGAGCACTGCCCTCTGAGAGGGAAACCAATGCATAAGGTTTTCCAGCAAAAAAAACCCACACGGGGGTAGCATCTTTTTCTAGAAAAAAGCCTATGAGACTTGACCAAAACCAGAAAGACAAACATAAACATTTTCAAAAAGTAGACAGTGCCATAGCAAAAACCAGGAACAGTGGAGGCGCTACTCGTCCGGTTCCTCTTCCACGACCCTGCACCATAAATCATCTGGTTCGCCATCAATATTATACAGGTTTTTTGTAGAGTGAATGACTTTCTCAGCAGCTGGGGTTCGCTTTCCTTCTCCCGGATGAGGTTGGTGCTGCGCATTATCAGTTTTAGGGTCCTGAGTATCAGTTTGCTGCTCATGCTGCTTCAGATCAATATCAATATTCATTTCATTGCCTTGAATAGCGTCTTCCTGGGTGATGTCCATGTCCTACTCATGCACTTCGTCAGCATTCTACCTTATATCAGTCATATCCCCAATATTTCCAGCCTGCCTTCCTGAAGTGGGAGCCTCATCTTGAGGGGACTCATGGAAAACAATGGTAACAGCGGCGGTAAGTCGAGGGAAATTGAGCACACTTAGGAAGGAGAAGTGCCTCGTTTGAGAATGGGCTGGAGCGTATGAGGGAGTGTGATACCGTTGCCCAGAATGAAGGATACGACCTCTTGCAGCTCGGGAAGTTCTTTCAGAGGCATGAGAGTCCGCAGCAGAGGTGTTGGAGGATGGGGAGGAGCGCCTTATCAGCCTCCGGGAAGAGCCTCGTCTGCATCTCATCCTGTGCCTGAGACGAGGCATTCTTTCATTCGAAGCTGGAGATCTGAAAGAGTGCTATAACCTGAGAGAGACGTTGGCCAATTGTGAGAGCGGAAGCGGGACTGAAGCTCTGGACAACTGCTCAAACCAATTCCCTGACTCTCGCATACAATTCCCTGCAATTGAGATATGAAGATTGTCGATGAGCTCTATGCATCCATGAAGCCTGGCACGTTTGCCGATGACTATGCACTCGGAGGAGAGCCAAACAATAGGCGAGCAATACACGGAAATGGGCCTGGGAAAACTTCTTATGGGTTGCTCGTCCGCCATCCTGTGAACTAAAACCCCAAATCTGCTGCCAACCATCTGCATTAACCCCTCAATTAATGGATTAATCACCATGTCATGTTTACAATGTGTGGATATATCTCGATCTCCGTCGATTGAATTGTGAACCGCACCGGGCGATAAATGACTTAAATGCCTCATTCCTTTGTGCAGGTGCCGAAGGACACTTGCAGGTCCTCGTGGCCGTCGTCTCGCCAGAGTGCCGTCTGTCCGACGATGCTTCCCTTTTATCGTTTTAACCACCCGCATCCGGGTTTCCTTGAGGAAACATAAACAAATATAGATTTGTTTATTATTTCATTTTGGGGTTTCCTATTTAGACCATAAACAACTTAATAAAGGTTTTTTACTAAGTTATTTCACATAGTGAGAGCAATTTTACTTAGGGTAAAATTGGTCCTACATGATGTACATGAGTCCATCTAATGGTAATAGGTTAGATGACCAAAAAATGGCATAACAGTTACTGTTATGGTTAAGGTTAGGCTGAGGTTAAGGGTTTGGTCAAGGTTAGGGTTAGGTTAGGTTAAGGTGAAGGTTAGGGTAAGGTTAAGGTTAAGGGTAAAGATAAGGTTATACTTAAGGTTAAGGGTAGGGTTAGGTTAAGGGTAAAGTTAAGTTTATAGTTAGGGCTAAGTTTAGGGTAAGGTTAGGGTTAGGTAAAGGTTAAGGTTAGGTAAGGGTATGGTTAAGGTTAAGGTTAAGATTAAGGTTAAGGCTATGGCTAAGGTTAGTTTAAAGGTAAATTTAAGGTTAAGGTTAAGGTTACAAGTTTAGTCAGGTTAAGGTTAAGGGTAAGGTTAAGGTTACGGGTTTAGTCAGGTTAAGGTTAAGGGTAAGGTTAAGGTTAAGGTTAAGGTTAATGTTATGCTAATGTGAAGGTTAAGTTTAAGGTTATGGTTAAGGTTAAGGTTTTTTTTAGGTTAAGGTTAAGGGGCTAAGGTTAGGTTAAGGTTAGGTTAAGGGTAAAGTTACAGTTATAGTTAGGGCTAAGGTTAGGGTAATGTTAGGGTTAGGTTAAGATTAGGTATAAGTTAAGGTTAAGGTTAGGGCTAGGTTAAGGATAAGGTTAGGTAAGGGTATGGTTAAGGTTAAGGTTAAGATTAAGGTTAAGGTTATGGTTAAGGTTAGTTTAAGGGTAAATTCAAGTTTAAGGTTAAGGTTAAGGTTACAAGTTTAGTCAGGATAAGGTTAAGGTTACGGGTTCAGTTAGGTTAATGTTAAGGATAAAGTTAAGGGTAAGGTCAAGGTTAAGGTTAGTGTTATGGTAATGGGAAGGTTAAGTTTAAGGTTATGGGAAGGTTAAGGTTAAGGTTAAGGGGCTAAGGTCAGGTTAAGGTAAAGTCAAGGTCAAGGTCAGGGTTAGGTTAAGGTTAAGTTTAAGGTTAAGGTTAGGGGTAAGGTTAAGGTTAAGGTTAGGGTAAATTTAAAGTTAAGGTTAAGTCAAGGTTAGGTTAATGTTAAGTTTAAGGTTAAGGTTAGGGGTAAGGTTAAGGTTAAGGTTAGGGTAAATTTAAATTTAAGGTTAAGTCAAGGTTAGGTTAATGTTAAGTTTAAGGTCAAGGTTAGGGTTAGGTTAAGTTAAGGTTAAGGTTAATGTGAAGGTTAAGGGTAAGGATAAGGATATGGTTAGGTTAAGTTTAAGGTTAAGGTTAGGTTAACGTTAAGATAAGGTTAAGGTTAAGGTCAAGGATAAGTTTAGGTTAACATCTAGGTTAACGTTAGGGTTAAAGTTAAGGTCATGCTAAGGTTAAGGTTAAAGGTTTGGTCAAGGTTAACCTAACCTTAAGGTTATGGTTAGGTTATCGGTAATTTTAAGGTTAAGTTGTTGTAAAGTCAAGGTTAAGGTTAAGGTTAAGGTCAAGGTGAAGGTTAAGGTTAAGGTTAAGGTTAAGAGTAAATTTAAGGTTAAGGTGAAGGTTAATGGTAAATTTAAAGTTAAGATTAAGGTTAGGGTTAGGTTATAGTTAAGGTCAAGGTTAAGTTTAAGGTTAATGTTAAAGTTAAGGGTAAAGTTAAGGTCAAAGTTAGGGTTAGGTTATAGTTAAGGTTCGATTAAGGGTGAAGTCAAGGTTAAGGTTAAGGTTAGGGGTTTAGTAATGTTAAGGTTAGGTTAAGGTTAAGGGTGAAGGTTAAGGATACGAGTCTTGACCCTAGCCTTACCCTTAACCTTCACCCTTAACCTTAACCTTAACCTTCACCATAACCTAACCTTAACCTTGACCTTAACTATAACCTAACGTTGACCTTAACCTTAACTTAACCTAGCCTCAACTTTACCCTAACCTTGACCCTAACCTTAACCTTAACTTTAGCCTTAACCTTACCCTTAACCTTCACCTTAACCTTAACCTTGACTTTACCCTTAACCTAATCTTAACCTTAACCTTGACTTTACCCTTAATGTAACCTTAACCTTGATGTTATCCTTAAGCTTAACCTTACCTTTACCCTTAAAATTACACTCAACCCTTAACCTAACCATAACCATAATCTTAACCTAACCTTAACCTTACCCTTAGCCTAATCTTAACCTTAACCTTTACCATAACCTTAACCTTAACTTAACCTTAACCTTAACCTTAACATTACCCTTAGGTTAACCTAACCTCAACCTAAGGGTAAGGACAATGTTGAGATTAAGGTTAAGGTTAAGGGTAAGGTTAAGGTTAACCATAACCTAACCTTGACATTGACCTTGACCTTAAAGATAACCTTAACCTTAACTTGACTAAACCCGTAACCTTAACATTACCCTTACCATAAGTTAAGGTGAAGGTTAAAGGTAAGGTTAAGGATAAGGTTAAGGTTAAGGATAGGTAAAGGTTAAGGTTAGGTTAAGGTTAAATTCAAGGTTAAGGTTAAGGTTAAGGTTAGGGGGAGGTTAGGTTAATGTTAAGTTTAAGGTTAGGGGAACGTTAAGGTTAAAATAAGGTTAATGATAAAGATAAGGTTAAGGTTATGTTAAGGTTAAGGTTGAGGGTTATGTCAAGCTTAGGGTTAAGTTAATGTTAAGGTTAAGGTTAGGTTAAGGGTAAAGGTTAAGGTTAAGTTTAGGTTAAGGTTAAGGTAAGGTTAGGTTAAGGGTAAAGTTAAGGTTAAGGTTAAGTTTAATATAAGGTTAAGTGTTAAGTTTAACCTTAACCTAACCTTAACCTTAACTTTACCCTTAACCTAACCTTAACCTAACCTTCACCTTAACCTTGAATTTAACCTTAAGCTTCCCCTAACCTTAACCTTAAGCTTCCCATAACCATAACCTTAACCTTGAATTTACCCTTAACACAACCTTAAGGGTTTGGTCAATGTTATGGTTAAGGTTAAGGTTACCTTAAGCTGAACCCGAAACTAACCTTAACCATAACCTTAACCTTAACTTTATCCTTAACCTAACCTTAACCTTACCCTAACCATAATAAACTTGTAACCTTAACCTTAACCTTAAATTACCCTTAACCTTAACCTTACCCTTAACGTTAACCTTAACATTGAACCTCCCATAAACATAACCTTAACATTAACTTTAACCTTAACCTTACCCTTACCTACCCTTAACCTTAACCTAACTTAACCTTGACCTTAACTATAACCTAATACTAACCTTGACCAAACAATTAACCTTAGCCTTACCCTTAACCTTAACTTAACCTTATCTTAACCTTAAAATTCAGTATAACCTAACATTAACATTGACCTTAACTATAACCTAACCCTAACTTTGACCAAACCCTTAACCTTAACCTTAACCTTATACCCTTAACCTAACTTAACATCCCTAACCTTAGGTTAACCTTAACCTCAGCCTAACCATAGCCTTAACCCTAAATTTAACCTTAACCTTCACCATAAGGTTAAGGTTAAGGTAAAGGTAAGGTTAGGTTACAGTGAAGGTTAAGGGTAGAGTTAAGGTTAAGGTTAAGGTTAAGGTTAGGGTTAGGTTATAGTGAAGGAAAATTTTAGGGGTATGGTTAAGGTAAGCTTAAGATAAAGTTAAGGGTAAGGTTAAGGTTATGGTTAAGGTAAGTTTAAGGGTAAATTTAAGGTTAGGTTATAGTTATGGTTAAGGTTAAGGTTAAGGGTTTGGTCAAGGTTAGGGTTGGGTTATATTTAAGGTTAAGGTTAAGGGTTTGGTCAAGGTTAGGGTTAGGTTATAGTTAAGGTTAGGTTAAGGTTAGGTTAAGGGTAAAGTTAAGTTTAATGTGAAAATTAAGGGTAAAGTTAAGATTAAGGTTAATGTTAAGGGTAAGGTTAAGGTTAAGGTTAAGGTTTGGTCAAGGATAGGGTTAGGTTATAGTTAAGGTTAAGGTTAGGTTAAAGTTAAGGTTAAGTTAAGGTTAAGGTTAAGGTTTTGTCAAGGTTAGGGTTAGGTTATAGTTAAGGTGAAGGTTAGGCTAAGGTTAAGGTTAGGTAAAGGTTAAGGTTAACGTTAATGTTAAGGTTTTGGTCAAGGATATGGTTAGGTTAAGGGTAAATTTGAGGTTAAGGTTAGGTTAAATTTACTATTATGGTTAAGGTTAGGCTGAGGTTAAGGTTTGGTCAAGGTTAGGGTTAGGTTAGGTTAAGGTGAAGGTTAGGTTAAGGTTAATGTTAAGGGTAAAGATAAGGTTATACTTAAGGTTAAGGGTAGGGTTAGGTTAAGATTAAGTTAACGGTAAATTTAAGGTTATGGTTAGGGCTAATTTTAGGGTAAGGTTAGGGTTAGGTAAAGGTTAGGTTAAGGTTAAGGTTAGGTAAGGGTATGGTTAAGGTTAAGGTTAAGATTAAGGTTAAGGTTATGATTAAGGTTATTTTAAGGGTAAATTTAAAGTTAAGGTTAAGGTTACAAGTTTATTCAAGTTAAGGTTAAGTTTACGGGTTTAGTCAGGTTAAGGTTAAGGGTAAGGTAAAGGTTAAGGATAAGGTTATGGTAATGTGAAGGTTAAGTTTAAGTTTATGGGAAGGTTAAGGTTAAGGGGCTAAGGTTAGGTTAATATTAGGTTAAGTGTAAAGTTACAGTTATGTTTAGGGCTAAGGTTAGGGTAATGTTAGGGTTAGGTTAAGGCTAGGTAAAGGTTAAGGTTAAGGTTAAGGCTAGGTTAAGGTTAAGGTTACAAGTTTAGTCATTTTAAGGTTAAGGTTACAGGTTTAGTCAGGTTAAGGTTAAGGATAAGGTTAAGGGTAAGGTCAAAGTTAAGGTTAATTTTATGGTAATGGGAAGGTTAAGTTTAAGGTTATGGTTAAGGTTAAGGTTATGGGAAGGTTAAGGTTAAGGTTAAGGGGCTAAGGTTAGGTTAAGTTAAATGCAAGGTCAAGGTTAGGGTTAGGTTAAGGTTAAGATAAGGTTAAGGCTAAGGTTAAGGTTAAGGGTAAAGTTAAGGTTAAGGTTAGGGTAAATTTAAAGTTAAGGTTAATTCAAGGTTAGGTTACTGTTAAGGTTAAGGTCAAGGTTAGGGTTAGGTTAATTTAAGGTTAAGGTTAATGTTAAGGTTAAGGTTAAGGGTAAGGATATGGTTAGGTTAAGGTTAAGGTTAAGGTTAGGTTAACGTTAAGATAAGGTTAAGGTTAAGGTCAAGGATAAGGCTAGGTTAACGTTAGGGTTAAGGTTAAGGTTAGGTTAAGGTTAAGGCTAAAGGTTTGGTAAAGGTTAATCTAACCTTAAGGTTACGGTTACGTTATGGGTAACGTTAAGGTTAGGTTAGTGTAAAGTCAAGGTTAAGGTTAAGGTTAAGGTCAAGGTGAAGATTAAGGTTAAGGTTAAGGTTACAGTTATAGTTAAGGTTAAGGTTAAGGGTAAAGTTAAGGTTAAGGTGAAGGTTAAGGGTAAATTTAAGGTTAAGGTTAAGGTTAGGGTTAGGTTATAATTAAGGTCGAGGTTCAATTTAAGGTTAAGATTAAGGTTGAAGTTAAGGGTAAAGTTAAGGTCAAAGTTAGGGTTATGTTATAGTTAAGGTTAAGGTTCAGTTAAGGGTGAAGTCAAGGTTAAGGTTAAGGTTAAGGTTAGGTTAAAGTTAAGGGTGAAGGTTAAGGATACGAGTCTTGACCCTAACCTTACCCTTAATCTTCACCCTTAACCTTAACCTTAACCTTCACCATAACCTAACCTTAACCTTGACTTTAACTATAACCTAACCTTGATCTTAACCTTAACTTAACCTAACCTGAACTTTACCCTAACCTTAACCTTAACTTTGATCTTAACCTTAACTTTAGTCTTAACCTTACCCTTAACCTTTACCTTAACCTTAACCTTGACTTTACCCTTAACCTAATCTTAACCTTAACCTTGACTTTACCATTAATGTAACCTTAACCTTGATGTTATCCTTAAAATTAACCTTACCTTTACCCTTAACATTACCCTCAACCCTTAACCTAACCATAAACTTAATTTTAACCTTACCCTTAACCTAATCATAGCCATAACCTTGACCATAACCTTAACCTTAACCTAACCTTAACCTTAACATTACCCTTAGGTTAACCTAACCTTAACCTAAGGGTAAGGTCAATGTTGAGGTTAAGGTTAAGGGTAAGGCTAAGGTAAGGGCAATGTTAACCATAACCTAACCTTAACATTGACCTTGAACTTAACAGTAACCTTAACCTTAACTTGACTAAACCTGTAACCTTAACATTACCCTTACCATAACCTTAACCTTAAGGTTAAGGTGAAGGTTAAGGTGAAGGTTAAAGGTAAGGTTAAGAATAAGGTTAAGGTTAAGGTTAGGTAAAGGTTAAGGTTAGGTTAAGGTTAAAGTCAAGTTTAAGGTTAATGTTAAGGTTAGGGGAAGGTTAGGTTAAGGTTAAGGTTAAGGTTAAGGTTAGGGGAACATTAAGGTTAAAGTCAAAGTTAAGGGTAAAGTTAAGGTTATGGTTAAGGTTGAGGGTTATGTCAAGCTTAGAGTTAAGTTAATGTTAAGGTTAAGGTTAGGTTAAGCGTAAAGGTTAAGGTTAAGGTTAAGTTAAGGTTAAGGTAAGGTTATGTTAAGGGTAAAGTTAAGGTTAAGTTTAATATAAGGTTAAGGGTTAAGGTTAACCTTAACCTAGCCTTAACCTTAACTTTACCCTTAACCTAACCTTAACATTAACCTAACTTTCATCTTAACCTTGACTTTAACCTTAACCTTAACCTTAACCTTGAATTTACCCTTAACATAACCTTAAGGGTTTGGTAAATGTTATGGTTAAGGTTAAGGTTACCTTAAGTTGAAGCTTAACCTAACCTTAACCATAACCTTAACCTTAACTGTATCCTTAACCTAATTGTTTGTGCTCAATCTAGTGTTCCTAAATTGAGTTCATTAATTGTCAACCAGGGTCGGTAAACTGCTGAAGTGTGGTGCACTATATGTGCCTAGGTATTTGTTTCTCACTACGTTGTGTTTAGTGTTTTATGATGTTTTTGGTTTTATGGTTTTATGTTTGAAAAGGGAAAGAACTAAGTGCTAGTGAAAAGAAGCTATTGGTTTTTTTTAAAACAGAACAAAGCCTAAACTATGGATGACAAACAACAAATGCAAAGCTTGATAATGAATTTATTGCAAGAAAATAAATCACAAAATGAGCTTGAACTTATCCAATTCATTCATTAAAGGTGTGTTGGAAGATCTTGAGAAATGGACAAGTTAAGTGTAAATTAAGTTCTCCTAAATAAACAATCAACTCACAATATTACAAAATGATTATTTGTAACACAGTAAGGTTTCTATTCTAGATTAACCTATGATTTTGAAGTTACCCTATTCTGCAGCTTGACTTATCACTTCTAGGCCTTATTCATAATTTTTGAGATTTTATAAAATGATGCTTGGGAAAAATACTATAAGTGAGTTTGTAAAAGATTTGCAGAGTGATCAAAGCCTTAAACTGATATTACTGACCCCTGTTCATGTGATGATGTATCAATATAGATTCAGAACAAAAAGTAAGTTTGTAAATAATGAAGGCCGAGAGACTAATTTTGACAACTAATACTACTTGAAATACAATGGATAACCTAGGCTAGAAAGTGATCTATCAGTCTTAAAAGACAGTGACTACAACTTAAATTAGAATGCCATTAATCTTTTCTTGAAAAAAAATGAACTGAGACTGAACTAGAGTGCTTCTAATCTACTTGAAGTACAATGAACAGAGTTAAACTAAAATGATATTATCAAACTGGAAATGTAGTGACAGAGCTGAACTAAATGCAATCAACCTCCGGAGTGCTCTAACTGAATTAACATGCAACTAGTCTATGGAATTCTACAACCCATCTCGTTCAATAGGAATGATATTTTGGAAGAGTTTGTAAAACAAGTTTGGCTGTATTATTCAGTGCAATTGAACATAAACATAAAATTGAAGGAAAATACAACTAGAATCTAAGACACCACAACTGTTTCTTATTCATTGTTAATGATTTTTTGGAAGAGTTTGTAGGAGTAAGATCGGCTGTGACACTTAGTGTAAACAAGCATAAATCATAAAATTCGAAAGGAAATGCAACTAAAACCTACAATACCACAGCTATGCCTTATTCATCGTGATGATATTTTGGAAGAGTTTATAAGAGTAAGTCTAGCTGTGATAATTAATGTAAACAAGTATGAACATAAACTTCAGAAACTTGCCTAAGCTAGAAATGAAAATGAGACTAAAATACTTATATAAACTGTATAAACAAGGTTGCTCAGGTAGCAGGGGACCTCTACCACTGGAGTAGCATGAAATATACTTCAATATTGACTCAACGCTTTCAAGGAAATGGTACTTCTTTCATTAAAAGAGAAATTACTTCAAAACAATGTTTTCGGACTTCTGCAATCTAGCAATCAACCATAAAATCTAACCTTGTCCCTCGGTTTCCCGCGCCATATTTGTAACAAATTTACATAATTATATTGAGATAACCTAGGGATAATTGTATTTCCAAATAAAAACCAAACTAGGACTCTGATGGTGGTCACGTAATACAATTAAGGACATCTGGACTGTCCTTGTCCTATTAGGAGTCTCTCTCCTAGTTTGAGTTCCCACGTACATAACCTCCTACAGAATTCCATTCAAAATTCATGGAGATCAACACATGATGAGGGAATGATGTGGAATACGACCATGTGTGTTTTCCTCTGAGATGACACTTGGAACCTGCACAAACATGAAGACAACTGCAGAATCGGCAACTAGCTACAGAATATCTGCATTCTGTAGCTAGATCTAGTTCAAAAAGTACTACAATGACAAAATCATAAAAATATAGCAAGTTAGTCATGATATTAATTCTTAAAGCAATTTTAACTAATTCTACTGATCATTAGAGCCTGTGATTAATAATGGACAAAGGAAATGGAGTGGAATGTGGTGGAAGAAAGAACATCTTTGGAGCTCAACATACCCCCACTGCTAGATTTTTGCATGTCCTCATGCAACTATTCCATGAACTCTGAGACCTCTGCAAGGACATCCAACCCTCTTCTTCTGCTTTTCCTAGCAGTCAAAGGCCTTCTGGGCTTCCTTATGAATAACTTGAATCTCAAATTTGTGAGTGCCCTGGTTAAATTTTTATTTCTCTTCTTCAATTTTTCACTAGCCTTATGTAACTTTTGCATTTGTAAGGACAGAGTTGAATTCATATCAGTTTTAGTTTAACTTGCTCTCCCAGAATTTCATTCTCATTCTTGATATGTCTGTTGATTATTTCTAACTCATATTTATTCCTCCTTAGGATATCAACTGCAGATTTTGGTGGACTAGGAGTTTTGTCTCTTCCTTCTGAAACTCTTTTCTCTAATGTCTCAACATAGTTGTAAATTTCTTGCTGTGCAGGGTCTATTTCAGGAGCCCCTTCATCAAAATCCCCCTCAGTAGGTGTTTCTTCATCCTCTATGTTTATGACTCCAATTTTTTTAACCTTTGTTTTCTTTAGTATCCCTCTAAGTCTGTGGCTCCTTCTCAGTTAAGATGGCCCTTCTCCTTTCTCTCTGGAAAATTTTCTTATTATCCTCTCTTTCTTGATGTTCAATAAAAATTTTGAATAAACCATGGTGGTATAAGGTTTTTTCCAGAAATTGAATTCTCTTTTGAACACTTGAGGCCATTTTCTTTAAACTATGAAGCAAGAAAAAGGGAAAATTGAGTTCTTCTTCTAGGAAATGCATTATCAACTAAATATGATAGACATAGAAAGTACCATATCTTCCTTCACAAGTGATGAATTTTTTCAAGATAAGCAACATGTTCCTCCATTTGTTCTTTAGTGCAGAGCTAGGGATATCCTTTTTAAAAATGGTAACATCCATACCTGGTGACTTGAGTATCTGCTTCCATGCTTCATTATGAAATTCTCTATTCTTGAACCACCTTTCTCCTTGTCTGGGCAATTCGGTTGCTTCTGCAATGAAGGCTTCAGTAATGGTGAATTTGATATCTCCTATCTCGACCTCAGCTCCATTGAAGGATCTTGCAAACGTTTTGGTCACCTCTTTGTGAAACCCACTGAATTTTTCAAAGAATTGCAACCACCCTGCTTGTTGTAACATTTCTCTGACTTGAGGATAACCTTCCAAGTACTTAGTGCCAACCAGTTCAGTCCTCACTATAAGACCCATAACTCCTCTTTCCAAACTTCAAATTGTTTCTCCTCTGTTCATGGTCACAATGGTTGTTACAGAGATGCCTCTGTTTCACAGACCAGAATGGTTAAAAATTGGCTACCGGAAAGAGTGATATGGAGTGGTTACAGAATGAATATAATGAGGTGAGGATGATGTATATGAGTTGAAAGATATCACAAAAGAAAAGACCACGGAGATATTTTGTAACGAATTCAAAATCATCATTAAATTCTTTGACCTAGTGACGTGACTAATCCAATCACTTCAGCACTTTAACTATTTAGATTTTTAAATGATGATCGGATATGGGATTTGAAATGGTGGAGTAGAAGGAGTTTTATCCAAATTTTTTGTGGGATGTTTGTTAGGCATGATCAACAAAATTAATTAAAAAAACTTTTTGAATTATTCATAACTTAACTATCCTAAAATCTTTCATGATATGTCATTATAATCAGAACTTTTACCTTTTCCTTTCCTCTGATTTTTTTTTCTTCATATGCTTCGTTCTCTCCCTGAAAATCATTAATTTTTGAGTCTTCATAACCTTCTTGATTTTTCTTGTTGTCATGGATATGCAGGATCATTTTATTGCAGATCAGGTGATTACTAGACAGAGCCTTTAGGATCTCTGGCTGCAGAATGTCTGTCTGGCTGCAGAATGTCTGACTAGCTGTAGAATGTCTGATTGATTGCAGAATGTACCTGTAAAGAACTTGAAACATGAAATGGAATGGTTTGGAGCATGAGTGGAATGTTGTATGGAATGAGTGAAGATGGATGATGAAATATGATGTAATGGAATATGAATGAAGTAAATAATGGAGTGGAATGGATCACAACTTATGAAATGGAGTGAAGTATGAGAAGTGGCCTACAATTCATGATATGTATTATTCAATTGCAGAAAGACATCAAACTTTAAAAATATGGAATGGAAATGAGGTGGAACATGGAGTGAAATGAATGAAGTGTGGATGAATGAATGAAATGGAGTATGGATGAATGAATGAAATGAAGTATGGATGAATGAAATGAAATGGACCATAAGTGAAATGGATCTACACTTATGATTTTGTAACAACTGCTTGCAGAAAAACAAATTTGAAAAGCTAAAGTGTCAGAAAGATTCTGATTTTCACTCTACCTTTTCTGTATAAACATGCTAATCAGTGATTAGTTTTCATGTTTATACTTTATATATATATATATATATATATATATATATATATTCAATAAATTGACTTCAGAAAATTCAATTAAGTTGATGAAGAAGAAAGATTCTTCTTCATTAACTTCACATCATTGTTTTCCTGGAACTTCCCGACAAATTCTTCTCTTGAAAGTGGCTTATGATACAGCTTCAATCTATGACCATTCACAAGAAAAGTGACCTCTTCTTCATCTATTGTCCTGATTTTTATTGCTCCATTGTCAAAAAATTTCACAATTTCATATGGCCCAATCCAATGTGTTTGGAATTTACCTTGAAAATATTTGAACTTTGAATCAAACAAGAGAGCCCAGTCACCTTCTTTGAACTTCTTTTCTTTGATGTACTTATCATGCCATCTAGTCCTTTGTTGTTGGACTATACTTGTTTTCTGAACTGCATCTTGTCTGATCTCATCCAATTCATTAATCTGCTCCAATATATGCTTTTGTGCCTCTGATAGATCAAGTCCTAGCTGAACTGCCATTTTGAAAGTTTGAATCTGGAACTCTATGGGAAACAAAACTTTCTTTCCATAAACAAGTTCATAAGGAGTATGGCCTGTTGTGCTTCTCCATGTAGTTCTATAGGCCCACAAGGCTTCAGGAAGCCTATCTACCTAATCTCTTCTATGTAAATGGACAGTCTTCGTTAGGATCCCTTCAATGACCTTATTAGTAGATTCCACTTGACCATTTTCTTGTGGATGATAGGGAGTAGATTTTCTGTGTCTGATTTTGTACCTCTCCATCATTTGTTCCACTAGCCTTGATGTAAATTGAGCTCCTTGATCTATAACAATTTCCCTTGGGACACCAAAACGAGTAAAAATATCCTCAAAAAGAAAATTAACTACAGATGCTTCAGTAGCAAATAGTAATGGCTTGGCCTCTACCCATTTGGTAACATAATCAGTGAAAACTAATATATATTTCTTTTGTCTTGATGGAGGGCTAATAGGTCCTACAAAATCCAAAGCCCATTTTTCAAAATATTCAATATGTACCTGAGGCTGCAATGGCATCTTACCTGAACGAGAAGGTTTCCCTACCCTTTGGAAACTGTCACACCTTTTGACATACTCTTTAGCATCTTTAAAAAGGGATGGCCAATAGTATCCTAAATGAAGGACCTTATAAGTTGTTCTCTTATCAGCAAAGTGTCCGCCACAAGGTTCATCATGACATGCTTTGAGAATCTTAGGCATCTCATCTTCTCGAACACATCTCCTAATGATAAAATCTGGACCTGTCCTATACAACTCATTAGCAACCCATGAATATTTTGCACTGTCATAAATGACTTTTCTTTTATCTCTTGCATTCATTATTGAAGGAAATTTTCCTGAAACTAAATAATTAGCAATGTCAGCAAACCAAGGAGTTTGGGTAGAAATTGCAAAAATATATTCATCAGGAAATTGATCTTCAACTGGAGTGTCATCTTTGATGTTTTGGAGTCTAGATAGGAAATCAACTACTGTGTTTTGTTTTCTAGGCCTATCTAGAATGGTAATGTTGAATTCTTTTAAAAGAA
Organism: Pinus albicaulis; assembly: GCA_034641835.2. Lineage (NCBI taxonomy): Eukaryota > Viridiplantae > Streptophyta > Pinopsida > Pinales > Pinaceae > Pinus > Pinus albicaulis. The sequence goes on along the minus strand of CM076580.1, from coordinate 835,315,079 downwards.
ATAACCACCTTATGACTCTGCCATTAGTAATTGATTTGTTCATTAAATATATAATTGCAGAGTGATCTGTGTCAACAAAAGTTTCATAGCCTGTTATATAGTGTCTGAATTTGTTTATGGCATGACCAATAGCTAAAAACTCTTTTTTAGTTACAATATAGTTTAACTCCGAAGGAGTCAAATTTTTACTAGTATAGTAGATGGCATAAGGAATCAGGTCTTTTTGTCCCAATACTGCTCCTAGAGCTATATCTGAGGCATCTGTTGAAATATGAAAAGGTAACTTCCAGTTAGGTCCCCTTAAAATAGGTGCTTCAGAAATTTTTTTTCTTCAGGGTCTCAAAGGCTAACTGGCAATCAGAACTCCATTTGAATTCACAGTCTTTGGTAAGTAATTTGAAGAGTGGAGATGCTATCTTGGTGAAGTTTTCTATAAATCTTCGATAATATCCTGTAAATCCTAGAAAACTCCTAACATATTTTTGACAACTTGGAATAGATAAGTTAGATATGACTTCAACTTTTGACTCATCAACTCTAATCCCATCCCCTGAAATGTGATTTCCTAAAACAATTCCTTCAGTAAAAATCATAAAACACTTCTCATGACTAAGTGAAAGATTTGCTTCTTTACATATTTTTAAAACTTTTTCCAAGTTTGCTAAGGCTTATTCAAATTTGTTTCCATAAACTTTGAAATCATCCATATATACCTCTACACAATCATGTATTAGATCGGAAAATATCCCTAATACTGCCCTTTGAAATGCTGCAGGTGCATTGCATAATCCAAATGGAAATACTTGGTAAGCATAGGTACCCCAAGGACAGGTAAATGTGGTTTTGTCTTGATCCTCAAGTGCTACTTGAATTTGATTATAACCACTAAACCCATGTAGAAATGAGAAGTACTTTTTTCCAGCTAAGGTATCTAACACCTGATCTATGAAAGGTAGGGGAAAATAATATTTAAGAGTAGCTTTGTTTAATTCTCGATAGTCAATACATACCCTCCATTTACCATTTTTCTTTGGCACAATTACCAAACGAGAAACCCACTGACTATCTGAAATAGGATAGATAAAGTTGACATTCAACAATTTATGCAATTCTTCTTTAACAATCTCCCTAATATTTGGATTCATCCATTCTTCAGGTTGTCTGATTGGTTTACAATTTTCCTCTATGTAGATGTGATGAGTGCAAGTCTTGGGGCTTATCCATTTCATATCAGTGTACTCCCATGCATATGCAGAAGAATGTCTCTGTAAGATCTTGACTAGCTTTTCTTGTTGAGATTTTTCTAGGTTCTTGTTTATGTTTAAAGTTTTTCCTGGAAATATCTCAATTATAGAGCTGCCAAATTTATCCATAGAATAAAGAGACATCTGTCTTGATGACAAAAACTCAATGTTGGATTCTTCTTGAAATTGTTCATGTTTGTATTCCGAAGAGGATTCAAAGTTTTCTAAAGTATTCAAAATTTGACTATCTTCACTAATTTCTGAAATTGTGAAGAGAGGTTGTAAGTCTTCTTCATCCTCTATCCATTGAGTATCATCTAAATCTGTAATTGTCCTAGTTGGAGGATACAAAGTGAATTTCTTAGTTGAACTACCATCAGAGATGTACATATCACCGGATCTACAACTAATGAAAGCATCAGCTGTAGCCAACCAAGGTCTTCCTAATATAACAGGATGCCCTCCTAGATTATTCTTAGGAGTTAGGATCATGAAATCCACAGGTTACTCTCAAGAATCTAGGGACACTGGAATGTCTTCTATTACCCCATCAGGTTTGATCACAGATCTGTCTACTAATTGTAATAATGTGGGTGTAAAGAGAAGATTAGGAAGTTTCAGTTTATCCATGATTTGTCTACTCATGATATTGATTGCTGCCCCTAAATCAATGAGTGTGTTTTGGATCTCAATTCCATTGATGTGAATTTTAACAACTGGATTTCCTGGGTCTAGATACTTTGGAATAGCAATCTTACCCATCATGATATCTGCTATTTTTCCTGCCATTTGAATTTTCTTTGTCTCTCTTATTCTTTTTCTTGTTTTCTTCATGCTCAACTCCTTTATTGTCTTTGCTAAAATTGGAATTTCCTTGATAGCTTGTAATAATGGAATATTAATGAAAACATTTCTCAGCTCATCTAGGAAATCATAATTAGGCACCATAATTTGTTTTTCTACACCCCTATGAATTTGTAATATTTCTGGAAAGGGAGGTGTAGAAGTGGATGTTGATGTCTTCTTTAATACAGGAGTTGAAATTATTGGTTCTTCTTGTTTTATTTTTTCAATTTTTGGGTCCTGAAAAGATGTGTCTTCTTCAAGACTTTTATTTTCCCGTAGAGAATCTTCCTCAGAGTTGTCTTGTTCTTGTATGATCACAGAAGGTTTCCTCTTTTCAAGTATTCTTCTAGACCTAAGTTGAACATCACTAAGGTCTAGAGGAGTGATTAAATATATTGGAAACTATTGTCCTTCTATCATGTGTGTATTCTGAGGATTTTTATTGTTGCGGTTTGGTATGGGTTGAGAAGACAACTGATTTTATTTCTAAGGAAATTGTAATGGAAGTGGTTGATTTTGATGTTGTGGGTTCTGAAGATTCTGTTGAGGATTTTGTTGAGGACTTTGAGGAGAAAAATGTAGGCATGGTGGACAGGATGGTGGATACTGATAGTATTGAGAGTATCTTCCATAGGGATTTTGTGCTCCTTGTGCCCAAGCTTGATATTGATTTTGAAATTGGGGCCAAGGTTGTTGCCAAGAATTCCAATTTGGTGGAGGTTGGTTATTCATTTGATCATGGAATCCTTGTGTTTGAGGTCCTTGCCAAGGCCTTCTAGAGACAAAATTGAGAGATTATGTGGAATTTGTAGGATTTTCCTTTTGAAAGACAGCTTTAAGACCAGGAAGCGAAGGACAAATTTTGGTCTCATGTTTTTCTAAAAAAATTACACAAGTCTCTACAAATTTTGCATCCAAAGGACATTCTCTCAAGGCATGCTTCCTTCTACATTTGGGATAAAAGATTGCTAAGGCATCAGATTCAAATTTTTTCTTGTTTTGTGACTTAAGGGTGTCTATTTGTTCACTAAGACTCCCTAAGATGTCAGATTTGAATTCATCAAGCATATGTCCTATTTCTACCCTACTTACTGTCCCAGAAGTAGACTTACTTGCCCTTGCAAGAGCAGGGTCTTTTGGACCTTTTACAGTTTTGGATTTCCCTCTTGAAAGGTTGATACATAAATCAGATATTTCAGGTAATGTGAGCTGAGATATATCCCCTTTTCCCATCATGTTAAGGATATCCAACCATTCATCCCTAATTTTCTTCAACAAGAGAGCTTTTAAGGTGTCTTGATCTAAGTTCTCCATTTTTGCTCTTTTGATGTTGTAATGAAATCTCTCCAACAAATCTTCCAGGTTTTCATCTTCTTTTTGTAGCATCTTAAACACTTCCTCCTTATGATTGACTGGCATACAATAATCCAAATACCTCTCTAGAAATGCTTGTTTCATGTCTTCCCATGTCCTAATAGAGCTGTTGATCAAACTCATAAACCACTTCAATGCTGCTCCTTTCAATGTTGAAGGAAATAGTTTAAGTTTTTGAGCATCTTGTAAGTAGTCATAAGTTCTACATAGGACTTCAAATTCAAATAGGAAGGTTTCAGGATCTTCAGTTTTAAGTCCATAAAATTTTGGAAGGACAAAGGGTGAAATGTTTTTCATAGTTGTATTGGTTTCTTCATCTACTATAGGAAACCCAAAAGAGCTTCCCATTTCTCTTCTACCTCTTCCTCTACCTCCTTCTCCTCTACCTCTACCTCTACCCCCTCCAAATAATGTGTTTTCTCCATTAAAGACTCCTCCTCCCCCTTCTTCTGCCATAGTTGATTCTTCTGTGGAAGTGGAAAAGTTTGTGTCTCTAGCAAGGGTCCTTGAATCTTCTTCTAAGACAGGTTCAATGGATGAAGTGGAAGGTCTTTCTAATGGAATATCTGATCTTAAGTCTTCTGGAAGTCTAGGATCAGTAAAGGATTGAATGTGGGTCTGAGTTGGAGGTGTGCTGGCTCTAGGTCTTGATGAAACAAGTGGTGTTCTAGGAATCAAACTTCTTCTTCTACTTCTTATGAATCTACCCCTTGAGTCTCTCTCTCTACGCATATCATTGTTTTTGGGAGTTAAGAAACAAGGCTACCTAGTTACACTTCCCCGGCAATGGCGCCAAAATGTTTGTGCTCAACCTAGTGTTCCTAAATTGAGTTCATTAATTGTCAACCAGGGTTGGTAAACTGCTGAAGTGTAGTGCACTATATGTGCCTAGGTGTTTGTTTCTCACTACATTGTGTTTAGTATTTTATGATGTTTTTGGTTTTATGGTTTTATGTTTGAAAAGGGAAAGAACTAAGTGCTGGTGAAAAAGAAGCTATTGGTTATTTAAAATAGAACAAAGCCTAAACTATGGATGACAAACAACAAATGAAAAGCTTGATAATGACTTCATTGCAAGAAAATAAATCACAACATGAGCTTGAACTTATCCAATTCATTCATTAAAGGTGTGTTGGAAGAGCTTGAGAAATGGAAAAGTTAAGTGTAAATGAAGTTCTCCTAAATAAACAATCAACTCACAATATTACAAAATGATTATTTGTAACACAGTAAGGTTTCTATTCTAGATTAACCTATGATTTTGAAGTTACCCTATTCTGCAACTTGACTTATCACTTCTAGACCTTATTCATAAGTTTTGAGATTTTCTAAAATGATGCTTGGGAAAAAGGCTATAAGTGATTTTGTAAAAGATTTGCAGAGTGATCAAAGCCTTAAACTGATATTACTGGCCCCTGTTCATGTGATGATGTATCAATATAGATTCAGAACAAAAGTAAGTTTGTAAATAATGAAGGCCGAGAGACTAATTTTGACAACTAATACTGCTTGAAATACAATGGATAACCTAGGCTAGAAAGTGGTCTATCAATCTTAAAAGACAGTGACTACAACTTAAACTAGAATGCCATTAATCTTTTCTTCAAACAAAATGAGCGGGAAGTGAACTAAAGTGATTCTAATCTACTTGAATTATAGTGAATAAGGTTAAACTAAAGACAAGGTTAAACTAAAATGCCATTATCAAACTGAAATGTAGTGACAGAGCTGAACTAAATGCATTCTACCTCCGGAGTGCTGTAACTAAATTAACATGCAACTAACCTAAGGAATTCTACATCCCATCTCGTTCAATATGAATGATATTTTGGAAGAGTTTGTTAAACAAATCCATTTATTTCATGTTAATCGGTGCAATTAGTTATAAACAAATTGAAAGTAAATACAACTAGAATCTAAGACACCACAATTGTTTCTTATTCATTGTTAATGATGTTTTGGAAGAGTTTGTAGGAGTAAGACTGGTTGTGACGCTTAGTGTAAACAAGAATAAATCATAAAATTCGAAAGGAAATGCAACTAAAAACTACAATACCACAGCTATGCCTTATTCATCGTGATGATATTTTGGAAGAGTTTATAAGAGTAAGTCTAGCTGTGATAATTAATGTAAACAAGTATGAACATAAACTTCAGAAACTTGCCTAAGCTAGAAATGAAAAGGAGACTAAAATACTTATCTAAACCTTATAAACAAGGCTTCTCAGGTAGCAGGGGCCCTCTACCACTGGAGTAGCATGAAATATACTTCAATATTGACTCAACGCTTTCAAGGAAATGTTACTTCTTTCATTAAAAGAGAAATTACTTCAAAACAGAGTGCTTTCGAACTTCTGCAATCTAGCAATCAACCATAAAATCTAACCTTGTTCCTCGGTTTCCCGAGTCATATTTGTAAAAAATTTACATAACTGTCTTGAGACAACCTAGGGATAATTCTCTTTCCAAATAAAAACCAAACTAGGACTCTGAGGTGGTCACGTAATACAATTAAGGACATCTGGACTGTCCTTGTCCTATTAGGAGTCTCTCTCCTAGTTTGAGTTCCCACGTACCTAACCACCTACAGAATTCCGTTCAAACTTCGTGGAGAGCAACACATGATGAGGGAATGATGTGGAATATGACCATATGTGTTTTCCTCTGAGATGACACCTGGAACCTACGCAGACATGAAGACAGCTGCAGAATCGGCAACTAGCTACAGAATGTCCACATTCTGTAGCTAGATCTAGTTCAAAAAGTACTACAATGACAAAATCATAAAAACATAGAAAGTTAGTCATGATATTAATTCTTAAATAAATTTTAACTAATTCTATTGTTCATTTGAGCCTGTGATTAATAATGGACAAAGGAAATGGAGTGGAATGTGGTGGAAGAAAGAACATCTTTGGAGCTCCACACTAACCTTAACCTTACCCTAACCATACTAAACTTGTAACCTTAACCTTAACCTTAAATTACCCTTAACCTTAACCTTGACCTTCCCATAACCATAACCTTAACCTTTACTTTAACCTTAACCTTACCCTTACCCTTACCTAACCTTAACCTAACCTTAACCTTAACTTTACCCTTAACCTAAACTTAACCTTTACTTTACCCTTAACCTAACCTTAACCTTGACCTTAACTATAACCTAACCCTAACCTTGACCAAACAATTAACCTTAACCTTACCCTTAACCTTAACTTAACCTTATCTTAACCTTAAAATTCACTATAACCTAACCTAACCTTAACATTAACCTCAAATATAACCTAACCCTAAATTTGACCAAACCCTTAACCTTAACCTTAACCTTACACCCTTAACCTAACTTAAACTCCCTAACCTTAGGTTAACCTTAACCTTAACCTTAGACTAACCACAACCTTAACCTTAACTTTAACTTTAACCTTCACCATAAGGTTAAGGTTAAGGTAAAGGTAAGGTTAGGTTACAATGAAGGTTAAGGGTAGAGTTAAGGTTAAGGTTAGGGTTAGGTTATAGTGAAGGACAATTTTAAGGGTATGGTTAAGGTAAGGTTAAGATAACGTTAAGGGTAAGGTTAAGGTTATGGTTAAGGTAAGTTTAAGGGTAAATTTAAGGTTAGGTTATAGTTAAGGTTAAGGTTAAGGTTAAGGGTTTGGTCAAGGTTAGGGTTGGGTTATATTTAAAGTTAAGGTTATGGTTAAGGTTAAGGGTTTGGTCAAGGTTAGGGTTAGGTTATAGTTAAGGTTAGGTTAAGGGTAAAGTTAAGTTTAAGGTGAAAATTAAGGGTAAAGCTAAGGTTAAGGTTAATTTTAAGGGTAAGGTTAAGGGTAAGGTTAAGTTAAGGTTAAGCTTTCGTCAAGGATAGGGTTAGGTTATAGTTAAGGTTAGGTTAAAGTTAAGGTTAAGTTAAGGTTAAGGTCAAGGTTTGGTCAAGGTTAGGGTTAGTTTATAGTTAAGGTCAAGGTTAGGCTAAGGTTAAGGTTAGGTAGAAGTTAAGATTAACGTTAATGTTAAGGGTTTGGTCAAGGATATGGTTAGGTTAAGGGTAAATTTAAGGTTAAGGTTAGGTAAAGGTTACTTTTATGGTTAAGGTTAGGTTGAGGTTAAGGGTTTGGTCAAGGTTAGGGCTAGGTTAGGTTAAGTTGAAGGTTAGGTTAAGGTTAAGGTTAAGGGTAAAGATAAGGTTATACTTAAGGTTAAGGGTAGGGTTAGGTTAAGATTAGGTTAAGGGTAAAGTTAAGGTTATGGTTAGGGCTAAGTTTAGGGTAAGGTTAGGGTTAGGTAAAGGTTAGGTTAAGGTTAAGGTTAGGAAAGGGTATGGTTAAGGTTAATGTTAAGATTAAGGTTAAGGTTATGGTTAAGGTTAGTTTAAGAGTAAATTTAAGGTTAAGTTTAAGGTTAAGTTTACAATTTTATTCAGGTTAAGGTTAAGGTTAAGGGTTTAATCAGGTTAAGGTTAAGGGTAAGGTAAAGGTTAAGGTTAAGGTTAATATTAAGGTTAAGGTTATGGTTTAGGTTATTTTAAGGGTATATTTAAGGTTAAGGTTAAGGTTAAGGTTAAGGTTACAAATTTAGTCAGGTTAAGGTTAAGGTTACAGGTTTAGTCAGGATAAGCTTAAGGATAAGGTGAAGGGTAAGGTTAAGGTTAAGGTTAATGTTATGGTAATGGAAAGGTTAAGTTTAAGGTTATGGTTAAGGTTAAGTTTATGGGAAGGTTAAGGTTAAGGTTAAGGGGCTAAGGTTAGGTTAAGGTAAAGTCAAGGTCAAGGTTAGGGTTAGGTTAAGGTTAAGATAAGGTTAGGGTAAATTTAAAGTTAAGGTTAAGTCAAGGTTAGGTTAATGTTAATGTTAAGGTTAGGGTTAGGTTAAGTTAAGGTTAAGGTTAATGTTAAGCGTAAGGTTAAGGGTGAGGATATGGTTAGGTTAACATTAAGGTTAAGGTTAGGCTAACATTAAGATAAGGTCAAGGATAAAGTTAGGTTAACATCTAGGTTAACGTTAGGGTTAAGGTTAAGGTCAGGTTAAGGTTAAGGTTAAAGGTTTGGTCAAGGTTAACCTAACGTTAAGGTTACGGTTAAGTTATGGTTAATGTTAAGGTTAGGTTAGTGTAAAGTCAAGTTTAAGGTTAAGGTTAAGGTCAAGGTGAAGGTTAAGGTTAAGGTTAAGGTTATAGTTATAGTTAAGGTTAAGGTTAAGAGTAAAGTTAAGGTTAAGGTGAAGGTTAAGGGTAAATATAAAGTTAAGGTTAAGGTTAGGGTTAGGTTATAGTTAATGTCAAGATTAAGTTTAAGGTTAAGGTTAAATTTAAGGGTAAATTTAAGGTCAAAGTTTGGGTTAGGTTATAGTTAAGGTTAAGGTTCTGTTAAGGGTGAATTCAAGGTTAAGGTTAAGGTTAAGGTTAGGTAAAGGTTAAGGGTGAAGGTTAAGGATATGAGTCTTCACCCTAACCTTACCCTTAACCATCACCCTTAACCTTAACCTTCACCATAACCTAACCTTAACCTTGACCTTAATTATAACTTAACCTTGACCTTAACCTTAACTTAACCTAACCTGAACTTTACCCTAACCTTAACCTTAAACTTGATCTTAACCTTAACTTTAGTCTTAACCTTACCCTTAATCTTCACCTTAACCTTAACCTTGAATTTACCCTTAACCTAATCTTAACCATAACCTTGATTTTACCCTCAATGTAACCTTAACCTTAACGTTATCCTTAACCTTAACCTTACCTTTACCCTTAACATTACCCTCAACCCTTAAACTAACCATAACCTTAACCTTAACCTAGCCTTAACATTACCCTTAACCTAATCTTAACCTTAACCTTGACCATAACCTTAACCTTAACCTCAACATTACCTGTAGGTTAACTTAACCTTAACCTAAGGGTAAGGTCAATGTTGAGGTTAAGGTTAAGGGTAAGGTTAAGGTAAAGGTAAGTTTAACCATAACCTAACCTTAACATTGACTTTGACCTTAATGATAACCTTAACCTTAACCTGACTAAACCCGTAACCTTAACATTACCCTTACCATAACCTTAACCTTAAGGTTAAGGTTAAGGTGAAGGTTAAAGGAAAGGTCAAAGATAAGGTTAAGGTTAAGTAAAGGTTAATTTTAGGTTAAGGTTAAATTCAAGGTTAAGGTTAAGGTTAGGGGAATGTTAGGTTAAGGTTAAGGTTAGGGGATCGTTAGGGTTAAAGTCAAGGTTAAGGGTAAAGTTAAGGTTAAGGTTATGTTAAGGTTACGGTTGAGGGTTATGTCAAGTTTAGGGTTAAGTTAATGTTAAGGTTAAGGTTAGGTTAAGGGTAAAGGTTAAGGTTAAGGTTAGGTTAAGGTTAAGGTGAGGTTAGGTTAAGGGTAAGGTTAAGGTTAAGGTTAAGATAAGGTTTATGGTTAAGGTTAAGGTTAACCTAACCTTAACCTTAAATTTACCCTTAACCTAACCTTAACCTTAACCTAACCTTCACCTTAACCTTGACTCTAACCTTAACCTTCCCCTAACCTTAGCCCTAACCTTAACCTTAACCATAACATTGACCAAACCCTTAAGGTTGTGTTAAGGGTAAATTCAAGGTTAAGGCTATGGTTATGGGAAGGTTAACCTTGAATTTACCCTTAACACAACCTTAAGGGTTTGGTCAATGTTATGGTTAAGGTTAAGGTTACCTTAAGCTGAAACTGAACCTAACCTTAACCATAACCTTAACCTTAACTTTATCCTTAACCTAAACTTAACCTTACCCTAACCATACTAAACTTGTAACCTTAACCTTAACCTTAAATTACCCTTAACCTTAACTTTACCCTTAACGTAACCTTACCCTCAACCTTAACCTTAACTTGACTAAAACCATAACCTTAACCTTAACCTTACCCTTAACCTTAACCTTACCCTTAACCTAACCTTAACCTAGTCTTAACCTTAACCTAACCTTTACCTTGACCTTGAATTTAACCTTAACCATAACCATAACCTTAACCTTAATCGTAACCTTAAAGATAAGGTTAAGTTTATGGGTTAATGTTAAGGGTTTGGTCGAGGTTAGGGTTAGGTTATAGTTAAGGTCAAGGTTAAGGTTAGGTTAAGGTTAAAGTTACTGGTTTAGTCAGGTTAAGCTTAAGGTTATGGTTAAGGTTAAAGTAAAGGTGAAGGGTTTGGTCAAAATTAGTGTTAGGTTAAGGATAAGGTTATAGTTATGGAAAGGTTAAGGTTATGGTTAGGTTAGGTTAAGGTTAAGGTTAAGGGTTATGAGTTTAGTACGATTAAGTATAAGGTTAAGGTTAACATTAAGGTGAAGGTTAAGGGTAAGGTTAAGTTTAAGGTTAAGGTCAAGGTCAAGGTTAAGGTTAAGGTTAGGGTTAGGTTAAGGGTAAGTTTATAGTTAAGGTTAAGGTTAGGTTAAGTTAAGGTTAAAGTTAAGGTTAGGTTAAGGGTAAATTTAAGGTTATGGTTAGGGTTAAGGTTAAGGTAAGGTTAGGGTTAGGTTAAGGTCAAGGTTAGGTAAAGGTCAAGGTTAAGGTTAAGGTCAAGGTCAAGGTTACGAGTTTAGTCAGGTTAAGGTTAAGGGGGTAAGGTTAAGGTTAAGATTAAGGGTAAGGTCAACGTTAAGGTTAAGGTTATGGTTATGAGAAGGTTAAGGTTAAAATTATGGCTAAGGTTAAGGTTAAGGTTAAGGGTTTGGTTAAGGTTAGGGTCAGGTAATAATTAAGGTCAAGGTTAATCTTAAGGTTAAGGGCAAGGTTAAGGTGAAGGTTAAGGTTAAGGTCAAGATTAACGTTAAGATTAGGTTAAGGGTAATGCTAATGTTAGGTTAACGTTAAGGTTAATTTAAGGTTAAGGTTAAGGTTAAGTTAAGGTTACGGTTCCGCTAAGGTTAAGGTTACTTTAAGGTTAGGTTAAGCTTAGGGTTATGTTAAGGTTAATTTTAAGGTTAATGTTAAGGGTTTGGTCAAGGTTAGTGTTAGGTTATAGTTAAGGTCAAGGTTAAGGTTAGGTTATAGTGAAGGTTAAGGTTAAGACCTGTAACCTTAACCTTAATCTTTACTTACCTTAACTTTAACTATAAACTAACCCTAACTGTTGGAAATATGATGCAGAGTGTTGTCCTTAATGGCAACCCACTTGATGAAGATGATGGAAACCTACGTAATGAAGTTGTTCTTGATGCATTAATGATGTAATTATGATGTTCTACAAGAAGGGCAGAAGTACCAGAAAAATAAATATCAGCATGTGCAAGAATAATGATGAAAACTGTGTGTCTTAAGGCATACGCGGGTTTGTCTAGGAGAAGTAGTGTATGCACATGGAAAAGTACGTGCCAAGTCGTGTATGCTCAATTGCGCTCTAAATTTGTAAAACCAAGGGTTACTACCATGGTATTGACCCATTGTATTGAGCGCTGGGTTGTCTATTTGATCCCGTTCAGGAATACCATCGGAGGAGATGTGGTTTTGGCTCATGTTATTGAAAAAGGGTAAACCTATATAAGGAGAAGTAAATCATTGTGCATGTGGTGCATGAGTCTGGGCTTTGATGAATACTTCACTTTGAAGTATATCTGTTTGGGTGAGCCCTGTTCCTAATTGATAGATCTTAATCTAGGATGCTCCTATGAACATGATGAAGGCACAAGATCTCTAGATCTAGAAATGGTGAATGTCAAGGATGATCTGAAAAGAAGTGAAGAAGACCTGGCGCAATCCTGTTGAAGAGATTGAAGGAATCTGGGTAAGTTTATAGATCTGGTTTGTACTGCAAAATTTATCTTTTATAGATCTATACACAGGTTCGTTTCATGAAAAGCGCGTGTATATGCGGGTCTGTGGAAAGAAAATCACATATGCGTAGTTAGGGTTTTCTTTGGAAAATGTACTGAAGTATACGAGGGTTCATCTTATGGAAAGCACATATATACGCGGGTATGATTAAATAAAAGCACATATGATTTCTGATCTAATGGTAGCTGAAGGTTGAATGTGTTTTTGCATATCTATTCTGAAGTCTGGGTTATATCTGATATTCTGGCTATAGTGGTTTCACTATTCTGTTTGATGCTTTGGGCAAAGGTTGTTTATTGACAAGTAAAGGGTTGTGTTGGAGTTGTTTGATCTAGTTTAAAAATTGATGAAACATGGTCTGCAATGGATCTGAGGGTTGAAGCCTTCAATATGAAAGTGGAAGCTTTCTGCCAGTAGAAGCTGATACTCATATCAAGGGGTAGTAGCTCCCTTCCAGGAGAGGCTGGTAAACTAGTGCAGGGGGTTGTAGCTCCCTTCCAGGAAAAATTTTATGGCAGAAAGGTTGTAGCCATACGCGGTGGGTACTGCGTCTTGGTTTCGAGTACGCACAGTACATGATTGTAGAAGTTTTCTTAATAATAAATTTTGAAGGTGAAACAATGGCGGTGGTTTTCTCCAATTGGGTTTCACCTAAAAATCCTGGTTTTCATGTGTGTTGCATATGTGTGATGATTGTTGCAATTATACCTGTTTTTGAAATATACGATGCAAATATCTGTTGAGTTAGATTCAAACACATGTAGATCTCTGGACATACACGAGTTCTATAAAGACGTATATACACTAGTTTCCTTAGGTAAAAAAATGCTTGTATAGGTGTTTAGAAAGAAAAAAAAAGTTTGATTGCCTGCACTAAATACTGATTCACCCCCCCCTCTCAGTATTTTTCCAACAATTGGTATCAGAGCAGGTCCTTCTGAAAAAGCTTAGCCGCTAGAAGGAAGATCAAGCAAGATGAGCAATCATGAGGGAATAGCATCTATCAAGCCCCCACTCTTGAAATAAAGCAATTTAATCTTCTGGAAAGTAAGGATGAGATCCTATCTTCAGTATATGGGAGCTGATGTATGGGCCATTGTTGAACAAGGATATCAATATCCAGCTGCTACACCAACAGATCCAACTGAAAGGAAGAATTATGAATCAAACGCAAAAGCGGTCAATGCTATAACAGGAAGTCTAACTGAATCAGAATTTGTCAAAGTCATGCAGCTGAATACAACAAAGGAAATATGGGACAAAATCATTCTAAGTTATGAAGGCGACGCAAAGGTAAAAAGTGAAAAACTCCAAACTCTCAGAATTGAATATAAAAATTTAAAGATGCATGGTGATGAGAGTATTGCCAGTTTCTTTTTACGTATTGATGATGTTGTAAATCGTATGAGAAATCTGGGTGAAACAATATCCGACACTACTTTGATTGAGAAAATATTACGATCTCTAACAGCAAAATTTGAATCAAAAGTTTCTGCCCTTGAAGAAAAACAGGATATTCAAAATCTTTCCATGGTGCAACTTCATGGCATATTGACTGCTTATGAAATGAGGAGAGGAGGACCATCTGAAGTCAAAGAAGCTATTTTTAAAGCTTCTACAAAAGGGAAAGAAGTTCAAAATTCGGAAGGATCAGGATATATCTCAGAAAAAGATGAGGAAAACTTTGTGAGAAGACTCCAACTAGGAACCGGAAGATTCAAAGGTAAGCTTCCTTTCAAATGTTTCAATTGTGGAAGAGTCGGTCATTATGCTGCAAAATTTCCTTATAAAGAAACATCTGCTAAAGAGAAAGAAGTAGCAAGAAGGAATAAGAATCGATCTAGCTCTAAGAAAAGCTACTATACAAATGAAGACAGTGATGGGTTATCTGATAGTGAGGAAGAATGTGGACAAGATCTTAGAATTCTCATGGCATTTGAAAATAATTCTAGAGACGATAAGGATGCTTTTGTGGATGCTCTAGATGACAATGATTTTCTTGATCAAAACAATCAACTCAAAATATGCTTGGAAGAAAGTAAAATAATCATAGAGACTCTGAAAAGGCAAAATGAAGAAGCAAAGAAACATAATGAAAAATTAGAATGTGAAGTAGTAAGTCTAAGAAAAGAACTTGAGAAAGTAAAGACTCTGAATCTTAGATTTGCTAAAGGATCTGAAACCTTAGATGAGATTATCAAGGTTCAACGTTCTCCTCTTATTAAGACAGGTCTTGGATATACCGGAGAATCTTCTTAGGCTTCTGCACCAAATTATCTAAAAGCAGCTACAACTGGTTTACTTCATTCAGCCACTCAGCAAGGGAATAAAGAATCTTTCTAGGTAAAGCATGATCATCACAATACAAGGGATATCTCTCAAAGAAGCAACAATCAACAGGTAAATTCAAACAAAAGATTTCATGATCGTAGAAATTTCTACTTCAATGGACAATGTTTCTCATGTCACAATTTTGGTCATAAAGTTGTTCAATGTGTTGCATATAAAACCATCATGACAAGAGTAGCAAGAAAGAAAAGGATGGATATTAAACCAAAGAAGAACACCTATAAAAAAATTTCTCCTCTTCAAAATGAATTTGAATGTGCTTACTGCAATAACTTTGGCCATGAAGAATCTGAATGCAGGAGCAAAGTCCAGCCAAAACAACATTCTCCCTCAAGTTCCAAAGTATGGAAAAAGAAGGAATTACAGGTTGAAAATTGTGGAATAGCGTTATTTGCAGAAGGTGAAGAAAATCAATGGTACATTGATAGTGGGTGCTCAAGACACATGACAGGTGAAAAAAGCAAACTTCTTGCATATAATGCTCTAGAAAAGGAAAAGAAAGTTACATTTGGAAATGATACTCCTGCTGTAATTAAAGGAAAAGGGTCCGTGTTTCTAAAAGAAAAGGTGAAGGCTAATGATGTCATGTATGTGGATGGATTAAGGCATAACATGTTAAGTGTAAGTCAAATGTGTGATCAAGGAACATAAGTTTTCTTTAGTTCAAAATATGTGTGGTTCGTGATCTTGATACAGGTAAAACTATTATAAAATGGAAAAGAACTCCAAGCAATCTGTATGTATTGAAGAACTGCAAATATCAATGTTACTTGAGCAAGTCTTCAGAAAATTAGCTATGGCATAGAAGGCTGGGGCATCTAAGCTTCTCTCAAATCAACAAAGCAAGCAGACTTCAAGCTGTTCGTGGTCTTCCCAATATTTCTCTACTAGAGAGTATCATATGCAAATCTTGCCAATTCGGTAAGCAGACCAGAGTACAATTTAATGCCAAAGAAGGATCATCAAGTAAGCCTCTTGAACTCATTCATACTGACATATGTGGACCTATGAGGAAAAAGTCACCACGTGGGGAAGAATACTATATTTTATTTATTGATGATTACTCTAGAATGTGTTGGATCGGGTTGATTAAACACAAAGATGAAGCGTTTGAAAAATTTCAGATCTTCAAAGCATTGGTAGAAAATGAATTAGATCTAAAAATCAAGTGTCTTAGATCTGATCGAGGAGGAGAATATACATCAAATGAATTCTTTGAATTTTGTGAACAATATGGCATAAAAATACAGTTCTCTGTAGCTGGCACTCCACAACAAAATGGCGTAGCAGAAAGAATGAATAGAACAATTCAACAAATGGCTAGAGCTATGCTTGATGATTCTGGAACTCCTGACATGTTCTGGGGAGAAGCAGCACATACAGCAGCAAACATTCTCAACAAGGCACATGTTCGGGTAAATAGTGACAAAAATCCATATGAACTCTGGTATGGTAATTCTCCCTCTGTGAAGCATTTTAGAGTTTTTGGAAGTAAATGCTTTATCAAAAATAATGATGAAAAGCTTGGCAAGTTTGAACCTAGATCGGATGAAGGGATATTTCTTGGTTACTCATCTACAAGCAAAGCATACAAATGTTACAATAAAAGGCTTCGAAAGATTGTTGAATGTATTGATGTTGTTATTGATGAGTCTCCTGCAGCTCCTAAAGAAGAAAAACAAGCAACAGAAGAAGATGATGGTGATTTTTGTCCTTCTACATCAAATGGAAATGATATAGATAGTGGATCCAATGAAGAACTTGAAGATGATTTATCTGAAAAATCTCCATCCAGATATGTTCAAAAGAATCATCCTGAATCTCAAATTTTGGGAGACAAGGAATCAGGTGTACAAACAAGGAGGACTCTTGTGGGATCTTCTAGCTATCTGGCATTTCTATCCACAATTGAACCACACAATGTCAATCAAGCTTGCAAAGATGAATGTTGGATTCAAGCTATGAATGAAGAGCTTAATCAAATTTAAAAGAATCACACTTGGGAATTGGTGCCAATACCTCATGATAAAAATGTCATTGGAACTAAATGGATATTCAAGAATAAGTTAAATGAGAATGGGGATGTTATAAGAAACAAAGCTAGACTGGTTTGCAAGGGGTATACTCAACAAGAAGGTATAGACTTTGAAGAAAATTTTTCTTATGTAGCTAGACTTGAAGCCATAAGAATGTTTCTTGCTTTTTCAAGTTTTCAACAAATCAAAGTTTATCAAATGGATGTTAAATCTGCCTTTCTCAATAGTGATCTAGAAGAAGAAGTTTATATAGAACAACCGGAAGGATTCATTTTTGGAAATGATGAAAATCTTGTTTGTAGACTTAAAAAGGCTCTATATGGTCTCAAACAAGCCCCAAGGGCATGGTATTATCATCTTGACAAATATCTTCATCAACAAGGATTTTCAAATGGGTCTGCTGATAGCAACTTATACACAAAGGTTGAAAATGATAAACTACTGATTGTGGTTGTATATGTTGATGACATCATTTTTGGGATTAATGAAGAATCTATGAGTAAGAAATTTTCTTCTGTCATGCAGCAAGAATTTGAAATGTCCTTACTTGGAGAACTAACATTCTTTCTTGGGTTGCAAGTGCATCAAACTACAGATGGAATATTCTTATCACAAGCAAAATATCTTAAGCAAATTTTGAAGAAGTATGGCATGGAAGAATGAAAATCTGTGAGTACACCAATGATAACCGGATGTAACCTCAGTTCTCATGATGATTCCCCCGCGGTGAATCAACCAGAATACAGATCAGTGATAGGAATCCTACTTTATCTCACTGGGACTAGACCAGACATTATGCATGTAGTTGGGATTGTTGGATGATTCCAAGTTAATCCAAAAGAGTCTCACCTTCAGGTTGTCAAAAGAATATTCAAATATCTACAAGGAACTCAAGACTTTGGACTATGGTATCCAAAGAATGCTGATCTTACTCTTCATGCTTACACGGATGTAGATTGGGATGGAAATTTTGATGATCGGAAAAGCACTAGTGGTGGTGCATTCTATATGGGGCCCCGGTTGGTATCTTGGTTCAGCAAGAAGTAGAATTTTATTGCCTTATCTACAACAGAAGCAGAATATGTGGCTGCCGCGTCTTGTTGCACTCAACTCCTTTGGATGATGCAAACCTTGCAAGATTTTCAAATCAAATGTACACCTCCTATCTCCATTATGTGTTATAATACAAATGCCATCAGTATCTCAAAGAATCCTGTTATGCATTCAAAGACCAAGCACATTCCCATCAAGTATCACTTCTTACGTGAACAAGTGCTTGAACAAAAGGTGAAGTTGGAGTATGTTCCCTCCAAAGAACAAGTTGCGGATATATTTACCAAACCTCTGCCTAGGGAAGCGTTCAAATATCTCAGACAGAAGCTGGGAGTAGTCTCTGTTGTGAAGAAAATCAGAACTGCTTAAATTTAGAAGATCAAATTGGATACGAGGGTTTCCTGAAAGACAGTCGTGTATATACACGAGTTTATCTATAGAAAGCCACGTATGGTCAGTTGCTGACAATTTTTGGTTAGGGTCGGCATTTTACAGCACATCTACAGCACTGTTTGACATCTCTGATGCTATATGGTATCTCTGGTGAAGTTTTATCTCTTATATTTCTGTCTCTTTCTCTGATATTGGGTAAAGATGGCTTCATGATCTTCTGTTGAAAAGTGTTCAGGATGCAAAAGGTAAGGGGGAGATGAAGGAGTAAATTGATGTACAGGTTCAGGGGGAGCAATAGCCTTGCTGGGTATTATGCATTGTTGGCTTATGATTATGAAATATGATATCTCGAGAGGTCTTTCTGATATTGGTCATAAAAGGTCATATTTGTAATTTGATGAAAAAGGTCATGTTGAGACCTATGATGTAAAATTGTAATATTCAGTCATGTAAGGACTCGTTCAAATTTTTAAACCCACTTGGTTGGGTAGTTGAGTCAAAATATGTAAACCCTTTTTGTTTGGGTATTCGAGTCTCTTATGTAAATCCACTTGGTTGGATCTTTGATGTATGTATGAGTCCTTGGTGATAAGAAGGTCATAGAGTCATGTACTTCATTGAAAAATATGATTTGAACTTCCAGCATGAACTCAGGAGGAGCATGGTAACTTTAGTGCACATCAGATCTACAGAGAGCTTCCTTCTACATGAGGAGAAAAACCTTGTGTTGGTTTTGATCTTCCCTTTGCCCTTGATGTCAAAGGGGGAGAGTGACATGGTGTTTGAATAAGGGGAGAGTAACATGGTTATTGTGTAATTATTATAATCAATGTATCTATCTGTTGTGGTGATCAAACACCTTCGTGGTTACCATCAAGTCCAAAGGGGGAGATTGTTGGAAATATGATGCAGAGTGTTGTCCTTGATGGAAACCCACTTGATGAAGATGATGGCAACCTACTTAATGAAGTTGTTCTTGATGCATTAATGATGTAATTCTGATGTTATACAAGAAGGGCAGAAGTACCAGAAAAATAAATATCAGCATGTGAAAGAATAATGATGAAAAGTGTGTGTCTTAAGGCATACGCGGGTTTGTCTAGGATAAGTAGTGTATGCACGCGGAAAAGTATGTGCCAAGTCGCGTATGCTCAATTGCGCTCTAAATTTTTAAAACCAAGGGTTACTACCATGGTATTGAACCATTGTATTGAGCGTTGGGTTGTCTATTTGATCCCGTTCAGGAATACCATCGGAGGAGATGTGGTTTTGGCTCATATTATTGAAAAAGGGTAAACCTATATAAGGAGAAGAAAATTATTGTGCATGTGGTGCATGAGTCTGGGCTTTGATGAATACTTCACTCTAAAGTATATCTGTTTGGGTGAACCTTGTTCCTAATTGATAGATCTTAATCTAGGATGTTCCTATGAACATGATGAAGGCACAATATCTCTAGATCTAGAAATGGTGAATGTCAAGGATGATATGAAAAGAAGTGAAGAAGACCTGGCGCAATCCTGTTGAAGAGATTGAAGAAATCTGGGTAAGTTTCTAGATCTGGTTTGTACTACAAAATTTATCTTTTATAGATCTATACGTAGGTTCATTTCATGAAAACCGCATGTATACACGGGTCTGTGGAAAGAAAAGCGCGTATGCGCAGTTAGGGTTTTCTTTGGAAAATGTACTGAAGTATACGCGGGTTCGTCTTATGGAAAGCACGTATATACGCGGGTCTAATTAAATAAAAGCGAGTATGATTTCTGATCTAATGGTAGCTGAAGTTTGAATGTGTTTCTGCATATCTATTCTGAAGTCTAGGTTACATCTGATATTCTGGCTACAGTGGTTTCACTATTCTGTTTGATGCTTTGGGAAAAGGTTGTTTATTGACAAGTAAAGGGTTGTGTTGGAGTTGTTTGATCCAGTTTAAAAATTTATGAAACAGGGTCTGCAGTGGATCTGAGGGTTGAAGCCTTCAGTATGAAAGTGGAAGCTTTCTACCAGTAGAAGCCGGTACTCATATCAGGGGGTAGTAGCTCCCTTCCAGGAGAGGCTGGTAAACTAGTGCAGGGGGTTGTAGCTCCCTTCCAGGAAAGGCTGGTAAACGAGAGAAGGTTGTAGCCTTCTGCAGGTGGGTGCCTACGTGTTGGTTTGAGTCTGCACCAGTACATGATTGTAAGAATTTTTCTTAATAATAAATTTTGAAGGTTGAAACAACGGCAGCGGTGGTTTTCTCCCGAATTGGCTTTCCACCTAAAAATCTTGGTGTTCATGTGTGTTGCATATGTGTGATGATTATTCTGTTCTTTCTGTTTCTGAAATATCTGATGCAAAGATCTGAGTTAAGATTCAAACACATAACTAGATCTCTGGACATACGCGAGTTCTGTAAAGGATATCTGCGTATATACGCTAGTTTCCTTCAGTAAGTAGCGTATGGGTTTTTAGAAAGGAAAAAGAAAAGGTTTGTTTGTCTGCACTAAATACTGATTCACCCCCCCCTCAGTATTTTTCCCAACACTAACCTTTACCAAACCCTTAACCTTAACCTTAACCTTAACCTCACTAAACCTGTAACCTTAACCTGACATAACCTTAACCTTGAACTTGATCTTAGCCTTAACCTTACCCTTAACCTTCACCTTAACCTAACCTTAACCTTGACCTTAACTATAACATAACCCTAACCTTAACCTTTACCTAACCTTAACCTTAACCTTAAAATTTACCTTAACCTTAACATTAACCTTAACCTTAACCTTAACCTTATCTTACCCTTAACCTTAACTTATCATTAACCTTAACCTTGACCTATTCGTAACATTAACCTTAACCTTAACTATAACCTAACCCTAACCTTAACCTTCACTATAACCTAACCTTAACCTTAACCTTACCCTAACCTTAACCTTAACCATAAGCCTAACCTTTAATAAACCCTTAACCTTAACCTTAACCTAACTAAACCTGTAACCTTAACCTTAACCTTAACCTCACTGTTATCCTCCTGTATTTTACAGATTTCACTGGATGACTGGGGATGTTCTACAAGAAACTAAAATATAGCATTATTTTCCTATCATCTATATTTAGAAGTTCCACTACCTTCATCATCCTAAGTTTAACTATTTTTCAATAAAATTTCCTGTCTTTTTCCAACTCAAATTTTCACAATGCTGCTCTAAAGAAAACTCCATTTTTGGGCCTAATTTCCTCATTTTATTACCCCACCTACACCTTCATTCATCCCATTTTTCCCCTCTAAAAACCCTTAAAAAATCCTCCCTCATTCACCATTTTTGTCTAAAAACCCGTGAAAAAATGTAAAAATATTTTTTTCATTATTTTAGCTTAACTTCTAACCCTATCAGACCTCTTAAAAACCTTGAAAAACTCAGCTTTTATGTTAAAAAGCCACCTTGTGATAAATCCCTTCAAGCCCCTTTTCAGCTTCAAAATCCAGCCCCTTCACCCATATGACTCTAAACCCTGACCTACCACTATTCCCTTAAGCCCCTCTCCTTCCCAACCTCTAGCCCCCTTACCTCACATAAGACCCAAACCATCTGCCTATTCTCTGCCCCTTACCCAATATAACTAAACCTCTGCCTTCTCATTTCATTTTGACCCCGCAAACTTTATAATTTCTCCTTAACCTTTGAAAAATTAAAATGGTCCCCCCTTCTTCCCATCATCACACACACCCTCTATCCACTCATCTGGACCGTTGATCAAAAGGCCCTCAACCCGATCCAACAGCCATTGCCTCTCCTCCCTTCATCCCACATTAATATGACCCCGCAATACACAACAAATTTCACCACGTCACCACTCACGGGCCTCGCTCTCCATTTAAACCCTGGTCGAATAAAAGCCCGCCACCTGTCCTGGGCTCCACTCCACAGATCTGTGCCCTAGCCCCAAAAGCCATCTGCACCGTCGATCTCGACTCCACAGATTTGACGGCCCAAACTCATATCGCGCAGGAATTTTCGTCAAAGTTTAATGGCCCCGATCTGCGCGAAAAAAGAAATTTTGGTCAGGACACACATCAACCAATAAGGGGAATCACACTCGATGAGCTCAAAACCATTTACCACTCATCACCCACATGATAAACCACTATGGTTTCCTGAAACCACCTTCCCCTCTCGTGCTAAAATTTTAATTTCTTTGTCTTTCCACCTAGTTCCGCATACATAACCTTCCCTCTGCACCCTTCCTTCCTTTGCAAAGCACCCCCCGACACCTCAAAACCCCAAAAAATGCAGTTTAATCAAATCCCACAGGTTTTCAATTAACGTTTGTTTGTGTGTTTACAGGTTTTAATGGCGGTAATGTCCAAAGGGGCATTCAAATGATAAATTAACCTCTGGATGACAATCTAAGTTGCAAATACATATAAAGAAGGCCAAGGGTTTACATAAAATACTTAGCCCTTGATGACTCATGATCATCAATGGGTTATAAACCCTTCGTATGCAATGAAGAAACCCTCTCTGCACATAGAAAATCGAAGTTAGGGGATGCACTGAAGAAACAAAGAACATAAAAATTAACTACTAATCCTCCATCACAGGATAAACACAGAAGATTAGCCCTTAAAGACAGTGATTAAAGATGAAAGTTAAAGACTTAAAGAAAGATATGAATAGGACAAGACACTCGTAAAGAAAAATGAAAGATAAAGGTAGTGAGGTAGATTATGAAGGTTAAATCAGAAATAAAAGGCCTAATAACTAAATTTAATGATTAAAAAAAGGCAGATCAACCCAAAGACAGCTTCGAATAACTCAGCAAAAAAACAATTACTTCTCCAAAAATAGATTTTCCACCTACAGAATGCTTTCTTTCAATAAAGGCATCAGGCAGTTATTTCCGGTCAGAGATATTTTAAAGCAGCTCAAAAATTTATTACAAAGTCATTACAAAGCCTTTAAAGTCAAATATTTCAACTAAAATGACTCAGAAGTTAAGCCAAAGTTATTATTTCAGAGTAAATCTTTAAGATATTTTTTGCCTTGGGCCTTGCATGGTATCAAAGGTAAAAAATTATTAACTCTACAATAAATAACATTTAGACACCCTAGATTGGCCTCACCTCTTCATTTTGCATATAAATATTGCAGCTTCATTTTAAATGTTGGTTACTTGATGGTTATTGGACTGATTTCTGTTGCCAAGCTACTTGAGGAATGCTAGACCAAACTGAAGAAAGCTTTGAGTTGCAGAGAGATATTGTACATGGAGTGATGTAACTGGTTTGACCATCAATAATAAAAGCATGTTCATAGGATCCTTAAGCTATATCAATGGCAAAGTTTTCCTAATTGTTATTGTTTCTCCTTATGTTTTCCATTATGTCCATCTTTCTCTAATGAAGAAACATAAGTTTTAGATTAGGATTTGTTGATTCAACACCTTATTTCTATCTGTATTCTTTATACTTATGTTTTCTTCTACAAGGTTTGATTGGAATATTCTTAATTGGCTTCTAGTTATATCTAGCTTGTCATCTTGGGAATGATTCAATAGAGTGAAACCAAGGAAATTGTGGTGAACCCATGTTCCTTTGAGTAAGACTTGAGATATTGTTTTTAGGACCTTCTTTAAAGTACACTTAGTAAAGTCTAAACCAGAGAGGTTTATGGTATGCACTACCCTCATGGCCTGCCTTGAAATTTTTCTTTCAAGAGTATTTTGAGAGTTTGTCAAAAGCATATTAGATTATTTCTTTTTTATCTTAGGCCACTCTTACTATTATCTTACATGTTTTCTTTATCTAAAAGTAGTATTTTGATTGCTGGATTATTGTATGAAAATTTTCTTATTAAAGGTTTGTCCAATGAGATCTATGGTTTTCCCTATCCTTTGGTTTGCTCTGAACAATTACCTTAAAAGGATTTTCTTGTCTAAGTAGAGCTAGAATATTCTTAATTGACTATCACTTTGCTTCCTTCACAATTTATTATTGTTTCATATCACAACCTGTTGGGGTCCTATGTTTTGATACATTGGCTTACCAAAAGACAAGGCAACATACAATCAAAACTTTAGAGCTCTAGGAGCTAGCCCTCCTAGTCTCAGAGAGGAATCTCTCAATATGTCTATAAAGATGTGTCTTGAAAGGTTCAGAAATTGATTTTAGGCTAGTTATGAGGTTCAAGGTTGTTTTTTTTTGTTTGGTTGGACAAAGAAGTTTCATGTGGTATAGATAGAGCATGGGAATCTACAAGCCATTGGGCAGTGGAGTCATGTGAAGTCCAAATAGTTCTGACTAAGAAGGAAGGGAAACCAAAGGGAAAATCTAACTTGGTCGAGGATTTATTGAATAATATAGGTGAAATGGGATGGAAATTAAGGACTAAGAGTGAAGAACAAACTAAACCCTTTCACAATGACTTAAAGGATTCAGGGAATGCCCTATTTCCTCCAATAAGCTCACTGCTTTGGAATTAATCAATATAAACACTCAAAGAAAGGATAAATGAAGATTAAACCTTCTAAATAAATTATAGGATTCGGGGAATGCCCTATTTCCTCCTACAAGTTCACCTTTGAGAGTTTAACTAACAAAAACATACAATTGCATTCAAAGAAGAGGGAACTCCTTAGACATCTAGGACTACAATTATAGGGGCCTTCAACAAAATGATAAAAATAAGGAACAGAGGGTATGATTGAGACAAAAACTCACTGTTAAACTTCCAGCATTAATAATCAAAAGTAGACTCCAGATACAGTATTCAGTGGTAAAGAAAGAGGGAACGCCTAAACAATCTTTAACACAGCCGAATTAACCATTTCTAAAGTAAAACAAACTGAATATAAAGAGAGCTATTAGACTACCCTGTCACATTCAATAGTAGAAAAAATATAAACAGTGAAGGATAAATAGGTCAGAGGTGCTTCTAAGATACATTTCTCTACCTAAAATTTTTATCCTACTATAGGCAAAGCGTAATGGAACAAAGTGGAAACACAGGAAATAACATTGAATATAAGAAGTACTTCACCAAACTAGGCTCAGGGATCCGATGGTCCTACCTCCTTCATCAACAGAAAAACACAGATCTTCACACTCTTTCAGAATGCCAAAGCTTCTTCAAAGCAGCAATATGTATTACTTTATAAATCAAAAAATGTCAACCCTTTACAATGAGACTTTGAAGAGTCTTTATAGGTGAGTGAAGAAGTGGAGTAGTAGATATGAAATTTAATTTAATCATTTAAAACAGAGGGAGGAAGTGTGCATGAGACCATTCTGCTTTAATATCCCTCATTGACTTTTAGTACTTATTTGGATGAAAGAGTGGTTTTTGGACAGGCTGATAATAACTTCATAGGTATGTTCTTTGATGTACTTTTCGGCTGTCTATACTCTTAGGCGAGTAAGGAAGATAAATGACTTAGTCCTGCCATACTGTGTAACAAATGCTCTGGTTATATTAGGACTACTGTCAGGGTGGTCATCTTCTCAGGATCATCAATGGAGAATAAAATATTATGGGAACTCTTCCTTTCTTAGGAAATAACCCTCTACTGATGTGAAACACCGATAGTGAAGGATAAATAGGTCAGAGGTGCTTCTAAGATACATTTCTCTACCTAAAATTTTTATCCTACTATAGGCAAAGCATAATGGAACAAAGTGGAAACACAGGAAATAACATTGACTATTAGAAGTACTTCACCAAACTAGGCTCAGGGATCCGATGGTCCTACCTACTTCATCAACAGAAAAACACAGATCTTCACACTCTTTCAGAATGCCAAAGCTTCTTCAAAGCAGCAATATGTATTATTTTATAAATAAAAAAATGCCAACCCTTTACAATGAGACTTTGAAGAGTCTTTATAGGTGAGTGAGGAAGTGGAGTAGTAGATATGAAATTTAATTGAATCATTTAAAACAGAGGGAGGAAGTGTGCATGAGACCCATTATGCTTTAATATCCCTCATTGACTTTTAGTACTTCTTTGGATGAAAGAGTGGTTTTTGGACAGGCTGATAATAACTTCATAGGTATGTTCTTTGATGTACTTTTCAGCTGTCTATACTCTTAGGCGAGTAAGGAAGATAAATGACTTTTAGTCCTGCCATACTGTGTAACAAATGCTCTGGTTATATTAGGACTACTGTCAGGGTGGTCATCTTCTCAGGATCATCAATGGAGAATAGAATATTATGGGAACTCGTCCTTTCTTGGGAAAGAACCCTCTACTGATGTGAAACACCGATAGGATTTGTTTTATGTGCTTCAGGCCTCATTATGCCTTCTATGACATTTATAAGGTATTCAATCTATACATTTTCCCTTTAACACTGGGTTAAGGCTTTAAATCTCCAATAATAGGCTTTAAATCAATTTAAACATTCACTGATACTCTTTTCCGCTTCTTTGATTGTCTCTGTCTATGACTAATGAAACAGAGCGCCAACGCAATCCTTTAACACTTGCAAAACCAATAAACTCGTTGAGAAAATCCATGGGGGTGGAGGTAGGATGCTATGGAGGCCTATGGAGAAGGCTGAAAAATGTTGTGAAATAGTGAAATCATTATCTGATGAAGGTCTGGGGAGAGATGCTTCCGAACTGTCAGATTAGATCAGGTAGTGGTGATTGACAGCTGAGATTCACTAATGGAGTGGCCTTAGAAGGTTAGATGGACGGATAAACATTTAGTGTAAAACACTAAAGTTTTACCTTTGGACAAATTACAAAGGAAATGGGTGAAAATGAATGAAATCATGCATTTAAATGGTGGGACCGGCATGGGCGGAGGGTGATTTAACGTGGACCGTTAGATCTCAAGAGGAGATCAACGACAGGGATCCTCTAAAGAAGTTCTTATGGAGGCCTAATGAAAGAGATATGAATGAAAACATGATTCAGTATGGACCGTCGATCTTAGGTCACATGGATGGTCGTGATCGAATCGGGTGATCGCAATAGGGGGGAAATGGGAGTGGCACATTTAATATTTCTGATTGGCGATGAGATTGAGCGCCAGCCGTCCGATCCGGAACAAGATCAAAGGTGGAGATTAAATCGGCAGAGGATGACCGAGGGAAAATGAGGCAGACTGCGATTAAATCATGACCGTTGGTTCTTGTGGGTTCAATGGCGAGGATCCAATCGCAGTATCGCAATCGGGGAGAACGGAAGGTGGCTCCATCTAAGAATTGCGATTGCGATCAGAGTAGGGAAGCGAGGGCCGTCAGATTTAAAAGGGAAATCGATGACGGGGATTACAATCAGGGGATTGCAATTCCAAAGGGTGGAGGGTGGCACCATTTATGATTTGTGATTAGCGATCGAGTGATGACACGGTGACTGTCGGATCGGAATGAGAATCAACGGTGGAGATCATTCCCAAGACTCATAGAACAATGTCATCACATCGGAGTTTTTCTTTGTTTCACATAGGAATGTGCTTCTGTTCGTCTCTCTGATTGCGATAAGCGCCTTACAGGCTAGCGCTTGGTCTTAGTGCCAGGGTCATATGGGGAAGTGGTTTTTGGGGCTGGGCCGAAGGGGGCTAGCCTGTTTAAAGAGGAAAATGGGTTTTTTATCCTTAGAGACATCGTTTTAAGGATGAAGGGAGGTTTTCGGTAGAGGTAAAAGAGGTATTTAAAATCAAATGAAGGATTTTCACTTGGTTCTAAGGATGAAGTGGATGGTTTAGGGGATTTTGGAGGGATTTTTGGAAACAAAGGGGAAATTTTAAGAGTGGTAAAAAGATTAATAATGGGGAAAATTGCATAGGTACAAGGGAAAATGGGGTACTTTATGAGCACAATTTTCCACAGGCAGTGAGGCTTAGTGAGTGGGAACAGCACTGAGGGTCTTTTTAAAGACAAACGAACACACAGGGGCTTCAAGGATGATGTGTTTTCAGAGGAGATGCATTCCTTGAAGGCTCAAGAACATTTTAGCCACCTTTTTGCTTGACAAAAAATTCATAGGTGGCTAACAGTGGCTCCACATGGGGATGGCTTCTTCTTGAATGCGTCAAAAATTCAGAAAATAATCTTTGGAGTAGGCCAGATGCCTGTTCCTTGAACCATATTCTCTTCTTTGATTTCAGCTGTTGCAAACATGATGTATGTTAGTCAACAGAAAGCATTCCCCAAACAATCTACCTACCCATCCTACAGTCGTAACATTTTTTCTTTAAGGTGAATTTGAATTTTTAGACCTTCTTCATCATTTTTTATTGAAAATAGAAAACACACTAATCTAACTCTACCCTTATCACTCCATGAGACCAGATTAAACTGTTGACCTCACATTTTTCTCTACCTAATCTAATATCTGTTGGGATTAAACTGTCCAACAGATTTCTTCTCTACATTCTACAACAGAAATTTAAAAACAGTCAAACTAAGATTAGATAGTCTAGTTTGCTGTGTATCCAAGGCATAAAGATAGTTGCACATGGACTGAAATTGTAGATAATTGGGAGCAAAATTTCGAAGGCTTGAAATCTTGAGACTCTTGAGGCATCCTTCTTTTCTTTGTGATATAAGTTTTGAGCTCATTAGAGCCACTTTCTTCTTCATCCCAGCTCTGGTTTGGGGCTTGTTAGAGCTGATCTTTTCCTCCTTTGTTGGTTCAAGTTTTAATCATGTTAGAGATGTTTCCTTTTTCTTCGCTGGTTCAAGATTTGAGCATGTTATAACTAGCTCTGCTTCTTCTTCTTTTGGCTCAGGTTTTGAGAGTATTAGAGCCATATTTTCTTATGCTTTTATGGTTCAGATTTGCAGCATGTTTGAACCTTTCTTTCTAGTACAGGGCTATACCTTTCTTGTTTTATTCCTGTCCTCTTTTCTATTTTCTATTGTTTTTTTTATTTTTCTTTCTATTTTGCTCTATACAATGATATGTACAATGGATGAAAAAATCTGAAACTTAAGACTCTTGACACAACTAATGTTTAAGCATCCTTTCATTGATAGGACCACCTAACACTTCTTCACCATTCAGTTCTTGTAGGAAAAACACATTATGCCCTCTTAAAGAATGAATAATGTAGGGCCCTTTCCATAGGTTCTAAAACATACCATGTTTTCCTTTTTCGCCTCTTCTTGAATCACATTTTAGAACCACATTCCCAACTTGGAAGTCATTTGGCTTGTCCTTTTGTCAAATTGCCTCTTGATGTTTTCTTGGACTGCTTGAGTTCTTTGGTAAAATTCTTCTCTAGTCTGCTGCAAATGGATGGTTTCATTGATCCTTCTCTACATGTCATTTTCTTCAACTTATACTTCTTGAAGGAGCTTCATTACTAGAACTCCTAAGGATGTTTAGAAACTAGCATCCATGCCATAGACCAGCTGATAGAGGGATGTGTTGATTGAATTTTTGGTGGTTAACCTATCAGCGCACAAAGCATGAAACAACTTACCATGCCATGCTTTCTGATTATGTTCCAACAACTTTTTGATGATGTTGATCAAGATTTTTTTGGAAGATTCAACGAATCCATTTCCTTGGGGGTAATAGGTAGTGGAGTGGCCTAAGGTGATATGATATTTATGGCAGAACTCAATCATCTTATTGGATCTAAAGGCAACAGCATTTTCTGTGATTATTTTTCTTGTACAACCGAATCTAAACAATATATTGGTCACAAGGAATTTAATAATGACAAAGTCGGTGGCATTCCTAGTGGGTATAGCCTCTATTCATTTGGTAAAATAGCATGTGGCTGCGAGGATCCATTTGTTTTGGGCTAAGGAGGGCGGATGGATTTCCCCTACGAAGTTCAGTCCCCACTGTTGGAAGTGTGTTTCAACACTAATAGGTTTCAAGGGTAAGGGAAAGAGCTTTCTTCTACCATCAAAAATCTTGCACTTGTGGCAAGACATCACTAGTTTGTGGGTTTTTGCAAAAAGGGTGGGCCAATAATAACTAGATCTGAGGATCTTGTTTGCTACGGTTTTCCAATTTAAGTGACCTCCACATTCTCCTTCAAGCATTTCACACATTATTTTTCCTGCATCATTCTCATGTAAACATTTTAGTAGTATCCCAATAGCATTTTTCCAATATAACACTCCATCTATCATGCAATAATTTAAAGCCTTCTGCTTTACAAATCTGGTCTTTGTTTTCGATAAATAAGGAGGAGCATTTAAGTAAAGCAGCACATAAATAATATCAGCATACCATGGAGAGTTCGTGAATTTTTCTTCAGTAAATGGTGTTGGGAAATCTTCTATCTCTTCTAAGGCATCAACCATATTCATATCTAGGACTTTGAAATTAGACTCAGCCATGAGTTTTGCTAATCCTTTTCCCTTGATGAGTTTAGTAGGCCTGATTTCTAAGTCGTATTCCAGAATAGTGGCAATCCACTTTCCCCATTTACCATCAGGGTCTTGACTTTGAATATCTTTTACTACGATGTGTGGCATAAAGGCAATGATATGTGAGTGTAAAGTGTACACCCTAAAATCCTTTAAAGATTTTACCAGTGCCAAGGCTTGTATTTGAGTGGGGCATCTCTTAAGGCTTTGCTGAAGAAGGATATAGGCTATTCTTTCCCCAAGTTATTCTTTTGCAACAATACCGTAGCTATTGTGTGTTCAAATGCAAAGGAAAAGATATAAAAATCTTTGGTGAAATTAGGACTGATCAAGACTGGTGCTTGAGTAAGGGCTTGCTTTACCAGCTCAAATGATTGTTTAGCTTGCATTGTCCATTTAACACCTACTTCTTTCCTAAGCATGTTAGTGATGTTTCTTAATAGCTCAGCAAGCTTGGGGATGAACCTCCTCAAGAAATTAATCTTTCCAATGAACGATTGTAATTCTTTGAGGTTCCTAGGGTGGCTGATATTCAGTATGCCCTCAATTATTTCAGGATTTATCTTGATCCCTTCTTCATATATTATATGACCAAGAAGCTTTCCTTCTCGGATGTCGAATAGAGTCTTTTTGGGATTTAAAGACAAGCCAAATCTTCTGCATTTCTCAAAAAATTTCCTTAAATGTTCCAAATGTTCTTCATCAGTCTTAGAGAAAATAGTCATATCATCAAAGTAAATGATTATAAATTAGCCTATGTATTCCGAGAAGGCTATGTCCATGGCCCTCTAGAAGGTGGCTCCTGCGTTCATCAAACCAAATGGAATTTTGACATACATGAACATCCCCCAAGGTGTGGTAAAAGTTGTCTTACGCCGAACA
Source organism: Pinus albicaulis (assembly GCA_034641835.2). Lineage (NCBI taxonomy): Eukaryota > Viridiplantae > Streptophyta > Pinopsida > Pinales > Pinaceae > Pinus > Pinus albicaulis. The sequence goes on along the minus strand of CM076580.1, from coordinate 835,283,791 downwards.
CTTGGGAGAACTAACACTTGATTATAACCCAAGAACCCATCCAGTAAAGATACTATTTTTGACCCTACTACCCTCTAAAGAATGTGGTCCATTTTGGGCAAGGGGTAGTTATCTTTCAGAGAGGCTCTATTCAGGTGTCTGAAGTCAATACATAGCCTAATCTCCCATGTATTTTTCCTGAAGGATACCGGATTGGAGACCCATTCTGAGTATCTGATAGGAACAATGATTCCTGCATCATACATCTTCCTAATTTCTTTTTCTATTGTAGGCAACAAAACAGGGTTTATCCTCCTTAATTTATGTTTGAAAGGTTTCTGATTTTCCTTAAGAGGAATCTTGTGTTGAATGATGCTAGTGTCATATGAATTCAAATATTTATATTCCCATGCAAAAATGTCTATAAAATCTTTGAAGAGTTCTATGTATTGTTTTTTAATGTGGGCAGGAAGGGTGCTAGACAAATTAATCATTTTAGGCTCAGTTGGGCTGCCTATATTGTGCTCTTCCACATTAGTTTCCACGGGTGTTGTTTTTGGTTCTTTAGATACATCATTGAAATCAAAGAGTTTTTATAGTGCCACAAGGCCTTTGGGTATAGTATCACCTTTACACTCTAGAACTTAAAGGTCCTTTAGGTCTGGGTCATCAGATAAATTTTCTTTTAAATTATGATAAAACTAATTTATATCAGTAGGCGAGGGGGGCTCCGTTTCAAGAATTTGTTCCCCCTCTTAATAGTCCTTTTCATGGCTGCAGCTTGATGATGCTATGGAAAACTCATTTCCTAATAGCAATAAATCCTCTATCTGTTTGTCATCGTTAAAAACCTGCCAATAATATTCGTTATCAGGCACTACAGGTCTATTTTTTACCTTTATCATGAGTTTTTCCTCAATTTGTGGCATCTGGTAGTTACTAGCAGCAAGAGAAAGTTCATTTTCCAGGTGTTTTAGGGCTCTTGGTATGAACACAAGCTCATATTTTTCGAAAGTTTTCAGAAGGTCTAAAACAGTGTTCCTATATTCTCCGAGTCTAGGGTTTTTGGTCGAGTATTCCCCTTTGATTTGTTTGATGATTAACTCAAAATATCCCTGTAATGATATCTTTTTGGCCTTTAAATATTTGAGTATGTGTAGGCTGAGGAGGAGGGCTTCATACTCTGCAATGTTGTTAGTGCATGAAAATTCTAATTTGCAGGCATGTCCTTTGTTTGAGTTGTGTATCCATATGCCAACCCCTGCAAATTTTTTGTTGCAAGAGCCATCTAAACTCATTTTCCAAAGTGTTTTGGTTTCTTGTTCATTTGTTTTGTGTTGCTCAAGGCTATTGGGAGTTGAGGTATCTCGGGGTTGCGAGGAAGACAAGTATGGATATTCTGGTGCACTAATTTCCTACTTGTTTTCTTTCTCTATTTGGACAAATTCATCTTCATTGTATAAGATGAAGGAATCCAAATCTGAATGGGTGGAATAAACAGGGGTGTTGTGAGGTTTTTCCTTGTTTCTCACCATGTATTTCATGAGGGTTTCCCTATATAATCATCTGGTTTGACCGAATACTAGTATGGTGGCATAAGACATATCCATTTGAAGGCTACCCTGGATCTTAGCTCCCCATGATCTAGATAAAATAATTCCGTATTTTGAGGGAATGTCAGCTACTACTACATCCATTACAATATTCTTAGTAGGAATTTGGGATAAGTTAACACACAAATCTTTAATTAATCCCAAGCATTTCAATTTTCTGGAATCAAAGGAGTAAAAGGCTTTGTAGGGTCTAGTAATCTCTAAGCCTAAGCTTTCCATTAATTCTTTAGGCATAAGGTTGTGTGATGCTCCTGAATCCGGCATGGCATTTTGCAAGACTTTTTCATGTATGTTTAGAATGACATAGAAGGGATGCACATCCCCTTCATGATATTTTCCCTCAATTTTAGGACCAAACAACAACTCGGGCTTATCATCTGTTAGGTTCAGAGTAGCAGTATCCACATGTATATTCAGAGTTTTTAGGACTTGGTCCCTGTACACTTCCTGGGTCACTAATTCAGCCAGAGGTATGTTAATTTTAATATTTGCAATCTCTCCCTCTAGGCTGAAAGGAACTATCGATTTTGTTGTATTTACATCTATTTTCTCAGTTAAATTTCATTTAGAAATTTTGACTTGTTGGGTTTTATTAGGACTGTCAATCTGATTTGTTTTAGCTGGGCCACTAGTGGAGGTACTAGGGAAACCCTGTTCAACATTCGGATGGTTGTTCTTCCTTTTATTTAAATCTGTTTTCTTAGCTAAAATGGTGTTTTTCTCTGCTATTTTCTTAGGTTGACTTTCTGTATTCTTCCTAAAAGTAGAGCTAGTGCTTTTTTCATTTGGACTATCTATGTTCCCTTTTCTTATTAGCACATAATGTTTGTGTACTTCCATGATTTCATTTTCAAACCCCAATTTATAATCTTTAGAATCTGCATGTGTGTCTTCTCTATGTTCTGAAGAGAAGAAACCTTGTTCTTCTTCAGTAAGGAAAACATCATCCTCATTGTCTGATCCAATCAAGTTCACATGGTTTTCTACCGAATTTTCAATCTCCCTTTATTCTTCTTGATCCACGTAGTTTTTTTGGAAAGGAGATCTTATTTGCTGTTCATTATCTCATTTTCTATCTTGATTGTTTTCTCTTCTAAAGTTCTGGTTTCTATTTCTATTTTGGAGATTGTTTTGAGGTTCTCTTGGTGGCACTCTATCGTTCAAGTTTATCTTTTCTAGCATTCTCTCCACTATTTTTACTAGGTTGTCAATTTTGGTATCGGACGACGGAGTTGAGGGTGCAGCATCATCTTTGTAAGTTACCCTCTCCTCTGATCTTAGCCTAGCTCTTTTCTCAATTAAATTTGCCTCTACGCTCATGGCTCCTGTCTGCATGTCTTCTAGAGTTAAATAATCTCTTTCCCTTAGCTGATAAGCCATATCTGCATCAAAGACTTCGGGATATTTTACTAGGGCCATGCCTTGGGGATGTTTCATGTGAGGAGGAAGGGCATTGTAGACACTGAAACCTAGTGGAGTAATCATGAACCCTTTCTCCCTGATTTCTTTTAAGGCTCTGATATTCTGCTAGTATTTGGAGAGAATTGCTTTTGGCTGCCCATTTGTTTATAAATGCTTGATGTAATGAGGGAAGGTCATGGATGCTATTAGGAGTTATGCCTTTACACCACTTCTTTACTTATTGTCCTAAAATTTGGGCAAAAATTCTCATTTTAAGGGTCTCATCATCTATTTCCATGTAATCAAATGCATCTACCATTTTGTCTACATGTTATTGAGCTGTGGTAGATTCTTTTCTAGTGAAATGGGGAATTTTAGATTGATAATCATTTGGCAGGGAAACCAAAGGTTGTGGTAACACTAGTGGGGCATACCATGCTGGCATGGCAATGTTTTGTGAAATTAAAGGATTAGCTTGAGTAACAGGTATATGTATGGCAAAACTACTTGGTCAGGCAATGAGCTGTTGAGCTGACCTAGGGTGAGAGAGACCCGAGTTATGAATGAATTGGATATTGGAAGGTGTCGATGGAGGGGTTTCCCTATCCCTAATATGTAGACCACTATGTGGTGGTGAACTTCGAGGCTCAAAATCTGTTTGCTCTGTACCACTGAATGACTTAGTTTTAAGTAAAATTCCTGGTGAGTTTAAATCGGCTTGAGTATTTTTCAAGCACTGAGTTAGCTCTATAAATGGGTCTGACAATAGTTAGATCCCTAGATGTGAGAGACTTCCGAAGAATGCTTTTTGGATTTTCAATTATTACGAGAGGATTTGGATCAGGATAATATATGGTGTGGATTTTTCTTGAAGCTAGTATGTAAGTCTCGGATCCAATGAAGGGGAAAGCTAGCCAGATATTACAATCTTTAAAAGGCCAACTTCCTTTTAACAAAGAAACTTAATACTCAGAGTTTCCTTAAGTATGGATGATGTGGTGATGAAACTGGTCTCCTAGTAGAGTCTTTTGGTATTTTAGGAACTGTGGAGTCGCCAGGTGGAAAATATTTAGCTTTTGTGATGGTAAAGTGTATTATGGTTCCACCACCATGTTTATTATGAAGCCAATATGAAATTTTTTTGGGTTTTTATGAGTTTATATGGTTATTTTAGGACTTACTGGGTCCACAAGGGTTTGCTCGACCATAATATACTCAGTATGGTCCCACCGTGATCGCCATTATATTGGGGTCCTATGTTTTGATATATTGGCTTACCAAAAGACAAGGCAACATACAAACCAAACTTTAGAGCTCTAGGAGCTAGCCCTCCTAGTCTCAGAGAGGGATCTCTCAATATGTCTATAAATATGTGTCTTGAAAGGTTTCGAAATTTATTTTAGGCTAGTTATGAGGTTCAAGGTTTTTTTTTGTTGTTTGGTTGGACAAATATGTATCATGTGGTATAGATAGAGCATGGGAATCTACAAGCCATTGGGAAATGGAGTCATGTGAAGTCCAAATAGTTCTAACTAAGAAGGAAGGGAAACCAAAGGGGAAATCTAACTTGGTCGAGGATCTGTTGATTAATATAGGTGAAATGGGATGTACATTAAGGAATAAGAGTGAACAACAAACTAAACCCTTTCAAAATGACTTAAAATATTTGAGGAATGCCCTATTTCCTCCAATAAGCTCACTACTTTGGACTTAATCAATATAAACACTCAAAGAAAGGAGAAATGCAAATTAAACCTTCTAAATGAATTATAGGATTCTGGGAAGATCCCTATTTCCTCCTACAATTTCACCTTTGAGAGTTTAACCAACAAAAACATACAATTGCATTCAAAGAAGAGGGAACACCTTAGACATCTAGGACTACAATTATAGGGGCCTTCAATAAAATGATAACAATAAGGAAGAGAGGGTATGATTGAGACAAAACCTCATTGTTAAAATGCCAGCATTAATAATTAAAGGTAGACTCCAGATACAATATTTAGTGGTAAAGAAAGAGGAAATTCCTAAAAAATCTTTAACACAACCAAATTAACCATTTCTGAAGTAAAACAAACTGAATATAAAGAGAGCTATTACACTACCCTGTCACATTCAGTAGCAGAAAACATATAAACAGTGAAGGATAAACATGTCAGAGGTGCTTCTAAGATACATTTCTTTGCCTAAAATTTGTATGCTACTATAGGCAAAGCATGATGGAACAAAGTGGAAACACAGGAAATAAAATTGACTATAAGAAGTACTTCACCAAACCAGGCTAAGGGATCTAGTGGTCCTGCCTCCTTCATCAACAAAAAAACACAGATCTTCACACTCTTTCAGAACGCCAAAGATTCTTCAAAGTAGAAATATGTATTACTTTAGAAATCCCAAAATGCCAACCCTTTACAATGAGACTTCGAAGAGACTTTATAGGTGAGTGAGGAAGTGGAGTAGTAGATATGAACTTTAATTGAATCATTTAAAACAGAGGGAGGAAATGTGCATGAGACCCATTCTGATTTAATATCCCTCATTTACTTTCAATACTTATTTGGATGAAAGAGTGGTCTTCAACACGCTGATAATAACTTCATAGGTATGTTCTTTGATGTACTTTTTGGCTGTCTATACTCTGGGGTGAGTAATGAAGATAAATGAATTTTAGGCCTGCCATACTATGTAACAAATGCTCTGGCTATATTAGGAATCCTGTCAGGGTGGTGATCTTCTCAGGATCATCGATGGAGAATAGAATATTATGGGAACTCGTCCTTTCTTAGGAAAGAACCCTCTGCTGATGTGAATCATTGATAGGATTTGTTTTATGTGCTTCAGACCTCATTATGCCTTCTGTGACATTCATAAGGTCTTCAATCTGTACATTTTCCCTTTAACACTCGGTTAAGGCTTTAAATCTTAAATAATAGGCTTTAAATCACTTTAAACTTTCACTGATACTCTTTGCTGCTTCTTTGACTGTCTCTGTTTGTGAATAATGAAACAAAGCGCCACCACAATCCTTTAACACCTGCAAAACCAATAAACTCGTTGATAAAATCCATGGGGCTGGAGGTAGGATGTTGTGGAGGCCTGTGGAGAAGGCTGAAAAATGCTGTGAAATGGTGAAATCGTGATCTGATGAAGGTCTGGGGAGAGACACTTCCAAACCGTTAGATTAGATCAGGCAGTGGTGATCGATGACTGAGATTCACTAATGGAGTGGCCTTAGAAGGTTAGACGGATGAATAAGCCTTTAGTGTAAAACACTAAATTTTTACCTTTGGAAAAATTACAAAGGAAATGGGTGAAAATGAATGAAATTGGGCATTTAAATGGTGGGATCAGCATGGGCGGAGGGCGATTTAACGTGGACTGTTGGATCTCAGGAGGAGATCAATGGCGGGGATCCTCTAAAGAATTTCTTATGGAGGTTTGATGAAAGAGATATGAATGAAAATGTGATTCAATATGGACCGTCGATCTTAGATCACATGGATGGTCGTGATCGAATCAGGTGATCAAAATCGGGGGGAAACAAGAGTGGCACATTTAATATTTTTGATTAGCGATGCGATTGAATGCCAGTCGTCCGATCTGGAATAAGATCGACAGTGGAGATTAAATCGGCGGGGCATGACTGAGGGCGAATGAGGTATAGCACAATTAAATCTTGACCATTGGTTCTTGTGGGTTCAACGGCCATGATCCAATCGGGGGATCGCAATCGGGGAGAACAAAATGTGGCTCCATCTGAGAATTGCGATTGCGATCAGAGCAGGGAAGCGAGGGATGTTGGATTTAAAAGGGAAATCGATGGCGGGGATTACAATCAGGGGATCGCAATCGCAAAGGGCGAAGGGTGTCACCGTTTATGATTTTTGATTAGCGATCACAAATGACGCGGTGACTGTCGGATCGGAATGAGAATAAACAGTAGAGATCATTCTCAAGACTCATAGAACAATTTCATTGCATCAGAGTTTTTCTTTGTTTCACATAGGAATGCGCTTCCGTTCGTCTCTCCGATTGCAATAAGCACCTTACAGGCTAGCGCTTGGTCTTAGCGTTGGGGTCATATGGGGATGTGGTTTTTGGGGCTGGGCTGAAGGGGGTTAGCCTATTTAAAGAGGAAAATGGGATTTTTAGCCTTAGAGACATCGTTTTAAGGCTAAAGGGAGGTTTTCGGTAGAGGTAAAAGAGGGATTTAAAATCAAATGAAGGATTTTCACTTGGTTCTAAGGATGAAATGGATGGTTTAGGGGATTTTGAAGGGATTTTGGGAAACAAAGGGAAAATTTTAAGAGTGGGAAAAAGATTAATTATGGGGAAAATTGCATAGGTACAAGGGAAAATGGGGGAATTTCTGAGCACAATTTTCCACATGCAGTGAGGCTTAGTGAGTGGGAACAACAGTGAGGGTCTTTTTAAAGACAAATTAACACATAAGGGCTTCAAGGATGATGTGTTTTCAGAGGAGATGCATTCCTTGAAGGCTCAAAAACATTTTAGCCACCTGTTTTCTTGACAAAAAATTCAAATGTGGCTAACACAACCTAATATAAAGAATCCACTTGATATACTTAGCTTGCCCTATGAATACCCTTGCAGAGTTGATGAAAAATTAAATCCTTTTATGACCCCATTTCCCAATGGATTGGTGTTTTCTCACAGCCTATTTGTTCAGTTGAAACATTCCCTCAATCAGTCACAACATTGATCCTTCAATTTATCATTTAATACAACCAAAAGAAAACAAGTCCTTAGAACTTCATAACTAACCTAATCTTAAACAAAATGCACAAATATATATCAATTGAAAACACCTTTATAGAGAGATCCTTCTCTGAATCTAGAAATGCTAGGTCCTAGGATTCCAAAGTGATTCTGATGTGGCCCCTGCAATGGTTTTTCTTGCCACTCTTGCAAATCACAGGGAGCCAACACTCACTAAACCCATAACCTTAACCTTACCATTAACCTTAACCTTAACCTTTACCCTTAACCTTAACCTTACCCCCTTAAACTTAACCTTAACCTAACCTTAACATTAACTAAAACCTAACCCTAACCTTAACCAAACCCTTAACCTTAACCTTAAGCTAACCTTAACCTTGAATTTACCCTTAACTTAACCTTAACCTTAACCTTAACTTTACCTTAACCTTGACTTACCCTTAACCTTAACCTTATCTTAACCTTAAACTTAACCTAACTATAACTTTACCTTAACCTAACTTAACCTTAACCTTCACCTTCACCTTAACCTTACCCTAACCTTAAGGGTTTAGTCAGGTTAAGGTTAAGTTTAAGGTTAAGGTCAAGGTTAAGGTTAGGGTAAAAGTTCAAGTTAAAGTTAAGGTTAAGGTTGAGCTTAGGGTTAGGTTAAGATTGAGATAAGGATAAGGTTAAGGTTAAGGTTAGGTTATCGTTAAGGTTAACGTTAAGGTTATGGTTAGGGTTAAGGTTAGCATTAGGTTAAGGTTAAGATAAGGATAAGGTTAAGGTTAAGGTTAGGGTAAAGGTTAAGGTTAAGGTTAAGGTTAATATAAGGTTAATGTTAGGTTAAGTTTAACCTTAACGGTAACCCTTTTTACTGTTAGTCTTTTCATACTGCCATCAGTGATCAAATCTGCTCCTTTGCATCATGGATTCATTTATGGTAGTAATTTTTTATCAGTTTTCCCTCATGAGGTAATTGCTTATTTTCCTTCCTATGGTCTTTTTTCATTAGTCACTTTCATACTCAAAATCATATCAGTAGATCATAGGATGGGTCTCATTAGTTTCTAGGGTCTCACCATGGTCAAGTTAATGAGTCAAGTGTCAAATAAAGATCAGCAAGGTCATGAGGAAGTCAATAAATTCAAAGTCACGGCACCAGAAAGATCAAAAAGATATTTTATTCAGCTTGATGTAATTTTCACCTCAAAACTATGTTTTGAGGTTAAAATGTGATATTTTACCTTTATTATCATTGATTATGTAATTCTATATCATCATATGTAAAAAGTCACAATTCAGAAGCTGTTATCTCCACAAAGTGATGTCCCTGCCTTCAGAGAGTTTTTCGTAGCATGTTCAGCGCCAATTCATCCTCCAAGTAGATCCATCAGAAATAGTGGAAAGAGCTTTCCAACGGTATACTACACTCTCAAAACTGACTTCTGGATTGAAATTTATGCTTAAGTGAAGTAAACGCCCTCTATATCCAAATCCTTCCCCTTTTCCCATTTTTTCCCTTAAAATTTGTTTAATTAAATTTTTATATCCCTTTAAAAAACCTCTTTTCCCCCTTTCCGATTATAAATTCACATTATAAATCATTTAATAAAAATGTGATTTATATGTTAACCACTTCCCCTCCATTCCCCGTAGAACTTTATAATAAAAGATTTATGTTATAAAGGTCCATCACATTGCAATGCCAAACCACTTCCCCACCATGCTTATAATAAAACTTTATAATATAAAGTTTAAAGTTTTATTATAATAAATTCCCATCGCAATCACAACATTTGAATGCACGTTCCGATCGAAACTTCCGATCGCAACATTCCCATCACAAGTTTCGACGCGATTGGCGCTTCCGACTGCCATACCGCCGATTGACTACTCACACCATCCTCCGATGCGATCAATCGCAAGTCCTTCCTTCTGATCTCCCGATCACATCTTTCCTTCCGCTCCCTAGATCCGCTCCTCCGATCACAACAACCCCCGATCAATGTCTCAACTGTCGATCTTCCCCCTCTGATCCGACGATCCTCCGCCAAATCGAAACATTTCAATCGCAATACCCCTCCATCCGCTTCGATCGTAAGTCCCCTTCCGATTACCCCAATGGTATTGCGATTCACATATCCCAGTCCCACCATAAAGGCCCTCATCCAATCCCCGATTTTGATTGCATCAAAATTTCTAAATTCTACATTTTAAACCACTCCCCATCTCCGATGCGATTGTGATTGGTTGGCCCCACCATAGTTCCTTCCACCTCTTTCCAATTTAAATGGTTTTTCTCTTTTTTTAGTGTGATAAATTGATGTTTCAAATATTTCAATTGCATCACATTATTTCTTTCTACCACGGCACTTTGCTCCGCCTCCTACCTCCGAGTGCAATTGTAATGCGGCTCCCGCCTCCGCTCTCATTTGATCCCGATTGCGATTTCATTACTCCACTGCATATTGTATTCCCCCTCCCACCCCTTATGATTCCGATTGCGATGCGGGTCCCGCCTCTTTTCCTCTGCTCCTATCCATGTAAAAATTAATATTTCCCTTCACTAAGGTGTAATTTCGTATTTTATTGAAAATTTCAGTTTATTCAAAAGAAATAGTGGAAAGAAAAGGAAATAGTTGGCTGGCCGAAAGCTTAAAATAAAATGAATATTGTTACAGCAAGCATAAAAATAGGAAATTTGTTCATCGGATTACCTATCTTCTTCCATACATCCTAACAGCAAAGTCTCCAAGTGGTCAAATGCAATGATGTCCCTTATTTTTAGGGGCGGATTGTTGTATTTATTTAATATGATTGTATTTCGATTCTTTAGCTGTTAAAACAACTCCATTTTCTTGTGGATCTTTGTTCCCACATTTCAGCCTATTTAATGTAATTGTAAATCATTTGTAAAGTAGTTTGAAAAAGCCTGAGAGTCGGAATAGTCTGTAACTCAGAAAGTAGGGGAATAGTGTGGAAGAACATCTCTCCGCTACATTATACAGTTTGACAGGAATTAATAAGAGATGCAGCTCTGATTTGTGGGATCCATGTGGTATGAGAGTTAGCATTTGTTTTTTCTTCTTTTTTTCATATGTGAATTGTTATGTGTTCCATTCATACATAAACATTTCCTTTTGAATGCTTTCAAGATAGAAAGGTAGAATCCATCTCTATATGCTCTGCCTTAGGAAATCATTCATGCTCTGTGTTTTTTTCTTCTGTTTGAAAAGGATCCATTTTTTGTGCCCTTTTCATCTCCTCACCAGTCTTTCCATCCCATCCTCATTAAATTTTAATTGCTAATTTTCTTGCCTATCTTGCCCCATGAAATACCCTGTGTCCTGATTTAATTCCCGGTTTCAATTGTCCCTTTTTATCCCACACGTCCCTGAGAAATTTATTCATTTTATTAAACCTTCTTTATCTAGCCTAATATCAGTCCATTTATTGTATTCCTTTGAATATTATTTTACGGAGAGAGCCCTCTCCTGTCCTTGTAGGGCTAGCTACAAGGTTGAGTGTGGTTTAGTTGTTACCCTGATTTTCATTTTGCAGCGCGGGGTTCAATTCAGGTGCTAACAACCCTAACCTTACCTTAACCTATATTAACCTTGACCTTGACCTTGACCTTAACCTTAACCTTACCCTAACCTTAAGGGTTTATTTAGGTTAAGGTTAAGGTTAAGGGTTTGGTCAAGGTTAGGGTTAGGTTGAGGTTAAGGGTGAAGGTTAAGGGTAAGGTTAAGGTTAAGGCTAGGTTAAGGGTAAATTTAAGGTTAAGGTTAGGGTTGAGGTTAGGCATGGAAAATTTTAGGGGCTAATATTCGCAGGTGGGCTAATTTTTCATTGTTTTTCCAAAAAAAGATTCACCAATTTCCATTTTTCTATAAAAATGATTCACCCAAATTTTACAATATATAATTATTTCACATTAAAAATCGCCCACATTATATAGACAATATACATAATATCACTATAAATTTGAATAATTTTACAAATACATCAATAAAAATTTTATAGTTTTCATATTAGGGACTTGTGAGATTCACCAATTTTTTAAACTTCAAGATATTTTTCCATCCTTAAAATTATCCCTGAGGTTAGGGGAAGGTTAAGGTTAAATTCAAGGTTAAGGTGAAGGTTAAGGGTAAGGTTAGGGTAAGGTTAGGGTTAATGTCAAGGTCAAGGTCAAGGTTAAGTTAGGTTAAGGTAAGGTTAAGGTTACGGTTAGGTTAAAGTTCAGGTTAATATTAATTTAAGGGTAAAGTTAAGGTTAAGGTTAGGTTAATGTCAGGATTAAGGTTAGGCGAAGGGTAAATTCAAGGTTAAGGTTAGGTTAAGCGTAACAGTTTTGTCAAGGTTAGGGTTAGCTTATAGTTAAGGTGAGGTTAAGTTTAAGGTTATGGTTAAGGGTAAAGATAATGTTATGGTTAAGGTTAAGGTTATTTTATAGTTAAGGTTAAGATTAGGTTAAGGGTAAAGTTAAGGTTAAGGTTAGGGTTAAGGTTAATGTTAGGTTAAGGTTAATATAAGGTTAAGGTTAAGGTTAAGGTTAAGGTTAAGGTTAGGTTAAGGGTAAAGTTAAGGTTAGGTTAAGGTTAAGGTTAAAGTTAAGGGTTTAGTCAAGGTTAGGGTTAGGTTATAGTTAGGTTAAGGGTAAATTCAAGGTTAACGTGAAGGTTAAGGGTAAGGTTAAGGTTAAGGTTATCAGTTTAGTTAGGTTAAGGTTAAGGTTACATGTTTAGTCAGGTTAAGGCTAAGGCTAAGGGTTTGGTCAAGGTTAGTGTTAGGTAAAGGTTAACGTTAGGTTAAGGGTAAAGTCAAGTTTAATGTTATGGGTAAGGGTAAGATAAAGTTAAGGTTAAGGTTAAGGGGGTAAGGTTAAGGTTAAGATTAAGGTTAAGGATAAGGTTATGGTTAGGTGAAGGATAAGGTTACGGTTACGTCAAGGTTAAGGTTAAGGTTAAGTTAAGGTTAGGCATAATATAAGGTTAAAGTTAAGATTAGGTTAAGGGTAAAGTAAAACCTTAACCTTAACCATAATTTTAACATTAACCTTCCCCTAACCTTAACCCTAACCTAAACCCTAAATTGAACCTTAACCATAACCTTAACCTTAACTTTACCCTTAACCTAATTTTAACCTTACCCTAACCATAACCTTAACTTTACCCTTAACCTAACCTTAACCTTAACCTAAACTTAACTTTGACTTTACCCTTAACCTAACCTTAGCCTTTACCTTACCATAACCTTAAACTTAACCTTAACCTAACCTTAACCTTGACCTTAACTATAACCTAGCCCTAACCTTGACCAAACCCTTAACCTTAACCTTAACCTCACTAAACCCGTAACCTTAACCTTAACCTTAACTTATCCTTAACTTTAACCTTAACCATAATATTAACCTCAGGTTAAGGTTAAGGTTAAGGGTTTGGTCAAGGTTTGTATTAGGTTATAGTTAAATTCAAGGTTAAGGTTAGGTTAAGGTTAAGGGTCAAGTTTAAGATCAAGGTTAAGGTTAAGGTTATGATTAATGTTATGTTAAGGTTTAGGTTAAGGTTAAGACCCGTAACCTTATCCTTGACCTTAAACTTAACCTTACTAACCCCATAACCTTAACCTTAACCATAACCTAACCCTAACCTTGACAAAACCCTAACCTTAATCCTAAATTTAACCTTAACTTAACCTTTAACCTAACCTTAACCTTAACTATACCCTTAACCTAATCTTAAGATTAACCTAGCATTAACCTTACCCTTAACCTTGACCTTAACCTTAAATTAACCTAACCTTAACCTTAACCTTAACTATAACCTAACACTAACCTTGATAAAAACTAACCTTAACCTTAACTATAACCTAACACTAATCTTGACAAAACCTAACACTAACCTTGACACTAACCTAACCTAACCTTAACCTTGACCTAACTATAACCTTACCCTGAACCTTAACCTAATCCTAAAATTAACTAAAACCTAGCCCTAACCTTAACCAAACCCCTAACCTTAATCTTAACCTTAACCATGACCCTAACCTTAACCTAACCTTAAGCTTATACTTAACCTTAACCTAACCTTAAGCTTAAGATTAACCTAACTATAAACTTACCCTTAACCTTAGCCTTGACATTAACTATAACCTAACCCTAACCTTGACCTTAACTTGACTAAACCCGCAACCTTATCGTTAACCTTAACCAAACCTTAACCTTAACGTTAACCTTACACTAACCTTAACCTTAACTTTACTTTAACCTTGACTTTAACCTTAACCTAACCCTTAACCTTGACCAAACATTTAACCTTAACCTTAACTTTACACTTAACCTAATCTTAACCTTAACCTAACCTTAGCCTTGACTTTACCCTTAACGTAACCTTAACCTTGACCTTAACCTGAGGTTAAGGGTAAGGTAAAGGGAAAAGTTATGATTAAGGTTAAGGTAAGGTTAGGTTTGGGTTAAGGTTAAGGTTAGGTTAGGTTAAGGTTAGTTTAAGGTTAAGGTTAAGGTTAAGTAAGGTTAAGGTTGAGGTTAAGGTTATGGTTAAATTTAAGGTTAAGGTTAGCTTAAGGTCAAGGTTAGGTTAAGGTTAAGGTTAAGGTTAAGGTGAAAGGTAAAGATAAGGTTATGTTAAGGTTAAGGTTAGGGTTAGGTTATAGTTAAGGTTAAGGTTAGGTTAAGGGTAAGATAAGGTTAAGGTTAAGGTTAGGTTAAGGTTAAGGTTAGGTTATAGTGAAGGTTACGGTTATGGGTTTGGTCTAGGTTAGGGTTAGGTTATAGTTAAGGTCAAGGTTATAGTGAAGGTTAAGGCTAAGATAAGGTTAAGGTTAAGGTTAAGGTTAGGTAAAGGTTAAGGTTAAGGTTAATGTTAAGGGTTTGGTCAAGGTTATGGTTAGTTTATAGTTAAGGTTACGGGTTTATTCAGGTTAAGTTTAAGGTTAAGGTTAGTTTAAGGGTAAAGTTAAGTTTAATTGTAAAGTCAAGGGTTTAGTTAGGTTCAGGTTAAGGTTAATGGTTTGGTCAATGTTAGGGTTTGGTTATAGTTAAGGTCAGGTTAACGTTAAGGTTAAGGGTTTGGTCAAAGTTAGGGTTAGGTTGTAGTTAAGGTTAAGGTTAAGGTTAGGGAAAGGTTAAGGTTAAGGTTAAGGTTATGGGTTTATTTAGGTTAAGGTTAAGGTTAATGTTATGGTTAAGGTTAATATTAGGTTAAGGTTAAGGTTAGGATAAGGTTAAGATAAGGATAAGGTTAAGGTTAAGGTTAGGTTAAGGTTAAGGGTGAGGTTAAGGGTAAGGTTAAGGTTAAGGTTAGGTTAAGGTCAAGGTTAAGTTTAAGTTAGGTTAGAGTTAGGTTAACGGTAAATTCAAGGTTAGGGTTAAAGTTAAGGATAATGTTAAGGGTAAGGTCAAAGTTAAGGTTATGGGGTTTAACCTTAACCTTCACTATAACCTAACCTTAACTATAACCTAACCCTAACCTTAACAAAAACTTAACCTAACCCTAACCTTGACCAAACCTTAACCTTAACCTTAACCTTACCCTTACCTAACTATAACATTACCCTTAACCTTATACTTGACCTTAACTATAAGGTAACCTTAACATGACCTTATACTTGACCTTAGGATTACCCTTAACCTTATACTTGATCTTAAATTTACCCTTAACCTAATATTTACCTTACCCTAACCTTAACCATAACCTTACCCTTAACCTTAACCTTAACCTGAGGTCAATATTAGGGTTAAGGTTAAGGTTAAGGATAAGTTAAGTTTAAGTGTAAGGTTAAGGTTAAGGTTAAGGGTTTGGTCAAGGTTAGTGTTAGGTTATAGTTAAGGTCAAGGTTAAGGTTAGGTTATAGTTAATGGTAAGGGTAAGGTTAAGGTTAAGGTTAAGGTTAAGGGTAAAGTTAAGGTTAAGGTTAAGGTTAAGGTAAAGAATAAGATCAAGGTCAAGGATAAGGTTAACTAAAGGTTAAGTGTAAGGTTAAGATAAGTTTAAGGGTAAGGTTAAGGTTAAGGGTAAGCTTAAGGGTAAGATTAAATGTAAGGTTAAGGCTTTGGTCAAGGATAGGGTTAGGTTATAGTGAAGGTTAAGGTTAAGTTAAGGGTAAATACAAGGTTAGGGTTAGGTTAAGGTTAGGATTACGTTAAGGGTAAAGTTAAGGTTAGGTTAAGTTTAAGGTTATAACTAAGGTCAAGGTAAGATAAGGTTAAGGGTAAGGTTAAGGTTATAGGTTTATTCAGGTTAAGGTTAAGGTTAATATTAGGTTAAGGGTAAGGTTAAGGTTAGGCTAAGGTTAATTTTAAGGTTAGGGTTTAGTTATATTTAAGGTCAAGGTTAAGGTTAAGGGCAAGGAAACCCTTAACTTTAACATTAACTTGAACCTTCACCCTAACCTTACCCTTAAACTTAACTATAACCAAACCCTAACCTTGACCATACCTTTAACCTTAACCTTAACCTTAACCTAATTAAACCTATAACCTTAACCTGACTAAACCAGTAACCTTAACCTTAACCTTAATATAACCTTAACCTTATCTTTACCCTTAACCATAACCTTAACCTTAACCTTACCTAACCTTAACCTTAACCTAACCTTAACCTTAAATTTACCCTTAACCTTAAAATTAACCTTAACCTTAACATTAACCATAACCTTAACCTTAACCTGAACCTGAACCTTCACCCTAACCTTAACCATAACTTTAACCTTTACCAAACCCTTAACCTTAACCTTAACCTAACCTTAAAATTGACCTTAACTATAACCTAACCCTAACCTTGACCAAACCCTTAACATTAACCTTAAAATTAACCTTACCCTAACCTTCAACCTAACCTTAACCTTAACTTTACCCTTAACCTAACCTTAACGTTACCCTTAACCTTAACCTCAGTCTTTACTTTGACTTTACCCTTAACCTAACCTTAAAGTTAATGTTAAATTAGGTTAAGGTAAGGTTAAGGTTATGGTTAGGTCAAGGTTAAGGTTAACGTCAACGTTAAGGATAAGTTAAGGTTAAGGATAAGATAAGGTTAAGGTTAAGGGTTTGGTTAAGGTTGGGGTTATGTGATAGTTAAGGTTTAGGGTTTGGTCAAGGTTAGGGTTAGGTTATAGTTAAGGTCAAGGTCAAGGTTATGTTATGGTTAAGGTTAAGGTTAGGTTAAGGTTAAGGTTAAGGTTAAGGTTAAGGTTATGGGAAGGTTAAGGTCAACGTTAAGGTTAGGTTATGGTTAAGGTTAGGTTAAGGGTATTGTTGACCTTAACCTTAACCTTAACATTAACTTAACCTGAACCTTGAAATTAACTATAACCTAACCCTAACCTTGACAAAACCCTTACTTTAACCTTAACCAAACCCTAACCTTGACTTTAACCTTAACCTAACTTTAAACTTAACCTTAATCTTGAATTTATGCTTAATGTAACCTTAACCTTAACCTCCCATGACCAAACCCTTAACCTTAACCTAACTAAACACTTAAGGTTAGGGTAAAGTTAAAGTTAAGGTTAAGGTTAGGTTAAGGTTAAGGTTAAGGTTAGGTTAATATTATGGTTAAGGTTACGGCTAGCTCAAGGTTATGGGTTTAGTCAGGTTAAGGTTAAGGTTTAGGGTTTGGTAAAGGTTAAGGGTAAATTTAAGGTCAAGGTTAGGGTTACGTTATATTTAAGGTTAAGGTTAGGTTAAGGTTAGGTTAAGGCTAAATTCAAGGTTAAGGTTAAGGTGAATGTTAGGGGTAAGGTTAAGGTTAAGGAAAATGTTAGGTTAAAGTTAAGCTTATATTTAAGGTTAGGTTAAGGGTAAAATTAAGGTTAAGGTTAGGTTAAGGTTAAGGATAAGGTTACGGGTTTAGTCAGGATAAGGTTAAGGTTAAGGGTTTGGTTAAGGTTAAGTTTAAGGTTAAGGGTAAAGTCAAGGTTAAGGTGAAGGTTAGATTAAGGTCAAGGTTAAGGTTAAGTTAAGGTTAAGGTTAAGGTTTGGTCAAGGTTAGAGTTATGTTATAGTTAAAGTTAAGGTTAAGGTTAGGTTAATGGTAAATTTAAGGTTAAGGTTAAAGTTAAGGTAAGGTTAGGGTAAAGGTTAAGGTTAAGGTTAAGGTTAAGGTTAAGGTTAGGTTAAGTTTAAGATAAGGTTAAGGGTAAGGTTAAGGTTAAGGTTATGGTTACGTTAAGGGTAAATTCAAGACCAATGTTAGATTAAGGTTAAGATAAGGCTAAGGTTAAGGTTAAGGTTAGGTCAAGGGTATAGTTAAGGGTAAGGTTAGGGTTAGGTTTAATGTCAAGGTTAAGGTTAAGGTTAGGTTAAGGTTAAGATAATTTTAAGGTTAAGTTTAAGATTATGGTTAAGGTTAAGGTTAACGTTAAGGGCCTTACCCCTAACCTTATCTTAACCTTAACCTTAACCTTAGAATTAACATTGACCTTAACTATAACCTAACCCTAACCTTAGCCAAACCCTTAACCTTAACCATTACCTTAACCTTAACCTTCCCATTACCATAACCTTAACCTTGACCTTGACCTTACCCTTAACCTTAACCTTAACCTTAACCTTACCCCTTCAACCATAACCTTAACCTTAACCTTAACCTGAATAAACCTGTAACCCTTAAAGTTAAGGTTATGGTTAAGGTTAGGGTAAGGTTAAGGTTAAAGTTAAAGTTAAGGTTAGGTTAAGGTTAGGGTTAGGTTATAGTTAAGGTCAAGGTTAAGGTTAGGGTTAATGTTAGGTTAAGGTTAAGGGTACAATTAAGCCCTTAACCTTCCCATAACCATAACCATAACCTTAACCTTACCTTAACCTAACCTAAACTTAACCTTATCCTTACCTTAACTAAATTTAACCTTAACCTTCCCCTAACCTTAACCCTAACCTCACCATAACCTTACCCTTAACCTTCAGCTTACTTTTAACCTAGCCTTAACCTTAACTTTAACTTTAACCTAGCCTTAACCTTAACCTCAACCGAACCCTAACCTTGACCTTATCCTTAACCTTAACCTAACCTTAACCAAACCTTTAACCTTAACCTTAACCTGACTATACCCGTAACCTTAACCATAACCTTAACCTTAACCTACCCTTAACTTTGACTTTACCCTTAACCTAACCTTAACCTTAACCTTAACCTAACCTTAACCTTACCTTAAGGTTAGGTTAAGGTTAAGGTTAGGTAAGGGTCAGGTTAATGTTACAGGTTTAGTTAAGTTAAGGTTAAGGTTATGAGGTTGAAGTTAAGATTAAGGTTAAGATTAAGGTTAAGGATCAGCTAAGGGTAAAGTTTTGGTTAAGGTGAAGGTTAAGGGTAAGATTAAGGTCAAGGTTATGGGTTTAGTCATGTTAAGGTTAAGACTAGTAACCTTAACCTTGACCTTGCAATTAACCTGACCCTAGCCTTGACCAAACACTTAACCTTAACCTTAACCTTAAACTTATCCTTAACCTTAACCTGACTAAACCCGTAACCTTAACCTCACTGTTACATAGAATTTTGTTACCGTCCCTACAATCCCTTGTCTTGTACATTGGAGGACTATTCCCATGACTTGTGAACAGTAAAATGTCCTGAAAAAACCTTGATGGAATCCTTCTGCATAAGGACAAGAATTATCCTGAAGAACATTTCCTCTAGAAAACCCTAAAAACCCATGTTTTGGCACTGCCGTGGGTAGCCAATTCACCCCATGCGCCAATGGGGAAAATACACAATAGTGGGCATGCCAGCTGGCATCCTGTCCTTGTGTTGTGCCTGCGCCAAGCCTATTAAAGAATTTTTTTTAACAATAGAAGGTGGAATTTTGATTCTAACAACTTCGAAACATATCATCAAAATGAGGTTGGGTTGTTTGCCTCTGGATCTCCCTGATTAGGAAGTTGTTTTCCTCCTCTCATGGAACCTTCCTAAGAGATAGGACTCACCCCCATGATTATAGGGAGCCTAACCTCTCCTTTTCCCTCTATAAAAGCCTACCCTCTCCATTTGCTAGCTAGTTAAAATTTTGAGAAGGAAATTATAGCCAAGTGACAATCAAGAGGAGAGCTAAGGAGAACGTTGTGAGAGAGAGAGAGAGTTTTGTCAAATCCCTGATGAGCTTTGTGAGACACGTCCCACTGGAGCCCTGTCGAAGGAAGATCACGAAGTTAGAGCATCGGTTGTAATCATTCTCTCGTATCTTAATATACATGACTTTGCTATTATTTCCATGATATAATGCAATTTCATTCGTTCCTCTCTGACTGATCGATAGTTATAAAGTGTGAAATATTATGTTGCATGTTGTCTCTCTTCTTTGCATGTGTATAGGAATCTGGATGTGACAAGCTCATGGATCATGACTTGTCCAACTAGGAATGGAAGCACAAACTCTTCTTCGACAACAGCAGTGAAGGAATCATGGTAAGCGATCTACCGTGATTCTACTCTTTACAACTAGGAACCAATAGATTTGCGTGTTTCGATTGTTGCTAGACCCACTCTAGGGCTAGTGGGATCGCCTCTGTCCGCAGAGGGGATTTACCTCCACAAAAATTTGGCGACTCCACTAGGGATCAGTGGGAGTTGGTCCTTCCTCCATTTGGTTGTTTTTTGGCTTTTTGTTTGATTATTCTACTTTTCTGGTTCACCTTCCTTGGTGTTAAACCCCTGTTTAGCCCCCTAAAGACCAGATCTAGCCTCTCTTTATCCATTTTCATAAATTTCTAGGGTAAAATTGATTGGCGTGATTATACCTCTAACAGTCATGCTAATTGGCACTAGTTGCTAGTTAGGCACCCGCAGCAACCCCTATTTGGCACAAATTACAGCCAAACAGGCACGCCAACCCTGCTTGGTTTTATGGTTTTCCTATTCTTGGACTCTCTAAGCTTGAATTTTGGTCCTAGTTCATTTTTTCTAATTGATTGAGTGCTTTGAAGTCATTTTTTACTGTTTTTAGCCATTTTCCTCTAGTTGTATGCCCTTTTCTATCAGTTTTTTATTTTAGCCCTAGGGCTTCTAAGTGCTTCAGTGTGCTGAGCCTCCCGTGTGAGTTTTGGGTCTTTGCTTTCCCGGTCAACTCTGTTTTTGCTTCTTTGCATTCATCTTATTGAATCCCATTGAATCATTGCATTTGTTGAGTGATTTTGTTTTGCTTCAGATCTCTCTTGATCATTCTCAAATTGATGTTTTCATTAGTTTTTCCTTTATTTATTGCATTTTCTCTAATATATTGAAAAATATCAAAAAAAAAAATCTTTTGAATTTCGATTGGCATAGTGAAAATTGAAATTTTTTTCGCATTACTAGCATTTTATAATTCTAGAGAAAAAATTTCCAGTTTCATTAGCTTGCATTGAAATTGGTAGTGGATGTTTTTGTGTGTTCAATTCACTATCATTTGAAAGCTCTTAGCTCTCCCGTAGATGGCTCTTCATTGAACAAAATGATGTTTTGTTGCATGTAGTTTGCATATAGAGGTTTTATGAGATCCAACATTCGAAAGGGCCTTGAAATCAAAACGTAAATTGAATATCAACTTTAAAATTTACTGAATTAACCTAAGGCAACATTGAAACTTAACAGAACTTCTAGTAGTCTAAGGTAGAGACGTGTTCCAACGTCTTTAAGCCTAGTAGTTGTCGCTCGCCATTTGGCTATAAACAGTGCTAGTAAGACTTGTACTCCCTGTTGTTCCTTGAGAAAAAATTCCTTGCTGTGTAAAGGAATCTGTGCTCAAGACATTAAAGATTATGTCACAAACAAGTGTATATCTGTCTCTGTTTATTAAACCTTCAAATATTAAAAATATATTCTCCAAATATCAAATCTTTACAAGTTCTGCAATGCCATGTTATTTTTATGTTGAAGTGAGCGAATGGAAGATGAAGAAAGAAAAGGATTTTAAATTGACATGCTGCTTAAAACAGAAACTACCATTATAAAATCCTGAAGAAGTGAGTAACAATAAAGCTAAAATAGAGGAGTGCCCATTAAGGATGTTTAACTCTTAGATACACAGATATCAAGAGACATGCAGCTCAAATCACTCTACTTTATTCATAGATATGGAAATGAAATGAAAACTGAGAAAACTATTCAACATAGATAGAATGATGGAAACTTGCAAAAATTTCATTCATTCAATATTTTTCAGTACAAAATTAGCCTTCAAGGTCCAAAACTCGGAACCTTCTTTATTCTTCCAATTGTCTTTAAATACAATATGATCAAAATGGTTTCCAGTAATGAAACCGATTCTAACTAATTCTAACTGTCTAACTGCTCACTGTAGTGGAGGTACATGTCTCGGAAAAGTTCTCTTACATTTACATGACTTCAATTAAAACATGATAAATTCCTAATCTAAGTGAGCTGATGCTCCTGAAATAGTGGCTGTCTCAATGAATTTTGTTGCTGAATGGCTACTTGTGGCTAAGTGGCTCGAGTTGTCTTTTTTGTGTCCATAGAAAATCTTTTGCATTCTTTCCAGATCTTATCCTGAGTTGTCGAAGCGTTCTTATAACGATGATATTCCAGTGTAAACGCAACAACCTGAATATGAGTAAGATTACCAGTGAATAATGTCTTCACCATCCATAGCAGAAGAAAATGCCTTTGTAAGAAATTAAATACCATTTCTCCCTTCAAAACCCGTGTCTTCTCATGCCTGCCGTCTGCTCTACTTTTTGCAAATATCAACTGATCTTCATAGAATTTCTAGGACATAATCTCCCTTCTCTCCGTCCAGCATGAGGGCAAACCTGTTCTCGTCAACTTGTCAAATGATATATCAAATTTTTTAATTATCTCTTTAATTCCCTGTAACCACTTCTCTGCGGCCTCTCGAAGGTCGTTTTTGATTATCATTTTATTTACCTCTTCAGCATAGAAGTATCTATCCTGTATCCCCATATCTCCTAACTCTTCATCTGTCTTGGCATTTATGAATTTTTTGGCCCAATTCGCTCTTTTAATAGTGGCCTGCTTCTCAGATAATAGCTCCTTTTCATGCTCTGAAACAATGCTTTTCTCTCTGGCAATTATATTCATGGAATCCCATTTTGACTGCATTTATAAAATAATTTCATTACAGATGATATCCTTAGCTTTAATAAGAGAAATATTTCCCTTTAATTTCTCCTTGAGCTCTTTGATTTCATCCTCAGCTTTCTGTAGCTTCTGCTTGTTCTCATGTGCTTTTTCTTCCCATCCCTGCATCATCTTGGTAACTGTGGCCAATTCTGACTGGGCTTGTTTACAATCTCTTTCCGCCATATTTAATTCTGTGTTTAGCTGAATAACCTGGGCTTGAGGATCAGCTTCACCTGCAGTAAAATCAAAAGTACAAGTATGGTTCTCGATATGATTCTGTAAGGATATAGCGGTCTGCTTTACCTTAGTGAGTTCTTCGTCTTTCTTCATCAACTGCTGTCGCAATTCCTCTTTCTCCTTTTCAACCTCAGCTACTTCGGCCGCCAATGAGTGCTCTGTAGCTGGTAATTTCAAATTTTCCCTTAATGAATATATTTCCACTTCTGCACTTTTCAGAAGTTTTTGAATTGCGGCTTTATCATTTGGATCCACACCGATTTTCATAATGATCTTCTTCAGCTCTTCATTTTGAGTTGTTAATGCTCTTGCATTAGCTTTCTCCATTTTGCATTGTTTGATGACCTTTGCAAGCATGTTTTCAGTCTTGACTACTGTAGCATTGGTCTTGCTCAAATCATTTACAATCAGCTGACCAGTCTGCATGTGAAGATTCATTTTGTCCCATAAGGGGATCTTTTTAACATCCATGACTATTTTTAACTCCTTAAAGCTGCCCGAAGGTCCAAGGGACATTCCTGTCGAATGTGACAGAGCAATCTTAAACTGATCTTTCTCCAGATCCATCACAATCAATAATCTGGTTTGGTCAGCAGGTATATGGTGCTCTTCTTGTGCTTCTATATTGCCTTTTATCCTCTGGTTCCTTTCCTCAATCTGTGTGAACACTTGCTTCATTGAAAGAGACTTTTCCAAATGAAGTTCATGTCTTCTAGGAGATGAGGGGCAATCCTGTTCTTCATTGACCTGGAGAGTAAAACCAGGTGAATTAGAAGAATGGTCTTCTGCTAGTTTGGTTCTTTTTTCCTCTTGGGGCTCCTCATCATCGATTTCAATAACATCCTCTCTACCTCTTTTTCTCATTCCTTCCAATATTGCAGGTGTTTGAATACTGGTATTTGATGAACCTGACTCTCCTGGATTAGCCAGTTTCTCCAAATCAGGTTTACTTACATGAGAAAATGCAGCATACCCATTCTCAACCCTTTTCTGAGAAATTATTCCATGTGGATCATAATGCCATTTCTCTCCCAAAAACAACTGCATCCCTTCCAATATTTTTGATACTTCATCAAAATCTTGTCTTGTGTTGACAACAAAAGGGCCTACACTCATAGGCAACTTGTACATCAATCCTTTCTTCATGGGCAGAAAATGAACTTGATCTACATTAAGACCTTGCCTTATAAATTCCAGGGCAAAAAGTCTCATGGGAACAAAGGTTGGGAGCCTATAGGGCTCAATACTAACTCCATACAGTCTTATCTCAGAGTAATATTCAAATACAAACCAATCTCCAAATTTACAATTGGGTCCTAACTGTAGGAACTCCTGGGCCTTTGGCAGAAAGCATGGAGGAAGAGTTCCATTCAGAATTTTATAAGCAGTAGACATGAAATGGTCATCAAATTCAAACAGCCCGGCTTCGTTCTCTTCCTTTCTAACCATATCGGTCCAGAATAAAACTGACTGCTTATTTTTATTACTATCAACTATATTTAAACCACACTCATGAACTCTTCAACATTCTGATACAAAAATAAGTAAACTAACAATGATGGAAATATGAAAAAACCTGTTAGAGTGAAGGCGATCATTTGGGAATTTACTACTTCCTGCCAAAAAGAGGGGATGTCTAACACCACCCCTGGTTTCATCATCATAGCGAACATCCCCAAGACTGCTTTATCAATTTCGTGATCATTGTCTCTTCCCAAAATCTTCGTAATACAGCTAAGAACTGGCCTATACTGAACACTGAACGCCTCCAAACTAAACTTTCCTCCTTCAAATTAAGTTTTCTCTGGATTTGATTTCAAAAATGACATACAACGGCCGAACTCTTCATTTGATAGATCTTCAAAATACTGAACTAATGAATCTTCGGAGAACTGTAACGGAGACTCATCTTCTGGAAAACATAATTCTTGACGCATCAATTGTGTTGATATCTGCAGCACATTTTCCCCCTGAGAATTCATGACGAAGCACTTTCCAGGTTACATAGATGAGACTAACCATGAAATGAACTCGGGGAAGAAGTGAGTTTTTGGAACACAGGCAGATAACAGACCAGAACTTTTCATAGCAGAGAACACAGGGGATTTGTTAGTGTTCAGGGTTACTTGATAATGCAGTAGGGGGTGATTGACGGACGATGCGGTATCATGAACATCCTTTTCACTATCCAGGAGGGGACTAAGACTAGGTGAACCAAACAACGATGCTCGTTTCACCATGGCTGACAAGAATTCGAAAGAAATTCACGGGACAATGGATAAGACAAAGGTGGCGGGACGTGGATAAAATGGGAAAACAGTCACATAACACCAAAACGGAATGGAAGAACCCCTTTTATAGGCTACGGAAATCTGCAATAAATACGGGAATGATGTGGAAAAACAGTTAAAAGTGGGTGACAACTGTTTTCCACCTCGACTGCTGACATCATTGCGGGGGGTTTGTGAGTACGGTGGAGAAGTTTGATCCATACCCCCCGTAATCAATCCGAACCATTGATCACGCTATTTCCAAGATCTGACTGGTCAACTGCGGGGGGTCGGGTTTTGATAACGAACGGGCTAATTCACCCCCTGCAATAGCTTATCTGTAAGCCTCTTTTCCGTGATCGTCATTTCTGCTCGGGGCTTAACCTTCAAATCATACATACCGAAATAAAGAAATACAATGCATTTGTTTTTTTATTTATGCTAAAGTATAAATAACTTCATACTGTAGCATATTTTCGCATTTATATTATTTTTTTCTTTTTCTCTTTTAAATTTCGAAAGATAAAATATAAAAAGGATATGCAGATAATGATCCACAACATTTGGCTCCACCTGGGGATAGTGTTTTTACCACGAAACACTAAGAACCTGCAGATTAGTGCCTTCACCTCGGGCATGGAGTCACATATTGCTTGATGAAACTGTACAATGATCACACCGGATATATACAATGATGAACAAATAGCTGCTTAATGCTGAAAATAATGCTTGAGATATTGCCCGTTCATGGGCATATCCAGCACTTCTCCTTCAAGATCTTCCAACATGAAAGTATTATTTCCTCTGACTTCATTAATTTTGAATGGGCCATACCACAAGGGATCAAATTTTCCATGTTTCCCTTTGTCTTCCCTTCATGTATCCCATCTCAATACTAAGTCTCCCTTCTGAAACATGACTTCTTTTGTTTTTCTATCAAATACTGCCTTCATCTTCTGCTGATAAGTGAGCAAGTTGTCCTGAACTTGATTTATGTTTTCACTTAGTTCCATCACATTGTTCATTCTTCTGATCACGGCATTTGGTTCTTCTTGAGCATCTTGAAGAAAAGAAATCACAGGTTTTACCAACTGTGTGGGGAACAATGCTTGAGTGCCGTATACAAGCTCATAAGGAGACTTACCAGTAGACCTCCTAGTGGTCATCCTTGTTGCCCACAGAGCAAAAACTAACTTTGTATCCCAATTCTTCTGGTTTTCACTGATTGTCTTCTTCAGAATTCTTACCAATGTTTTGTTGGAGGATTCTGCCAATCCATTTCCTTGTGGATGGTAAGCTGTAGAATGAGACAATATCACATTATAATTTTGACAAAAATTAATAAACCTGAGTGAACTAAAAACCTGGGCATTATCTGTCATAATCTTTACTGGACATCCAAACCTGCTAAAGATATTTTCCTCCAAAAACTTCATAACAACCAAATCATTTTCCCTCCTGGTGGGGATTGCCTCCACCCACTTTGTAAAATAATCAGTAGTAGTAAGGATCCACTTAAAATTCCCACTGGATGGTGGATTTATTTCTCCAATGAAATCCAATCCCCATTGTCTAAAAGGTTCTTCAATAAAAATAGGGAGGAGAGGTAATGGGGCTAGCTTTTTCTTTTTTGCAAATAATTGGCATTTTTGACAGCTTTTGACTATTTTGTAAACATCAGCAAACACAGACGGCCAATAGAAACTTGATTTGAATATTTTATGAGCTGTCACCTTCCAGCTGTAATGCCCTCCGCACAAGCATTCATGATACTCTTTGACTACTTTTGAAATTTCTTCTTCTGTTAGACATAACAACAACACACCAGCCGGATCCTTCTAATATAATTTCGCTTCAATTATGACATAAGGCTGAGCTTTAAGTTTCAAAGTCTTGTATTTAGCTCTATTTATTGAAGGGGGACATGAAAGAAATCATAAATAATGTACAATATCCTTATACCATTATGAGCAGAGAAATTTATACTTAATTGCTGTCTTTGATTGATTATCACGCGTTTCTTCATCGACTTCTTCTACAGGGGCCAACAAATTGATTCCCAATGCTTGGAAGTTGGACTCTGTCAATAATTTGGCCAATCCCAATCCTTTAACCAGCTTGGCTGGTTTTACATCCAAATCATACTCTTGGATTTTAGCAATCCATTTTCCCCTTTTACCTTCCACATCGCTTTGCACTAGCACGTCTTTTACAGCTGAATTGGGAATGTACGCTAAGATCTGAGAATGAAGGATATAAGTTCTGAAAGCTTTCAGTGCTTTTACTAGAGCATACACCTGTTTCTCCAATATATTATAATTCAATTCTGCATCTCGGAGAACTTTACTAAAATATGCTACTGGTTGTTCCTGCTTTTCTTCATTTCTCTGCAATAACACGGCTGCAATAGTTGAAGAAGAAGCAAAAGAAAAGATTTGAAATGGTTTCAAATAGTCTGGACTGATTAGAACAGGTGCTTCCTTTAAAGCCTCTTTAATTCTCTGAAAATATTCCCTCACTTATTTGTCCCACTTCACCTCAGCGTTCTTTTTTAACATGTCTGTTATCTTTTTAACGATCTTTGCATAATTAGGGACAAACTGCCTTAGAAAATTAATTTTTCCGAGAAATCACTGAATATCTTTCTTACTTCGCGGCAGTGGAATTGACTGAATTGCTTCGACCCTCGCTGGATCAATCTTCACTCCATCCATAGAAACAATGTGGCCAAGTAATTTACCCTCCTCCAGGGCAAACAAAGACTTTTTAGGATTCAGTGATAATCCAAACTTTCTGCACCTCATGAAGGCTTTCTGCAAATGCTGTAAATGTTCCTCATCAGATTTCGAAAAAATTGTGACATCATCTAAATAAACCACCACAAACTCGTCTCCCACAAACGCGATATCCATCGCCCTCTGCAATGTGGCCCCTGCATTCATAAGGCCAAATGGCATCTTGGCGTACATGAATGTTCCCCAAGGCGTAGTGAAGGCGATCTTCTTCTGATCTTCCTTCTCCACAGCTACCTGGTTATACCCTAAAAATCCATCCACCATAGACAATCTATAGGCTCCGGTTACTTTTTGTAAGAAAAAATCCATTTTCGGCAAAGGATAATTATCTTTCAATGAAGCCCTGATCAAATTCCTGAAATCTACGCACAACCTTATCTCTCCGTTTTTCTTTCAGACGGGTACAATATTGGAAACCCAATCTGAATATCTAAGTGGAACAATTACTCTTGGCTTGCAGCAATTTCTTTATTTCCTTTTCGATCGGAGCCAACAGCAATGGATTAATCTGCCTAAGCTTCTGTTTATGTGACTTGAATCCATCCTTGAGTGGAATTTTGTGTTGTATGATACTTTATCATATGTTTTCAAATCGTCATACGACCAAGCAAATACATATTTAAATTGTTTAAACAAATCTACATACCTTTCTTTATAGTCCTTCGGGATCCCTTTGAACAATTTGACCATTTTAGGCTCCTGTTGAGTCCCCAAGTTGCAATCTTCCATCTGCTCTTCCTAGTTCGTTTTCTTTTGATTCACGGCAACGTCATTAGCCCCAAACAGTATTTTGAGAGGTACTAAGCCTCTTGGCAAGACATTGTCTTTCAACTAAATAATTTCTTGACCACCAATCTTATTTTTAAGAGTCTCACCGCCAATTCTTCTTCATCAGTTTCCAAATCAATTTGATGATCTTCAAAATCTTCAGTCATCAACAGAAACTTCTTATTCTGTTCATCATCTTCGAAGACCTGCCAATGTTTAATATTGTCAGGAATCGAAGGTCTATGTCTCATCTCAATTTCGTACCTTAGTTTCAAGCTGATAGGAGGCTCGAATGTACTTGCTGCAACAGCCGAAGAATCATCCAGTCTATTTTCTTCCCTTGGAACAAACTGTAAGTTGAAGGCTTCAAAATAATTTTCGATCAGATCCCATACTTCATTTCGATATGCTCTTAACCTGGGATGTTTAGTTTGACATAAATTCTTGATCTGTATTATAATTAATTCTGAATCTCCAAACACAGTCATGGATTTAATTCCCATCTGCTTAGCTGTCTACAAACTAATAATTAATGCCTCATATTCTGCGACATTATTAGTGGATTCAAACTCCAATTTGAAAGAAAAGGGTACCAGATTACCTTCCGGAGAAACAAAAATGAAACCAGCTCCCGTGCCTTCTTTGGAAAACATGCCATCAAAATAACACTTCCACAGCTTATCTGAATGTAGCTCCTTATGTACAATTGATGAATCAATCTTCCCTTGAGATTCTTTAGCAAATTCTGCATCCTCATGCAGCATGAAACAAGACAGGCCGTCCTTCTCTTGGCCATAAATTGGTGAATTACTTGCATCTTTCTTGTTAGCAGTTTTTTGAAATCTAGTCTCTCTATACAACCTTCTTTCTTCACCATTGAAAACGGGAATAATAGCATATGTAAAGTCCAGTTTCAAAAATCCTCCAAGCTTTGCCCCCCATGATCTAGATAATAACATACCAAACCTGGCTGGAATATTTTCCACTACAACATCCATCATAATGCTTTTGGCTGGGATTTGAGCCAATGAAACAACCATATCTTTAATAAGACCCACACACTTAACCCTCTTTGAGTCAAAAGAGTAAAGATCTCTGTATGGCTTGGTGATTTGTAAATTTAACTCCTTCATTACACTCAATGGCATCAGATTGTGTGATGCACTAGAATCTAGCATACAATTGTGCAAAACGAAATCATGTAAGAGAAGAGATATATAAAAAGGAGGAACAAACAAATATACCTCTTCAATATGAGGTCCAAATGTCACCACTGGCTTTTTTTCTGCATATTTACTGTATCTCTCACTTCGTCAGGTTGAGACAGATTGATAAATTCAGCAATCTCTTTCTTGTAACCCAGTGTTTTTATTAGTTCAAGAAGAGGTACTTGTATTTTCACTTTTTCTAACTCTTTTGACAAACTAAAAGTTTGATTTGATTTTGTCAACTTTTCAGGTTCTTCTCGATCTTTTTTGGAACTTAGATTTTGATTATAAACCGTAACCACTTTCTCCAAAATGTTAGAATCTTTAACTTTCGTCTGAGAAGTTTCGACTTGCTACTTTCCTTTCTGTAATGGAGTCGCCATTGGAGTAGGTGCTACTTCTGATTTTTTTTCTTCATTATCTTGCATCCTTAACCTCTTTTTTGACCTCAAATCATACTTTTTATGCAACTCAGACTGCATAAAGTCTGTGAATTGTCTACAGTAATCATCCATCTCTTCTTGATCGAATGAGAGATCAGCTTCTTCCTCTTCCTTCGCCCCTTCTTCATCTATTTCTTCTTCCGTTTCATCATCTTCCATATACACAGTAGAGATCTGAGCATCATCTTCTCTCTCGTCATCTTCATTTGCTGAACGGGATGGGGCTGCCTCTATGTGCAAAGGTGCTTGCACCTGATCTTGATCTTTTCTTTCTCTTTGTAGAATTTGCAGGGGCTGTTTTTTAAATTGGGGATTAAAAACCCCTCTATTATGTCTTGCAGGCTTACTATCTATTTCCAACTTTACCAATTTATTTGAAAGATTCTTTATGACCTTAGTCATGTCTTCAATTCTCTGATCTTGATCTGAGGCTTCTTCTTTAGCCTTTCCTTTATCTGAAACTTTACCAGAAGCGGACATATTAGCTTCAATCTCCAAAGCATCAGTTTGAATTTGTTCCAACGTAGGAGACCTTCTTTCCCTCAATGTGAAACTAAATTCTGGTTCAAAAGCACCAGCAAAAACAACCCTTGCTCCAATAGGAGGGGGTTTCATTTCAACTAGAAAACTATTATACAATTTGTTAAATCTCTTAACAAAATCATTCATATTTTCATCGAATTTCTTCTTGATTGCATTAAACTCTTTCAAAGAATAGCCGTGGTCCCTCTTTTCACCCCATCTCTCAATAAAACGTCTTTCTAGGGCACCCCAATCATTAATGGAACCATTCGGTAATCCTTTGAACCATTTCCTTGCCTCTCCACTTAGAGACTGAACAAAAAGTCTCATAACAACATCCAAATGTTCAACGTTTAAATTCTCTGCAAAAGTGAAAAACATGGGCAAGTGCTGTTCTGTGGTTATTTCATCTTCACCAGTAAATCTAGGGAGTAACTTGAGATACTCCTGAGGCATATCATGCAGTGGTTGTGGTAGATTTAATGGTGCATATCTGTTCATCAAGAAAGCAAGGGCTGCAGGAACTGCCATGTTTACGCCCGGGTTAACTGCTCCTTGAGCGAGGGTAAAATGAATACTAGCTGTAGGAAAAGATGAATGAGGTGAAAAAACTGATATAGGAATTGGACTATGAACAATTGCAGAAGAGATGGCAGCTGTATGGGGCTGAATTTCTATAAAAGGAAAAGACACAAACTCCAAAGATTGCTCTTCTAATGTGGGTTCTTGAAAATGAACAAGTGATGGTGATGATTTTTCTTACGAGAAAATGAGTTTCTTGGAAGCTTTCTTGGATCCACATTGTGTGAGCCTAACTGCAGTACATGACGATGTAGTTTCGAGTGTATCTAATATTTTTGGTTACGGCCCTTCTTTAAGAAACAAGCTTCTCGGGTATCCTTAAAATAGGAGACTTCCACTTGAGAGGTATACGACCCTCGTGTGAGGTTTCTTGGGAATTAAAGTTATTTTCAAGTAATCACGATCGTACTATTTCCTACTCACTGAACAACCAGAGGAAGTAGAAATAAAACTCAGGGAAATGAACTTCGCTTCTTCGATCCCTGGCAACGGCGCCAATTAATGTTGGTCCTTGAGAAACAATTCCTTATTGTGTAAAGGAATCCGTGCTCAAGAAATTAAATATTATATACCAGCATTTGTATGTCTGTCTCTTGTTTATTGATTAAACGCTTAAATATTAAAAATATATTCTCCAAATATCCAATCTTTTTAAGTTACGCAATTATGTGTTATTTTATGTTGGTGAGCGAATGGAAGACTGAGAAAGAAAGGTTACCAAGTATTGTCTTTGCTTAAAAACAAAATCTACCATTATAAAATCCTGAAGAAGTGAGTAACAATAAAGCTAAAATAGAGGAGCGCCCATTAAGGATGTTTGACTCTTAGATACACAAATATCAAGAGACCTGTAGCTCAAATCACTCTACTTTATTCACAGATATGGAAATGAAATGAAAACTAAGAAAACTCTTTAACACAGATGGAATGATGGAAACTTGCCAAACTTTTCATTCATTCAATATTTTTCAGTACAAAATTAGCCTTCAAGGTCCAAAACTCGGAACCTTCTTCCTTCTTCCGATTGTCTTTAAATACAATATGATCAAAATGGTTTCCAGTAATGAAACCGATTCTAACTAACTCTAACTGCTTAACTTCTCACTGTAGTGGAGGTACATGCCTCGTAAAGTTCTATTACATTTACATGACTTCATTTAAAATAACGATAAATCTAAATCTAAACGAAAGTGATATCACAAAATGCTTCCTCTGTTAATATGGTGGTATTTCTGATGGGCCAGGTAATTTAGGTTACCCTCCTTCTTTCTGTGTCTAGAAAATCTTTTTCATTCTTTCCATTACTTATCACATGAGTTGTCGTAAGACGTTCTTATAGTGATATTTCATTGTAAACACAACAACACATTATGAGTAAGATTACTGTGAATAATATATTCACCATCCTTAATAGGAAAATGCCTTTGTAAGTGTGCGGTTTCTCCCCTTCAAAACTGTGTCTTCTGTTTTACTGTTCATATTCCATTTGAAAATATCAATGATGTATAGAATTTCTGGGACATAAGCTCCCCTCTCTCTTTCCGACGTAAGGGCAAACACCATTCTCGTCGACTTGTCCGATAATCATAACAAATTTTTTCTTAATTATCTCTTTAATTCCCTGTAACCGCTTCTCCGCGGCCTTTCGAAGGTCGTTTTTTATTATCATTTTATTTACCTCTTCAGCATAGAAGTACCTATCTTGTATCCCCATATCTCCTAACTCTTCGTCTGTCTTGGCATTAATAAAGTTTATGAATTTTCTGGCCCAATTCGCTCTTTTAATAACAGCCTGATTCTTAGATAATAGCTCCTTTTCATGCTCTGAAACAATGCTTTTCTCTCCGGCAATTATATTCATGGAATCCCATTTTGACTTCATTTCTGAAATAATCTCATTCCAGATGATATCCTTAGCTTTAATAAGAGAAATATTTCCCTTTAATTTCTCCTTGAGCTCTTTGATTTCATCCTCAGCTTTCTGTAGCTTCTGCTTGTTCTCATGTGTTTTTTCTTCCCATCCCTGCATCATCTTGGTAACTGTGGCCAATTCTGACTGGGCTTGTTTACAATCTCTTTCCGCCATCTTTAATTCTGTGTTTAGCCGAATAACTTGGGCTTGAGGATCAGCTTCACCTGCAGTAAAATCAAAAGTACAAGTATGGTTCTCGATATGATTCTGTAAGGATATAGCGGTCTGCTTTACCTTAGTGAGTTCTTCGTCTTTCTTCATCGGCTTCTTCCTCACAATTCCTCTTTTCTCCATCTCCAACCCTCGACTACTTCGACTACCAATGAGTGTCTTGTAGCTGGTAATTTCAATTTTTTCCTTAATGAAATCTATTTTCCATACACGCACTGTAAATTTTGAATTACATTTATCATTTGAATCCCTGCAAGTTTTCATAATGATCTTCTGTGACTCTTGTTTAGAGTTGTTAATGCTCTTTTTGTTAGCTTTCTCCATTTTGAATTGTTGATAGCCTTTGCAAGCATGTTTTTAGTCTTGACTATTGCCATGATGGTCTTGCTCAAATCATTTACAATCGGTACAACAAATGTGCATGTGAAAGATTGTTTGTCCCATAAGGGGATTTTTTTTGCTGTCCTGTTGTTTAACTCCTTAAAGCTGCCCAAAGGTCCAAGGGACATTCCTGTCGGATGTGACAGAGCCATCTTAAACTGATCTTTCTCCAGATCCATCACAGTCAATAATCTGGTTTGGTCAGCAGATATATGGTACTCTGCTTGTGCTTCTATATTGGCTTTTATCCTCTGGTTCCTTTCCTCAATCTGTGTGAACACTTGCTTCATTGAAGGAGCCTTTTCCAAATGAAGTTCCTGTCTTCTAGGAGATGAGAGGCAATCTTGTTCTTCATTGACCTGGAGAGTAAAACCAGGTGAATTGGAAGAATGGTCTTCTGCTAGTTTAGTTCTTTTTTCCTCTCGGGGCTCCTCATCATCGATTTCAATAACATCCTCTCTACCTCTTTTGATCATTCTTTCCAAAATTGCAGGTGTTTGAATACTGGTCTTTGATGAACCTGACTCTCCTGGATTAGCCAGTTTCTGCAAATTTGGTTTACTTACATGGGAAAATGCAGCATACCCATTCTCAACCCTTTTCTAAGAAATTATTCCATGTGGATCATAAGGCCATTTCTCTCTCAACAACAACTGTGTCCCTTCCAATATTTTTGATACTTCATCAAAAGCTTGTCTTGTGTTGACCACAAAAGGGCGTACACTCATAGGAAACTTGTACATCAATCCTTTCTTCATGGGCAGAAAATGAACTTGATCTACATTAAGACTTTGCCTTATAAATTCCAGGGCAAAAAGTCTCATGGGAACAAAGGTTGGGAGCCTATAGGGCTCAATAATAACTCCATACAGTCTTATCTCAGAGTAATCTTCAAATACAAACCAATCTCCAAATTTAAAATTGGGTCCTAACTATAGGAACTCCTGGGCCTTTGGCAGAAAGCATGGAGGAATATTTCCATTCATAATTTTATAAGCAATAGACATGAAATGGTCAGCAAATTCAAACAGCCCGACTTCGTTCTCTTCCTTTCTAACCATATCGGTCCAGAATAAAACTAACTGCTTATTTTTATTACTATCAACTATATTTAAACCCACACTCATGAACTCTTCAACATTTTGATACAAAAATAAGTAAACTACCAATGATGGAAATCTGAAAAAACCTGTTATAGGGAAGGCGATCAATTGGGAATTTACTACTTCCTGCCAAAAAGAGGGGATGTCTAGCACCACCCCTGGTTTCATCATAATAGCGAACATCCCCAAGACTGCTTTATCAATTTTGTGATCATCGTCTCTTCCCAAAATCTCCGTAATGCAGCTAAGAATTGGCCTATACTGAACACTGAACACCTCCAAATTGAACTTTCCTCCTTCAAATTGAGTTTTCTCTGGATTTGATTTCAAAAATGACATACAACGGCCAAACTCTTCATTTGATAGATCTTCAAAATACTGAACTAATGAATCTTCGGAGAACTATAACGGAGACTCATCTTCTGGAAAACATAATGCTTGACGCATCAATTGTGTTGATATCTGCAGGACATTTTCCCCCTGAGAATTCATGACGAAGCACTTGCCAGGGTACATAGATGAGACTAACCATGAAATGAACTCGGGGAAGAAGTGATTTTTCGGAACACAGGCGGACAACAGACCAGAACGTTTCATAGGAGAGAACACAGGGGATTTGTCAATGTTTAGGGTTACTTGATAATGCAGTAGGGGGTGATTTACGGACGATGCGGTATCATGAACATCCTTTTCACTATCCAGGAGGGGACTGAGACTAGGTGAACTAGACAAAGATGCTCGTTTCGCCATGGCTGACAAGAATTCGAAAAAAATTCGCTGGACAACGGATAAGACAAAGGTGGTGGGACGCGGATAAAATGGGCAAACAGTCACATAACACCAAAACGGAACGGAAGAACCCCTTTTATAGGCTACGGAAA
Source organism: Pinus albicaulis (assembly GCA_034641835.2). Taxonomy (NCBI): domain Eukaryota; kingdom Viridiplantae; phylum Streptophyta; class Pinopsida; order Pinales; family Pinaceae; genus Pinus; species Pinus albicaulis. The sequence goes on along the minus strand of CM076580.1, from coordinate 835,247,645 downwards.
TCCGCAATAAATACAGGAATGACGTGGAAAAATAGTTGAAAGTGGGTGACAGCTGTTTTCCACCTTGGCTGTTGACGTCATTGCGGGGGGTTTGTGAGTACAACGGAGAAGTTTGATCCATACCCCCCGTAATCAATCCGAACCGTTGATCACGCTATTTCCAAGATCTAACTGGTCAACTGCGGGGGGTCAGGTTTTGATAACCAACGGGATAATTCACCCCCCACAATAGCTTATCTGTAAGCCTATTTTCCGTGATCGTCACTTCCGCTCAGGAAGATGCTCGGGGCTTAACCTTCAAATCATACATACCGAAATAAAGAAATACATTGCATTTTTTTTTATTTTTTATGCTAAAGTATAAATAACTTCATACTGTAGCATATTTTCGCATTTATATTATTTTTTTCTTTTTATCTTTTAAATTTCGAAAGATAAAATATAAAAAGGATATGCAGATAATGATCCACAACACTCCCCACACCGTCACATATATAAATGGAGACCCCATTAGGTCTACAAATCCTTTATCCATAGGAAGCCGAGTCTGCTGCTTTTTACCCACGATACACCAGACACAACATTCGGAGAAATTACCTGCACGTACATTGGGTCCTTGAGTAGGTTGTTTTCATTTTTACGAAATTGTGTATGACGGGTTCTAAATCTGGTACACCCATTTACCTAGATTACCAGAGTAGTCATTTTGATCTTTACTGACTCCCTAAATTTGAAAATATCATCAAGCGCTTGTACTTTCATGCTTGTTTCCAAACTAAAAGTGATAAAGTCATATTTTACTCACTTCTAGACTCTTAAAACATGAAACAGTAAAATTTTCAGTTTCAATGTGGTAAAATTAATCACCTATGATCACACACCCATTTAGAGATTGCTTTTTTCAGCCTGTTTTCGTTTGCCTTGGTTTTTTCCTGCGTGTCTTTGTTTTTGATCTCTTCCTCTTTTTTCTATAGTCACAGTGGCAGAACCATCAGTTTTGTCTATTGGTAGTCCTTATATAGATGGTTCATCAAATTTCTCTCAATCCTCCATTGAGCATCAGCAGCCTGTTGTATCTGAGTTTCTCGACGGGGGACCGGTTATATTTGAAGTTCCTTTCGGAGGACCAGTTGAGTTCAATTGGACCTTTTCCAATTCTTGGTTTGGATTTGGAGTAGGGGAACACTTCCCTCCTCTTACATCGAGATCACCATTTTTTGCTGCTGTCATACCTCCTAGTCCCCATCGTCTTTTAGAATATCTTACGGTAGGGTCAGATATGGACTCATCCAGTCCTATTCCTAGTGAGGGAATTCCTACTTCTCGTGAAGATTACCAACCTTTTCTCGAAGACATCCCCGAACCTTCTATTTTTTCTTCACCTGGTCCATCGCTCCCAGCTGGATATAGGTATTTAAGTTAGGTCATGGCCGTTATTGCCTCTATGGGGATATCGACTCCATCCAAAAAACTGATCATTCCCTCCTTAGGGATGTTGCCACAGACACCTCTCATGACATATCCTTTTTTCACATAGGCACCTATTAGACCTACTGTCTGCATGGCTGTGTCTATGCCTGTTGTCACCACTCAGTAAAATAGGACCTCGTTAGTTCCTAAAGACGTTTATATAGCTTTGGCTATTCCTGAAATCCTTTCTCCCGAGGAGTACCAGATGTCTTTACTGTTGCTAATATCCGAGGTTGGTCAGTCCTCCCAGGATCTTAATCTTCATTAATTTTCTCAATATGGAGTGGATGGTACCCTGATCTATGTATATCCATTTCAATATGATGAGCACGGAAATCCCATTTATAACCCTGCTCCCAAGGCTTATCAGTATATCAATGGTTTCATACCTACCCTGCCTATGCAACCTTCTGACCAACAAGGACAACCCGTACAGGGACAACCTTTTTTTTGGCAAGGATATGTTACTGGCCCACAAGGAAAACCCTTCCAGGAACAACCTTCGGCCCAACCAGGGTATGCGTATGACCCGCAAGGGCAGTCTTACAATCCTCAAGGTAAACCTCTATAGCCTCACCCTGTGGTCCAACCAAGGCAACCTCAAGGACTGGCAGGGCAACCAAGGTATCAACCTAGACCGTCATACGGTCCTGGGGGGAAAATCCATCCATCTCGACCTTTGGTGCAACCCCAACAGCCTCTTTTTCTGATTGGTCAAAATGTTGCACAGTCAGGGCCATCCTATGGTCCTATCCCAGGTCAACCTAGTTATTAGGCACAACCTGGCCCACTCCCACCATCAGGCCAATGTGCTCAGCCAGGGCAACCTAGTATCCCTCATCATCCAGGTCAACCTATTCAACTAGGACAATGTGCATAACCTATTAACCCTGCTCAACCACCGATCTAATCTAGGCCATAGCTGAATCCACCTTTACGCCCGACTTATCCGACTCAGTAGGGCCCCACTTACCAGCAGCCTGTTCGACCCCAAGGCGGCTATTACCCTCAAGGTCAATATCGACTGGTTTACAACCCACCTCAAGGTTTTGGTTATTACCCTCAACATCCAAGCTATACTTATACTCTATAGAAAAATTCGTACACTGCTCAATCAGGGCCCATGTATAATAAGAATCAGTACCTTGGTTATCAACCCCCATATCCTGGTTTTCAGCTACCATATCAACCCAATTATCTGGCTTATACCCCCTATGGTCATAATCCTCCGGGACAGAGCCAATGGGGGCAGAGTTATGCTCAACTAGGATGGAGTACAGGTACAGGTCCTTATCAGGGACCTGGCATGCCTTTTAACCCTAAATTACCTTTCCTTGCCACGTTGGAGTTACCGGACATGTCCAAATTGAATAATGATCTGATTCTTCATAATCCATATTGGTCTCCGGTTTCGATTAAGGTGCTTGGTTATTGTCCTAAGTTTGGGGGAAAATAGGGTGAAGACCCCCAAGCACATGTCATGGCATACCATTTGTGGTGTTCTTCAAATTCTTGGGTAGATGACTCGATTTTTCTACGTCTTTTCCAGTGCACTCTCCCCGGAGCTGCTGTTAAATGTTACATAGAATTGACCCATGGTATTTTTCAACATTTTAATACTCTAGATATGGCATTCTTAATGCATTTCCAATCACTAGTTTGTTACGAAGTCGGGACACATCTCCTAAAATCTATAAAATGGGACAAAGCTACTCATATTTCAGATCACATTCATGAATGGAGGCATCTTCGTCGTTTCATCAATTTTGACATTCATGATCAGCTTCTAACTCACTAGTTCACTACCTCTTTTGTTAATAAGATTGCACAAGACATTTCTACGGGGGCATGTGTAACCGAGGAACAAGACATTACTCGTGCCCATTACCTCGATTTAGTGTACTCTTAGTCTGGCATGTTATACGACATATTGACTGATGCCTCGTGACTAGGGACCTCTAAAGCACCAGCTACCCCATCGGTTGACGGTGTTATTGGTTCTGTCTCTCGAAATTCTCACAAGTCTTCCAATGGGAAGAAGAAATCAAATTATTCCAACAATTATGCTCCTCAACCTGCACCAGATTATAGTAAGACCATGGAGGTCAATGCCGTCCAAGCCAATCTTGCGAACAAGACTTTCAAAGGGAAAAAGAAGGGAAGAGGCAAAGCCAAATCTGATGCCCCAAAAATAGAATCATCCAAACCATGTGTTGATGATGGTTAATAGCAAAAATTGAAGTACCCTTGCCTGGTTTTTGATGAATACCACTATACAAAAGATTTTCCAAGACGATCCAAAGTTAGTTAACTTCTTAAGGGCTCTAAAGGAACTCAGATAGTTCTTAAGGAACCTTTTCCATCTCAGCAGACTGGTCAACCAACCTTCGCCATCTGCACCATTTGGGTCTCGAGTTTTCATGATGAATGGTGTTGCACCTATTTCTATAGCCACTCGGTCGAAGGATTACACCGTATCACGCCAAGCGGCTAGGAAGGAATTCGTTGATGGCCCTCCTCCCCTGCCTGCCTCTAGTCCTCTTGAGATTGAAAGGCCTGTTGAGCCCCAAAGATGTCCTTCTTTTCCACCACATTTCACTTCATTTCCTTTGTCCCTAATCAATTATAGGCTTGAATGATCAATAGGATTGATTACGATTACTTTAACAATGTATATAATGACTAACTTTCTATGTTTTCATGATTTTGTTGTTGTAGTAATTTTTTACTAGACTCGGCTACATAACACAGTCATTCTGTAGCCAGTCACCTATTCCGCAGCTATCTTCATGTTCACGTAGGTTTCATGTGTCACCTCAAGGAAAAACACATATGGTCGTATTCCACATCACTCCCCCATCATTTCTTTCTCTCCACAAAGTATGAGCTCGAGTCTATAGGTGGTTATGCACGTGGGAAACCAAAACTAGGAGATAGACTTCTAATAGGATAAGTACTGTATAGATGTCCTTAATCATAGTATGAAGACACCACCAGAGTCCTAGTTTTATTTTAGTTGGGAAAGACATTTATTCTTGTTTTATCTAAAAGAAAATTATGTAATTTTGTTATAAGTATGGCTCGGGAGACCGAGAAACAACTAGCTAGATTTTGTTTAATTGCTAGATCTCAGAAGGCCGTAATACTCTGTTTTGAAGAATTTCTCCTTTAATGAAAGAAGCATCACTTTATTTCAAGAGCTGAGTCAATCTTGAGTAGATTTTCGTGCTAATCCGGTGGTAGAGGGCCCCTGCTACCTGAGAAGCTTTGTTCATATGGTTTAGATAAGTAACTTAGCCTTGTTTCATTCCTAGTTTAATCAATTTTCTAAACTTTGCGTTTTTATACTTACTTGCAGTGGATGCCACAGTCAGTCTTATCCTTAAAAACTATTCCAAAACACCACTAACATTGGATGAGATATAACTGTAGTATTTTAGGAGTTAATTGCATTTTTTTTGAAACTTTATGTTTTATGTTCATTTGTATTGAAAGATACAGCCATAATTTTTTTTACAAACTATTCCAAAATATCACTCATATTGAACGAGATAGGGTTGTAGTATTTCATAGAATTAGTTGCATTTTAATTCAGTTGAAATACTCTGGAGGTAGATGTCACTCTAGTTTAATTCTGTCACTATATTTCAAGTTTGATAATGGCACTCTAGTTCAACTCTGTTCACTGTATTTTAAGTTAGATTAGTGGCATTCTAGTTCAGTTCCAGCTCACTATATTTCAAGTTAGGTTAATCGCATTATAGTTTAGTTGTGATCACTATGTTTCAAGTTTGATCAATTGCATTCTAGTTCAGTGTTATCCATTGTTCTTTAAGTTGTATTAAATATCAAAATTAGACTTCACGGCCTTCATTTTTTACAAATTACTCTTGTTCTAACTTTCTATTAATGCATTATCATATGGACAGGAATTAGTGATATCAGTTTAAGGCCTTGATTGTTCTGCAATATTTTGCAATTTCACAAATAAGCCTTTTCCCAAAAACTATTCTAGAAAATCTCTAACTTTCGAATGGGGCTTAGTAGTGACAATTTGAGCTGCAGAATGGATTAATCTTAGCATTACAAGTTAATTCAGAGTAGAAATCTTATTGTGCTACAAATAATCTTTTCCAATTGTGTTCCAATAAACTTTTAGCGACGGATGAGATTCTTTGTAATATTGTAAGATGATTGTTTACTTAGGAGAACCTCATTTGCACTAAACTTGTCCTTTTCTCAAGCTATTCCAACATATTTCTAATGAATGAATTGGATGAGTTCATGTTATGAGTTATTGAGTTCATGTTGTGATTTATTTCCTTGCTATGAGTCATTATCAAACTTTGCATTTTCTATTCTTTAGTATAGTTTTTGCTCTGTTTTTAGTGTGACCAACAACTGTTCTTTTTCAACATTTATTTCTTTTCCTTCTTAACATAAAACCAAAAAACAAAAAACATCATAAAAACACTAAACACAACGTAGTGAGAAACAAATACCTAGGCACATATAGTGCACCTCACTTCAGCAGTTTACTAGCCCTGGTTGACAATTGATGACCTCAATTTAGGAACACTAAGTTGAGCACACATTTTGGCGCCGTTGCCGGGGAAGTGTAACTAGGTAGCCTTGTTTCTTACCTCCCAAAAACAATGATATACGTAGAGAAAGATACTCAAGGGGTAGATTCATAAGAAGCAGAAGCTTGATTCCTAGAACACCACTTGTTTCACCAAGACCAAGAGCCAGCACATCTTCAACTCAAACCCACATTCCATCCTTTACTGATCCTAGACTCTCAGAGGACTTAAGATTAGATATTCCATTAGAAAGACCTTCCACTTCATCCATTGAACCTTCCTTAGAAGAAGATTCAAGGATCCTCGCTAGAGGCACAAACTCTTCCACTTCCACAGAAGAATCAACTATGGCAGAAGAAGGGGGAGGAGGAGTCTTTAATGGAGAACACACACTATTTGGAGGGGTAGAGGTAGAGGTAGAGGAGAAGGAGGTAGAGGTGTAGAAGGAGAAGGAGGCAGAGGAAGAGGTAGAAGAGAAATGGGAAGCTCTTTTTGGTTTCCTATAGTAGATGAAGAAACAAATGCAACTATGAAAAAAATTTCACCCTCTGTCCTTCCAAACTTTTATGGACTTAAAACTGAAGATGCTGAAACCTTCCTATTTGAATTTGAATTCCTATGTAGAACCTATGACTACTTACAAGATTCCCAAAAACTTAAACTGTTCCCTTCAACATTGAGAGGAGCAACATTAAAATGGTTTATGAGTTTGATCAACAGTTCTATTAGGACATGGGAAGACATGATACAAGAATTTATAGAGAGGTATTTGGATTACTGTATGCCAGTCAACCATAAGGAGGAAGTGTTTAAAATTCTACAAAAAGAGGATGAAAATTTGGAATATTTGTTGGAGAGATTTAACTACAACATCAAAAGAGCAAAAATGGAAAACCTAGACCAATATACCTTGAAAGCTCTCTTGTTGAAGACAATTAGGGATGAATGGTTATATATCCTTAACATTATGGGAAAAGGGGATATATATTAGCTTACATTACCTGAAATAGCTGAATTACGTATCAACCTTTCAAGAGGAAAATCTAAAACTGTAAAAGGACCAAGAGACCCTGGTCTTGTAAGGGCAAGTAAGTCTGCTTCTGGGACAGTAAGTAGGGCAGAAATAGGACATATGCTTGATGAATTCAAATCTAATATCTTAGGGAGTCTTAGTGAACAAATAGACACCCTTAAGTTACAAAACAAGCAAAAATCTGAATCTGATGCCTTAGCAATCTTTTGTCCCAAATGTAGAAAGAAACATGCCTTGAGAGAGTGCCCTTTGGATGCAAAAGTTGTAGATACTTGTGTATTTTTTTCAGAAAAACATGATACCAAGAGTTTTCCTTCACTTCCTAGTCTTAAAGTTGTCTTTCAAGAAGAAACTCCTACAATTTCCACAGAATCTCTCAATTTTGTCTCCAGGAGGCCTTGGCAAGGACGTCAAACACAAGGATTTCATGATCAATTGTATAATCAACCCCCACCAAATTGGAATTATTGGCAGCAACCTTGGTCCCAATTTCAAAATCAATCACAAACTTGGGCGCAAGGAGAAGAAAATCCCTATGGAAGATACTCTCAGTATTACCAATATCCACCATCCCATCCACCATATCCACATTTCCCTCCTCAACAAAATTTTCAACAAAATCCTCAAAATACACAACATCAAAATCAACCACTTCCATTACCATTTCCTCAGAAAACAAATCAGTTGCCTGCCCAACCCATACCAAACCCCAACAATAAAAATCCTCAGAACACATACATGATAGAAGGCCAACAGTTTCCAACTTATTTGATCAATCCTTTAGACCTTAGTGATGTTCAACTTAGGTCTGAAAGAATACTTGAAAAAAGGAAACCTTTCGTAATCATACAAGAGAAAGACAATTCTGAGGAAGATTCTCTATGGGTAAATAAAAGTCTTGAAGAGAACACAACTTTCCAAGACTCAAACATTGAAAAATCAAAACAAAAAGAACCAATAATTTTAACTCCTATATTAGAGCAACCATCAACATCCACTTCTACACCTCCCTTTCGAGAAATATTACAAATTGATAAGGGTGTAGAAAAAAAAATTATGGTGCCGAATTATGATTTCCTAGATGAGCTAAGAAATGTTTGTATTAAGATCCCATTATTACAATCCATCAAGGAAATTCCAATCTTAGAAAGAACAATAAAGGAGTTGAGCATGAAGAAAACAAGAAAAAGAATAAGAGAGATAAAGAAAATTCAACTGGTAGGAAAAATAACAGATATCATGATGGGTAAGATTGCTATTCCAAAGTATCTAGACCCAGGAAAACCAGTTGTTAAAATTCACATCAATGGAATTAAGATCCAAAACACACTTATTGATTTAGGGGAAGCAATCAATATTATGAGTAGACAAATCATGGATAAACTGAAACTTCCTAATCTTCTTTTTACACCCACATTATTACAATTAGCAGACAGATCTGTGATCAAACCTGATGGGGTAATAGAAGACATTCCAGTGTCCCTAGATTCTTGGGAATATCCTATGGATTTTATGATCCTGACTCCTAAGAATAATCTAGGAGGGCATCCTATTATATTAGGAAGACCTTGGTTAGCTACAGCTGATGCTTTCATTAGTTGTAGATCCGGTGATATGTACATCTCTGATGGTATTTCAACCAAGAAATTTACCTTGTATCCTCCAGCAAGAACAATTACAGAATTAGATGATACTCAATGGATAGAGGATGAAGAAGACTTACAATCTCTCTTCACAATTTCAGAAATTAGTGAAGATATCTAGATTTTGAATACCTTAGAAAACTTTGAATCCTCTTCGGAATACAAACATGAAAAATTTCAAGAAGAATACAACATTCAGTTTTTATCATCAAGGCAGATGTCTCTTTATTCCATGGATAAATTTGGTAGCTCTGCAATTGAGATATTTCCAGGCAAAACCTTAAATATAAACAAGAACTTAGAGAAATCTCAACAAGAAGAGCTAGTCAAGATTTTACAGAGACATTCTTCTGCATATTCATGGGAGTACACTGATATGAAAGGGATAAGCCCCAATACTTGCACTCATCACATCTACATAGAGGAAAATTGTAAACCAATCAGACAACCTCAGAGACAGATGAATCCAAATTTTAGGGAGATTGTTAAGGAAAAATTGGAGAAATTGTTGAATGTTAAATTCATCTATCCCATTTTAGATAGTCAGTGGGTTTCTCCTTTGGTAATTGTGCCAAAGAAAAATGGTAAATGGAGGGTATGTATTGACTACCAGGAATTAAACAAAGCTACTCTTAAAGATCATTTTCCCTTACCTTTCATAGATCGGGTGTTAGATACATTATCTGGAAAAAATTACTTTTCATTTATAGATGGGTTTAGTGGTTATAACCAAATTCAAGTAGCACTTTTACCTATCCTTGGGGTACCTATGCTTACCAAGTATTTCCATTTGGACTATGTAATGTACCCGCAACATTTCAAAGGGAATTACTAGGAATATTTTTAGATCTAATACATGATTATGTAGAGGTATATATGGATGATTTCACAGTTTATGGAAACACATTTGAAGAAGCCTTAACAAACTTGGAAATTTTTTTAAAGAGATGTAAAGAAGAAAATCTTTCACTTAGTCATGAGAAGTGTTTTATGATGTTTACTGAAGGAATTGTTTTAGGACATCACATTTCAAGGGATGGGATTAGAGTTGATGAGTCAAAAGTTGAAGTCATCTCTAACTTATCTATTCCAAGTTGTCAAAAATATGTTAGGATTTTTCTAGGATTTACAGGATATTATCGAAGGTTTATAGAAAACTTCACCAAGACAGCATCTCCACTTTTCAAATTACTTACCAAAGACTGTGAATTCAAGTGGAATCTTGATTTCCAATTAGCCTTTGAGACCTTGAAAACAAAAATCTCTGAAGCACCTATTTTAAGGGGACCTAACTGGAAGTTACCTTTTCATATTTCAATAGATGCCTCGGATACAGCTCTAGGAACAGTATTGGGACAAAAATACCTGATTCCTTATGCCATCTACTATACCAGTAAAAATTTGACTCCTTCAGAGTTAAACTATACTGTAACTGAAAAAGATTTTTTAGTTGTTGTTCATGCCATAAAAAAATTTAGACACTATATAACAGGCTATGAAACTTTTGTTCACACAGATCACTCTGCAATTAGATATCTAATGAACAAATCAATTAATAATGGCAGAGTCATAAGATGGTTATTTCCTTTACAGGAATTCAACATTACCATTCTAGATAGGCCTGAAAAACAAAACATCGTAGCTGATTTCCTATCTAGACTCCAAAACATCAAAGACAATACTCCAGTTGAAGATCAATTCCCTGATGAATATATTTTTGCAATTTCTACTCAGACTCCTTGGTTTGCTGACATTGCTAATTATTTAGTTTCAGGGAAATTTCCTTCAATAATGAGTGCAAGAGACAAAATAAAGATCATTTATGACAGTGAAAAATATTCATGGGTTGCTAATGAGTTATACAAAACACGTCCAGATTTTATCATTAAGATATGTGTTAGAGAAGATGAAATGCCTGAAATCCTCAAGGCATGTCATGATGAACCTTGTGGCGGACATTTTGTTGATAAAAAAACAACTTATAAAATCCTTCATTTAGGATATTATTGGCCATCCCTTTTTAAATATGCTAAAGAGTATGTCAAAAGGTGTGACAGTTGCCAAAGGGTAGGGAAACCTTCTCCTTCAAGTGATATGCCATTGCAGCCTCAAGTACATATTGAACCTTTTGAAAAATGGGCTTTAGATTTTTTAGAACCTATTAGTCCTCCATCAAGACAAAATAAATATATATTATTTTGCATTGATTATGTTACTAAATGGATAGATTCCAAGCCATTACTTTCTGCTACTGAAGAATCTGTAGTTAGTTTTCTTTTTGAGCATATTTTTACTCGTTTTGGTGTCCTAATGGAAATTGTTACAGATCAAGGAACTCAATTTACATCAAAGCTAGTGGAACAAATGATGGAGAGGTACAAAATCAGACACAGAAAATCTACTCCCTATCATCCACAAGCAAATGATCAAGTGGAATCTACCAATAAAGTCATTGAAAGGATCCTAAAAAACACTGTCCATTTACATAGAAGAGATTGGGTAGACAGGCTTCCTGAAGCTTTGTGGGCCTATAGAACTACATGGAGAAGCACAACAGGTCATACTCCCTATGAACTTGTTTACGGAAAACAAGTTTTGTTTCCCATAGAGTTTCAGATTCAAACTTCTAAAATGTCAGTTCAGCTAGGACTTGATCTACCAGAGGCACAAAAGCACAGACTGAAGAAGATTAATGAGTTGGATGAGATCAGACAAGATGCAGTTCAGAAAACAAGTATAGTCCAGCAGCAAAGGACTAGATGGCATGATAAGTATATCAAGGAAAAGAAGTTCAAAGAAGGTGACTGGGCTCTCTTGTTTGATTCAAAGTTCAAAGATTTTCAAGGTAAATTCCAAACACATTGTCTTGGACCATATGAAATTGTGATTTTTTTTTACAATGGAGCAATAAAAATCAGGACAATAGATGAAGAAGAGGTCACGTTTCTTGTAAATGGTCATATATTGAAGTTGTATCATAAGCCACTTTCAAGAGAAGAATTTGTAAAGAGATTTGAGGAAAATAGTGATGTGAAGTTAATGAAGAATAATTTTTCTTCTTCATCAACTTAGTTGAATTTTCTGAATTCAAAAGCATAAAAAATAAAATAAAAAATAAAAAATAAATGAAAAATAAAAATAAAAATAAAAATAAAGTATGAACATGAAAACTAATCACTGATTAGCATGTTTATACAGAAAATATAGAGTGAAAATCAGAATCTTTCTGACACTTTAGCTTTTCAAATTTGTTCTTTTTCTGCAAGTAGCTATTACAAAATCATAAGTGCAAACCCATATTTCACTTATGATTCATTTCATTCCATTCATCCATACTCCACTTCATTCCATACTTCATTCATTTCATTCCATGGTCCACCTCATTTCCATCTCAGAGTTTTAAGATTGATTTCTTTCTGCAATCGAATGATACAAATCATAAGTTGCAGGTCACCTTCCATACTTCACTTCACTTCATAATTGTGATTCATTTCATTCCATTATTCACTTCACTCATACTCCATTACACCATATTTTATTATCCATTTTTAACTCATTTCATAAAACATTCCATTCATGCTTCAAACCATTCCATTCCATGTTTCAGGACTTCTACAGGTACATTCTACAATCAGTCAGACATTCTGCAGCCAGTCATACATTCTGCAGCCAGAGATCCTGAAGGCACTATCCATTAATCACTTGATTTAGCAGCAAATTGATCCTGCATATCCAAGACAACACGCAAAATCAAAGGAGTTATGAGGACTAAAGATCAATGATTTTCAAAGGAGGACAAGGCATATCAAAACCACAAAAAAATCAAAGGAAAGGCAAAGGTAAAAGTTATGAAATTATTATAGTGACAGATCATGAAAGTTTTAGCATAGTTAAGTCATGTATAAATTTATTTTAATTAGTCGTATTGATCATGCTTATCAAACCTATCATAAAAACTTTGGACAAAATCCCTTTCACTCTGTCATTCCAAATCATCATTTAAAACTTAACGATTAAGTACTGAAGTGACCTGAGCAGTCACGTCACTAGCCCAAAGCATTTAGTGATGATTTTGAAATTACATGAGAATTTTTCCGTGGTATTTTCTTCCGTGATAGCTCTCAACTCATTTATCCGTGTGAATCATCCTCACTGCATTATACTCATTTCATAATTACTCCATATCATTTCTTTCCATAGCCAATTCTTAGCCATTCCGGTCTGTAAAACAGAGGAAACATCTGTGGAGTAAAAACATCTATTTAACATCCATTTTCACCGTGAGTAGAGGAGCAATAATTTGAAGGTTGAAAAGATAAGTTATGGGTATCATAGTAATAATTGAACCAGTTGGAACCAAGTACTTGGAAGGCTATCCAAAAATCAGAGAAATGCTACAGAAGGCTGGGTGGTTACAATTCTTGGAAAATTTTAATGGTTTTCATAAAGAAGTAACCAAAACATTTGCATAGTCCTTTAATGGAGTAGAGGTCGAAATAGGAGATATTAAATTCACTATTACAAAGGCTGTAATTGCAAAAGCAACGGAATTACCCAGACAAGGAGAACGTTGGTTCAAAAATAGGGAATTTCATAATGAGGCATGGAGGAAAATACTCAAAACACCAGGTATGGATGTTTCCATTTTTAAGAAAGATATTCCTAGCTCGGCACTGAAGAATAAATGGAGGAATATGTTACTCATTTTGCAAAAAATTATTACTTGTGAAGGAAGATTTGGTACCCTCTATGTTTATCATATTCGGTTAATGATGCATTTCTTAGATGAAGAAATCAATTTTCCCTTTTTCCTACTTCATAGTCTGAAAAGAATGGCCTCTAATGTTAAAAAGAAGGTTCAATTTCTAGAAACCAGTTCGTATCACCATGGTTTAGTCAAAATCCTCATTGAACATCATTTGAGGAAAATGGGAGATAATTGGGATGAGTTTCTAGTGAGGAATCACTTTGAGGAACCCAAGGAATCTCCACCTGAAGGCAAACCCACAAGAAGGAGCAGGAGAAGGGAAATTTCCAAAGCTGTTGAAACTAAAATTGGTAAATCAATACAAGAGGACAATGAAAAGATGATTTTTGAGAAATTGGCTGAAATTAAGAAGTAGCTTAAGAAGGAGAGGATAATGAGAAAATATGCCAAAGAGAGAGGTGAAGGACCATCTCAACCAAGAAGGAGCCACAGACTCAGTGGTATATTGAAGAAAATAGGGGTTAGACAAATGGGAATCATAAACATTGAGGATGAAGAAACACCTACTGCTAGATCACCTAAGTACCAGTACGAGGAGGATCTTGATGAAAGAGCTCTAGAGATAGACCCAACATAGCAAAAAATTTATAATTATGTTGAGACATTAGAGAAGAGAGCCTCGGAAAGTAGAGACATAACTCCTAGCCCACCAAAATCTGCAATTGATGTACTAAGAAGAGACAAATATGAGTTAGAAGTGCTCAATAGGCATATCAAGAATGAGAATGAAATTTTAAGAGAGCAGGTTAAGCGGAAAGGTGATATGAATACAACTCTATCTCTACAAATGAAAAAGTTGCACAAGGCCAGTGAAAAATTGAAGAAGAAAAACAAAAATTTAAGCAGGGCACTTACAAATTTGAGATTCAAGTTGATCATAAGGAAGCCCAGGTGGCCATTGACTGTCAGGAAAAGTAGAAGAAGGGGCCTAGATGTCCTAGCAGAAGTATCAGAGTACATGGATTAGTTGCATGAGGACATGCAAAAGCCTTGCAGTGGGGGTATGTTGAGCCCCAAAGATGTCCTTCTTTTCCACCACATTTCACTTCATTTCCTTTGTCCCTCATCAATTACAGGATTAAATGATCAATAGGATTGATTATGATTACTTTAAGAATGTATATAATGACTAACTTGCTATGTTTTCATGATTTTGTTGTTGTAGTAATTTTTGACTAGACTCGGCTACAGAATGCAGTCATTCTATAGCCAGTTGCCTATTCCGTAGCTATCTTCATATTCACGCAGGTTCCAGGTGTCACCTCAAGGAAAAACACATATGGTTGTATTCCACATCACTCCCCCATAATTTCTTGCTCTCCACAAAGTCTGAGCTTGAGTCTACAGGTGGTTATGCACGTGCGAAACCAAAACTAGGAGATAGACTTCTAATAGGACAAGGACTGTATAGATGTCCTTAATTATAGTACAAAGCCACCACTAGAGTCCTAGTTTGATTTTAGTTGGGAAAGACATTTATTCCTGTTTTATCTCAAAGATAGTGGCTCAGGAGACCGAGAAACAACTAGCTAGATTTTGTTTTATTGCTAGATCTCAGAAGGTCGTAATACTCTGTTTTGAAGAGTTTCTCCTTTAATGAAAGATGCATCACTTTATTGCAAGATCTGAGTCAATCTTGAGTAGATTTGCATGCTAATCCAGTGGTAGAGGGCCCCTGCTACCTAATAAGCTTTGTTCATATGGTTTAGATAAGTAACTTAGCCTTGTTTCATTCCTAGTTTAATCAATTTTCTGAACTTTGTGTTTTTATACTTACTTGTAGTGGATGCCATAGTCAGTCTTATCCTTACAAACTATTCCAAAACACCACTAAAATTGGATGAGATATAACTGTAGTATTTTAGGAGTTAAATGCATTTTTTTTTAAACTTTATGTTTTATGTTCATTTGCATTGAAAGATACAGCTAGACTTGTTTTTACAAACTGTTCCAAAATATCACTCATATTGAATGAGACAGGGCTATAGTATTTCATAGAATTAGTTGCATTTTATTTTAGTTGAAATAATCCAGAGGCAGATGTCACTCTAGTTTAATTCTGTCACTATATTTCAAGTTTGATAATGGCACTCTAGTTCAACTCTGTTCACTGTATTTTAAGTTAGATTAGTGGCATTCTAGTTTAGTTCCAGTTCACTGTATTTCAAGTTAGGTTAATGGCATTCTAGTTTAGTTGTGATCACTATGTTTCAAGTTTGATCAATTGCATTCTAGTTCAGTGTTATCCATTGTTCTTTAAGTTGTATTAACTGTCAAAATTAGACTTCACAGCCTTCATTGTTTACAAACTACTCTTGTTCTGACTTTCTATTAATGCATTATCATATGGACAGGAATTAGTGATATCAGTTTAAGGCCTTGATTGTTCAGCAATATTTTGCAATTTTAAAAATAAGCCTTTTCCGAAAAACTATTCTAGAAAATCTCTAACTTTTAAATGGGGCTTAGTAGTGACAAGTTGAGATGCAGAATGGATTAATATTATCATTACAAGTTAATTCAGACTAGAAATCTTATTGTGCTACAAATAATATTTTCCAATTGTGTTCCAATAAACTTTTAGCCATGGATGAGATTCTTTTTAATATTGTAAGATGCTTGTTTACTTAGGAGAACCTCATTTGCACTAAACTTGTCCTTTTCTCAAGCTATTCCAACATATTTCTAATGACTGAATTGGATGAGTTCATGTTGTGATTTTTTTCCTTGCTATGAGTCATTATCAAACTTTGAATTTTCTGTTCTTTAGTATAGGTTTTGCTCTATTTTTAGTGTGACCAACAACTGTTCTTTTTCAACATTTAGTTCTTTTCCTTCTTAACATAAAACCACAAAACCAAAAACATCATAAAAACACTAAACACAACGTAGTGAGAAACAGATACCTACGCACATATAGTGCACCTCACTTCAGTAGTTTACTAGCCCTGGTTGACAATTGATGACCTCAATTTAGGAACACTAAGTTGAGCACACAAGGCCCAGTGCTGAACCCGTTGTACGGCCACCTTCCAAAGGTGTTCTCCAGAAGTCTTCCTATAATATGAATGCTCGTCCTGCTAAGCGTTAAAACATTGTTGAGTATTTGGCATAGGTGCCTTCCACGATGTCCTTGTTGGAAGTACTTCAGAGTTGTGCATCTCAACGAAAATCTTTGTTGTATGCAATCGGCGGAATTGATCCTGCTGATTGTAGCCTTCTCACCTTCGATCTAGAGAATTTCATCCCCTGACTTCTCCACCAAATTGAGCTTGTTATACAAGTCGGCATTAACGGCCTTAATATTCACAAATCCGTTTTGGACGAAGGTGCCTCTACCTGTGTTATGTCATCTGCTTGCTGGAAGGCCATTGGCTCTCTCGCCATCACTTCATCTCCCAATTCCCTTGAGGCATTCAATGGAAGGGAATCAAAACCCATGGGCGTTCTTGCAAGTCTACTAATTACATTACAAGGAAAGATAGTCAAAGTTGAAGTAGAATTTGTTGATGCTAAACTCAACTACAATCTCCTACTCAGTCGCAATTGGACCCATGCCATGTTGTGCGTTTTGTCCACCCTCTTTCGACTTTTGAAGTTTCCACATGAGGGAAAGATTATTAATATCGATCGGTTTTATTTCTTTACTTCATCTTTCGAGAATAACGTGTCATACATGGATCAAATTACTAATCCCCCTAATAGTATAGGACCAGGTCTTTTCAAGGACCCCATTCTCATAGTTATTTTCCCCATTCCACCACCAAACACCATTCAAGTAAATATGATCTCCAGGCCAGATGACCCATGGATCATCCCTTCTCCTGAACAGGTTGCCTCTTTTGGAGAATTGATGCCTCTAACCCTGGTTGAAATAAATTATTGTGAGATCATTGCCACATCGGATCCTCCTCTTGCTAATAATGCTCCTTTGAGCATGGCTCTTGATGTTTATTCTCAATCCCCCTGGCTCGGCGAATCAAATTTTCCTGATCCTTTGAGAGAATTATTTCTGTATGACGAAGCTATCGTGGAGACTATGTATCTCAAAGATCTATCATGGAGAAATAGACATCATCTTTCCTCGTTCATGCCTAGCCTGGGGGCAATGTCTAATTGTCTCAAGCGTTTTGCATCTCAAGTTCCCTCTCCGCCACTCCAAACACCAATATTGACTCATGAAGTTTTTTCGGAAGGAAATCTGAGTAATATTACCCAAACGATACCTATCGACATCTCCATTAAATAGGGGGTCATCGAGAACATCCATGACGGAGTCACTTGTTCTCCTGATGAGATTCAAGTGTACACTGATTTCTTCCACGAATTTCGTGATGTTTTCGCATGGTCTTACAAAGAGATGCCTGGAATTGATCCCAGTATCATTATGCATGAAATTCCCACGTATGCCAGTGCAAAGCCTGTGTGCCCGTGTCTGCGTTGAGTGCATCCTCGGAAAGCCGCTGCTATAAAAGCTGAAGTTGAGAAACTTCTTAAAGTGGGTTTCATATATCCGATCCCTCGAACAGAGTGGGTTTCCAATATTGTCCCTCTAGATAAGAAGCAGGGCACAATTCAAGTTTGTGTTGACTATAGAGATATCAATCGAGCTTTCCCTAAGGACAACTATCCCACCCCCTTTATTGATCAGATCATTGATGATTACGTGGGGAGTGAGATCTTTTCCCTTATGGATGGATTTTCAGGTTATAATCAAATCAATATCCTTCCATCCAATCAACATAAGACTGCTTTCATCTATCCATGGGGAACATTCGCCTATAAGAAGCTCCCTTTCGGCTTGAAAAACACTAGGGCTACCTTCCAGCGTGCCATGTCTTACGCCTTTCATGACATACGTAATGTTTTTCAGCCATACCTGGATGACCTTTCGGCTCATTCAGCTCTACGCGAAGACAATCCAGAACATCTCTGCCAAATTTTTCTCTGTTGTAGATGTTACAACATTAGGCTTAAGCCTCACAAGTGCATCTTTTGCATTGACTCTGGTCAACTTTTAGGATTCATTGTCTCTAAATATGGAATTCGCCTTGACCCTCTCAAGGTTGAGGCTATCGTTAATCTCCCCTCCCCATCCTTGTTGCATCAACTTCAGAGTCTTCAAGGGAAAGTGAATTTCTTACGTTGTTTTACGCGACTTCTAAAACAGGACGTTCCTTTTTGTTGGGACGAGATTGCTTAGCAATATTTCGATAACCTTAAGACGTTGCTTGTCAATGCTCCATTAATACGTCCTCCAAATTATCATCACAACTTTACCCTCTATTTGGCTTCCGCATTCAGTATAATTGCCATGGTTCTGGTATAGGAAGACGATGAAGGTAATGAAAATGTGGTTTATTATCTGTCTCAGAACCTCCTTGACACTGAAACATGTTATGTACACGTCGAGAAGTTGGTGTTAGCTGCGGTTCAGGTCGTTCAGCAATTTTTCCATTACATCTTGTTGCGTACGGTAACCATGATTTCCAATTGCAACCCCATAACTTACATTTTGTCTCGAAAATTGCTGGGGGGCAAGTATTCAAAGTGGATTGTGATCCTCCAGGAGTTAGATTTAGAGTTCACCACTTCCAAATCTAAGAAATCACTAGTTTTTGCTGATCTCATTTGTTCTCTCCCTACCGACTCTATTCCATCTCAATCCGAGGATCATATCCTAGACAAAACTCTCTTCTTAATCAGCACTCTCGATCCATGGTACGATGATATCATCGTATACCTCCAGACATTGACCTTTCGGTCTGAGTTAACAAAGGATGCTTGACACCATTTTTGACATCAGTCGCAACCATATCACATTTTCGGAGATACCCTATATCGCGTCGGAGTCGATTCTGTACTCTGTCAGTGTTTGTGTAACAGCCTACCTTGTTAATACCATTCTTGATACCTTGTGCAAGGTCTCTGTCTCACTTATAAAACAAAACACTTATCTGATTCCCTACAGTTAAGCAGGATTTAATTTGCAAGAGAATTTAAACATGATTTTTAATTTAAATCTAAATAAAATCACAGTAACCAGCTAATGCTTAAACCACAGTGACTAGCTAATGTTGAAGTATAATAATTAACTGATGCTAAGAGGAGGAATACCTGGAGACGGAGAGATCCAACTAGAATACCTGGAACCGTGATCCTCCTTTTCAGCTGATCGGACAGATTACAGGACCAAATGTTCCTCCCAGCCAAATTTAGGATTTAATCCTAAATCCAGAGGACGCCTCCTCTGCCCCCGTGCCCAGAATCCCGAGAACAGTGAGTCTCCTTCCCATCCTTGATAAATTTTACCATAACCACCTCCGCAAATTCATCACGACAGCCTTCTCCATTTCCTCACAACAGCCTTCTCCACCTTCTTCCCCCAACAAAAGACCCCTTCCTCCTTCACGACTTTGTGTTTAAATAATAATCTGCCCCACCGCCATAACACCATCCAGCTAACATCCCACCGCCACACTCCATCGAGATAAGGCCTCCATAAATGTAGAAATGAATATTTTTAAAGAGGTATCATTCGAGTGATATGGTTCTCATTAATGAGATGTCCTTTGGATGTAATAAGATAAGGTTGTATTAATGAGAGGTCATTCGAATAAGAGGATATGATTTATTAATGAGAGGTAACTTGAATGCAAGAGGATAAGATGTATAAGGTTGTATTAAACAGCCGTCATTTAAATGAAAATAATATGATTGTATTAATTTGAATGTATTAATCGGGGTGTTGTTTAATTAATCATTCTAATTATTCTTTTAAGGTTAGTTTTTCTTTATGTTGGTATATTATATTTAACCATTAGTTAAATATTAGGAAGTAGGAACTTAGGGTGTGGGTTGTTACAGTTTGACCTTAGAAGAGGCTAAGAAAGTTTTGAATGACTGTCACAGTGGCATCTGTGGTGGTCACATGTCTTGTTATGCTACCGCACAGAAGATCCTTCGTGCGGGATATTTCTGGCTTTATATATTTAAAGACTGTATTGTTTCAGTACGAAAGTGTCACGTGTGCCAGATCTTCAAACGCAAGATGCGTGCGCCACCTCTCCCATTACATCCTATCATTACCATGGGCCCTTTTTCTGAATGGGGCATTGATTTTACGATGTGTAACCCTCACTTGGCCAAGGGGCATGCTTATATCATCATTGTCATTGATTATTTCACCAAGTGGGCCAAAGTGATGTCTACACTGGCTGCAGATGGTAAGAAAGCTGCATAGTTCATTCTCAACCATGTGATCACGTGTTTCGACATTCCTCAAGCCATCATCACTGATCATGTCTCTCATTTTCAAGAATACATGATGGCAGAGCTCACATCTAAGTTGGGCTTGCATCATGATAGCTCAACGCCATACTACCCTCAAGAAAATGGCCAGGTTGAAGCTGTGAACAAGGTGCTTGTCACGATGCTTCAACAAACAATTGGTATACACAAATCAAGTTGCCATCTTCAGCTATTTTCAGCTATTTGGACCTACCGAACATCAATGAAGAGTGCAACCAGATTCAAACCATTTTAGTTGGTGTATGGTCTGGAAGCTACTCTTCCAATTGAATGTGAGATCCCTTCACTAAAATTGGTTGTGGAATTACTACCCGATACTTCTCCGGAGGAAGAACGTCTCCTATATCTCGAGATATTGGACGAAATTCTCCGCATGGCTGCTTTGGTTATCAAGGCACAAAAAAAGAGGGTTAAAGCTCATTTCTATCAAACGGTTTCTCCGCGCTCTTTTATCAAAGGGGACCTCATCCTCTTGTATGATCAAGCCCATGACAAGCTTGGGGGAAGAAAATTTCAACCTATGTGGCATGGTCCCTATATCGTTAAACGTTTATTAACGTGTATTAAAAAATGGGGCTTATGAGCTGATCGATTCTGAAGGTCTTCCTTTGGCGCAACCCAGGAATGGTTTGCACCTGAAGAAATATTATGCTTGAATCATTCTTGCGTAGTATATGTACATAGGTGATTTTATCATTATTGTGCAAGTGTGGTGTGGTGTGCTTTGTAAGCGTTTTTATACTTATTGGGTCTTCCTGATTTTACAGATGTCTATTACTCCTTATGTCAGTTTCACGGATGGTGCCTCCCGTAGTACCGGGAACTTGCCTTTGGCAGCCTGGATAATTTACGATCCTGCTGGTGAGTTGGTTAATTTACAAGGTGTTTGTCTAGGGCCTGCTACAATTTATGTCGCAAAATATAGTACAGTTTTGGAATTATTAACCAAGGCTATTAACCTCGGCATTTGAGCATTACTTGTACATCTAGACTCACAAATTATGGTTTTACAACTCAATGGTAATTATTCAGTTAGAAACCCATGCATTTTAAGACTATATCTACGTGTTCGTTTACTTGAAAGAAATTTTGATTACATCACATATCAGCATATACCCAAATGAATGAATACACTAACATATGAAGTAGCCAACATGGTATTAGATATAAATTTACACAATTTCTAAACACATCATCATATGTAAGAAAGATCCATGTAGAAAAAATATGTATATATATATTTCGAGTGTTTGCAACGTGTGCATCATATAAAACACAAAAATATACATGTTTGTTTCAGTTACATCTGAAGACGACATGCCTCTCAAAAAATATGCAAACAAAAATCCTAGGTGACTAATCGGCATGGTGCTCATGGTAGCACATCACTGCCCGCACTAACTGCCTCAGTAAGTGGTGGAGTCGACTCAACACCCCCACGGTGTTCCTCTGATAAGATAAGGGAACATCAACTAAATGAGCATAATCTGAAACTCCATGAGTAATCCCCTCTAAGTTTTGTACAAGATCATCCCCCTCGCCCCCCTCACCTTGAGGGTCATAAGCGAGAGGGGTCCTCCTCACTACTGGTGACCCCACAGCCCATGTAATGGTATCCCGCACTAAGTGTTAGATCAAGGATGATCTGATTGTCTACCTTTTCACTACCTATCCCTTTGCGTGCTCCTCGGCACACCTTGTCCATGACCATTGTTATGTTTTCACCCGAAGGCCTGGTGCCAGTCAGGATAGGGACTAGACCTCTGCGTGATAGTCCAGTGATGAAGTACACGTCTGACACTTCGAAGTAAAGTACCTAATTTTGAAGTTTGAACTTCTCCTCATCCTCATCCCAGATGCTAAGCAGATAATGTAGTATTTCGGGTTGAGCTCGGAGACATGGCATTAGGAAGAATTTCTTCAGCCAGAAATTTCGGAGAACATTCATACAATACTCATTTCCCATTTCCAATTCATCTTCCTCGTTGTGCTCTCTTTCCTTCCATTTGATTACCATTTTTTCTTTGTACCTGCATCAAATAAAACATAGGAGTGTTAGAAACCTCCTCAAGTACTCAAAACTATTTTTCATTGGTTCATTTTTGAGATTTTTTAGCCGGAATTTCTGTTGCGCCATTGGCATGACTGTCTGGCTAACAGTCACGCCAACTGGCGCAGCCTCTGTGTAAAACAGAGCAGATTGGCATGGGTCTGTGCCTGGTACCTGTGCCAACCGTGGAGCCCTAAATTTTGAAATTCCCTCCCTAAAAGACCTCAAACCATGATTAAATATAATGAAATGCAGCTTAAAAGATGACTAATGGAAGCGACTCTTACTTGAAGAAGACAGAATCTGGATTAGTCCACTGGATTTTCACAATCATCGCTTGAGGATCGCAAAGGAAATGGCTCACTATCGCTCCGCAAAGAGGTAAAAAGATGAAAAGTGAATAAGTTTTTACTATTTGTGATATTTATAACTTTTCAAATTGAAATTAGGTTTTAAGACTTGTTTTTCTAATATTTTACTATATTTTTGTCAAAAAATGGTTTTACACTTACTTTTTGTGCAGTGACATGTTTTCACGCAATCAAGACAAAGACACGAGTTGTATTTTATAATTTTTTGGACTCAGAAAAAACACAAAAAGGTCACTATTGGAGTCACCTTTCAGCTCTTTTCTAACTCTCTAAAACTGAAAAGATCGCCGATTCGCTTGTCATTTTGAGCTCGTTAAATTGGCTACGAAACGACATCTACCCAGTCTAGGATATATTATTTATGAAAAAGGAATACCCTAGCCTATCGCAACTAGGAGGTTCTCTTGGATATTGTTTTCTACCTTTTCAGATCTAAGGGACTATATGAAAAGGGACCTGCTGGAGTTTTCTTTTCCACTGTATTTTCAAACTCTCTAAACATGAAAAGATGTTGTGTTCTTCCTTTATTAGACTCATTAAAAACTGATGACATCAGACTCTGTCGTAATGACATTACTCGAGTTCCTCCTTCCTAGGGCTCGTTAAATGTACTAGGTTGGATTTTTCCGAAGGACAAAATTATATCGCAAGCACATGTTATCCCCTTCAAGTTTGTTTCCAAAAAATAATTGGGGTACTTGCTAAAAATGGTGGGGGAAAATGGAACCAGTATTATAGTCATGTCAGCAGTATGTCGCTCTTGAACATGGCACTTGTCTGCATTCGTGTCGGGTTGGGGACATCTCATATCGTTATCTACTTGCCTTCATGGGTTTGGGTAATCTCTTTTGACCACTCATCTACTCTTTTCCATGTCACCATGACATTAGATCTCTTGATGTCAAATACTGCCAAACCCAATGTCGTGCTGCCGATATGTTCAAGAGAAGTTGGCCTCTACAATTTTCACCCTCCCTCTTGTTAGCCACCTATAAATTCTGATATACCTAATGATGGCTAGATTTGATGTCAATCATTCAAGAGATATATTTCCTTTGAAAATCCATCATCTTTGAAGTCTTATGATGATTCTCTACCCTTTGAGTTAATCTTCACTGTTGTTTCACTATTAGCCCTAAATTACCTCCTGATTTATCAAGAGAAAGACTGCTTGAGAAGCCCCATTTTTCCCTCATTACACTTCTCCATTTCATGCTCCATTTTATCCATAAAACCTTAATTTTTCTCTTTAACCCTTCCAAAACCCATTTTAAACCTTATATATCCTATTTATTTGGTTTAAATCTTTCCATTTTCATCTATCAGAACTTTTTTTTGGCCTTAGAAATCCTTGTTTTTGGCCTAAAAACAATATTTTGCACTATAAGGCATTTAAGCCCCCAAGGGCTTATTTCCTTTAGCCCCTTCCTCCACATGTCCTAAAGCCCCGCAATTGGGCGCTAAAATTCTTACACCTCTGTGCCAAAACCCCTTTTTCCCTTTTATTTCACATTTCCAACATATGATTTTAAAAATAGATCTGGACCGTTGATCTCTACAGATCAACGGCCAAGGGGTACTCTTCCTTCTACCCATCCATCTAACATCCCTTCCCCCCTTTTTTAAAAATACCCACCTCATATTTGAATCTCCACCATCCATTTAGATGATCCGACTGTCGGGACTTAACCCGATAGCCCAACACCTTTCCACTGCACAACAAGCCATCATACATCATCGTGTACCCTACCTACCTCTTTGCCCCTGCAGCTTTCCATTCATATCATTTTATCTGCACCATCCAATCTCCCAACGAAGATCTAACTGTCGACGCGTGATATTGTGTAATTTTTTAGCCTCCCCCACAGTGTGCTACTTCCGCGAGATATGAGTGGTTTTATAAATCCACGTGTCAGTCAGTGAATGGAATCGTGTTCCAAAAGGAAATACCGCCTCCCCCCCATTTCACTGCGCGAAAAACATTCCCAGTGTTCCGCCATACCACTGCGCTCTGCAACGTCATTTTCACTTTTAATCACAGTCGTCAATCTCTAAGATCGCACAGCCCATGTTATATCATGATATCAAATGCATTTTCTTCCCTTCACTCCCCACTAAGCTCATCAAAAGATATCGACCATAGATCATCTTGATCTAACGGTCTGTGCTCCTTGTCGCACCCAGACCCTCACTAAAACTGGTTAGCTACCCTGCCAGGGTTTTTTCCCAATTTTTGCTACAATCACCATTTCCTCACTGCTCCTCCACCACTTTAGAGCCTCTACAAGTAGTATAAACCAAGCCCGCGGGATTTCATAACATGTTTTCGTGTGTTTTTAGGTTTTTCATGGCCGATGAAGGATGAACATTTCACAGTAAAAAGAGTGGCACAAAGGCTCAGATAGCAATATCAAGGCTAGGAATCAACATCAAGAGGAACCAGAACAAAGAGCGAGGTTGTGTCAATCAATGGATTAGATCCATGAACCCTTAGTGACCCTCCAGCTCAGCAAAACCCTCCACCTGTACAAATAACACTCAGAAATGGTGGAGATCACATATCCAGTGGCAGAAGACAAGGCATAGAAGATTAATAAAAACTTTGAGGGAATCAGTATAGAAGAAGTTTGAGAAATCAACAAAGATAAATCATAAGCAAAGCTAAACAGTCTGAAGTACAAAGAGAGAGAGAAGTTATTGGTGCAGAAGTTGACTGACACAGACATAGCCCATCCCCATGCATACAAGCCTGCCAAGCAGTTATTACACCAGGGAAGCTACTACAAACTGTCAGAAGAAGTTATTTAGAAGTATGGGAGTCCTCATAGCCCATTCTTTCACTTAACTCACACCAAGAATATAACAGTATCACTCCAGATGGTTTTTCCTTTCAAGGACACCCTGTGGGTGATTTCTGTCATATCAAAATGGTCTCAACAAGGTACAAAGTTATTGATCCTGTCCAGAATTTAATATTATGTTTATGACACACCATGGAGCATTCGAATACCCTCTCCTATCTCTGATTATCATTAAAACCTTCTTTACCTACTTTTCCTCATTTTTCCTATAAATATTCTTTGAAGTCTCATTGTAAAAGGTTGGCATTTGGTGATTTCTAGAGTAATACATATTGTTGCTTTGAAGAAGCATTGGTGTTCTGAAGGAGTGTGGAGGTCTTTGTTTTTCGATTGATGAATGAGGCTGGACCATTAGATCCCTGAGCCTGGTTTTAGTGAAGTACTTCTTATTGTTAATGTAATTTCTTGTTTTCCACTTTGTTCCATCATGCTTTGCTTACAGTAGGATAAAATTTTTATGCAGATAAATGTATCTTAGAAGAAACTCTGACCTATTTATCCTTCACTATTTATATTTTTTCCACTACTGAAGATGACAGGGTATTCTAATAGCTCTCTCAAATATTCATTTTGTTTTATTTCATAAATGGTAAATTCAGTTGTGCTAAAGACTGTTTAGGCATTCCCTCTTTCTTTGCCACTGATTATTGTATCTGAAATCTCCCTTTAATTATTAATGTTTGCAGTTTGACAGAGAGGTCTATTTCAATCATACCCTCCTTTTCTTATTGTAATTATTGTGTTGAAGGTATCTATAATTGCAGTCCTAGATGTCTAAGGCGTTCCCTCTTCTTTGAATGCAATTGCATGTCTTTGTTGATTTAAGCTCTCAACAGTGAACTTATAGGAGGAAATAGGGCGTTCCATGAATCCTGTAAGTCATTAAGAGATTTTTAGTCCACATTTCTCTTTTTCTTTGAGTGCTTATATTGATTAAGTCCAAAACAGTGAGCTTACTGGAGGAAATAGGGTGTTCCTTGAATCCTTTAAGTCATTTGTGAAAGGGTTTAGTTGATTTTCACTCTTAGTCCTTAATTTCCATCTCATTTCACCTATATTATTCAACAGATACTTGAACAAGTTATATTTTCCCTCTTGTTTCACCTTCCTTCTCAATCAGAACTATTTGGACTTTCACATGACTCCATTTCCCAATGGCTTTTAGATTCCCATCCTCTATCTATACTTCATGAAACATATTTGCCCAATCAAACAAAAAAAACAACCCTTCACTTCATAACTAGCCTAAAATCAACTTCTAAATCATTCAAGACACATCCTTATAAAAAAATTGACAGATCCCTCTTTGAGACTAGGAGGGCTAGATCCTAGAGCTCTAAAGATTTTTTTTTATGTTGCCTTGTCTTTTGATTAGACAATCTATCAAAACACAGGACCCCAACATAATGGCAATCACGGTGGGACCCTATAAAACTAAACACACTTAAACATCCCTTAGAAGACCCACATATCCTTAAAACTGATACTATATGATGATCTTAGCTTAACAAAGAATACCCTAGGAATCTATTATCCCACCTCATCACCAACACAATGGTGATCACAGTGGGACTTATTGAGTATATGATAGTCTAGCTAGCTTTTTTGCACTCTTTATTCCTACAAATCTCTAAGAAAAGTAGTTAGTATGCCATAGAGTAGAATCTATTTGTTTGAGCACCTTATCTAAGTGTTAAGATCAGACATAAGACACTCTCATAACCATAAAAATGTACAAAACCAAAAAATATTTCAGATTGGCTTCATAATAAGCATGGTGGTGGAACCATAAAACATTTTACCTTCACAAAAAGCTAAAAAAATTTCCACCTGGCGACTCCATTAGCCCTAGTAGGCCTATTACCCATCTAGGTCTCCAGATCTCTTTAGGACTGTGTTAACCAACCTTAAAGGAATTGAAAAGCCTAGTCCCATATTAGATAATACATTTTGAGAGGAAAAACTTTAAAAATAGTTCCTACAAACTTCAACCTCTCTCAAATCTTGAAAAGAAGTCTGGCTTCACATAGGATCAACACTAGATCCCATCCAAACCCTAATCCTCCTACAATAGTTGACAATCAAGAGAGAATTTTTTGGCAGACTTCTACAGCTGGAAAATTAGCTACTAATAGGAGCATCCCAAGAACAAAATCTCTCCCTGAAAGCCTTACTGTCTTGGAGGATTTATACTTTGACTTACATCAAACTAAGAACATTTTTAGAACCAGATCTCAAAGTGATTTAAACCAAACTGATCTTGAAACTGTAGGTTTGAAATAGAGTTTTAGTAGATAAGCTTCAACTTCTACTCCTCCTAATTCACATATTCTTCACCACTTTAGCCTCTTTCGTAACCAATCTGCTCAAAACCAGTTTGTTGGCCCAAGCGTTTCTTCCACTCCAATCAATACGACAACTATCCAAAACACTCCATTTCAGCCCACTTTCCCTCTTGTCAATCCACCCACTATAAATCCACCTTTCTTTCTAGCCATGGCAGCATGGTATGCCCCATTAGTATTAACACAACCTCTGGTTTCTTTACGCAATGAATATCAGTCTAAAATTCCCCATTTCACTATAAAAGAATCTACCACAGCTCAGCAACATGTAGATAGGATGGAAGATGCTTTTGATTACATGGAGATAGAAGATGAGACCATCAAGATGAGAATCTTTGATCAAAGTTTAGGAGGAGACGTAAAGAAGTGGTTTAAAGTCCTAACTCCTAATATCATCAATGAACTTCCCTCTTTTCATCAAAAATTCATAAAAAAATGGGAAATCAAAAGAAACCCTCTCCAAATATTGACAGAGTATAAAAATCTTAAAAGAAATCAGGGAGAGAGTGTTCATGATTACTCCACCAGGTTTAATAGTGTCTACAATGCTTTTCCACCTCACATGAAACCTCCCCAAGGCATGGCCTTAGTGAAATATCCTTAAGGTTTCGATGCTGATATGGCTTATCAACTAAGGGAGAGAGATTATTTAACTCTAGAAGACATGCAGAAGGGAGATGTGAGTGTAGAAGAAAAATTTATTAATAAAAGAGCTAGGCTAAGATCAGAAAAGAAGGTAACCTATAAATATGATACTACACCCTCAACCTCATCCTCTGATACCAATATTGGCAACCTAGTGAAGGTAATGGAGAGAATGCTTGAAAAGATAAACTTGAATAATAGAGTACCACCAAGAGAAAACCAAAACAACCTCCAAAATAG
Organism: Pinus albicaulis; assembly: GCA_034641835.2. Classification (NCBI taxonomy): domain Eukaryota; kingdom Viridiplantae; phylum Streptophyta; class Pinopsida; order Pinales; family Pinaceae; genus Pinus; species Pinus albicaulis. The sequence continues at coordinate 835,218,325 of CM076580.1, read as the reverse complement.
AAATAGAAATCATAACTTTAGAAGAGAAAACAATCAAGATAGGAAAAGAGATAATTACCAACAAGTTAGACCTCCCTTCCAAAAAAACTACGTAGATAAAGAGGAAGAAAGGGAGATTGAAATTTTGGGAGAAAACCGTGTAAACTTGATTGGATCAGACAGTGGGGATGATGTTTTCCTCACTAAAGAAGAACAAGGTTTCTTCTCCTCAGAACCAAAGGAAGATACATATGAGGAGTATGAAGATTATAGATTGGTTTTTGAGAATGAACGCATGGAGATACACAAAAAATATGATCTAATAAGCAAAGGAAACATAGATAGTCCAAATGACAAAAACACTAGCTCTACTGTTAGGAAAAATACAGAAAAGCAGCCTAATAAAACAGCAGAAAAGACCTACATTTTCACTAAGAAGACAGATTTAAACAAAGAGAAAAGCAGCCAACCAAATTTTGAACAAAGTTTCCCTAGTACCTCTACTAGTGGCCCTATTAAAATAGCTTAGATTGACAGTCCTACTAAAATTCAGCAAGTCAAAATTGCTGAAAAAAACATAAGTGGGAAAACAGATGTAAATACAATAAAATCAACAGTTCCTTTTAGTCTTGAGGGAGAGATTGCAAATATTAAAATTAACATACCTCTGGCTGAATTAGTGACCCAGGAACTGTACAGAAACCAAGTCCTAAAAGCTCTGAATATACATGTTGATACTGCTACTTTGAACCTGACAGATGACAAGCCAAAGTTGTTGTTTGGTCCTAAAATTGAAGGAACATATCAGGAAGGAGTTGTGCCTCCCTTCTATGTCAGTCTAAACATACATGACAAAACCTTGCACAATTCCATGCTAGATTCAGGAGCATCACACAACCATATGCCCAAGATAGTAATGGAAAGCCTAGGCTTAGAGATTGCTAGACCATATAAAGACTTGTATTCCTTTGATTCCAGAAGGGTCAAATGCTTGGGGTTAGTTAAATATTTATGTGTTAACTTGTCTCAAATTCCTACCAAGAATATTGTAATGGATGTGGTAGTAGCTGACATTCCCCCAAAATATGTCATGCTCTTGTCTAGATCATGGGGAGCTAAGATTCAGGGCACCCTTCAAATGGATATGTCTTATGCCACCATACTAATTTTCGGTCAAACCATAAGATTATATAGGGAAACCCTTATGAAATACATGGTGAGTAGCAAGGACAAACCTCACAACACTCCTATTTCTTCCACCCATTCAGACCTAGATTCCTTTATTTTATACAATGAAGATGAAATCACCCAAACGATGAAGGAAAATGAGCATGACATTAGTGCACCAGAGCATTCAGAATTGTCTTCCTCTCAACTTCTAGATATCTCAACTCCCAGCAGCCTTGAGCAACACAAAAATGATGAGAATGAAACATAAACACTTTGGAGATTGAGCTTTGATGGCTCTTGCAGCAAAAATAGTGGAGGGGCTGGTGTATGGATACACAACACAAACAAAGGACATTCCTGCAAATTATATTTTTCATGCACTAACAACATTGTAGAATATGAAGCCCTTCCCCTTGGCCTGCACATACTTAAATATTTAAAGGCTAAAAGGATATCAGTACAGGGAGACTTTGAGTTAATTATCAGACAAATCAAAGGGGAATATTCAACCAAGAACCCTAGACTCAAAGAATATAGAAACACTGTGTTAGATCTCCTGAAAATTTTTGAAAAATATGAACTCATGTTCATACCAAGAGCCCAAAATCACCTGGAAAACGAACTGGATTTTGCTGCAGGTAATTGCCAGATACCACAAATCAATGAACAGTTCATTATAAAAGTAAAAAACATACCAACAGTGCCTGATAACAAGGATCATTGGTAGGTTTTTAACAATGATAAATATATAGAGGATTTCCTGCAGTCAAAAAATGAGTTTTCCACAACACCACCAAGTTTCAGCCATGAAAAGAATGTTTAGATGGGGAACAAATTCCTAAAACAAAGTCCTCCTCTCCTAATGATATAAATCAGTTTGATCATATTTTCAAAGAAAAATTATCTGATGATCCAAACCAAAAGGACCTCTAAGTTCTAGAATGTAAAGGTGATACCATACCCAAAGGCCTTGCTCCATTAGAAAAACTCTTTGATTTCAATGATGTGGCTAAGGAACCCGAAGCAGAAACCTTGGAAACTAATGTGGAAGAGCACAACATAGGCATCCTAACTGAGCCTAAAATTATTAAGTTATCTAGCACCCTTCTTGCCCACATCAAACAACAATACATAACACTCTTCAAAGAGTTTATAGATGTTTTTGCATGGGACTATAAATATTTAAAATCATATGACACCAACATCATTCAGCACAAGATCCCTCTTAAGGAAAAACGGAAACCTTTCAGACAAAAATTAAGGAGGATAAACCTTTTTTATTGCCGGCAGTAGAAAAAGAAATTAGGAATATGTATGATGCAAGGATCATTGTTCCCCTCAGATACTCAGACTAGGTTTCCAATCTAGTATCTGTCAGGAAAAAGACAGGGGAGATCAAGCTGTGTATTGACTTTAGGAACCTTAATAGAGGCTCTCTGAAAGATAACTAACCCTTTCCAAAAATGGACCACATTCTTCAAAGGGTAGTGGGGTCAAAAATAATATCATTATTGGATGGGTTCTCAGGTTATAATCAAGTGTTAGTCCTCCCAAGTGATCAACATAAGACATACTTTACCACACATTGGGGGATATTCATGTATGTCAAGATGCCATTTTGTTTGATGAATGCAGGGACCACCTTCCAGAGGGCCATGGACATAGAATTCTTAGAAGACATAGGCTATTGTATAATCATTTACCTTGATGATATTACTGTTTTCTCCAAAACTGATGAAGAACATTTGAAACATTTAAGGAAGGTTTTCAAGAAATGCAGAAGGTTTGGCTTGTATTTAAATCCCAAAAATACACTCTTTGGTCTCCAGGAAGGGAAAATTCTTGATCATATAATCTCTGAAGAAGGGATCAAAATATGTCCTAAAAGAATTGATGGCATATTTAATATCAACCACCCTAGAAACCTCAAAGAATTACAGCCTTTCATTGGAAAGATAAATTTTTTGAGGAGGTTCATCCCCAACCTTGCTGAGCTATTAAGAAACATCACTAACATGCTCAGGAAAGAAGTAGGTGTTAAATGGACAATGCAAGCTAAATAATCATTTGAGCTGGTAAAGCAAGCCCTTACTCAAGTGCCAGTCCTTATCAGTCCTGATTTCACCAAAGATTTCTATATTTTTTCCTTTGCATCCAAACATAAAATAGCTGCAGTATTGTTGCAAAAGAATATATTGGGGCAAGAACAACCTATATCCTTCTTCAGCAAAGCCTTAAGAAATGCCCCACTCAAATACAATATCATGGAGAAGCAAGCCTTAGCATTGGTAAAGGAATTAAAGGACTTTAGGGTGTACATTTTACATTCACATATCATTGCCTTTGTGCCACACACCATAGTTAAATATATTCTGAGTCAGGACCCCGATGGTAAGAGGGGAAAATGGATTGCCACTATTCTAGAATATGACTTAGAAATTAGGCCTAATAAACTCATCAAGTGACAAGGATTAGTAAAACTCAAGGCTGAGTCTAATTTCACAGCTCTAGATATGAACATGGTTGATGCGTTGGAAGAAATAGAAGAGTTTCCAACACCATTTACTGAAGAAAAATTCATGAACTCTCCATGGTATGATGACATCATTTATGTGTTGCTTTATTTAAATCCCACTCCTTATTTTTATAAAACAAAAGCCATATTTTTCAAACAGAAGGCTTTAAATTATTGCATGATAGATGTAGTTTCATATTGGAATTTTTTTTTTTTAGATATTACTAAAATGTTTACTTGAGGTTGATGCAGGAAAAATCACGCATGAAATGCATGAAAGAGAATGTGGAGGGCACTTAAATTGGAATACCATAGCAAACAAGATCCTTAGATCTGGTTACTATTGGCCCGCCCTTTTTCCAGACACCCACAAACTAGTAATGTCTTGCCACAAGTGCCAAATATTTGATGGTAGAAGAAAAATCTTGCCCTTACCCTTGAAACCTATTAGTGTTGAAGAACCCTTTCAACAGTGGTGTTTGGACTTCATAGGAGAAATCCATCCATCCTCCTTAGCCTAGCACAAATGGATCCTCACAGCCACTGATTATTTTACCAAATGGATAGAGACCATAGCCACTAGGAATGTTACTGACTCTGTCATTATAAAATTTCTTGAGACCAACATATTATCCAGATTTGGCTGTCCTAAGAAAATAATCATAGACAATGTTGCTGCCTTTAAATTCAAGAGGATGGTTCATTTCTGCCATAAATATCAGATCACCTTGGGCCATTCCACTGCCTATTACCCCCAAGGAAATGGACTTGTTGAATCCTCCAACAAGAGCTTGATCAACATCATCGAAAAGTTGTTGGAGCAGAATTAGAAAGCATGGCAGGCAAGCTTGTTCATGCCTTATGGGTTGACAGGTTAACCACCAAAAGTTCAATCAACATGTCCCCCTATCAACTGGTTTATGGCATGGATGTTGTTTTCCCAACATCCTTAGGAGTTCCAGTCATGAAACTCCTTCAAGAAATCCAAGCTGAAGAAAATGATATGCAGAGAAGGATCAATCAGACCATCCATTTATAGCAGACCAGGGAGGAAGTTTACCAGAGAACTCAAATAGCCCAAGAAAACATCAAAAGGTTATTTGAAAAAAGGACTAAATAAAATGACTTCCAAGTTGGGAATGTGGTTCTAAAATGGAATTCAAGGAGGGAAGAGAAAGGAAAACATGGTAATTTCGAAAATATGTGGAAAGGGCCCTACATTATTCATTCCATAAGAGGTCATATTGCATTTTTCTACAAGAACTGAATGGTGAAGAAGTGTTGGGAGTTCTTGTAAATGGCAAGATGCTTAAACACTATTTCTTTCAAGAGTCTTAGTTTTAGAGTTTTTTATCCATTGTACATACCATTTTCATAAAGAAAAAAGGGAAAGAAAAATACAAAAACAATAGAAAAACAAAAAGAGGGCAGAAATAAAACAAGAAAGGTATAGCCCCATACCAAAAAGAAAGGAAAATATAAAAGTGTGCAAGCCCAAATGCCACTACTTTAAGGAGAACTGCTGTCCAATCATACAGCCTAATCATGATTGGGAAGATTTCAATTTACTGCTGATAGGATAGTGAAGAAAATCTACCAAACTATTTAATCTTATCTTATCAGTAGAATATATTAGGATAGAAGAAAGAGGTTCAAACATGCTGAAAATCTGAACCTAGAATCATAAGAAAATATGGCTCAAATTCTCTCAAAAATTGAACCAAAGAGAAGAAGATAACTAGTTCTATCATGCTCAAAACTTGAACTAGAAAAGAAAAAGAAAACATCTCTAACAAGATGAAAACTAGAACTGAAATAAAAAAAGGGTGACTCTAAAAAGCTCAAAATCTGAGTCACAATGAGAAGGAAGAACGTTCTGAATTTCAGATCTTCAGCCTTCAAAATTTTGGTTTTGAATTTCTACAAGTTTCAGTTCATGTGCAGCTTGTCTTTATGCCAAGGACCCACAACAGACCAGACAGTCTAATCCTGGTTTGGCTATGTTTTTCAATTTCTATCTTAGAATATAGAGAATGAAAATCTGTCAGACAATCTAATCCTGACAGATACTAGTTAGGTAGAGTAACTTATGAGTTCAACTGCTTAATCTGAACTCATGGAGAAATAAGGGTAGCATTAGATAGGTTTATTTTTCTGTTTGCAAAATAAAATGTTGGAAAAAGAGTTTGCCAGTCCAAGTGCACTCAAAGAAGAAAACAATGCTATGACAAATAGTTTGGGGTAGGTAGAAGTGTTGTTCAAATGGATTTCTTGCTGTAGGACAGTGAAATATTGTCAAATGAATAATTCTTCCCAATGAAATGGCACTGGTCTACTAAATCCAGAGATTTATGTGGTTCTGGACACCTAAAGGGCAAGCTGTCCTCCCCAAGTGGAGCCACTGTTAGCCACCTATAAATTTTGATATACCTAATGATGGCTAGATTTGATTTCAAGCCTTCAAGAGATATATTTCCTTTGAAAATCCATTATCTTTGAAGTCTTATGATGATTATCTGCCCTTTGAGTTAATCTTCACTGTTGTTTCAATATTAGCCCTAAAGTACCTCCTAATTTACCAAGAGAAAGACTGCTTGAGAAGCCCCATTTTTCCCTCATTACACTTCTCCATTTCATGCTCCATTTTATCCATAAAATCTTCATTTGGCTCTTTAACCCTTCCAAAACTCATTTTAAACCTTATATATCCTATTTATTTGGTTTAAATCCCTCCATTTTCATCTATCGGAACTCTTTTTTGGCCTTAAAAATCCTTGTTTTTGGCCTAAAAACAATCTTTTACACTATAAGGCATTTAAGCCCCTGATGGTTTATTTCCTTTAGCCCCTTCCTCCACATGTCCTAAAGCCCCGCAATCGGGTGCTAAAATTCTTACACCTCCATGCCAAAACCCATTTTTCCCTTTTATTTTCCATTTCCGACATATGATTTTAAAAACAGATCTGGACTGTTGATCTCTACAGATCAACAGTCATCGAGCGTTCTTCCTTCCGCCCATCCATCTAACATCCCTTCCCCCCTTTTTTCAAAACCCCTGCCTCATCTTTGAATCTCCACCATCCATTCATATGATATGATGGTTGGGACTTAACCCAATAGCCCAACACCTTTCCACTATGCGACAAGCCATCATATGTCATCCTAGACCCTACCTACCTTTCCGCCCCTGTAGCTTTCCATTCATCGTGTTTTACCTACACCATCCAATCTCCCAACTAAGATCTGATGACCGATGTGCGATATAGCATAATTTTTTAGCCTCCCTCATAGTGCACTACTTCAGCGTGATATGAGCAGTTTTAGAAATCCATGTGCCGGTCAGTGAATGGAATCACATTCCAAAAGGAAATACCGCCTCTCCCCCATTTCTCCACGTGAAAACCATTCTCGGTTTTCCGACTTACCACTGCCCTCCACACGTCATTTTCATTTTTAATCACAGCCATCAATCTCTGAGATTGCACGTCCCTTGTTATATCGCAATATCAAATGAATTTGCTTCCCTTCTCTCCCCGCTAAGCTCATCGAAAGATCTCCCCCATAGATCATCCTAATCTAACGGTCCATGTTCCTCGTCGCACCCAGACCATCAATAAACCTAGTTAGCTACTCTGCCAGGGTTTTTTCCCAATTTCTGCTGCAATCACCACTTCCTCATTGCTCCTCCACCACTGCAGAGCCTCTGCAAGCAGTCTAAACCAAGCCCGTAGGATTTCATAACATGTTTTCGTGTGTTTTTAGGTTTTTCATGGCCAATGAAGGATGAAAATTTTACGGTCACAAGAGTGGCACAAACGCTCAAATAGTAGTCTCATTGTCAGGAATCAATTTCAAGAGGAACCAGAACAAAGGGAAAGTTCATGTCAATCAATGGATGAGATCCATGAACCCTCAGTTACCCTGCAACTTAGTGAAACCTTCCACTTGTACACATAACACTGAGAAATGGTGGAGATCACATTTCCAGTGGTAGAAGATGAGGCATAGAATATTAATAAAACCTTTGAGGGCATCAATATAGAAGTAGTTTGAGAAATCAACAAATATAAAGCATAATCAAAGCTAAACAGCCTAAATTGCAAAGAGAGAGAGCAGTTATTGGTGCAGAAGTTGACTGACACAGACATAGCCCATGCCCATGCACACAAGCCTACCAAGCAGTTATTACACCAAGGAAGCTACTACAAAATATCAGAAGTAGTTATTTAGAATTATGGGAGTCCTCATAGCCCATTCTTTCACTTAGCTCACACCAAGAAGATATCAGTACCACTCCAGATGGTTTTTCCTCTCAAGGACACCGTTTGGGTGATTTCTGTCATATCAAAATGGTCTCAACAAGTTACAAAGTTATTGATCCTGTCCATAATTTAAAGTTATGTTTATGACACAACATGGAGCATTCGAATAACCTCTCCTATGTCTTATGATCACTAAAACCTTCTTTACCTACTTTTCCTCATTTTTCCTATAAATACTCTTTGAAGTCTCATTGTAAAAGGTTGGCATTTGGTGATTTCTAGAGTAATACATATTGCTGCTTTGAAGAAGCATTGGTGTTCTGAAGGAGTTTGGAGGTATTTTTTTTTCTGTTGATGAAGGAGGCTGGACCATTGGATCCCTGAGCCTAGTTTTTGTGAAGTACTTCTTATTGTTAATGTTATTTTCTCTTTTCCACTTTGTTCCATCATGCTTTGCTTACAGTAGGATCAAAAGTTTAGGTAGAGAAATGTATCTTAGAAGCACCTCTGACCTATTTATCCTTCATTTTTTATATGTTTTATACTACTGAACATGATAGGGTAGTCTAATAGCTCTCTCAAATATTTAGTTTGTTTTATTTCAGAAATGGTAAATTCAGTTTTGCTAAAGACTGTTTAGCGTTCCCTCTTTCTTTTCCACTGATTATTGTATCTGAAATCTCCCTTTAATTATTAATGTTTTCAGTTTGACAGAGAGGTTTGTTTCAATCATACCCTTTGTTTCTTACTATAATTATTGTGTTGAAGGTCTCTGTAATTTCAGGCCTAGATGTCTAATGTATTCCCTCTTCTTTGAATGCAATTGTATGTCTTTGTTGATTTAAGCTATCAACAGTGAACTTATAGAAGGAAATATGGCGTTCCCAAATCCTTTAAGTCATTAAGAGAGTTTTAGTCATCATTTATCTTTTTATTTGAGTGTTTATATTGATTAAATCCAAAACAGTGAGCTTACTGGAGGAAATAGGGCATTCCCCGAATCCCTTAAGTCATTTGTGAAAGGGTTTAGTTTCTTTTCACTCTTAGTCTTTAATGTTCATCTCATTTCACCTATATTATTCAACAGATCCTTGACCAAGTTAGATTTTCCCTATGGTTTCCCCTTCCTTCTCAATCAGAACTATTTGGACTTTCACATGACTCCATTGCCCAATGGCTTGTAGATTCCCATGCTCTATATATACTGCATGAAACATATTTTCCCAACCAGACAAAACAAACAACCCTGCACTTCATAACTAGCCTAAAATAAACTTCTAAATAATTCAAGACACATCCTTATAAAAATGTTAAGATATCCCTCTCTGAGACTATGAGGGTTAGATCCTAGAGCTCTAAAAATTGGTTCTGATGTTTCCTTGTCTTTTAATTAGCCAATCTATCAAAACATAGGACCCCAATGCCTCTGATTCTCTATTGGTCTTGATTTAGAAAACCTTATTTCCCTCTGTCTCATGTCGATGATGTGGGAAACATTATAGCCCACCTTCAATCAAAGTCACTTCCTGTTGACTTTAGCTCATTATCGAGGAAGCTGATCTAGAGACTCCCCTTAGGTGCCTTAGAGCCCACATGCCTCAATGGAAGGTTCTTCGCATTCGACGCAAGGTTTTAATTATTGGATTTCGATCAAATGATTCTGTGGTTGTTAGACTCCAACTCACTGTTCACATTATGTAGATTGTACCTCTTCTACCTTGAGAGCCGTCATCATTATTGGTGGTTCCTCTCGCGTCTGTTAACGACTTTCATTATTGGTTGGTAATCGGATGATGTTCTTGCATGTTTGACTTCAGCTCACATATTCGCATGCTTGAACTTGTACTTTTTTCAGGTTGAGATGGAGTGCAAGACCTTGGATTTTGTTTGATAAATATCTAGGCTACGGGTTATTTGTGGATTATTATGATTTATTACATGAATCATTCTATTGGATGGTTGTGACCATACCTAAGTCTACTTGTTGATCCTTATTTAGTGGATGGTTGTGTCCATCCCTTGGATCTCGATTTTTTTACAATCTGTGATGGATGGCTGCGCCTATACCACATATCATGTATCATAGATATCAATTGCATTTGTATTCGTAGGTATTCTGATGAAATTTTTTCAGTTGAGTGCATTCTCATAAATCATTTCACCCCTCCCTCTCTCTCGAACCTCATGCTTTAGGGGGCATCTATTATATAGAATTTTATCACCGTCCCTGCAATTCCTTATCCCGTACATTGGAGGACTATTCCCATGACTTTTGAATAGTAAAATGTCCTGAAAACACCTTGATGGCATCCTTCTGCATAAGGACAAGAATTATCTTGAAGAAAATTTCCTCTAGAAAACCCTAAAAACCCATGTTTTGGCATTGGCGTGGGTAGCCAGTTCATCCCTCTCGCCAATGGGGAAAATGCACACTAGTGGGCATGCTAGCTGGTGCTCTTTCCCTGTGTTGTGCCTGCAACAAGCCTATTAAGGAATGTTTCTTAACAATAGAAGGCAGAAGTTTGATTCTAAAAACTTCAGAACGGATCATCAAAATGAGGTTGGGTTGTTTGCCTCCAGATCTCCCTGATTAGGAAGTGGTTTTCCACCTCTCATGGAACCTTCCTAAGAGATAGGACTCCCCCCCATGATTATAGGGATCCTAACCTCTCCTTATCCCTCTATAAAAGCATGCCCTCTCCATTTGCTAGCTAGATGAAATTTTGGGAAGGAAATTATAGCTGAGTGAAAATCAAGAGTAGAGCTAAGGAGAACTCTGTGAGAGAGAGTTTTTTGAAATCCCTGACGAGCTTTGTGAGACACATCCTGCTGAAGCCCTGTCGAAGGAATATCACGACATCAGAGCATCGGTTTTAATCATTATCTCGTATCTTAATATACATTACTATTCTATTGGTTCCATGATTGTGTTTGTCCATGATATAATGCAATTTCATTCATTCCTCTCTAACTGATCGATAGTTATAAAGTGTGAAATATTGTGTTGCATGTTGTCTTTCTTCTTTGCATGTGTATAGGTATCTGGATGCGAAAATCTCATGCATTGTGACCTATCCATCTAGGAACATAATCTCCACCTCTTCTTCGACAACAGTAGCGAAGTAATCATGGTAAGCGATCTATCATGTTTCTACACTTTGCAACTAGAAACCAACAAATTTGCGTGTTTCGATTGTTTCTAGACCCACTCTAGGGCTAGTGGGATCACCTATGTCCATAGAGGGGATTTACCTACACAACACTTACCCTAATCTTAACCTTAACCTAACCTTAACCTTGGCTTTACCCTTAACCTAACCTTAACCTTGACCTTAACCTAACCTTAACCTTAACCTAACATAACCTTACCCTTGAGCTTGACCTTAACCTTAACTATAACCTAACCCTAAAATTACCCTAACCATAAACTAACCCTAACCTTAACCTTACCCTTAACCTTATCTTAACCTTAACCTTCATTATAACCTAACTTCAACCTTAACCTTAACCTAAATAAACCCATAACGTCAAACTTATCTTAACCTAATTTTAACCTTAACCTTAACCTGACTAAACCTGTAACCTTAACCTAGCCTTAACCGTAACCTAACTCTAACCTTACCCTTAACCTAAATTAACCTTAACCTTGACCTTGACCTTAACCTTAACCTTAACCTTACCATTAACCTTCACCTTAACCTTAAATAGACTAAACCTGTAACCCTAAACCTTAAACTTACCCTTAACCTTCACCTTAACCTTAACCTTCACTTTTTTACCCTTAACCTAACCTTAACCTTAACTATAACCTAACCCTAACCTTGACCTTAACTTTACCCTTAACCTTTACCTTAACCTTAACATTAACATTTACCTTGACCTTAACCTAACCTTAACCTTAACTTTCAACTTAACCTTATCTTACCCTTAATCTAACCTTAACCCTAACCTTAACCTAACCTTAACTTTTACCATAACCTTAACTTTACTCTTAATCTAACCGTAACCTTAACCTTAACCATACCCTTAACCTTAAACTTTAATTTTACCCTTAACTTAACCTTAACCTTAACTTTACCTTAACCTTGACTTTACCCTTAACCTAACCTTAACCTTAACCTTAACTTGACTAAACCCTTAAGGTTAGGGTAAAGTTAAAGTTAAGGTTAAGGTTAAGTATTGGTTAAGGTTAAGGTTAATGGTAAAGCTAAGGTTAGGTTAAAGTTAGGTTAAGGTTAAGGTCAAGGTTAAGGTTAGGTTAAAGTTAAGGTTAAGGTTAAGGTCAAGGTCGAGGTTAAGGTTAAGTTAGGTTAAGGTAATGTTATGGTTAGGTTAAGGAAAAGCTTAAGGTTAGGTTAAGGTTAATATAAGGTTAAGGTTAAGGTTAAGGTTAAGGTTAGGTTAAGGGTAAAGTCAAGGTTAAGGTTAAGGTTAAGGGTAAGGTTAAGGTAAGGGTAAGGTCAAGGTTACATTAAGGTAAATTTTATGGTTAAGGTTAGGGTTAAGAGTAAACTCAAGGTTAAGGTTAGGTTAAGGTTCAAGTTACAGGTTTAATCAGGTTAAGGTTACGTTAAGGTGAAGGTTAAGGTTAAGGTTACGTTAAGGTAAAGGTTATGGTTAAGGTTAGGGTTAAGGGTAAAGGCAAGGTTAAGGTTAGGTCAAGGTTAAGGGTTTGGTCAAGGTTAGGGTTAGGTTATAGTTAAGGTTAAGGTTAAGTTTAGGTTACGGGTAAGGTTAAGGTTAAGGTTAAGGTTAAGTTAAGGTTACTATTAAGGTTTTGGTTAAGGTTAAGGTTATAGTTAAGGTGAAGGTTAAGGTTATGGTTATGGTTAAGGTTAAGGTTAAGGTTTTGTAAAGGTTCATGTTAAGGGTAGGTTATAGTGAAGGTTAAGGTTAAGAATTGTAACTTTAAACCTTAAAATTAACATAACCTTAAAAATATCCTTATCTTAACCTTAAGCTTAAGCTTAAAATACACTAACCTTAACCTTAACTCTACCCTTAACCTTACCTTAACCATAACCTTAACCTAACATTAACCTTGACCTTCCCCTTAACCTTATCTTAACCTTAACTTAAACATAACCTTAACCTTTACCTTAACTATAACCTAACCCTTACCTTAACCAAACCCTTAACATTAACCTTAACCTTAATCTTAACATTAACCTTAACCCTAAAATTACCCTAACCACAACCTTAACCTTACCCTAACCTTACCCTAACCATAACCTTAACTTTAACCTTAACCTAACCTTAACCAAACCCTTAACCTTAACCTTAATCTTAGCCTAACCATAACCAAACCCTTAACTTTAACCTAAACCTTAACTTGAACCTTAACTTAACCTTAACCTTGACTTTACCCTTAACCTAACCTTAAACTTAACTATAACCTAACCCTAACTTTGACCTTAACTTTACCCTTAACCTTGACCTTAACTTTAACCTTAACCTTGACCTTCACCTAACCTTAACCTTAACCTTAACCTTATCTTACCCTTAACCTAACCTTAACCTTAACTATAACCTAACCCTAACCTTGAATTTACCTTAACATAAACTTAACACATTAACGTTAACCTTAACCTTCCCATAGCCATAACCTTAACCTTAACCTTAACTTGACTAAACCCGTAACCTTAACCTTAACCTAACCTTAACCTTAACCTTAACTATAACATAACCCTAACCTTGACCAAACCTTAACCTTAACCTTAACCTTAACAATAACCTAACCTTAACCTTTACCTTAACTATAACCTAACCCTAACCTTGACCAAACCCTTAACCTTAACCTTAAGCTTAACCTTTACCTAACCTTAACCTTAAAATTAACCATAACCTTAACCTTAACCTTGACATTAACTATAACCTTAACCTTAACCTTGACCTTAACTATAACCTTAACCTTAACCAAAACCTTAAAATTAACCTTAACTTAACTTTAACCTTAACCTTAACCTTACCCTTAACCTAACCTTAACCATTACCTTAACTATACCCTAACCCTAACCTTGACAAAACCCTTAAACTTAACCTTAACCTTAACCTAACCTTAACCTTGACTTTACTTTTAACCCTAACCTTAACCATAACATTTACCTTAATGTAACCTTAACATTAAATTTTACCTTAATGTAACCTTAACATGACTAAACCCGTAACTTGAACCTTAACCTAACATTAACCTTGAATTTACCCTTAACCCTAACCTTAACCATAACTTTTACCTTAATGTAACCTTAACCTTACCCTTAACCCTAACCTTGACCAAACCCTTAACCTTAAACTTAACCTGACTAAACTTGTAACCTTAACCTTAACCTTAAACTTAACCTGACTAAACATGTAACCCTTAACCTTAACCTTACCCTTAACCTTCACCTTAACCTTAACCTTGACTTTACCTTTAACCTAACCTTAACCTTAAATATAACCTAACCTTTAACCTTAGCCTTAACCTTAACCTTAACCTAATCTTAACCTTAACCTGACCGTAGCCTTAACCTAACCTAAACCTTAACCTTAAGCTTAACCATAGCCTAACCATAAGCTTAACTTTAACCTTAACCTAACCCTAACCTTAAATTTACCCTTAAACTAACCTTAACCTTCACTTTAACCTAACCCTAACCTTAACTTTACCCTTAACCTAACCTTAACCTTAACCTTAACCTTATATTAACCTTAACCTTACCCTAACCTTAACCATAACCTTAACCTTAACCTTACCCTAAAGTTAACCTTAACCTTAAACTTAACCTGACTAAACATGTAACCTTAACCTTACATTAACCTAACTTCAACCTTAATCTTAACCTTAACCTTACCATAGCCTTACCCTAACCTTACCCTTAACCTAACCTTAACCTTGACCTTGACATACTTAAGGTTTGTTAAATTCAAGGTTAAGGTTAGGTTAAGGTTAAGGGTAAAGTTAAGGTTAATGTAAAGTTAAGGTTAAGGTTAGGTTAAGGTTACGGTTAGGTTAAGATTAAGATTAGGTTAAGTTTAAGGTTAACGTTAAGGGTTTGGTCAAGGTTAGGGTTAGGTTAACGTTAATGTTAAGGGTTTGGTCAAGGTTAGGGTTAGGTTAAGGTTAATGTTAGGTTAAGGTTAAGATAAGGTTAAGGTTAAGGTTTTGGTCAAGGATAGGGTTAGGATATAGTTAAGGTTAAGGTTAAGGTTAGGTTATTTAAGGTTAAGGTCAAGGTTAAGGGTAAGGTTAGGGTTAAGTTAAGGTTAAGATTAGGTTAAGGGTAAAAATAACGTTAAGGTTAAGTTGAGGGTAAAGTCAAGGTTAAGGTTAGGGGATGGTTAATGTTAAAGTTAAGGTTAAGATTAAGGGTTTGGCCAAGATTAGGGTTAGGTTATAGTTACGTTTATGGTTAACGTGAAGGTGAAGGTTAAGGGTAAGATTAAGGTTAAGGTTACGATTTTAGTCAGTTTAAGGTTAAGATTAAGGAACTGGTCAAGGCTAGGGTTAGGTTAATGTTAAGGGTAAAGTTAAGGTTAAGGTTAGGTTAAGGTTAGGGTAAGTTTTGTGTAAGGTTAAGGGTTAAAGTTAACTTAACCTTAACCCAAGCCTTAACCGTAACCTTAACCTTAACCTTAACCTTAACCTGACTAAACAGGTAACCTTTACCTAACTTCAACCTTAATTTAACCTTAAACTTAACCTTAACCTTCCCATAACCATAACCTTGACCTTGACCTTAACCTTAACCTTCCTATAACCATAACCTTGACCTTGACCTTAACCTTAACCTTACTCCATTAAACTTAACCTTAACCTAAACCTAACCTTAACCTTAACCTTGACCTTAAACTTAACCTTCACCCTTAACCTTACCTTAACCTTAACCTAACTGTTGAGTCTCAAATCTGCATCTTTTCCATACACTTTTCTATACCTTTTTCACTCACCTGAACCTCCCAAGTTTTCAATATCATGTGAAAAATAGCATCTAACATGGTTTTTAATTATATTTTTGTGTTTTCTATTTTATTTAGATTTTTTTCATTCAGCTGCGGAATCTTGCCACTTTCCGCAGCTGCTGCAACTTTCCGCAGCTTTTTTGTGAAACTCTATGCTACAGGTGTCTACAAGGAAAACGAGCCACATGGGCAGGTCAGGAATGATGTGGACATGGTTTGTGTCCTATTGGTTCGAGCAAACTCATCTAAAGAAGCCACAGTCAAAGGCGTCCACATGGAAGTCAACCATAGAGTCTCATGTTGGCAGGACTCTGTTTCGTGTCACATGAAGATTCATACGGCCGTTTCTAAGTTGTGGAGGATAAATCGACATCTGTACATGGATCCTTAGTTGAATTCAAGCATCCACTCCTCATAGATTTACTTTCCAACACGGCCATGATCCTAGATCCGTGGACGTAATGGTCTACGTGTTCTCCACCAGCATGAACTTTAGGAGACAATTATATTTCTTTTGTTATATATAATGCGTTTGCATACGCATATAGAGTTAGTCGATGTTAGTCTCTATTATCTTTTATTAGTCTGCTCTGTAATGTGATTACGCTGCACTTGTGCCGTAACATCACCTTTCTGTAATGACTGCTTTTTAATATAAGAAGACTCTGTTTTCAACCGAAATTCCTATTTGAAGATCGTTTCCAAGGCTAGTGTAGAGGGCCCCTGCTCAGCTAAGGTTTTGTGCATTAGTGTATAGTTCTCATTTCGTTTCTTTAAAGCTCATTGTGCCATAATCCATTCATATGTTTATACATTGCATTTGCTTCATTTCTGTTTATAAACTTCCATAATTTCCATTTCACTTCTGTCTTTCATGTTTTATGTTGTTAATCACTGATCAATGTTCTTGTTTCAGGTTATAGATAGGTAGCCCGGGAATTTTCATAGCTTTTTGAATAATGACATGGAACTAACATTGTTCTGCTGCTAATTTGCTTTTCATAGTTTCTGTTTAATTTCAGTATTGCTTTGTTCATTTCAGTTTTGCTTATTTGCTTCAGTAGTTAAATTTAGATATATTAAGCTGCTCATAACATCTTCAGTTGCCTCCGAAAGCCATAGCTGGATTGATGGTGAGGGATTGTATTATGAAATGTATAGTTTAGTATTAGTTTCCTTTCTGTAAAATTAGATATATTAAATTGTGCATGACATCTTCAGTTGCATCCGAAAGCCACAGCTGGACTGATGGTGAGGGATTGTATTATGAAATGTGTAGTTTCGTATTAGTTTCCTTTCTGTAAAATTAGATATATTAAATTGTGCATGACATCTTCAGTTGCCTACGAAAGCCACAGCTGGACTGATGGTGAGGGATTGAATCATGAATGTATGGTTTGATATTAGTTTACTTTCTGCAAGTTAGATATCAGTTACTCAAGTTGTTTATGATTACTTCCGAAAATCATAGCTGGACTAATGATGAAGGATCAGAAGATAAATTGATGTAAGCTGATTTAGATTTATTTTGTTGCAATTTGGAATTTCCTTAAGCATAGTTTCTTTTGTGTTTAGTCAGCAGCAATAATCGTTTGGTTTTCATGCTCAATAGTTCACTGTTTTGATTTATTAGACTAGCAGCACCTTTTCATTTCAGCAGCACATTTTCATTTCCTTTCAAGTCTTGTCATTGTAAATTTCAAATTTCTTTTTAAAGTTTCAAGTTTGTAAATAATTATAGGGGATATCATTTCCTTGAACAAACATAACCAAAATTGTTTTCATCTTAGAATTTCCATTTCACCTTAGAAAACCAAAAATGACAAAAAGTTAAGAAATAGGTTATCTTGCACATATAGTGCGCCACACTTCATCAGCTTACGATTCCCGGATTGACAAATTAAATGCAACAATTTTGGACACACTAAATTGACCAAACATTTTGGCGCCGTTGCCGGGGAAGTGTAACTAGGTAGCCAATTTCTTAAAAAAAAAACACAAAAATTCTAAAAGAAGGGAAAACTTTATAACTTCTTGAAGTATGCTCTCCTCTTGCACCTAGTGTGATCTGGAGGATTAGAAAAGAGGGTTATTGGTTTAGTAATTTCTTAAGTATGCTCTCTTCTTGCACCTAGTGTGACCTGGAAGATCAGAAAGAGAATTATTAGCCCAACTTTTAAAAATAAAAAATAAAAAATAAAAAAATGACATGCATAGAGCAAGAGATTCTAGGGGAAGGTTTATAGCTAAAGCCAAGAGTTCGATTTTCACAACTCCATCTTCTTCAAGGCATAGACCAGATTCACCACCATCTACCCCTAGCCTTAAGATTTTTGGAACTCAAGGAGCATCTGAATTAGAGGATTCCCCTATACCATCTACTAAATCCCATTTAGAAAACAAAGAGATTCTCTCTCATCCTTCCTTGATAGAAGAACTAGAGGACTTTAAGGACTCTAAAGAAACTATCATGGCAGAGGAAGTAATAGATGGAGGTAGAGGTAGAGGTAGAAGAGGAGGAAGCCATGGAGACAACAATGGTGAAGGAAATAATGGTAGAAATAGGGAAGGAGACAACTTGTTTGGATTCCCTATAGTTGATGAGGAAACTCATGCAACAATGAAAAATATCTCACCATCTGTTCTCCCTAATTTTTATGGATTGTGAAGTGAGGATCCTGAAACATTTCTGTTTGAGTTTGAAGTCGTGTGCCGAACTTATGACTATATGGAAGACTCTCAAAAACTCAAACTGTTTCCTTCAACATTGAAGGGAGCCACTTTGAAATGGTTCATGGGATTAGCCACTCAATCTATTAGGACTTGGAATGATATGAAACAAACATTTTTGGATAGATACTTGGACTATTGTATGCCCACCAATCACAAGGATGAGGTATTCCAAATGATGCAAAAAGAAGATGAAAATTTGGAAGACTTACTTGAAAGATTTCAATACAACTTGAAAAGAGCAAAGATGAGCAATTTAGATGATGAAACCTTGAAAGCCCTCATATTAAAAGCCATTAGAGATGAATGGATAGATATTTTAAACATGATGGAGAAAGGAGACATTTCTCAACTTCCACTTCGTGACATAACAGAATTATGTGTCCATCTCTCAAAGGGAAAATCTAAAACAGGAAAAGGGCCTAGGGATCCTTCTCTTATTAGGGCTAACAAATCTGCAACTGGATCAGTAAGTAGGGCAGAGATTGGTAATATGCTTGATGAGTTCAAAACTGATATCTTAGGGAGCCTTAGTGAACAACTAGACACCCTTAAAATCAAAAACAAGCAGAAAGCAAAAACAGATGCTTAGCCATCTTTTGTCCGAAATGTAGGAAGAAACATGCTTTAAGGGAATGTCCCTTGGATGCAAAAGTTGTAGAAACATGTATGATTTTCTCAGAGAATCATGAGATCAAGGATTGTCCTTCAATTCCTGGACTCAAAACTGTTTTTCAAGAAGACCCAAATTCAGTAGAATCTCTCTGTTTTGTCACAAGGAGACCTTGGTAGGGACAACAAACTCAAGGGTTTAACAACCCTATGAATCTCCAAACCCCACCAAATTGGAATCCTTGGCAACAACCTTGGCCCCAACATCAAAATTCATATCAGCCATGGGTACAAGGGATGCAAAATCATTATGGGAGATTCGCTCAATTTTATCAATATCCTCCATCTTTTCAAAATCAACAAGCTCCACAACTTCCAAACCCAAATCCACAACTTTCATTGCCATTTCAACAACAACAACCTTCTCAACAAAATACAAATCCTCAACTCATGCTCCCATACCAACAGAAGACAAATCAACTTCCAGCTCAGCCATTGCCAAATCCTAATAATAAAAATCCTCAGAATACTTATATGGTAGAAGGACAACAATTTCCTACCTATATGATTGTTCCTCTTAACGATGTACAACTCAGATCTAGTAGAGTTTTAGAAAAACATTCTATAGATATCCAAGAGCAAGATACCTCTGAGGAGGATTCTCTTCAAGTCAATAAGGGTTCTGAGGAAGAATCTCTTCAAAATTCAAACATTCAAAAAGAAAAAGAAAAGTTAACATCCACAACTCCTATAGTTGAGCAACCCGCATCTTCATCTACACCTCCTTTTCTTGAAAGACTACAAATTGACAAGGGGGTGGAAAAACAAATCTTGTTGCCTAACTATGACTTTCTAGATGAATTGAAGAATGTTTGTATCAAGATTCCCTTGCTACAAGCCATTCGAGAGATTCCTATTCTAGCAAAAACAATAAAGGAGATGAGTTTCAAAAGACCAGGAAGGAAACTAAAAGACACAAGAAGAATCCACCTGGTAGGAAAGATTGCAGATATTATGATGGGAAAAATTACCATGCAGAAGTATGTAGATCCGGGAAGTCCAATTGTCAAGACACATATAAATGGGATAGAAATTCCAAACACATTGATTGACTTAGGGGCTGCTATCAACATTATGAGTAGACAGACTATGGAACAGTTAAAACTTTCTAACCTTCTTTTTACACCTACTTTATTGCAACTTGCAGATCGATCGGTTATTAAACCAGATGGTGTATTAGAAGATATTTCAGTCTCCTTAGATTCTTGGGAATATCCGGTAGACTTTATGATTTTGACTCCCAAAAGTAATCTAGGAGGACATCCAATTATCTTAGGAAGACCTTGGCTGGCCACAGCTGATGCTTTTATTAGTTGTAGATCTGGAGACATGTACATTTCTAATGGTAATTCGACAAAGAAATTCAATTTGTATCCTCCAGCAAGAGAAATCACAGAAATAGGAGACAATGAATGGGTCAATGATGAGGACACTATACAACCTGTCTTTACCATTTCTGAAATCAGTGAGGATAGTCAAATTTTGAACACATTAGAAAATTTTGAGACATCTTCAGAATATGACCCCACACAATTTCAGTTGGAATCTGACATAGAATATTTATCATGAAGACAAATGTCTCTTTACTCTATGGAAGAGTTTGGTAGTTCTACTATTGATATTTTTCCAGGAAAAACATTGAATATCAACAAACATTTGGAAAAGTCACAACAAGAAGAACTAACCAAAATCTTGCAAAAACATTCTACTACATTTGCATGGGAGTATACTGACATGAAAGGTATTGATCCTAAGACTTGCATCCATCATATCTATATTGAGGAAAACAGTAGACCAATCAGACAACCTCAGAGAAGGATGAATCCAAACCTTAGGGAGATAGTGAAATAAGAGCTCCAAAAACTACTCAATGTAAACTTCATTTATCCAATTTCAGATAGTCGATGGGTTTCTCCTTTGGTTATAGTACCTAAAAAGAATGGTAAATGGAGGGTATGCATTGATTACAGGGAATTGAACAAAGCAACTTTGAAGGATCACTTTCCTTTGCCTTTTATTGATCGGGTATTAGATACATTAGCAGGTAAAAAGTACTTTTCATTTTTGGATGGTTTTAGTGGCTATAATCAAATTCAGGTAGCACCTGAAGATCAAGATAAGACCACATTTACTTGTCCATGGGGAACTTTTTCCTACCGAGTGCTTCCTTTTGGGTTATGCAATGCACCTACAACATTCCAAAGAGCAGTACTAGGAATTTTTTCTAATCTAATCCATGATTGTGTAGAGGTTTATATGGATGATTTTACAGTTTATGGTAATTCATTTGAAGAGGCATTAGAAAATTTGGAAAAAGTTCTTATAAGATGTAAAGAAACAAACCTTTCATTAAGCCATGAAAAATGATTTATGATGTTTTCTGAAGGGATTGTTTTAGGACATCATATTTTAGGAGATGGAATTAAGGTTGATAGATCAAAAGTTGAAGTCATCTCCAAGTTTCCTATTGAAAATTGTCAAAGAGATGTTATAAGTTTTCTGGGATTTACTGGTTATTACAGAAGATTTATAGAAAACTTCACTAAAATAGCATCTCCACTCTTCAAATTTCTTACAAAAGAATGTGAATTTAGATGGGATCCTGATTGTCAATCAGCTTTTGAATCTTTGAAAACAAGAATATCTGAAGCACCTATCTTGAGAGGACCAAATTGGAAACTTCCTTTCCATATTTCTACGGATGCTTCAGATACAGCTCTAGGAGCTGTGTTGGGTCAAAAAGATTTAATTCCTTATGCCATTTATTATACCAGTAAAAATTTGACTCCTACAGAGTTGAACTATACTGTGACTGAAAAAGAGTTTTTAGTTGTTGTTCATGCAATTAATAAGTTTAGACATTACATAATAGGCTATGAAACTTTTATTCATACTGACCATTCTGCAATTAGATATTTAATGAACAAACCTGTTACTAATGGCAGAGTGACAAGATGGCTCTTACTTTTGCAAGAATTCAATATTACTGTGTTGGATAGACCGAGAAAACAAAATACAGTAGCTGATTTCTTGTCTAGAATTCAGAATCCTAAAGAATATTCTCCTGTAGAGGATAAGTTTCCTGATGAATACTTGTTTGCAGTAACTATTAAGACTCCTTGGTATGCAGATATTGCTAACTATTTGGTTACAGGGAAACTACCTTCACATTTATTTCCAAGTGAAAAACGAAAAATTATTCAGGAGAGTTCAAAATATTCATGGATTTCTAACGAATTGTTTAAAACAGGGCCAGATCTTGTGATCAGAAGATGTGTCAGGGAAGATGAAATGCCTGATATTCTTAATGCATGTCATGATGAACCATGCAGCGGACACTTTGCAGACAAAATGACAGCCTATAAAATCCTTTCTTTAGGATATTATTGGCCTTCCCTCTTCAAAGATGCAAAACAATATGTCAAAAGGTGTGACAGCTGCCAAAGAGTAGGGAAACCTACCCTTTCAAATGAAATGCCACTGCAAACACAAGTACTCATTGAACCCTTTGAAAAGTGGGCTTTAGATTTCATTGGACCTATTAATCCACCATCCAAGCAAAAGAAGTATATATTGGTTTGTACTAATTATGTTACTAAATGGGTAGAAGCCAAATCATTAGTATCTGCTACTAAAAATTCAGTTGTTCATTTTCTTTATGAGGATATTTTTACTCGCTTTGGTGTTCCAAGAGAAATTGTGACAGATCAGGGGAGCCAATTCACATCCAATTTGGTGGAGAAGTTGATGGAAGAATACAAAATCAAGCACATAAGATCTACTCCTTACCATCCGCAAGAAAATGGTCAAGTGGAGTCCACAAATAAAGTTCTTGAAAGTATCATCACCAAAATTGTTCATCTACATAGAAGAGATTGGGAAGAAAGGCTTCGTGAAGCCTTGTGGGCCTACAGAAATACATGGAGAAATACAACAGGCCATTCTCCCTATGAACTTGTTTATGGGAAAGAAGTCTTGCTCCCCTTTGAATTCCAAGTCAAGACCTTCAAGATAGCAGTTCAGTTGGGGATGGACTTATCAGAAGCCCAAAAGCATAGAATGGAGTAGTTGAATGAGCTAGATGAGAACAGACAAGAAGCAATTCTAAGAACTGATCTAGTTCAATATCAAAGAGCTAAATGGCATTACAAGTATATCAAAGAGAAGAAGTTTCAAGAAGGAGATTGGGCATTGTTATTTGATTCCAAGTTTAAAGATTTTCAAGGAAAATTTCAGACTCATTGGCTTGGGCCATATGAAATTGACAAGATCTTTAGCAATGGAGCGGTAAGAATCAAGACCATTGATGAATTTCAAACTCCTCTTATTGTGAATGGCCATAGATTGAAAATTTATCATAAGCCACTCTCAAAAGAGGATTTTGTCAAATTGTTTCAAGAAATTTCTGCAATCAGGCTGGTACAGAAGAATTCTTCTTCTCCACCAGCCTAGCTTTTGTTCTTTTCAGTTTAAAAAATAAAAAATAAAAAATAAAATAAAAAAAATGGTATAAGCCTGAAAACCAATCATTGATTGGCAGTCTTATACAGAAAATATAGGTTGAAAATCAGGAATAACTGACACTCTATATTTTCCAAAAAAAGTATCTTTCTTTCATTTCACAAGTTTTGTCACCACCCACTCCATTCATTCCACTTCATTCCATTTCATTTCATTTCATTTCACTCCATTCCACTTCATTTTATCCATTTCATTCCATTCCATCAATAAAAATCTTTTTCATGACCATTTCCATCTGGTCATTTCTCATCTGTTCATTTCCATTCATCCAAGTAATAGCTGTGTCAGTTTCCGTAGCTGACATCTGTTTCCGTAGCTGACATCTGTTTCCGTAGCTGACTCCAGTTTCCGCAGCCAAAAGCAGATTCCGCAGCTACTACTCTGTTTTCAAAAAGAATGTACAGTCGGATGGTATTTCCATAATTATGAAATAAAATGCAGGTGAGAGGATCAAAAATGAAGATATGGAGCATTCGAGACACCAATGAAGAGCAAATAGTTGAAGACCAAGGGAAAAGGCAAAGATTCCAAAGGTATGAATAAAATTTATTTCAAATAGCATTGAAAAACACATTTTTATATAGTTCTGAACCATGAGCTCTATCCATTATGTGCAATGATTATATTGACAATTCTGTAACCTTTCATGATCTCCATATTATCCTCTCACATTCATTCTCAAACAGTTTCATCATTAAACCCCTAATTTTCACTCATGATCCAATATTCCACCGGTGACAATGAGACGTATTTGATTTGACCAAGGACTCTTACAGCCGCATAAATTCATAACCGTTGATTGAAACGTGTTCACATTTATTTCGCAACCACCAAATTTCAAAATGCGGCCGAGTGTATTATATTCTATCAATCTCTCAGTCGTATCTTTGTTATGCTCACGAAACCCCTTTCTGTTCTGTCTCACTCCATTCCGTTCATTGTGCTCATTCTCACTCTCGGATATCTACCCACAGTCTCACTCCATTCCGTTTATGGTGCTCATTCCCATTTTATAATACATTCCCACAGTCATTGTGCTCGTTCCTGTGCATTCAACCGTTCTATTTCCATTTGAACCCTCACGCAGGAAAATTTGTGAAGAGCAGAAAAGAGAAATGGGTAAATTGCTAAGAGCAGAACCGGAAGGACCGAAGTTTATGGAGGGATATCCGCAAATAAGGGAGATATTGAAGAAAGCAAAATGGCTGCGTTTTATCCAGAAATTTATAGGTTATCACAAAGAAGTTACGAAAGCATTTGCAAGGTCGTTTAATGGCTTGGAAGCAGAGATTGGAGACCTTAAGTTTGCGGTCAATGAAGCATCTATAGCAACAGCCACGGAACTTCTTCAAGAGGGTGAGCGTTGGTTTAAAAATAAAAGCATCAGTGATGAAGCATGGAAAACAATCTTACGAAACCAAGGTATGGACATAACTATTTTTAAAAGAGGAATTCTTGTGCATGCATTGAAAGAGGAATGGGCTACTTTGCTGCTAGTTATTCAGAAATTCATTACATGTGAAGGCCGTTTTGGGTCCATGTACATGTACCATACCAGGTTACTAATGAATTTTCTAGATAATCAAGCTCTCAATCTTCCATATTTTCTGTTAAATAGCTTGAAGAAAATGGTTGTGACTGTTCAGAAACACTTAGGAGATGTAGAACCACATCTATATCACCACGACCTTGTAAAAATTTTGATTGAAAATGAGTTAAAGGAAAAGAAAGACACATGGGAACAATTTCTGGTTAGAAATTTCTTTGAGGAACCTCAGGAAATTCCTAAAGGTAGTACAACAAGAAGGAGTAGAAGAAAAAGAATAAATGTTGAAACCCAAATTACTCCTACTCAGGAATTCCTGCAGGTAGCACGGCAAGAAGAAGTAGGAGAAAAAGAACAATTGATGAAATCCAAAATACTCCTACTATTACTATTGAAAGAACTGATATGGAAGAGAGACTGTCAAAAAGGAAGAATAAGGAAATCAAGGGTAAGAAGCCAATAACACCAAAAGAGAGAAACAATATTGAGGCCATACATCAAACTCCTTCTTCTGAAGAAGAAGATCATCAAGTGTTATCTGAAAGATTAGTTTATCTTCAAAAACAGTCATCTATGCCCAAGAAGACAGAGAAAGGAAAACAAAAACAAAAGGATAGTGTACCACAGCGTGTGAGAAGAAGCAGTAGACTTAAGGGGAAATTGAGGAAAACACAAATTAAGGGTTCTCATTTCATTGATTTGGGTGAGGAGACATCTGAACAGTCCCCAGCTGACCATAGTCCATCTCAGTCAGTTAGTGAACCTGGTTCATTTCATTCTCAGTCAGACATTGAACATACTCCATCCTATTCTCAGCAAGATGTTGATGTAAGCCCTTCTCAACCAGATTTTGAAAATAACTCTCCTTCACGGCATTTTGGGGATAGCCCAATAAAAATGACACCTGAAATAGACCCCAAGCAGCAGGAAGTATATGACTATATAGAATCTTTGGAAAAGGCAGCTACAGGTCCAAGTACTTCGTCCATTCAGCCTCATACATTACAGGATGATTTAGTCCAATCACTAAAACAGGAAATTTTTGAGCTAGAGCTTTTAAATAGGCCCATCAAAAATGAAAATGAGACATTGAAAGAACAAGGAAAACTGGACAAAATCATCCATGATAATACCATGCTACATTTGGGAATATGGCAGAAGAAGAATAAGAAATTGAAAAGAAAATGCCAGAAGTTGAGCAGAGCACTCGTTAATATCAAATTTAGGTGCTTAATGAAGAAACCCAGAATGTTGGCAATACCAAGGAAGAAGAGGAGAGGATTGGATGTGCTGGATGAAGTGTCAAGGCACATGAACTGAAGAAAGATTATCAAAATTTTGGTTGCATGAGGACATGCAACACCTTCACAGTGGGGGTATGTTGAGTCTCAAATCTGCATCTTTTCCATACACTTTTCTATACCTTTTTCACTCACCTGAACCTCCCAAGTTGTCAATATCATGTGCAAAAGAGCATCTAACATGGTTTTTAATTATATTTTTTTTTTCTATTTGATTTAGATTTTGTTCATTCAGCTACGGAATCTTGCCACTTTCCGCAGCTACTGCAACTTTCCGCAGCTATTTTGTGAAACTCTATGCTACAGGTGTCTACAAGGAAAATGAGCCACATGGGTAGGTCAGGAATGATGTGGACATGGTGCGTGTCCTATTTGTTCGAGCAAACTCATCTAAAGAAGCCACGGTCAAAGGCGTCCACATGGAAGTCAACCATAGAGTCTCATGTTGGCAGGACTCTGTTTCGTGTCACATGAAGATTCATACGGCCGTTTCTAAGTTGCGGAGGATAAATCGACATCTGTACATGGCTCCTTAGTCGAATTCAAGCATCCACTCCTCATAGATTTACTTTCCAACACGGCCATGATCCTAGATCCGTGGACGTAATGGTCTACGTGTTCTCCACCGGCATGAACTTTAGGAGACAGTTGTATTTCTTTTGTTATATATAATGCGTTTGCATACGCATATAGAGTTAGTCGATGTTAGTCTCTGTTATCTTTTATTAGTCTGCTCTGTAATGTGATTACGCTGCACTTGTGCCGTAACATCACCTTTCTGTAATGACTGCTTTTTAATATAAAAAGACTCTGTTTTCAACCAAAATTCATATTTGAAGATCGTTGCCAAGGCTGGTGTAGAGGGCCCCTGCTCAGCTAAGGTTTTGTGCATTAGTGTAAAGTTCTCATTTCGTTTCTTTAAAGCTCATTGTGCCATAATCCATTCATATGTTTATACATCGCATTTGCTTCATTTCTGTTTATAAACTTCCATAATTTCCATTTCACTTCCATCTTTCATGTTTTATGTTGTTAATCACTAATCAGTGTTCTTGTTTCAGGTTATAGATAGGTAGCCCAGGCATTTTCATAGCTTTTTGAATAATGACATGCAACTAACATTGTTCTGCTGCTAATTTGATTTTCATAGTTTCTGTTTAATTTTAGTATTGCTTTGTTCATTTCAATTTTGCTTATTTGCTTCAGTAGTTAAATTTAGATATATTAAGCTGCTCATAACATCGTCAGTTGCCTCCGAAAGCCACAGCTGGACTGATGGTGAGGGATTGTATTATGAAATGTGTAGTTTAGTATTAGTTTCCTTTCTGTAAAATTAGATATATTAAATTGTGCATGACATCTTCAATTGCCTCCGAAAGCCATAGCTGGACTGATGGTGAGGGATTGTATTATGAAATGTGTAGTTTAGTATTAGATTCCTTTTTGTAAAATTAGATATATTAAATTGTGCATGACATCTTCAGTTGCCTCCAAAAGCCACAGCTGGACTGATGGTGAGAGATTGAATCATGAATGTATGGTTTGATATTAGTTTACTTTCTGCAATTTAGATATCAGTTACTCAAGTTGTTTATGATTACTTCCGAAAACCATAGCTGGACTAATGATGAAGGATCAGAAGATAAATTGATGTAATCTGATTTAGATTTATTTTGTTGCAATTTTTAATTTCCTTAAGCATAGTTTGTTTTTTGTTTAGTCAGCAGCAAGAATAGTTTGGTTTTCATGCTCAATAGTTCACTGTTTTGATTTATTAGACTAGCAGCACCTTTTCATTTCAGCAGCACATTTTCATTTCCTTTCAAGTCTTGTCATTGTAAATTTCAAATTTCTTTTTAAAGTTTCAAGTTGGTAAATCATTATAAGGGATATCATTTCCTTGAAAAAACATAACCAAACTTGTTTTCATCTTAGAATTTCCATTTCACCTTAGAAAACCAAAAACGACAAAAAGTTAAGAAATAGGTTATCTTGCACATATAGTGCGCCGCACTTCATCAGCTTACGATTCCCAGATTGACAAATTAAATGCAGCAATTTAGGACACACTAAATTGACCAAACACTAACCTTAACCTTGACCTTAACTATAACCTAACCCTAACCTTGGTAAGGTGAAGGTTAAGGTTACGATTATGGGAAGGTTAAGGTTAAGGTTAGGTTTAGGTTATAGTTAAGGTCAAGGTTAAAGATAGTTTATGGTTAAGGTTAAGGTTACGGGTTTAGTCAAGTTAAGTTTAAGGTTAAGGGTAAAGTCAAGGTTAAGGTTAAGGTTACGTTAAGGTTAAGGTTAGGGTTAAGTTTAAGGTTAAGGTTAAGGTTAGGGTTATGAAAATGTTAAATTTAAGGTTAAGGTTAGGTTAAGGTTAACTATAACCTAACCTTAACCTTGACCTTAACTATAACCTAACCTTGACCTTAACCTTAACATTATCCTTAACCTTAACCCTACCCTTAACCTTAACCAAACCCTTAATCTTAAAAGTAACCTAACCTTAACCTTATCCTTAACCTTAACCTTAAATTAACCATACCTTAACCTTAATCTTAACTATAACCTACCCCTAACCTTGACCAAACTCTTAACCTTCACCTTATCTTAACCTTAACCTAAACTTAACCATAACATTAACCTAACTATAACGATACCCTTAACCTTAACCTTGACCTTAACTATAACCTAACCTTAACCTTGACCAAACCCTTAAAATTAACTTTAACCTAACCCTAACCTTGACCAAACCCTTAACATTAACATTAACATTAACCTTAACATAATCTTAACCTTAACCTAACCATAGCCTTAACCTAACCTCCACCTTAACGTTAACCTTAACCTTAACCTTAGCCTAACCATAACATTAACCTTAACCTTAACCTAACCCTAACCTTAACATTACCCTTAACCTAACCTTAACCATAACCTTAACCTAAACATAACCTTAACTTTATCCTTAACATTAACCTTAACTTTAACCTAATCTTAACCTTAACCTTAACCATAACCTTATCTTAACCTTAACCTTGACTTTACCCTTAACGTAACCTTAAGCTTAACCTTAACCTTAACATTACCTTAACCTTACCTTGACCTTAACTATAACCTAAGCCTAACCTTGACCAAAACCTTAACCTTAAGCTTAACCTTAACATTTACCCTAAGCTTACCCTAACCTTATCTTAACCTTAATCTAACCTTAACCTTGACTTTACCCTTAATGTAACCTTAACCTTAACCTTACCTTAACCTAACTTTAACCTTAACCTTAAATTTACCCTTAACCTAACCTTAAGGGTTTAGTTAGGTTAAGGTTAGGTTTAGGTTAAGGTTAACGTTAAGGGTTTAGTAAAGGTTAGGTTAAGGTTAAGGTTAAGGTTAAGGGTTTGGTCAAGGTGAGGGTTAGGTTATAGTTAAGGTCAAGGTCAAGGTCAAGGTTAAGTTTAACCTAACCTTTCCCTAACCTTAACACCTTAGGTAAAGTTAAGGTTAGGTTAAGGTAAAGTCAAGGTTAAGGTTATCTTAAGGGTAAAGTTAAGGTTAAGGTTAAGATTTGGTCAGGTTAAGGTTAAGGTTAACCTTACCCTTACCTTAAATTTACCCTTAAACTTAACACTAACCTTAACCTTAACCTTAACCTAAATCTAACCTTAACTTTACCCTTAACCTAACCTTAACCTTGACTTTACCCTTAATGTAACGTTAACATTAACCAAACCCTTAACCTTAACCTTAACCTTAACTTTACCCTTAACCTTGATCTTAACCTTAACTTAACCTAAACATTAACCTTAACCTTACCGTTAACCTTTTCTTAATCTTAACCTTAACCTTAACCTTCCCAAACCCTTAAGATTAGGTTAAGGTTAGGGTTAAGGTTAAGGTTAGGTCAAGTTTAGGTTAAGGTTTGGTCAAGGTTAGGGTTAGGTTAAGGTTATGGTTAAGGTTAGGTTAAGGCTATGGTTAAGGTTAAATTTAGGTTATAGATAACATTAAAGGTAAGGTTAAGGGTAAGGTTAAGGTTAGGTTAAGGTTAAGGTTAAATTTAAGGTTAAGGTTAAGGTTTGGTCAAGGTAGGGGTTAGGTTATAGTTAAGGTCAAGGTTAGGTTAAGGTTAAGTTCAGCTAAAGGTTAAGGTTAATGTTAATGTTAAGGATTTGATCAAGGTTAGGGTTAGTTTAAGGGTAAAGTTAAGGTTAAGGTTAGGTTAAGGTTAAGGTCAAGGTTAAGGTTAAAGTTAAGTTCAAGGTTAGGGTTAGGTTATAGTTAAGGTTAAGGGTTTGTTCAAGACTAGGGTTAGGTTAAGGTTAAGGTTAAGGTGAGGTTAGGATAAGGTCAAGGTTAAGATTAGGTTAAGGGTAAAGTTATGGTTATGGTTAGGGAAAGGTTAATGGTAAAGATAAGGTTATGGTTAAGGTTAAAGGTCAAGGTTAAACTTAAGTTAGGTTAAGGTAAGGCTAAATTTACGGTTAGGTTAAAGTTAAGGTTAGTAACCTTGACCTTGACTTTGAATTTAACTAAAACTTAACATTAACCTTAACCTTAACTTTATATTACCCTTAACCTAACCTTAACCTAAACTATAACCTAACCCTCACCTTAACCTAACCTTAACCCTAACCTTAAACTTAACTTTACCCTTAACCTAACCTTAACGTTAACTTTATAAATTTAACCTAATTAAGGTTAAGGTTAAGGTTAAGGGTAACGGTAAGGTTAAGGTTAAGGGTTATGGGTTTAGTGAGGTTAAGATTAAGGTGAAGGTTAAGGTGAAGGTTAAGGGTAAGGTAAAGGTTAAGATTAAGGTCATGGTCAAGGTTAAGGCTATGTTAGGTTTAAGGGTAAGGTTATAGTCAGGATAAGGTTAAGGTTAAGGTTAGGTTAAGGTTAAGATAAGGTTAAAGTTAAGGTTAAGGTTAAGTTGAATGTTAAAGGTAAGGTTAAGGTTAATGGTAAAGTTAACATTAAGGTTAAGGTTATAGTTAAGGTTAAGGTTAGGTTAAGGCTAAAGTCAAGGTTAAGGTGAAGGTGAAGGGTAAGGGTAAAGTTAAGGTTAAGGTGAAGGTTAAGCTGAAGGTTAAGGGTAAGGTAAAGGTTAAGGTTAAGGTCAAGGTCAACGTTAAGGCTATGTTAGGTTAAGGGTAAGGTTATAGTTAGGATAAGGTTAAGGTTAAGGTTAGGTTAAGGTTAAGATAAGGTTAAATTTAAGGTTAAGGTTAAGTTGAATGTTAAGGGTAAGGTCAAGGTTAATGGTAAGGTTAAGGTTAAGGTTACGGGTTTAGTATGGTTAAGGTTAAGGGTAAGGTTAATGGTAAGGTTAATGGTAAGGTTAAGGGTTTAGTAACCTTAAATAACCTTACCGTTACCGTTAACCTTACCGTTAACCTTTTCTTAATCTTAACCTTAACCTTAACCTTCCCAAACCCTTAAGATTAGGTTAAGGTCAAGGTTAAGGTTAGGGTTAAGGTTAAGGTTAGGTCAAGTTTAGGTTAAGGTTTGGTCAAGGTTAGGGTTAGGTTAAGGTTATGGTTAAGGTTAGGTTAAGGCTATGGTTAAGGTTAAAGTTAGGTTATAGCTAACATTAAAGGTAAGGTTAAGGGTTAGGTTAAGGTTAATGTTATGGTTAAGGTTAGGTTAAGGGTAAAGTTAAGGTTAAGGTTAGGTTAAGGTTAAGGTTAAATTTAAGGTTAAGGTTAAGGTTTGGTCAAGGTAGGGGTTAGGTTATAGTTAAGGTCAAGGTTATGTTAAGGTTAAGTTCAGCTAAAGGTTAAGGTTAATGTTAATGTTAAGGATTTGATCAAGGTTAGGGTTAGTTTAAGGGTAAAGTTAAGGTTAAGGTTAGGTTAAGGTTAAGGTCAAGGTTAAGGTTAAAGCTAAGTTCAAGGTTAGGGTTAGGTTATAGTTAAGGTTAAGGGTTTTTTAAAGACTAGGGTTAGGTTAAGGTTAAGGTTAAGGTGAGGTTAGGATAAGGTCAAGGTTAAGATTAGGTTAAGGGTAAAGTTATGGTTATGGTTAGGGAAAGGTTAAGCGTAAAGATAAGGTTATGGTTAAGGTTAAAGGTCAAGGTTAAACCTAAGTTAGGTTAAGGTAAGGCTAAATTTACGGTTAGGTTAAATTAAGGTTAAAGTTAACGTTAAGGTTAGGTTAAGGGTAAAGTTAAGTTTAAGGTTAGGGTTAAGGTTAGGTTAAGGTGAGGGTTAGGTTATAGTTTAGGTTAAGGTTAGGTTAAGAGTAATATAAGGATAAGGTTAAGGTTAAGGTTAAGTTTTAGTTAAAGTCAAGGTCAAGGTCAAAGTTAAGGTTAAGGTCAAGGTTAAGGGTAAAGTTAAGGTCAAGGTTAGGGTTAGGTTATAGTTAAGGTTAAGGTTAGGTTAAGGGTAATGTTAAGGTTAAGGGTAACGGTAAGGTTAAGGTTAAGGGTTACGGGTTTAGTGAGGTTAAGATTAAGGTGAAGGTTAAGGGTAAGGTAAAGGTTAAGATTAAGGTCAAGGTCAAGGTTAAGGCTATGTTAGGTTAAGGGTAAGGTTATAGTCAGGATAAGGTTAAGTTTAAGGTTAGGTTAAGGTTAAGATAAGGTTAAAGTTAAGGTTAAGGTTAAGTTGAATGTTAAAGGTAAGGTTAAGGTTAATGGTAAAGCTAACATTAAGGTTAAGGTTATAGTTAAGGTTAAGGTTAGGTTAAGGCTAAAGTCAAGGTTAAGGTGAAGGTGAAGGGTAAGGGTAAAGTTAAGGTTAAGGTCAAGGTTAAGGTGAAGGTTAAGGGTAAGGTAAAGGTTAAGGTTAAGGTCAAGGTCAACGTTAAGGCTATGTTAGGTTAAGGGTAAGGTTATAGTTAGGATAAGGTTAAGGTTAAGGTTAGGTTAAGGTTAAGATAAGGTTAAATTTAAGGTTAAGGTTAAGTTGAATGTTAAGGGTAAGGTCAAGGTTAATGGTAAGGTTAAGGTTAAGGTTACGGGTTTAGTATGGTTAAGGTTAAGGTTAAGGTTAAGGGTAAAGTTAAGGTTAAGTTTAAGGGGTTAATGTTTTCTTAAGGTAAAGACGAGGTTAAGGTTAGGTTAAGGGTAAAGTTAAGGTTAAGTTTAAGGTTTGGTCAGGTTAAGGTTAAGGTTAAGGTTAAGGTTAACCTTACCATTACCTTAACCTTAACCCTAACATTAACCGTAACCTTACCCTTAACCTTATCTTAACCTTGACCTAACCTTAACCTTACTAAACCCGTAACCTTAACCTTAACCTTAACTTTACTCTTAACCTTGACCTTACCCCTAACCTTCACTACAGCCTAACCTTAACCTTAACCTATAACTTTAACCTTAACCTAATTGTAATCTTAACCTTAACCATAACCTTAACCTTACCCTTGAACTTAAGCTTAACATTAACCTTAACTTAACTATAACTTTAACCTTCACCTCAACCTTAAACTTAACCTTAACCTTGAATTTACCCTTAACCTATCCTTAACCTAACCTTAACCTTAACCTTAACCTTAATCTTAACCTTAGCTTTAAAATTAACCTTGACCTTACCCTTGACCTTCACTATAACCTAACCTTAACTTTAAGGTTAGGGTAAAGTTAAAGTTAAGGTTAAGGTTAGGTTAAGGTTAAGTTTAAGGGTTTGGTCAAGGTTAAGGTTAGGGTAAGATTAAGTTTATTTTAAGGTTACAGTTATAGTGAAGGTTAAGGTTAAGACCCATAACCTTAACCTAACATTGACCTTAACTATAACCTAACCCTACTCTTAACCTTAACCTTAACCTTCACTATAACCTAACCTTAACCTTGACCTTAACCTATACCATAACCCTAACCTTGAGCTTAACCTTAAACCATAACCCTTAACCTAAAGCATAACCGTAACTTTAACTATAAACTAACCCTTACCTTGACCAAACCCTTACCTTGACCAAACCCTTAACATTAACTTTAACCTAACTTTGACCTTGACCTTAACTTTAACCTTATATTACCCTTAACCTAATGTTAACCTAAACTATAAGCATAACCTTAAGGTTATGTTTAAGGTAAGGTTAAGACAAGGTTAAGGGTAAGGTTAGGTTAAGGTTATGGTTAAGGTAAGGTTAAGGGTAAAGTTAAGGTTAAGGCTACGCTAAGGTTAAGATAAGGTTAAGGGTAAGGTCAAGGTCAAGGTCAAGGTTAAGGTTAAGGGTAAGGTTAGGGTAAAGGTTAGGGTAAGGATGAGGTTATGTCAAGGTTACGGTTATAGTGAAGGTTAAGGTTAAGACCTGTAACCTTAACCTCACCTTGACCTTAACCTTCACTATAACCTAACCTTAACCTTGGCCTTAACCTAAACCATAACCGTAACCTTGACTAAACCTTTAACCTTAACCTGAATTTTTACCCTAACCTTAACCTTGAATTTACCCTTAACATAACCTTAACCTTGACGTTAACTATAACCTAACCCTAACCTTTACCAAACCCTTAACCTTAACCTT
Source organism: Pinus albicaulis (assembly GCA_034641835.2). Lineage (NCBI taxonomy): Eukaryota > Viridiplantae > Streptophyta > Pinopsida > Pinales > Pinaceae > Pinus > Pinus albicaulis. Next base: position 835,183,207 of record CM076580.1, on the reverse strand, counting down.
AACCTAACCTTAACCTTGACCTTAACTTTAACCTTATCTTAACCTTAACCTAACCTTAACCTTAACTATAACCTAACCCTAACCTTAACATTAACCTAACCTTAACCTTGACCTTAACTATAACCTAACCCTAACCTTGACCAAACCCTTAACATTAACCTTATCCTAACCTTCATCTTGACCTTAACTATAACCTAACCCTAACCTTGACCAAAACTTAACCTTGACCTTAACTTTACCCTTAAACTAATCTTAACCTTAACCTAACCTAACCTTAACCCCTTAACCTTAACCTTAACATTCCAAAACCATAACCTTATCCTTGACTTTACCCTTAACCTAGCCTTAACCTTAACCTTAAAATTAACCTGAATAAACCCATAACCTTAACCTTAACCTAACCTTAACCTTGACATTAATTATAACCTAACCCTAACTTTGAACAAACCCTAACCTTAACCATACTTAACCTTAACCTTATCCTTAACCTTCCTGTAACATTAACATTAACCTTAACCGTAACTTTACCCTTAACCTTAACATTAACATTAAAAATAACCTAACCCTAACCTTCACCAAACCCTTAACCTAACCTTAACCTTAACCTTAACCTTCACTATAACCTAACCTGAAGTTTGACCTTAACTATAACCTTACCTTAAACTTAACCTTAACCTTACCTTTACCTTAACATTAACGTTAACGTTACCCTTAACCTTAACTAAACCCTTAACCTTAACCTTAACCTTACCCTTAACCTTGACCTTAACCTTAACCTTAACCTTACTTTTACTATATATTAACCTTAACCTTCTGAAACCATTAACCTAACCTTAAGCTAACCTTAACCTTACCCTCAACCTAACCTTAACCTTGAATATAACCTTAACGCAACATTAACCTTAACTTTAACCTTACTAAACCTGTACCCTTAACTTTAACATAACCTTAACAATAACCTTAACCTTAAACTTTACTAAACCCTTAACCTTAAATTGACTAAACCCACAACCTTACCTTAACCTTAACCAGACTAAACCCATAACCTTGACCTTAACTATAACCTAACCCTAACCTTGACCAAACCCATAACCAAAACCTTAACCTTAACGTTAACGTAACCTTAACCTTAACCCCTTAACCTTAACCTTAACCTTCCCATAACCATAACCTTAACCTTGAATTTATTCTTAACCTAACCTTAACCATAACCTAACCTTAACCTTGACTTTAACATAATCCTAACCTTGACCAAACACTTAACATTAACCTTAACTGTAACCTTAACCTTAACCTTAACCTAACCTTAACCTTACGCTAACCTTGACCTTGACCTTAACCTTGTCCTTCAGGCTAGGTTAAGGTTAAGGTTATGTTAAGGGTATGGTCAAGGTTAAGTTTAAGGTTAGGTAAAGATTAAGGTTAGGGTTAAGGTTAGGGTTAGGTTATAATTAAGGTTAAGTTTAAGGGTACAATTAAGGTTAAGATTATGGTTAAGGTTTGGTCAAGGTTAAGGTTAGGTTAAGGGTAAGGTTAGATTAAGGGTAAGCTTAACATTAACATTACACTAACCTTACCCTAACCTTAACCTTAGCCTTAACCTAACCTTAACCTTGACCTTAACTATAGCCTAACCCTAACCTTAACCTTAGCCATAACATTAACATTAAACTTTCCATAACCATAACCTTAGCCTTAACCTTGACCTTACCCATAACCTTAACCTTAACCTTACCCCTTTAACCTTAACCTTAACCTAACTAAACCCCTAACCCTAACCTTAACCTTCACCCTAACCTTACCCTTAACCTTAATGTTAACTATAACCTCACCTTAACCTTGACCAAACCCGTAACCTTAACCTTAACCTGACTAAACTCATAACCTTAACCTTAACCTTACCCTTGACCTTCACCTTAACCTTAATTATAACCTAACCCTAACCATGACCAAACCCTTAACCTTAAATTTAACCTTAACCTTCCCCTAACCTTAATCCTAACCCTTAAACTTAACTATAACCTTACCCTTAACCTAACCATCAGCCTAACCTTACCCTAAACTTACCATTAACCTTACCCTTAACTTTACCCTTAAACTAATCTTACCCTTAACCTAACCTTCACCTTACCCTTAAGCTTGACCTTAACCTTAACTTAACTTAATCTTAACCTTAATATTAACTATAACCTAACCTTAACCTTGACCAAACCCTTAACCTTAACATTATCTTAACCTTAACCTAACTATAACCTTACTCTTAGCCTTAACCTTGACCTTAACTATAACCTAACCCTAACCTTGACCAAACCCTTAAAATTAACCTTAACTTAACCCTAACCTTGACCAAACCCTTAACATTAACCTTAACCTTAACCTTAACCTTAACCTAATCTTAACCTTAAGCTAACCATAGCCTTAACATAACCTTAACCTTAAATTTACCTTAAGGTTAAAGTTAAGGTAAGGGTAAGGTTAACTATAACCTCACCTTAACCTTAACCCTAACCTTAACCTTAACCTTTACCATAACCTTAACCTTTACCATAATCTTAACCTTAACCTTAACTCTACCCTTAACCTTAACCTTGACCTTAACCTTAACTTTACCCTTAACGTAACTGTTACACAACATTTTTTCACCGTCCTTGCAATCCCTCATCCATCATATTGGAGGATTATCCCTGTGACTTGTGAATAGTGTCATACTTTCCAAACACCTTCTTTGCATCCTTCTTTATAAGGACATCATTTCTCTTGTTGGACATTTCCTCGAAAAAGCACATAAAACCTATGTTTTGGCCTTGGCGTGGGTAGCTAGTTCACCCCTCATGCTAATGTGGAATATTTGCACTAGGGCCCACACCACCTGGTGCTCTGTCTCAATGCAGTGCCCATGCCAAGATGTTTTAGGAATGTTTTTTAAAAATTAGAGGTAGAAGTTTCCTTCTAACCACCTCAGGGATGAAACACTAGAAGTGTTTAAGTTGATGAGCCACATATCTCTCTCTTTAGGTAGTGGCTTTCACCTCCCATGGAACACTCCTTAAAGATACGACTCCCTTCCATAATTATAGGGATCTTAACCTCTCCCTCTCCCTCTATATAAACATGCCTTCTCCCTTTATGAAAACTAGATGAACATATAGCCAAGGAGCTGAATTTAGAGAAGAATACTATAGCTAAGTAATTGCTATCGAGAAGGTAGAACCAAGGAGAATTATGTAGAGAGAGTCCCGTTCAAATTCCCGACGAGCCTTTGTGAGACATGATCCACTAAACCCTACTGGAGGAGATCACAATGTCAAAGCTTGGTTGTACTCTTCCTTTCATTGATTAATATACTCGACTATGGTGTTGGTTCCATCATTGTGTTATGTTGTTTATATAATACAATTCATTTAATACTCTTCAACTGACTAATAGTTATGAATGTGAATTAGTATGTTATATATTGTCATTTTTTCTTATGTGTGTCTAGGTGTCTAAGTGTGAAAGTGAGAGGATCATGATCTGTCAAACCAGGAGCGAGGAGCAAGCCACTCTTTCCGATGAAAACAACAGCATAGGATCTCCAGTAAGTCATCTACCGAATCTCCATCCATTCATTAACTAGGAATGAATATTATAGCTTGTCTTGTTTATGGATAGACCCACTCTAGGGCTAGTGGGATTGCCTCTATCCGTACAGGGGATTTACCTCACCAACAAATTTGTGACTCCGCTCGGGACTGAAGCTTGGGGGGCATGTACCTCGAATTTAGTCACCATGCTGGGGGCATGCAAATCATTTCAAGCATAGTTTGTTTTTGTTTCAAGATTGTGTAAAAATGAAATTGGTTTCAAGTAGAGTTTCCAGATTTCAAGCTTGTGTAAAAATGAAACCATTCTTATTTTACCTCTCGTGATTACCATTTTATCAGCCTATTTTTCGAAATGAACCTTGGTTTTCTCATTCCATCGTCCCTATTTGCTTGGTCGATAATATGCCTTCACTTGGTTGTTTTACCCATTCTTGAGGAACCACTGTAATGAGTGGCCTTGTTAGCCAGCCTCTTGACCTTTACTTGTTCTGAGCAATTCCACCATTACCGAAACCAATTGCTACCCTTTATACCACTCGTTCCTCTAGGAGGAGTCACCTTTCAGCTCTTTTCTAACTCTCTAAAATTGAAAATATTGTTGAGACGCTTTTCGTTTTGAACTCGTTAAGTGGTTGCGAAATGATATCTACCTAGTATACATTTACCCCTTTTTCGGGCTAGGATAGATTATTTATGAAAAAGGAATACCTTAGCCTATCGTGACTAAGAGGTTCTCTCTGTTGGCAATCTTGTGATTAGGCTGATTGATAAAACAAATGACAAGGAAACATGTAAACCTATCTTTAGAGCTCTAGGATCTAGCCCTCCTAGTCTCAGAGAGGGATCTCTCAATTTTTTTGCAAAGATATGATTTGTTTTCTTGTAAAGGGTTGATTTTAGGCTAGTTATTAAGCATGATTTGTTTGATTTTTTTGTGGGACATGATGATCTAGGCAGCACAGATATAAAATGGAAATATCTAAGTCGTTGGGCAATGGAGTCAAATGGAAGTTTGTAACAAGTTTGTAGATGAATTAAGGGTATCAAAGGGAAAATCAAACTTGGATGTTGGATCTACAAATTTTTTCAGGTGAAATGAAATGGACATCAAGGTTTTAGAATGAAAAGTAGAACTAAGGGTAGTTAAGAATCCTTAATTATATGTACTCTTCAACAAAGGGACTTAAAGCATCATTTGAACATGAAGAAGTATTTTATAGATAGGGCTAACCATGAATTCTACAATTTACACTTCAGCAAATAACAATTTCAAGACAAACATTCAAAATGAAATCTAAGAGTCGAGGAACACTCTATTTCATCAAAGATTTCACTCTCAAGGATAAGAAAACATTTAAGATTCACAAATGATTGCATTCATAGAAGAGGGAACTCATAAACATCTAAGACTACAATTATAAAGGCCTTCAAAACAATTATTTGAGTAATTACAAAGGATATGATCAAAACAAACCTCTTTGGAAGACTTTGGACAATGGTACTTTGAAAGGAGACTTCAGAAACAGTTTTTTTTTGAAGTGTCAACAAGAAGCAGGGAAAACCATAAATCATAGTGAGGGAAACTGTATTGAACTATTCTTGAAATAAAAAAGCTTAAGGGTTGAAAATTAGTTAAACTACTCATTCAAACATTCAGCAGATGAAAACATAAAGACAGTGAAGAGCAAGCAGGCCTAAGGTGCTTCCAGGAGACATTTCTTAGCCTAAAAATTTTACTCTACTGCAAGTAAGAGATGATGAAAATAGAATGAAAAAAGGAAAAGAATGAAACAATTTAAAATAATTCACCGACAACCAAGCTTAGGGATCCAATGAAAGAGCTTTCTCCATCCACAAAGAGGTCAAAACATCCATAGGTTCCAGTAAATCAATTTCTTTTCAATCTCAGCAAAACTATGTATTACTTCAAAGAGTTATCAAATGCCCGCATACAATGAGTTCAAATGCAGTATTTATGTTGCAAATGAGGAGGTGGAACTATCTAGGGTTCAAAATGTTATTAATAACACTGTAAATACACTCCTATCCTTAAAAACCATGCAAGCCATAAGGTAGGAATGTTTCTCAACTACTTCTCTGTGTATTAAATCTGTCTTTACTTCCTAAGGATAAAATAGATAAAAAAATTGACTTTGAGGCTCTTTTTTGTCTTTTACAATCACTGTCTGATAGTTTTAAAATATTTTTTTCTGTAATAATTGTAAATTTTCCCTTTTGAGACATAAAGTAAGTGAAAGGTGTCAATTTTTGAGTTATTAAGTGAATAACTGCTCCTCTGATGTATTCAAGGCTATCTTTAAGCCTAAGTCTTCTTGATTTAATCATAAAACTGTTCTTTGGGCTTAATCTATATTTACCTCATCATTAACTATGTTTTAAGGCTTGATGATGCCTTTGGCCTTCATAATGTAACATTGTTGACCTTTTTCCTTTATACACTACTTGATTGGAAACTTTATTCCCCATTTATTTGGTTTTTTGGCCTTCATTCCTTCCTTTAATTGTTGCGATTTATCCAATTTTTTGCTTGGTTCTAGCCTTTAACCATTTATTTTTAAATATTCTCTGAATTTTCCATTTTGTTGTTATGGACAGGTGCCTTCGAGATGCTGAGGGTTTGATAGTGTAAATAGTGTTCATAGAACACCTATCGAACCACGAAACTAACCCTGGCAATTCCCTTTCTTCGTGATTTGGCCTTTGTTTGGACCACAAAGGTCGTAACCTTATGGTCTCGTCCCTTTATGGACTGGGGGAGGGTTTTTACCTTTAAAACCGCTATCAAACTTGTACAAGACAAAAAAAACGTTAATAAAACCTGTGAATGTTGGACAAACTGCTTTACAGAGGTCGGGCAGAAGCGGGAGGAGCAGTGAGGAGAAAATGAATGTGCAGAAGGGTTTTATGGGGAAACTGTGAAGAAATGGGTTTCAAAACAGTCTTGATGCGAAATTTGAGCAAAAGTGGTTTTGGAAAACCACTGGTGGCTTTCACGTTGTTGTTTGGTGGTTAGTAGTTTTTCCCCCAGGGAACGTGATTCCATTCATTACTTGCCACGTGCCCTGGGAAAAACCACCAGTTTCGTCTAGAAATGAGGTTTTAAACCTTAGGAGGAAAATGCGCGCGATATCGTATATGAGCCATCTAATCTATGGAGGTAGATCCAAAGGCAGAGATTTAGCACAATAGCAAAGATTTGAACAATGTATAGGGATGGTGGAAGACAGGTGGCAAGCGATGATTGGATGGTAGCTCTGTGGATGGAAGGTAGGGCCCGGCTGACGTCACCCCGCTTTGTCGTGTAGTGGGAGGGACTTTGGGTTAGGGAAACCTTAGTTTTCTTTTTTAAAACGAAAAAATCCAGTTATGGAAAGATGAAAAAGAGAGGAACCTCTTTGTTTTATAAGGGGCACAGGGGAAAATAAAAAAGAAAGGAGCTAAAAAATGGGGGAGGAAAGGGTCTAGTGGAGAGATAAGGTGACTAGGAGTGAGGGGGAGAGGACTAATCGCATCAGTGGATTGATAAAAAAAACAAGACAAGGGGGAAGGAGAAAAAGAAAGGAAATGTCGATGTGATGGGGACTAAGAGATTGGGCCTGGGGCACAGTCCCGTGGAGGAGAAGTGACCAGGGGCCAGAGAAAGGGAGATAATTCACATCAGCGGGGAGAAAAGGAGCAAAAGGCTTAAGCCCTGAGGGGCTTAAACCTTAGTTTCAAAAAAGACTATTTTCAGCTAAAAATGGGTTTTTAGGCCAATTTTTAGAAGTTCCGATAGGTAAAGTGGGGCATTTTTAAACCATAAAAAAAGGGTTTTGTGGGTTTAAAAGGTTTTTCATGGGTAAATGAAGTTGAAGTGAGAAGGGACAAAGAAGATCTTTGGAAAATGGGGCCTTAGAAAACAGCTTCTTTGGGAACAACAGGCTTACTTGGTGGATTTATTTTTAAGGAAATAACATTATTTTGAAGGGAACAACAGGCTAAGGAACAACACTTCTAAGGAACAACATTTGTAAGGAACAACAATGCTAACGAATAGTACTGCTAAGGAACAAAATTTTTAAGGAACATCAGGATAACCTTTTTAGGAAAAATATATGAAGATTTTCATGAAATGACAGACTTAGAAAGATGAAGGCTCTGAGATTTCTAGAACTCATAACGTTTTTGAAATTTTGTTCTAGAAATATAGGTTTGTCAAACTTGGTCATCTTTGGATAAAATCAGAATTATGGATGACTAACAGTGGCTCCATTTGGGGAGGACAACTATTCTTTTAGGTGTCCTAAACCTCAGTTTACAGATCTTTGGCTTTTAGTAGATCAATGCCTTATCCATTGGGAAGATTTCTTCTTTTCTTGTTGATCTTATTCTGAAAAGGATAGCCTTTATCAATCTGCAACATGTGGTTTCTTCAAAACAACATCTCTACCTACCCAACCTTACTTGTTCTAGCATTTTTTATTCTTCCTATGAGTGCATTTGAACTAGCAAACTCTTTGACATTTTATTTTTGAAAACAGAAATAAACCATATAATCCTATCCTTATTTCTTCCATGAGTTCAGATTTAACTGTTGAACCCATTAATTCTCTACCTAAGCTATTATCGGTTAGGATTAAACTGTCTAGCAAATTTTATTCTCTATTTTCTAAAAAAAAAAAAAAATAGTCAAATCAGGATTAGACTGTTTGATCTGTTATGGTGTCTATGGTTGTATGTACAAGTTGCACATGGAATTATTTCCAGAAAATGAAACAAAATTGTGAAGGCTTAAGATCTGAAATTTAAATGCATCCTTCTATTCTTTCTCAACTCTGATTTTGATCTATTTAGAGCTACCTCCTTTTTGTCCTAATCTATTCTACTGATAAGCCAAGTCTGAAAAAATCTTATCAATTTGTGCTTCTACTAACTTATCGACATAAATTTAAAGAATGTTCAACCATGATTAGGCTAGATGACTGAACAATATATCATTTTTTAATCAGCAATGGCACTTAGATTTTCTCACTTTCAGAAAATTCTCTTTTTGGGTATGGGGCTATACCTCTTTTGAATCTGTTGTCTTTTCCTTTCTATTTTGTGTGTTTTTTTCTTCTTTCTTCAAATTGAAACAACAATGTTATACAGAGTGGAAAACCTAAAAACTTTTAAATTTAGGACTCTTGGCAGAAATAGTGTGTGAGCATCCTACCATTGATAGGACCTCCAAATAAATCTTCCCCATTCAGCTCTTGCAGAAAGAATGCATTATTACCCCTAATAGAATGAATAATATATGGCCCTTTCCATAGATTCTCAAATTTTCCATGTTTTCCTTTCTCTTCCCTTCTATAATCTCATTTTATAACTACATTCCCAACTTAGAAATCATTTTCTTTAGTCCTCTTGTCAAATAATTTCTTGATACTTTCTTGGACTGTTTGTGTTCTGCTATACACTTCCTCTTTGGTCTACTGTAAATGAATGGTCTGATTTATCCTTCTCTGCATATTATTTTCCTCAGATTGTACTTCTTGGAGGAGTTTCATGACTGGAACTCCTAAAGAGGTTGGGAAGACTGCATCCATGCCATAAACCAGCTAATAGGGGGACATATTTATTGAATTTTTGGTGGTTAATCTATCAGCCCACAAAGTATGCACAAGCTTACTATGTCATGATTTTTTATTCTGCTTGAACATTTTTTTGATAATATTGACAAGGCTTTTGTTGGAGGATTTAGCTAATCCATTTCCTTGGGGATAGTAGGCAGTGGAATGACCTAATGTGATATGATATTTATAGAAAAATTCAACCATTTTCTTAGATTTGAAGGCAGTAGCATTGTGTGTGATAATTTTTCTTGGACAACCAAATCTGGATAGTATATTGGTCTCAAGGAACTTAATAATGACAGATTCAGTAGCATTACTAGAGGGTATTGGCTTCTATCCACTTGGTAAAATAATCAGTGGCAGTGAGGATCCACTTATGTTGGGCTGAAGAAGATGGGTAAATTTCCCCAGTGAAGTTCAAGCCCCATTGTTGAAAAGGAGCCTCAACACTGATGGGATGTAGGGGTAAAGGAAGGAATTTTCTCTTGCCATCAAAAATTTGACACTTATGGCAATTCATGAAAATTTTTTGAGTATCTGGGAAAAGGTTGGGCCAATAGTAATGTGATCTAAGGATTTTATTTTCTGTAGTCTTCCAGTACAGATGTTCTCCACATTCTCCCTCATGCAGCTCATGCATGATTTTTCCCGCATCAACCTCAAGTATACATTTAAGCAATATTCCAACAACATTTTTCCAATATAAAACCCCATCTAATATGAAATAATTCAAAGCCTTCTGTTTTTAAAATCTAGCTTTAGTTTTAGACAAAGAAGATGGGTATTCAGATAAAGCAGCACATATATGATATCAGCATACCAAGGTGAATTCACAAATGTTTCTTCAATGAATGGAGTTGTGAATTCCTCTATTTCTTCTAAGACATCAACCATATTCATATCAAGTGCTTGGAAGTTTGACGCAGCCACAAGTTTAGCTAATCCCTGCCCTTTGACTAGTTTGGTAGGCCTTATTTCTAAGTCATATTCTAGAATAATAGCAATCCATTTTCCCCTTTTACCATTAGGGTTTTGACTTATAATATCTTTGAAAACAGTGTGTGGGACAAAAGAAATTAAGTGATAATGTAAAATGTAGACTCGAAAGGCTTTCAATGCTTTTACCAAGGCGAAGGCTTGTTTCTCCCTGATGTTATATTTGAGTGGAGCATCTCTTAAGGCCCTAATAAAAAAGGATATAGGTTGTTCATGCCCCATGTCATTTTTTTGCAATAATATTGCAACTATTGTATGTTCATATGAAAAAGAAAAGATATAAAAATCCTTGGTGAAATCAGGACTGATAAGAATTGGTGTTTGAGTTAAAGCTTGTTTCACTAGTTCAGATGATTGTTTAGCCTGTATTGTCCATTTAACACCTACCTCTTTCTTTAGCATGTTTTTGATATTTCTTAATAGCTCAGCAAGGATGGGGATGAATCTCCTTAGAAAAAATATTTTCCCAATGAAAGATTGTAATTTTTTAAGGTTTCTAGGATGGCTGATCTTGAATATGCCATCAATCCTTTTAGGGTCTACTTTGATTCCCTCTTAATAAATTGTGTGGCCAAGAAGCTTTCCTTCTTGAAGACCAAAGAGTGTCTTTTTGGGATTCAAAGACAAGCCATATTTGCTACATTTCTCAAAAACTTTTCTCAAATGAATCAAGTGTTCTTGACCAATTTTAGAGAAAACAATAATGTCATCAAGGTAAATGATTATAAAATATCCTATGTATTCTGAAAAGGCTATGTCCATGGCCCTTTGGAAGGTGGCCCCTGCATTCATTAAACCAAATGGAATTTTGACATACATGAATGTACCCCAAGGTGTAGTAAAAGCAGTTTTATGTTGGTCACTTGGGAGTAATAAAACCTAATTGTAACATGAGAACCCATCCAACAGTGAAATTATTTTAGCCCCAACCACCCTTTGAAGTATATGATCCATTTTTGGAAAGGGATAGTTATCTTTAAGGGAGGCTCTATTTATATTCCCGAAATAAATGTAGATCCTAATTTCCCCAGTCTTTTTCCTAACAGATACTAAGTTGGAAACCAATTATGAATACCTAATAAGAACTATGATCCCATCATCATACATTTTCTTAATCTCTTTCTCAACTAAAGGCAATAAAACATGTTTTATCCTTTTGAGTTTTTGTTTGAAAGGTTTATGATTTTCCTTAAGAGGAATTTTGTGTTGAATTATGCTGGTATCAGATGATTTTAGATCCTTGTATCCCCATGCAAACACATCTTTAAATTCTTTGAAGAGGTCTATGTATTGTTGTTTGATATGAGCAGGGAGAGTGCTGGATAGTTTTATCATCTTGGGTTCTGCAAGGTTGCCTATGTTATGTTCTTTTATGTTTGTTTCAATAGGTTCCATTCTTGATTCTTTGGCTACATCATTGAAACCAAAAAGTTGTTCTAATGGTGCAAGACCTATTGGAATTCTATCATTTTTACATTGTAAAAATTCTAGGTATTTCTGATCTACGTTGTCAATTATTTCTACTCTAAAAGGATGTTCAACATGGTTTATATCAGCAGAAAAAGACAGCTCTATTTCATGGTTTTGTTCTTTATTAAAACAATTTTCTTCATGGCCCAAAAAAGGTGTTGGTATGCAAAAATCATTCTTTGATTGCAAAAAATCATCTATGTGTTTGTTTCCTTCAAACACTTGCCAATAATTCTCATTTTTAGGTATTGCAGGTTTGTTTTTTACCTTTATATCGGATTGTTCATTTGTTTGTGGTATTTGGAAATTACTAGCAGTAAAGGCAAGTTAATTTGCTAGATGATTTTGAGCTCTTGGGATGAAAATGAGTTCATATTTTTCAAAGGTTTTTAGGAGATCAAGGGTAGAATTTCTATATTCTATAATTTTTGGGTTTTTGGTTGAGTATTCCCCTTTGATATGTCTGATAATTAGCTCAGAATCCCCTTGGACTGATATTATTTTGGCTTCTAAATCATTGAGTAAGTGTAGGCCAATAAGGAGGGTTTCATACTCAGCAATGCTATTTGTGCATGGAAAATCCAGTTTATAATAAAATCCTTGGTTTGTGTTATGTATCCATACACCAGCTCCTACACTTATTTTGCTACAAGAGCCATCAAAGTTTATTTTCCAAGGTATTTCAATCTCATTTTAATTTTCTTTCTGTTCTTCAAGGTTGCTGAAATCTGAACTTCTCTTTTCTTGAGTTAAGGGCAGATTTGACTGTTATGGTAGACTAATTTATCCCTTGTTTTCCTTTAATTGTTGGCTGATTTCATCTTCATTATATAAGATAAAGGAATCCAAATTTGAATGGATGGATTCGATAGGAGAATTTTTTTGTATATCTATGTTGCTCACCATGTATTTCATGTGGGATTCCATGTATAATCTTCTAGTTTGGTTAAATACTGGGATGGTGGCATAAGACATGTGCATTTGAAGGCTTCCCTGTACCTTGGCTCCCCATGAAGCATGCCATACTTAGGGGGAATTTTAGCTACCACTATGTCCATTACTAGACTCTTAGCAAGAATTTGAGACAAGTTAACACACAAATCTTTAATTAAGCCTAAACATTTGACTCTGGTTGAATCAAAAGAGTAAAGGTCTTTGTATGGTTTATTAATTTCTAAGACTAGGCTTTCCATCACTACTTTGGTCATAAGATTGTGTGAATCACCTGATTCTAGCATGGCATTATGAAAGATTTTGTCATGTATATTCAGGCTAACATAGAAAGGAGGGACAACCCCTTATTGGTATTTTCCTTCAAATTCAGGACCAAACAATAACTCAGGTTTATCATCTATCAAGTTTAAAGTATTAGTGTCACTGCCTATATTCAAAGCTTTCAAAACTTGGTTTTTATATACGTCCTGAGTTACTAGTTTAGCTAAGGGTATGGTGATTTTGATTTTGACAATTTCCCCTTCAAGGCTGAAAGGAACTATGGTTCTCAACATATTTACATCTGTTTTGTAATTTACAACTCTTTCAGCAATTCCGATTTGATGATTGTTATTTGGACTACTATTTGGAATAGCTTTGTTAGGGCCACTAGAAAAAGTACTAGGGTAGCTTTGTTCACACTTTGTTGAATATTTTTGTCGTTATTTTGATCAGCTTTCTTGGCTGAGCTGTTCGTGTTACTTGTTGTCTTATTAGGCTGATTTTCTGAGGTTTTCTTAGCAACAGTACTAGTGTTTTTGTCACTGGAACTCTCTAGGCTACCTTTGCTTCTAAGATTGTATTGTTTGTGTACCTCCATGATGGCATTTTCAAACCCCAATCTATAATCTTCAGAATCCTCATCATTGTAGTCATTTTTTTCTGAAGAGAAGAATCCTTGTTTTTCTTCAGTGAGAAAAACATATGTCTCATTGTCAGATCCTATCAATTTTACATGATTTTCTTCCAATATTTCAACTTCCCTTTCTTCTTCTTGATCAATATAGTTTTGTTGAAAGGGATTCCTAATATGTTGGTCATTATATCTTTTCCTGTCTTGATTAGGGTCTCTTCTAAGATTTTGGTTTCTATTTCTATTTTGGTTTTCTCGAGGAGGCACTCTATCATTCATATTTATCTTTTCAAGAATTCTCTCCATTACCTTCACTAAGTTATCAATTTTAGTATTTGATGATGAGGTTGAAGACATTGTATCATCCTTGTATGTAACTATTTTTTTTGCTCTCAACTTAGCTCTTTTCTCAATCAGATTTTCCTCTACACTCATGGCTCCCCTCTGCATATGTTCTAAGGTTGAGGGTCTCTTTCCCTTAGATGTTAGGTCATTTCAGGATCAAAACCTTCTGGGAATTTAGCCAAGGCTAAGCCTAGTGGAGGTTTCATGTCTGGAGGAAGTGCATTGTACACACTATTGAATCTAGTGCAGTAACCATGGACACTTTCCACACTGTATCTTTTGAGATTGCTATATTCTGAAAGGATTTCAAGGGGGTTATTTCTAATTTCCCATTTGTTTATGAATTTTTTATATAAAGAAGGGATATCATTTATGATGTGAGGAGATAAGTTTTTAAACCATTTCTTGACTTCTCCTCCTAAAATTTGAGAAAAAATTCTCATATTAATAGTCTCTTCTTATATTTCCATGTAATCAAAGGCATCATTCATTTTATCTAAGTGTTGTTGGATAGTAGTAGGTTAGTTTGTAGTGAAATGGGGAATTTTGGACTGATAATCATTTGGCAAAGGAACCATAGGCTGTGGTAATACTAGTGGAGCATACCATCTGCCATGATTGAAAATAATGGGGGATTTAAAAGAGGGAAAGAGAGTTGAAATGAAGTGTTTTGAACAATGGATGTGTGGATAGGAGTGGAAGAAATACTTGGGCCAGAAAAATTATGATGAGCAGATTTGTTATGGAAGGAGATGAAATGATTGAGAAGATGATAATCATGTGGAGTTGAAGGTGAAGCTTATATGCTAAAGCTCTGTTGAAAATATTTAGTTTCGAAATCAACTTGATTTAAATCACTTTGATATTTATTTCTAAATATATTCTTTGTGCGAGGTAAGTCAAAGTGAGGATCTTCTAAAACTGTAAGATTTTCAGGGACAGATCTTGTTCTTGGAATGGACCTATCAGTAGTTGGTTTTCCAGGTCTAGAATTTTACCACAAAATCCTCTCTGGATTGTCAACTATGGTAGGGGGATTAGGATCTGGATGGGATCTAGTGTTAATCCTACGTGAAGCCAAATTTCAATTTTCAAAATTTAAAAAGGAAGAGGTTTTTAAGACTATTTTTCAAAAAAATTCCTGTCACAGTGATTCTTATAGTAGGATAACTAGGCTTCTAAACTTCCTCAAGGCTAGTTAACAGAATCTTTAAGGAAATCTAGAGATCTAGAGGAGTAAAAGGCCTACTGGGGCTAGTGGAGTTGCTAGGTGGAAATTTTTAGCTTTTCTAAAGGTAAAATGTTTTATGGTCCACCACCAATGATTTATTTGAAAACCAATTTGAAACGTTTTTGGGTTTTTTTGAGTTTTATGTGGTTCTCTGGTTATGAGAGTTTCTTATACCTGATTCAACACTTAGCTAAGGTGGTGAAACAAACAGAGTATACTCTATGGCTTACTCGCTGATTTCTTCAAGGTTTGATAAGGGTCTCTTAGAATCCTAAGGGTTACTTAGATTGTCACTGATTCAAACATATCCTATCATGATTACCATTATGCTAATCATGCTTGATGAAGCTATGCTTCAATGAAAATAATACTGAGTGTCTTGTTTGGGGACCTTTACTCAAACGTCCCATCATGATCGCCAAAATTTTGGCGATCTTGTGATTTGGCCGATTGGTAAACCAAATGACATGGCAACATGTAAACCAGTCTTTAGAGCTCTAGGATCTAGCCCTCCTAGTCTCAGAGAGGGATCTCTCAATTTTTTTACAAATATATGACTTGTTTGCTTGTAAAGGGTTGATTTTAGGCTAGTTATTAAGCATGAGTTTGTTTGATTGTTTTGTGGGACATGATGATCTAGGCAGCACAGAGAGAAAAGGGAAATCTCTAATTCATTGGGAAATGGAGTCAAATGGAAGGTTGTAACAAGTTTGTAGATGAATTAAGGGTATCAAAGGGAAAATCTAACTTGGTTGTTGGATCTAAAAAGTTTTTCAGGTGAAATGAAATGGAAATCAATGTTTTACAATGAAAAGTAGATCTAAGGGTAGTTAAGAATCCTTAATTATATGTACTCTTCAACAAAGGGTCTTAATGCATCCTTTGAACATGAAGAAGCATTTTATAGACATGGATAACCATAAATTCTACAATTTACACTTCAACAAATAATAATTTCAAGACAAACTTTCAAAATGAAATGTAAGAGTTGAGGAATGCTCTATTTCATCTAAGATTTCACTCTCAAGGATAAGAAAACATTTAAGATTCACAAATAATTGTGTTCATAGAAGAGGGAACTCCTAAAAATCTAGGGCTACAATTATAAAGGCCTTAAAAACAATTATTTGAGCAAGTACAAAGGGTATGATCAAAATAGACCTCTTTGGAAAACTTTGGACAATGGTACTTTGAAAGGAGACTTCAGAAACAATTTTTTTTTGAAGTGTCAACAAGAAGCAGGGAAAACTGTAAATCATCTTGAGGGCAACTGTATTGAACTATTCTTGAAATAAACAAGTTTAAGGGTTGAAAATAATTTAAACTACTCAATCAAACATTCAACAGATGAAAACATAAAGACAGTGAAAAGAAAACAAGCCTAAGGTGCTTGTAGGAGACATTTCTTAGCCTAAAACTTTTACTCTACTCCAAGCAAGAGATGATGAAAATAGAATGAAAAAAAGAAAAGCATTAAATCGTTTAGAATACTTCACCAACAACCAAGCTCAGGGATCCAATGATAGAGCTTTCTCCATCCACAAATAGATCAAAAAATCCACAGGTTCCAGTACATCAATTTCTTTTCAATCTCAGCAGAACTATGTATTACTTCAAAGAGTTATCAAATGCCCACATACAATGAGTTCAAATGTAGTATTTATGGTGAAAATGAGGGGGTAGAACTATATAGGGTTAAAAATGTTATTAATGACATAGTAAATACACTCCTATCCTTAAAAACCATGCAAGGCATAAGGTAGGAATTTTTCTCAACTAATTCTTTGTGTATTAAATCTATCTCTACTTCCTAAGGATAAAATAGCTGAAAAGATTGACTTTGAGGCTCTTTTCTATCTTTTACAATAACTTTTTGATACTTTTAAAATATATTTTTGTGTAATAACTGCAAATTTTCCCTTTGAGACATAAAGTAAGTGAAAGGTGTCAATTTTTGAGTTATTAAATGAATAACTGCTCCTTTGATGTATTCGAGGCTATCTTTAAGCTTAAGTCTTCTTGATTTAATCATAAAACTTCTATTTGGGCTTAATTTGTCTTTACTTCATCATTAATTGTGTTTTAAGGCCTAATGATGCCTTTGGCCTTCATAATGTAACATTGTTTCCCTTTTTCCTTTATACACTACTTGATTGGAAACTTTATTCCCCGTTTCTTTGGTATTTTGGCCTTCATTCCTTCCTTTAATTGTTGCACTTTATCCAATTTTTTTCTTGGCTCTAGCTTTAACCCTTTATTTTTAAATATTCACTAAATTTTCCCTTTTTCTTTTGTGGACAGGTTCCTTCGAGATGTTGACGGTTTGATAGTGTAAGCAGTTCTCATAGAACACTCATCGAACAACGAAAATAACCTTGGAAATTCCCTTTCTTTGTGATTTGGCCTCTGTTTGGAACACAAAGGTTGTAACCTTTTGGTCCCGTCGCTTTATGGACTGTGGGAGGGTTTCTACCTCTAAAAATACTATCAAACATGCACAGGACAAACAAAACCTTAATAAAACCCGTGAGTGTTGGACAAATTGCTTTATAGAGTTCGGGCGGAAGCGGGAGGAGCAGTGAGGAGAAAATGAATGCACAGAAGAGTTTTATGGAGAAACAATGAAGAAAAATGTTTCAAAATAGTCTTGGTGTGAAATTTGAGAAAAAGTGGTTTTGGAAAACCACTGGTGGTTTTCGCGTTGTAGTTGGGTGGTGTTAGCCACCTATAAAATTTGTTATAGCAAAAGGTGGCTAAAATTTTTTGGAGCCTTCAAGGAACAAATTTTATTGCTAAAAAGTGTTGGCTCTTGAAGACTCTTGAAGTCCTCATTCCTTTATCCAAATATTCACTGCTGTTCCTATCTTAAAAGCTATGAAATCCTTCTGATTTCCAAGACAGATTACTGCTGCAGACACCATCTTTCCCCTCCATCCCCTTCCAAAACTAACCCCATTTTTTCCCCTTCATTTACCATGAAACCCTTCATTTTCATATTTTTTTTCCCTTTTCCCATTCATCAAAATCCCTTTGATAAGGTTTTGAGACCCTTTATTTCCTTATCAAAACCCTCAAATTCCTTTAAAAACCATTGAAAATCCATAAAAATGAATTTTTTTTATATCGACTTAAGCCCCTTGAGCTAAGTCTTTAACCCTTCCCCTCCATATGCCTTGACACTGGAACCAAGTGTTGATTTGTTTGGGTGCTTATCGCAATCAGGGGAAAACATAGAATGTAAGCCTTTCCCTTTATTAAAAACCTCGATGCCGATTAGCCCTCCATTCTAAACCCCTGGTCACAAATTTTTCCATATAACCCCCGACCCTGCAGATGAGCACCCCGACCCCGCAGACGAGCGCCAAGCCATATTGAATATTAATATTTCACCCCTGAAAGTTTAAACCTTCGTTTATATAAAAAAAAATATTTTTATTAAGTTCTAAATTTTTCTGCTAGCACAAGGTTCTAATCGCTCTCCACTGTCGATCTAATATGCAGATCGACGGCGCGCAATCCATCGCCCTGGTGGTCTCTGCCAGCCACTTACTGTTGCAAAACCAAGTGGATTTCATCGCACAGCTTTTGAGAGAGGGGTGGTTTTTTCTATTTCGCAATGATTCCATACACTTCCCGACGCGTGGCCTTGAGCACTGTTCAAAAACCACCCCCATCACGCATTAAAGTTCGGATGTGGAGTGGGCGCGATATTGATGCGCGCCGTACGATCTAAGGCCGCTCATCGGACGATTATCACTCACTGAAGATGCTTATGCAATAACCAGGGTACGGCACGATGTTTAAAGGATCTCCGCCGTCGATGTGGTTTGCAGGTCGATGACCCATGCTCCATCGCCCCAGTCCCCTTGTCCACAGTAGTGTCGGTGGTCACAGTGCCACATTAGCTTTCCTCGTAGCAGAATTCATTAGGGAGGCTCTTCTTTGGTTCCTCGTCCAGTCAGCAGATGCCGACCTGGGAATATTTATACAGTATGGTTTAATTAAAATTCTAAATCAGGGGCATGTTTCTAAGGTTTATTGATGCCTTTTCTCCATCGTTGATCATGTGGGCCAATCTCATCTGACGGCCCACATCTGTCCCGATCCCCGAACCAGATTTTGTGACCATTTTTGTCCGAAACCAAGGTTTTAAACCATTTCTCTGTTTCACATTGACTATTTTCCTCCACTCCCAACCATCGATCTCTGCACGATCGACAACTCCGATTCAAATTCTTCTATCGCCTTCCCTTTGAATTCCTCTGATCAATCCTGACCATTAGATGATGCCATCCAACATCCATGCTCCCTCTACGTGCCTTCTGAAGTAGTAAATCTATACATGCATGATTTTATAACATTTTTTTGTATTTTTTAGGGTTCAAATGGTTTTTCCGCTATGTCTGAAGAAAATTCAGAAGCAGAGGGTGACGATCCTCCCACCTTTGATCCATCTAAGAGAATAATTTGTAGGTTTCAAATCCATGTTTTGTCAATCATTCATCAACCATTGATGCCACATGACCCCTACGCAACCCTGCACCCTAGAAAATCACAATGAATTGGGCAGAGTTAGAGAGTATCAATGTCGGAGACAAAACATATCAGAACAGACGATTAAAGACAAATCTGTGGGGATTACGTCTAAGATGGTTTATCAAAATCCTAATCCCTGATTAAAAGGCAGTTAAAAGAGAAAATCATAAAGGTTCATTAGACAAAAAGCCTCCACCGCCACATCTGAGGAAATTTAATTCCCCCCAGCTACCACAGTGGAACCTGCACCTCAAAGCATTCAAATGCAAGCTGAAGTTATTGATCAGGATAAGATATCTACCTCACAACGCAGCCAGAGAGTAAAATATACAAACAAAATTAATGAAAAAATATCAGCAGAGTTACTTTGACATCACACAGAGCCTCAAAGGTCAGAAAGAGCTCCCACCGAGCTTAAAATCGTTATGTAAATCATTTAATACAGAACAAACCTATGTAAGCTTCTTCATTGAGCCCCCCAAAGGCTGAGAAGCCATTAAGTTTTTATTAATTATCTTTGGAGATCTTTTATTAGATCTCACCTCCTCATCCTTCTATAAATACTACCGCAGAAGATGAGAGAGGGGTTGGTTGATTAGGTTGCTGAACTTTGAAAATTAATTGAGCTGGAAAATTCTGATTGTAAATAGTGTTCACTGGCCCTTGGAGCTATTCTTGTGATAGATAAGTTAGGCTGAGATGAGTAGATGATTTTTAAACTAAAGCATTGGACTTAAAGTTGTAACTGGTTTGGAGCATTAATACAAGCTGATTTATGGGATCCTGGTCTATGTTTATGGTGATGTTTTTCTCATTGTAACTTGTTATTTTGTTTCTATTTTCACTGTGTTCATCTTCTCTTATAAAGAACAACATGCATGGAGTTAGGACCTACTGTATACCAGTACCCTTCTCTGACTGAAAATCTTTATCTAAATGTTTTCTGCCAAGCTACGTTATTTAGGAATGATTTAATTCAGTTTAAGCATAGGAATGTTGGCGTTCCCTCATCTTATTGCCTTAGCTGAATAGTATTCTTGAATTTTATGTTCAGTATTAGTTAAGTAGAGATGAACTAGGGCAGATATGGTATGCCCTGGTTCTAGTTTTATCCCCAAAGACTGTCTAAATGTTTCCCTTGGAATGTGTTAAAAGCTATCTAGTTTATAAGTAATTACCAGATCTTAGGCCATTTTGTGTTATCTTTGTGTTTTTCTTGAAAGTAACTAAGTAAAGCAGATCTAGGAGAGGATTTTTGGTGACGGCAGCCCGCTAGTTTCTACTCCAATAGTTGCCTTTAAGTTTCCCTTTGTTTTAAAATGTTTTCTATTGAAAGTGTATCAAAGGTTGTCTAGTTTAAAAGTACTTACCAGATCCTAGTTTACTTTTATGTTTTTATTAAGTGTATATCAAAAAATGGCTAGTTTAGAAGTACTTACTAGATCTTGGGCTACTCTTTGTTCTCCATCTATTTAAATTCCCCTTCTTATTGTACCATTTCATTCCATAAATAAAACTTCAAAGAGATCCTTAGACATATATGACTTGCCCCATGGACCACTCCGTCCTCTTGTTGTTCTAATTAAAACCTATTATGACTCCATAGCCCAATGGACTAAAACTTGCAATTATCTATCTTCCTGGCCAAAGACTGTTCTATTTTCTTGCAACTTCTCACCTTTGAAAATTTTTGCATTTAGGACTCTCCACCTCAAACAGTAATCATGCTCAACCATCCAACAAGAAAACAAAACCCTCAGCCTTCATAACTAGCCTAATATCATTACCCCAAACTTCAAAGAAAAATCCATCTTTTCACTTATTAGAGAGATCCCTCTCTGGATTCAGGAGGGATAGATCCTAGAATCCCAAAGTGGTTGAAACGATTTTTCTCCCTGCGATCATACTTTTTCCAATCTTGCTGATTACAGCGACCTAAAATTTCTGGTGACTCCGCTGCGGAAAATTCCCTTAAAAACTAAATAAAAACCTTGTGAGTAAAAATCAGCCTTTTCAAGCACTACCAAAGAATGGTAATCATGATAAAACTTGTTTGAGTCAGTGAAAAACTAGGGTAATCCTAGCATTCTCATAAGAATTTATCTAACCTTGAGAAATCAGCTGGCTTAGCCATAAGAGTAGACTATCTTTGTCTCATAACCGTAGGTAAGTTGTGAAACAGAGTTCGTATATTCTTAAAAACCACAAAACTGAAAAATAACTCAGAAAACACCAAAAATATTTCAGATTGGTATCCAATAAACATGGTGGTAGACCATAAAACCTTTTACCTCCAAAAGATCTAAAAAATTCCACTTGGGGACTCCACAATCCTTAACAGAACTTAAGAATCCACTGGGAAGAACCTTTTTTCATTATAACATGGTTTAAAATTTAGTTAGAGGACTGTAGGATTTGAATTTGTAAAACAGACTAGTTAACCTCTTAAATATTCTCATATCTGGTTAAGCTTTTCTTGTTTATTTGGGTCTGAAAAACACAACATAGTGGCTCCTAGAAAGATTCACACTAGAGCCCATCCTGACCCTGATCCACCTGAGATATTTGATAACCCATAAATTATCCTTAGGAATTCTCCTAGGATTAAATTGTCAACTGTTTTCAAATCACCGTTGAGAGTTAATTCAGTCCCTGAAAATCTTTCAGCTCTACAAAAATCACAAGTTGACTTAGTAAATCCCTTTAGAACTAGGTATCTTGGTGATTTAGATCAGTTAGATTCTAATTCTTCACTTTCATCTCCTGAAACAAGTGAACATCCTGGTAGCAGAGAATGAACACCTCCTGATTTGTATCTCCTTCACAACCTAGGTGTCTCTCACCCAAGATCAGCTCAAAAATCTACTCCTGGTCCATCCACTTCTGCTCACCCTACATCCACTGTTCAAACCACTCCATCCCAAACCACTTTCTCTTTTGTTAATCCACCCCTTGTGAATCCACCCCCACCACAAATCATGGCAGCATGGTATGCTCTCTTAGTCCTTCCTGTACCATTAGTCAATCTTCCACAGGACTAACAGTCCAAAATTCCATTGTATGATGCAAGCAATGCTACAACCGCATCACAACATGTGGATAAGATGAATGACTACTTTGACAAAAATGAAATTGATGATGATTTTGTCAAGCTTAGATTATTTTCTCAGAGTCTAGGGGGAGAAGTAAGAAAATGGTTCAAAGGCTTAACCCCCCACAACATCAATGACCTCCAAACCTTCCATCATACATTCTTAAACAAATTGGAAGTAAAGAAAAACCCTCTCCAAGTCCTTTCTGATTACAAAAATATCCATAGAAACACGGGGGAAAGTGTACAAGCTTATTGCACTAGATTCAACAATGTATATAATGCACTTTCCCCAGAGCTAAAACCTCCACAAGGCTCATCTTTAAACAAGTTTCTTGAAGGGTTTGACCCTGAGATGGCCTATCAGCTGAAGGAAAGAGATCTTGCAACTCTTGAAGAGATGCAAAAAGGTGGTATTTCTGTGGAAGTCAACTTGATGGAGAAGAGAGCAAGAATGAAAATTGAAAAGAGAGTATATTTTAGAGAGGAATCCACACCTTCTAATTCCACCTCAAAGATGGAGAAAATGATGGAAGAAATGATGAAAGAGATGAGCATAATCAAGAGAGCACAAGCGAGCCAAAATAAAAAATGCTCCTCAAAACAAAAACCAGAACCAGAATCAAAATTTTAGAAGGAACCAACCTCCAAACAGACCTGGGGAAGATGATCAACATATCACTCCTCCCTTTAATCAAAACTATGTAAGTGAGGTTGAGGAAACTGATGAAATAACAGAGGAGGATGATATCAACATGTTGGGGGTAAATAATGATGACTTTGAGATTCATTATGATAGAAAACAAGGTATGTACACACCTTATGATGACAGAAGAGATGATGATGAAAATTATTATCAAGACATGGAAAATGTCATCATAGAATCTCAAAGAGAACATGACCTTAGAAGAAAATCCAGTCAAAAGCTCCCAACAACAAAACCTCCGACAAATCTTCACAAAACAGCACTACAACAAAGCCTAGAATGGTCAAACAGAAGGACAAAATGGTAGTTGTAAATTCTGATAATGGTAAAGAGTAAGGCACTCAAAACAGAGAAAAACAGAGTGTAGACATTATTAGTACTAACATCTTAGCTAGTACTCCTGTTAAAACCATTTTGTCAAATGTAAATAAAACAAATCAGCAAGCTGATGTTGCTGATAGAGCGACAGCTAATAAGGCTGAAACAAATACTTTAAAGAGTAAAATTCCTTTCAGCTTGGAGTAGGAAGTTTCAAATATCAAAATATCTATTCCCCTCACTAAGTTAGCTGCCCAGCATGTATATATGACCCAACTTTTGAAGGCTTTAAATATAGAGGAAAATGAGGATACAATCAATCTTAATGATGACTAACCAGAGCTTATTCTTCGTCCAAATATTGAAGGTAGATATCAAGAGGGACCTGCTCCTCCCTTTTATGTGAGTTTAAACGTTCATGACAAGATTTTTCACAATGCTATGCATGATTCCGGGGCTTCTCATAACTTAATTACAAAGGTTGTAATGGAGAGCCTAGGTCTAGAAATCACCAGACCTTACAAAGATCTTTACTCCTTTAACTCAAGCAGAGTAAAATGTTTAGGATTAATCAAAGACCTCTGCGTTAACTTAGCCTAGATTCCAGCCAAATGCCTAGTAATGGATATTTTTGTGGCTGATGTGCCCCCAAAATATGGAATGCTATTATCAAGATCTTGGGGAGTTAAGTTGCAAGGGACTATGCAAATGGACATGACCTATGTGACTATCCCTGTTTTCAATCAGAATAGAAAAATTTACAGGGAATCCCATATGCAATACACAGTTACAAGTCAAGACAGACCACAAAACTATCCTCTGTATTCTGTAAATATAGGCCTTGATTCTTTTATTATGTTTAACGATGAAACATTTAGTGAACAAGTCACTTTAACAATATTAATGGCCAATAGGGAGGAAGAGGAACACAACGCAGGAATATCAGAACTGTTTTCTGAACCTGATAACCCGAGCAAAACAAACCCAGGTCTTGAGCTACAAGTCATTTGTCCATTGCTCTTAAACCTTAACAATCAAGGAAACAACCCTCAACATTTTGAAAAACTTGAGGGGTTTACTAAGTATTGAGTTTCCACAACAACCCTTAAGCACGTTAGTTGAAAAGGACAGTAACCAGGACGAAACCAAAAACAGTCCTCTATGGAGTATGTATTTTGATGGATCATGCACTAGAACTAACGTTGGTGTAGGTGTCTGGATTTGCAACACTGAAAACAACCACACAGAATGTGTTTCCTATAAATTAAGCTTTCAGTGTTCCAATAACATAGCAGAATATGAGTCCCTGCTTTTGGGCTTACATCTATTAAAAAGGTTAGGATCCAAAAGAATCAATGCATATGGTGATTCAGAGTTAGTCATTAGGCAAGTCAATGGGGAGTATAACACAAATCATCCCAGACTTAGGGCCTACCGAAACGATGTCATGGACCTTTTGAAAACATTCGAGGATCCCAAACTAATTTTTGTCCCAAGAAAAATAAATATTGCGGCCCACAATTTAGCCTTTGCAACTAGAACATGCTTAATGGTATATGAAACCAAAGACTACACAACTCAGATAAAATTTAGGCCAGTCGTGCCTGATAATGAAAGCTATTGGCAGGTATTTGACGGAGACAAACAAATAGAAGACTTCATGCAATTCAGAAATAAATTCGAACTACACAGTTCAGACTCATATTATGATACAGACTGCAGTGAAGAAAAATTTCTTGGTGAAGAATAACCATCCCCTGAACTTTTCAATATCAACCTCCTGACTGGAAAACTCAAAAAAAAAAATAGAATTGAATGCAGAGTTGGAAACAGAGGAGTTACAAACTTTGCACTCTAAATATGAAAGTTTTTCGAGCATTCTGGCACCTTTAGAAGAGTTGGTTGATTTTAAAAATGTGGCCAAGAAGCCTAAACTAGAACCTGTAGATACTGAAGTGGAAGAGTGCAATATAGGCATTGAACTTAAACCGAAAATAATTAAACTATCTAAAACTTTTCCAGCTCACATTAAACTTAAATACATAGAGCTGTTTAAAGAGTTTTCTGATGTTTTTGTGTGGAGTTACGAAGACCTTAAGTCCTATGACACTGAAATAATACAGCACAAAATCCCTCTCAAATAAAACCAAAAACTGTTCAAATAGAAACTGTGCAGAATAAACCCTGTTCATTTGCCATTGGTTCTGAAGGAAATCATGAAAATGTACGATGCTGGTATTATTGTCCCTATTAGGTATTCTGAGTGGGTATCTAATCTGGTGTCAGTTAGGATGAAAACTGGAGAGATAAGGATTTTTATAGACTTTAGAGACTTATACAAAGCTTCATTAAAAGACAACTACCCTTTATCTAAGATGGATCATATTTTACAAAAGGTGCTAGGGTCTAGAAGAATTTCTTTGCTTGATGGCTACTTAGGGTACAATCAGATCTTAGCTCACCCTACTGATCAATTAAAGACAACCTTTACTACACCATGGGAACTTTCATGTATGTGAAAATGCCCTTTGGTCTAATGAATGTTGGAGGAACCTTTCAGAGATCCATGGACATAGCATTCTCAGAAGAACTAGGCTACTTCATCATTATATACGTTGATGATGTCATTTTTTTTTCAAAAATAGATGAAGAGCACTTAGAAAATTTAAGAAAAGTATTCAAGAAATTTAGAAAGTTTGGGATATCTTTAAAACCTAAGAAGACACTATTTGGTCTCCAAGAAGGTAAACTTCTTGGGCACATCATTTCAGAAGAGGGTATTAAGATATATCCAAAGAGGATTGAGGCCATATTGCAAATCTCTTATCCTCGAAACATCAAGGAGTTGCAATATTTCATTGGAAAGATTAACTTTTTGAGAAGGTTCATTCAAAACTTGGCTGAGCTCTTTAGGAATATCACAAACATGTTAAAGAAGGAGCAAGGGGTAAAATGGACCTTGGAAGCAAAGAAGTCCTTTGAACTGGTGAAACAAGCGTTAACCAAAACACCAGTTCTTATGTGTTAACCAAAACACTAGTTCTTATAAGTCCTGATTTTTCAAAATATTTTTATATTTTTTCATTTGCATCAGAACATACCATAGTTGTTGTCCTTTTACAGAAAAATCCACAAGGACAAGAGCAGCCTATTGCATTCTTTAGTAAGGCATTGAGGGATGCCCCTTTGAAGTATAAAATTATGGGGAAGCAAGCTTTTGATTTGGTTAAAGCTTTAAAAGACTTTCGAGTATACATCCTTCACTCACACATCATTGCCTTTGTCCCAAACTGAGTTGTTAAAGACATTATAACATAGGACCCAGATGGTAAGAGAGGTAAGTGGATTTTTGTTATTCTTGAATATGATTTAGAGATAAAACCCACTAAACTCATCAAAGGCCAAGGTCTAGCTAGATTAATGGCTGAATCCAATTTTGAAGTTCTTGATATTAATATGATTAATGCTTTGGATGATCAAGAAGGATTATCAACTCCTATTAATGAAGACCATTTTATGAATGCTCCTTGGTATGCTGATATTATTTATGTTTTGATTAATTTGAATATGCCTCATGGTTTGACAAAAACAAAGGCAAGGTTCTTAAAGTTAAAAGCTGTAAACTATTTCATTATAGATAAATGTATTTATTGGAAAAATGCAAGTGGTCTATTGCTTAAATGTTTTCCTGAGTTTGATGCAGAGAAGGTTAAGCACCAGTTCCATGAAGGAGAGTGTGGAGGTCATTTGTACTGGAAGACAACAACTAACAAAATTTTGAGGGCTGGTTTCTTTTGGCCTACTCTTTTCCATGATGTGCACAAGATGATCAGAGCCTGTCATAAATGTCAGCTTTTTGAAGGAAAAATAAAACTACTACCCCTACCTCTGCATCTAATCACTATTGAAGCTCCTTTTCAATAGTGGGGACTTGACTTCATAGGAGAAATCCATCCACCATCTTCTACCCAGCATAGATGGATTCTCACTACCACAGACTTTTTCACTAAGTGGATACAAGCCATACCTTGTAGGTAGGTCAATGTTTAAGTTATTATAAAATCTATGGAGATTAACATTCTCTCTAGATTTGGCTGTCCTACCAAGATCATCACTGATAATGTAGTAGCATTTGGATCAAAGAAGATGGTTGAATTTTGTCACAAATATCAGATAACATTGGGGCATTCCATAGCCTATTACCATCAGGGTAATGGACTTGCAGAGTCCTCAAAGAATATTTTAGTGAACATAATCAAGAAACTGTTGGAGGACAACAAAAAGACTTGGCACATAAAGCTAGTTCATGTAATTTGAGCTGATAGATTGACTTTGAAGAAATCTATTGGTATGTCACCTTTCCATCTTGTATAGGGCACCGATGCAATTTTTCCAAACAGCCTTGGTGTACCAGTGATGAAGTTGATTCAAGAGTTATAAACTGAAGAAAATGACACGATCAGAAGAATAAATCAGACCATTCATCTTCAGCAAACCAGGGAGGAAGTTGATAACAGAGCATTACAAAAGTAGGAGAACATCAAAAATATTTTTGACAGAAGAAAAAAGGCTAGCAATTTCAAAATTGGGGACAAAGTTTTAAAGTGTGACTCAAGGAGGGAAGACAAGGGAAAGCATGGAAAATTTGACAACTTATGGCTTGGCCCTTACTCTATTCATTCAGCCGCTGGTAACAATGCTTATTTCTTACAAGAGTTGAATGAAGCAGAATTGTTTGGGGGTCTTGTCAATGGCAGGATGCATAAAAATTACTTCTCTTGATCCATGACATGTTCTGAAATCCTTTTTATATTTTTTCTCATTATAAATATCTCATCCATCATTGCATTCAAAGTTATAAAAATCAAAAATACAAAAACAGTGACAGAAAGAAAAGAGGGCAGATTGTGAAAATAAGAAAGGTATAGCCCCATACCAAAAAAGAGAAACAAATTCTGAAAGTGTGCAAGCTCAAATGCCACTCCTGAAGAACACACTTCTACTTAGTCAAACAACTTAACCTTGACTAATTAGCTTTAAATTTTCTGCTGATAGGATAGTGAATTTGATTTGCAAAATTGTTTAATATTGGCTTATCAGTACATAGTTGATCATAGAAATTAAAGGTTTAAACATGCTCAAAATCTGAACCTAAAGTTTCTAGGAGAGAATGACTCAAATCTATTTCAAATTATGACTCAAATGATGTAAAAATATGGTTCTAATCAGCTCAAAATCTGAAACGGTTAGAAAAAGGAAGACAACTCAAAACAAAAGTCAAAATAGAGTTGTACAAAAGAGGAAGGAAATTCTTTGAAATTTCATATCCCAAGCCTTCCAATTTTTGTTTTAGATTTTCTACAAAATAAATGTCTATGTGCAGCTTGTTTTTATGCCATAGATCATGACAAGTCGAAAAGCTTAATCTTGACTTGACTATTTTTAAATTTATGTTAGAGAATGTAGAGAATAAAGTCTGTTGGACAGTTTAATCCCAACAGACAGTAGATTAGTTAGAGAATAATATGGGCTCAACTGTTTAATCTGAATCCATGGAGAAATAAGGAGTAGAAATAGATCAGATTTCCTACTTTCAAAAGAATAAAATTTTGTGAAAAGAGTTTGCCAATCCAAGTGCACTCTAATGAAGAAAAAATGGTAGATCAGTGGGATTGGGTAGGTAAAAAGCTTGTATTGATGAAGATCCATTATTCTTATGATTGCTAATATGTTTTCAAAGTAAGATCATCCTAGCAAAGGAAGGGTAACCCAATGGATGAGGCACAGGTTATCCACCTATAAAATTTGTTATAGCAAAAGGTGGATAAAATTTTTTGGAGCCTTCAAGGAACAAATTTTATTACTATAAAGTGTTGGCTCTTGAAGACTCTTGAAGGCCTCATGCCTCTGTCTAGATATTCACTGTTGTTCCTATCTTAAAAGCTATGAAATCTTGTTGATTTCCAAGATAGATTACTACTGAAGACACCATCTTCCCCCTCCATCCCCTTCCAAAACTAACCCCATTTTTGCCCCTTCGTTTCCCATGAAACCCCTCATTTTCATGTTTTTTTCCCTTCTCCCCTTCATAAAAATCCCTTTGATAAGGTTTTAAGACCCTTTCTTGCCTTATCAAAACCCTCAAATTCCTTTGAAAACCATTGAAAATCCATAAAAATGCATTTTTTTATATAGAATTAAGCCCCTTGGGCTAAGTCTTTAACCCTTCCCCTCCATATGCCCTGGCACTGGAACTAGGCGCTGAGTTGTTTGGGTGCTTATCGCAATCGGGGGAAAACACAGAACGTAAGCCTTTCCCTTTATTAAAAACCCTGATGCCGATTAGCCCTCCATTCTAAACCCTCGGTCACATAGTTTTCCATATAACCCGCTGCCCCGCAGACGAGCGCTAAGACATATTGAATATTAATATTTTTCCCCCGAAATTTTAAGCCTTCGTTTATATAAATTTTTTGGTTTTTATTAAGTCCTAAATTTTTCCGCCGGCGCAAGGTTCTAATCGCTCTCCACCGTCGATCTGATCTGCAGATTGATGGTGCGCAATCCATCACCCCGGTGGTCCTCGCCAACCACTTACTGTTGCAAAACCAAGTGGATTTCATCGCACCGCTTTTGAGAGAGGGGCGGTTTTTTCTATTTCGCAGTGATTCCATACACCACCTGACATGTGGCCTTGAGCACTATTCAAAAGCTGTCTCCATCGCGCATTAAAGCTCGGATCTGGAGTGGACATGATATTGATGTGCATCGTCCGATCTGAGGCCGCTCATCGGATGGTGATCGTTCACTGAAGATGCTCGTGCAATAACAAGGGTATGGTGCGGTGTTTAAAGGATCTCCGCCATTGATCTGGTTTGCAGATTGACGGCCTACGCTCCATCGCCCCGGTCCCCTCGTCCACAGCAGTGTCAGTGGTCCCAGCGCCACATCAGCTTTCCACGCAGAGGAATTCATTTGGGCGGCTCTTCATTGGTTAGTCGTCTAGTCAGTAGATGGGACCCTGGAATCTTTATACAGTATGGTTTAATTAAAGTTCTAAATCTGGGGCATGTTTCTAAGGTTTATTGATGCCTTTTCTCCTCCGTTGATCATGTGGGCCGATCTCATCTGACGGCCCACGTTTGTCCTGATCCCCGAACCAAATTTTGTGACCATTTTTGTCCGAAACCAATGTTTTAAATCATTTCTTTGTTTCACTTTGACTATTCGCCTCCACTCCTGACCTTCGATCTCTGTGCGATCGACGGCTCCGATTCAAATTCTTTTTCCACCTTCCCTTCTAATTCCTCTGATCAATCTCTACCATTGAATTATGCAATCAAACGACCATGCTCCCTCCATGTACCTTCTGAAGCAGTAAACCTATACATGCAGGATTTTATAACATTTTTTCATATTTTGTAGGGTTCAAATGGTTTTTCCGCTATGTATGAAGAAAATTCAGAAGCAGAGGGTGAAGATCCTCCCACCTCTGATCCATCTAAGAGAATCATTTGAAAGTTTCAAATCCACATTTTGTCAATGATTCATCAACCATTGATGCCACATGACCCCTGCGCAGCCCTACACCCTAGCAAAACGCAATGAATCGGGCACAGTTAGAGAGTATTAGTTCCGAAGATAAAATATATCAATACAGAAGATTAAAGACAGATCTGTGGGGATTACGTCTAAGATGGTTTATCAAAAGCCTAATCCCTGATTAAAATTCAGTTAAAGGAGAAAATCATAAAGGTTCATCAGACAAAAAGCCTCCACAGCCACATCCGAGGAAAATTGATTATCCCCAGCTACCACAGTGCCACCTGCGCCTCAAAGCATTCAAATGCAGGATGAAGTTATTGATCATGATAAGATATCTACCTCACAACATTTCCAGAGAGTAAAATCTACAAACAAACTTAATGACAAAATATCAACAGAGTTACTTTGACATCACATAGAGCCTCAAGGTCAGAAAGAGCTCCCACCGAGCTTAAAATCTTTATGTAAATCATTTAATACAGAAGACACTTATGTAAGCTTCTTCATTGAGCCCCTCAAAGGCTAAGAAGCCACTAATTCTGTATTAATTATCTTTGGAGATATTTTATCAGATCTCACCTCCCCATCCTTCTATAAATACTACTGAAGAAGATGAGCGAGGGGTTGGTTGATTAGGTTGCTGAACTTTGAAAAGTAATTGAGCTGGAAACTTCTGATTGTAAATAGTGTTCACGGGCCCTTGGAGCTCTGCTTGTGCTAGATAAGTTAGGCGGAGATGAGTAGATGATTTTTAAACTAAAGCATTGGACTTAAAGTTGTAATTGGTTTGGAGCATCAATACAAGCTAATTTATGGGATCTTGGTCTATGTTTACGGTGATGCTTTTCTCATTGTAACATGTTATTTTGTTTCTATTTTCACTGTGTTCGTCTTCTCTTATAAATAATAGTATGCATGGAGTTAGGACCTACTATATACCAATACCCTTCTTTGACTGAAAATATTTATCTAAATGTTTTCTTCCAATCTACGTTATATAGGAATGATTTAATTCAGTTTAAGCATAGGAATGAGGGCGTTCCCTCGTCTTATTGCCTTAGCTGAATATTATTCTTGAATTTTATGTTCAGTATTAGTTAATTAGAGATGAACTAAGGAAGATATGGTGTGCCCTGGTCCTAGTTTTATCCCCAAAGAATGTCTGAATGTTTCCCTTGGAATGTGTTAAAAGCTGGCTAGTTTAGAAGTACTTACCAGATCTTAGGCCATTCTGTGTTATCTTTGTGTTTTTCTTGAAAGTAACCAAGTAAAGCAAAGATAGGAGAGGATTTGTGTGAGCCCGACCTGCTAGTTTCTACTCCAACAGTTGCCTTTAAGTTTCCCTTTGTTTTAAAATGTTTTCTATTGAAAGTGTATCAAAGGTTGGCTACTTTAAAAGTACTTACCAGATCCTAGTTTACTTTTATGTTTTTCTTAAGTGTATGTCAAAAGCTGGCTAGTTTAGAAGTACTTACCAGATCTTGGGCTGCTCTCTGTTTTTCATCTATTTAAATTCCCCTTCTTATTGTACCATTTCATTCCATAAATCAAACTTCAAAGAGATCCTTAGACATAGATGAATTGCCCCATGGACCACTCTTTCCTCTTTTTGTTCTAATTAATAAACCCTATTATGACTCCATAGCCGAATGGACTAAAACTTGCAATTATCTATCTTCCTAACCAAAGTTTGTTCTACTTGCTTGAAACTTCTCACCTTTGAAACTTTTTGCATTTAGGATTCTCCACCTCAGACAGTAATCATGCTCAACCATCCAACAACAAAACAAAACCCTCGGCCTTCATAAGTAGCCTAATATCATTACCCCAAACTTCAAAGAGAAATCCATCTTTGCACTTATTGGAGAGATCCCTCTCCGGATTCAGGAGGGCTAGATCCTAGAATCCCAAAGTGGTTGAAATGATGTTTCGCCCTGCGATCGAACTTTCTCCAATCTTGCTGATTACAGGGACCTAACAGGTGGTTGGATATTTCTCCCCCATGGAACGTGATTCCATTCATCGCTTGCCATGTGCCCCAGGAAAAACCACTAGTTTCACGTAGAAATGAGGTTTTAAACCTCCAGTGGAAAATGTGTGCGATATCGTATATGAGCCGTCAGATCTAGGAAGGTAGATCCAAAGGCATAGATTTAGCACGATAGCGGAGAGTTGAATGATGGATGGGGATGGTGGAAGAGAGGTGGTAGGCAATGATTGGATGGTAGCTCTATGGGTGGAAGGTAGGACTTGGCTGATGTCACCCCCCCTTTGTCATGTAGTGGGAGGGCCTTTGGGTTAGGGAAACCTTAGATTTTCATTTTAAAACGAAAAAATGCAGCTATGGAAAAATAAAAAGGAGAGGAACCTCTTTGTTTTATAAGGGACACGGGGGAAAATAGAAAGGAAAGGAGCTAAAAAATGGGGGAGGAAAGGGTTTGATGGAGGGATAAGGTGACCAAAAGTGGAGGGGGAGAGGAATAATCGCATCGGCGGATCAATAAAAGATAACAAGACAAGGGGGAAGGAGGAAAAGAAAGAAAGTGCCTATGTGATGGGGGCTAATATCTTGGGCCTGGGGCACGGTCCCGTGGAGGAGAAGTGACCAGGGGCTAGAGAAAGGGAGCTAATTCGCATTGACGGGGAGAATTTTATAAAGGAAATGCAGTTTCATAGAGGAATTGTCGATGCGATGAGGTTTGGGCACTTGGTCATAGCTTGGACATATGGAGAAAAGGAGTGAAAGGCTTAAGCCCTCAAGGGCTTAAACCTTAGTTGCAAAAAAGACTATTTTAGGCTAAAAATGGGTTTTTAGGCCACTTTTTAGAAGTTCCGATAGGTAAAGTGGGGCATTTTTAAACCATAAAAAAATGGGTATTATGGGTTTAGAGGGTTTTTCATGGGTAAATGAAGGTTGAAATGAGAAGGGAAAAAGGGGATCTTTGGAAAATGGGGCCTTAGAAAACAAATTCTTTGGGAACAACAGGACTACTTGGTGGATTTATTTTTAAGGAAATAGTAGTATTTTGAAGGGAACAATGGGCTAAGGAACATCACTACTAAGGAACAATATTTTTAAGGAACAACAATGCCAAGGAGCATCAGTTTAGGGAACAACAATGTAAAGGAACAACACTTCTAAGGAGCAACATTTTTAAGGAACAACAGGATAACCTTTTTAGGAAAAATAGATGAAGATTTTAGTGAAATAATAGACTTAGAAAGATGAAGGTTGTGAGATTTATAGAACTCATAATGTTTTTGCAATTCTGTTCTAGAAATCTAGGTTTGTCAAATTTAGTCGTCTTTGGATAAAATCATAATTATGGATGACTAGCACTCTCAAATATTATTTTCTACCTTTTCAGATCTAAGAGACTATTTACGAAAAGGGCCTTGCTGGATTTTTATTTTCCTCTTTATTTTCAAACTCTCTAAATATGAAAATATCCAAGTTCTCCCTTTGTCAGACTCGTTAAAAACTGTTACATCTGACTCCACCGTCATGATGTTACTCGAGTTCCTCCTTCCTAGGGCTTGTAAAATGTACTAGGTTGGATTTGTCCAAAGTAAAAACTTACATTGCAAGCAGATGTTATCCCCTTCAAGCTTGTTTACAAAAATAATTGGGTACTTGCCAGAAATGGTGGGGGAAAATGGAACCAGACTTTAGTCGGCAGTATGTCACTCTTGAACATGGCACTTGTCTGCATTCATGTCTAGTTAGGGACATCTCACTTCGTCATTTGTTTTCCTCCATGGGTTTGGGTAATCTCTTTTGACCGCTCATCTACTCTTTTCCATGTCACCATGACCTCAGATCCCTTGATGTCAAATACTGCCAAATCCAGTGTCGTGCCACCGATATATTCAAGAGAAGTTTTGCCTCTACAATTTTAAACCTCCCTCTAATTCTCTATTGGTCTTGATTCAAAAATCATCATATTCCTCTATCTCGTATCGATGATGTGGGAAACATCATGGCCCTCCTTCGACCAGGTCGCTTCCTGTCGACTTCAGCTCATTTTCCAGGAAGCTGATCTAGAGACTCCCTTTAGGTACCCTGGAGCTTACATGCTTTAATGGCAGGTTATTTTCATTCGTCGAAAGGTTCATATCAATGGCCTTCGATCGCATTATTCTATAGGTGTTTGACGCCAAATCAGTGTTCACATTCCGTGGAACCTTGTTGGAGGAGATCGCAACGTCGAAGCTTCTTTGTACTCTTCCTTTCATTGATTAATATACTTGACTATGGTGTTGGTTCCATCATTGTGTTATGTTGTTTATGTAATAAAATTGATTTAGTCCTCTTCGACTGACTGATAGTTACGAATTGGAATTAGTATGTTGTATATTGTCGTTGTTTCTTGTGTGTGTGCAGGTGTCCAAGCATGAAAGCGAGAAGATTGTGATTCGTCAAACTAGGACGAAGGAGCGACCCACTCTTTCCGATGAAAACAATAGCATAGGATCTCCGATAAGTCATCTACCGAATCTTTGTCCATTCATTAACTAGGAACCAATATTATATAGGTTGTCTTGTTTGTGGCTAGAACCAATCTAGGGCTAGTGGGATTACCTCTATTCGCAGAGGGTATTTACCTCACCAACAGTAACCTTAACCTTAACCTTAACCTTAAAATTACCCTTAACCTAACCTTAAGCATAACCTTAACCTTAACCTTACCGTTACCATTACCTAACCTTAACCTTAACGTAACCTTAACCTTAAATTTACCCTTAACCTTAACATTAACCTTAACCTTAACCTTTATCTAACCTTAACCTTAACCTTAACCTTAAAATTTACTCTAACCTTACCCTTAACCTTAAACTTGACCAAACTCTTAACCTTAACCTTAAAATAACCTTGACCTTGACCTTAACTATAACCTAACCCTAACCTTGACCAAACCCTTAACATTAACCTTAACCTTAGCTTTACCCTAACCTTAACCCTAACCTTAAACTTAACTTTACCCTTAATATAACCTTAACTCTACCCTTAACCTTAACCTCAGTCTTAACCTTGACTTTACCCTTAACCTAACTTGAAGGTTAATTTTAAGTTAGGTTAAGGTAAGGTTAAGGTTATCGTTAGGTCAAGGTTAAGGTTAAGGGTAAGATAAGGTTAACGTTAAGGGTTTGGTTAAGGTTAGGGTTAGGTTATAGTTAAGCTTAAGGGTTTGGTCAAGGTTAGGGTTAGGTTATATTTAAGGTCAAGGTTTAAGTTAAGTTAAGGTTAAGGTTAAGGTTAAGGTTATGGTTAAGGTTAAGGTCAGGGTCAAGGTTAACATTAACGTAACCTTAACCTTACCTTAACCTTTACCTAACCATAACCTTAACCTTAATGTTAACCTTAACCTTAACCTTAACCTAACCTTAAACTTGACCTTAACTATAACCTAACCCTAACCTTGACCAAACCCTTAACCTTAACCTAACTTAACCTAAACCTTGACCTTGACCTTAACCTTAACAATACCTTTACCCTGTCCTTAACCTTAACGTTCCCATAACAATAACCATAACCTTAACCTTGACTTTACCCTTAATGTAACCTTAACCTTAAACTCTCGTGACCAAACCCTTAACCTGAATAAACCCTTAAGGTTAGGGTAAAGTTGAAGTTAAGGTTAAGGTTAGGTTAAGGTTAAGGTTAAGGTTAGGTTAATGTTATGGTTAAGGTTACAGTTAGGTCAAGGTTAAGGGTTTATTCAGGTTAAGGTTAAGGTTAAGGGTTTGTTCAAGGTTAAGGGTAAAGTTAAGGTCAAGTTTAGGGTTAGGTTGTAGTTAAGGTTAAGGTTAGGTTAAGGGTAAAGTCAAGGTCAAGGTTAAGGTTAGGTTAACGGTAAGGTTAAGGTTAGGTTATGGTTATGGTTAAGTTTAGGTTAAGGGTAGATTTAAGGTTAAGGTTTGGTTAAGGTTAAGGTTAATTGTTTGGTTGATGTTAACTTTAAGGTTAAGGGTAAATTCAAGGTTAAGGTGAAGGTTAGGTTAAGGTAAAGGTCAAGGTTAAGGTTAATTTATGGTTAAGGTTAAGGTTTGGTCAAGGTAAGGGTTAGGTTATATTTAAGGTTAAGGTTAAGGTTAGGTTAATGGTAAAGTTAAGGTTAAGGTTATGGTTAAGGGTAAAGTTAAGGTTAGGTTAAGGGTTAAGGTTAAGGTTAAGGTTAAGGTTAAGATAAGGTTAAGGGTAAGGTTAAGGTTAAGGTTAAGTTTACGTTAATGGTACATTCAAGGTGAAGGTTAGGTTAAGGTTAAGATAATGTTAAGGATAAGGTTAAGGATAAGGTTAGGTTAAGGGTATAGTTAAGATTAAGGTTAAGGGTAAGGTTAGGGTAAGGTTAGGGTTAGGTTATAGTTAAGGTTAAGGTTGTTGTGCAGGTAAATACCCTTTGCTGACAAAGGTGATCCCACTAACCCTAGAGTGGGTCTAGTAATAATCGAAACGCACAAAGCTATTGATTCCTAGTTAAAAACGATAGAATCGCGATAGATTGCTTACCGTGATTCCTTCGTTTTTGTTGTCGAAGAAGAAGTGGTGCTTCCGTTCCTAGATGGACAGGTCATGATTCGTGAGCTCGCTGCATCCAGATACCTATACACATGAAAAGAAGATAGACAAAATGCAACGTAATATTTCACACTTTCTAACTATCGATCAGTCAGAGAGGAATGAATGAAATTGCATTATACAATGGACAAATGCAATCATGGAACCAATAGCAGAGTCATGTATATCAAGATACAAGAGAATGATTACAACTGGTGCTCTGACATCGTGATCTTCCTTCAACAAGATTCCAGCGGGACGTGTCTCACAAAGCTCGTCAGGGATTTGACAAAACTCTCTCTCACACATGGTTCTCCTTATCTCTACTCTTGATTGTCACTCAACTATAATTTCCTTCCCAAAAGTTCAGCTAGCTAGAAAATGGAGAGGGTAGGCTTTTATAGAGGGAGGAAGGGAAGTTGGGATCCCTATAATCATGGGATAGAGTCTTATCTCTTATGAAGGTTCCATGAGAGGTGGAAAACCACTTCCTAATCAAGGAGATCCAGAGCCAAAAAGCCCAACCTCTTTTTGATGATTTGTTCTGAAGTTTTTAGAATCAAACTGCCACCTTATATTGTTAAAAAACATTCCTTAATAGGCTTGGCATAGGCAAAACACATGGACAGAGTGCTAGCTAGCATGCCCACTAGTGTATATTTTCGCCACTGGCATGAGGGATGAACTTGCTACTCATGCCAATGCCAAAACATGGGTTTTGGGGGTTTTTCTGAGGAAATGTTTTTAAGGAGAATTATTTCCCTTATGAAAAAGGATGCCATCAAGGTGTTTTCAAGACATTTTACTGTTCATAGGTCACGGGAATATTCCTCCAATGTACGGGATGAGTTATTGTGGGGACGGTGAAAAATGGTTGTGTAACATATTCCCCCTAAATCATGAGGTCCGAGAGAGAGGGAGGGGCGAAATACTTTATGAGAACGTGCTCAACTGAAAACAATACTATTGGAATACCTACGAGTACAAATACAATTGATATCTCTGATACATGAAATGTGATATTGGCTCAGCCATCCATAATAAAGTGTACAAAACTAGATCCAAGGTATGGACGCAACCATCCAGTAAAATAAGGATCAACAAGTAGATTCAAGTATGGTCGCAACCATCCAATGAAAAGAGTCATGTAATAAATCATAATAATCCATAAATAATCTGCAGCCTGGATGTTATCAGAAAAAATCCAGGGTCTTGCACTCCATCTCAACCGGAACAGAGTACAAGTTTGAGCATGCAAATATGTGAGTTGAAGTCG
The DNA here is from genome assembly GCA_034641835.2 of Pinus albicaulis. Classification (NCBI taxonomy): domain Eukaryota; kingdom Viridiplantae; phylum Streptophyta; class Pinopsida; order Pinales; family Pinaceae; genus Pinus; species Pinus albicaulis. The sequence goes on along the minus strand of CM076580.1, from coordinate 835,144,086 downwards.
AACATGCAAGAACATCATCTGATTACCAGCCAATAATGAAAGTCATTAATAGACATGGGAGAAACCACCAATAATGACGATGGCTCTCAAGGTACAAGAGGTAGAATCCATGGAATGTGATCAAAGGAAGAACTCGGCGTCTTTTCATGTTTAGAGAGTTTGAAAAGACAGCGGAAAAGAAAAATCCATCATTCCCTTTTCATAGGTAGGCCCATAGATTTGAAAAGGTAGAAAACAATGTCTGAGAGAACCTCCTAGTCGCGATAGGCTAGGGTATTCCTTTTTCGTAAATAATGTATCCCAGCCCGAAAAAGGGCTAAACGTATACTGGGTAGATGTCATTTCGCGGCCAATTTAATGAGCTCAAAACGACAAGCTACTCGACAATATTTTCAGTTTTAGGGAGTCAGAAAAGAGCTAAAAGTTGACTCCTTTGGAAGGAACGAGTGGTATAAAGGGTAGCAACTGGTTCCGATAATTGTGGAACTTCTCAAAACAAGTAAAGGTTAAGATGCTGGCTAAGAATACCAATCATTGTAGCGGTTCCTTAGGATTGGGTAAAACAATCAAGTGAAGGCGTATGATCGGCCAAGCAGATAGTGACTATGGAGTAAGTAAACCAAGGCTCATCTGGCAAAAAAAGGCTGATAAAATGGCAATCACGAGAGGTAAAATGGGAATGGTTTCATTTTTACAGAAGCTTGAAATCAGAAAGCATTGCTTGAAGTTGGTTTCATTTTTACACAAGCTTGAAACAAAGATAAACTATGCTTGAAACTGGTTTCATTTTAACACAAGCTTGAAACAGAAACAAACTATGCTTGAAAATTTTTGCATGCCCCTAGTATGGTGACTCAATTCGAGGTACATGCCCCCCTAAGCTTCAATCCATATGAAAGGCAGATGGAGTGAAGGTTCAATTTACGAGATAAAGATAAAGACTCGAGTAGGATTTTACGAGATCTTATCAAAGACTCGAATTGAACAGGAAAGTGTTTCATTGTTTTAAATAGGTTGTGACATTAAAATAACTATCCTCATAAGAGCTTGTTTCATTTTTTAAGTAGCTTGACACAAGAAAATGAACTCTGATCTGACGACCTTGTTTCATTTTTAAATGAACTCTGCTCCAACAAACCTTGTTTCATGGTTTAAGGAGCTTGACACAAGCAGATGAACCATGCTCCGATAGAACTTGTCTCATGGTTTAAGGAGCTTGACACAAGTAGATGAACCATGCTCCGACAAACCTTGTTTCATGGTTTAAGGAGCTTAACACAAGCAGATGAACCATGATCCGAAAGACCTTGTTTCATGGTTTAAGGAGCTTGAAACAAGCAGATGAACCATGGTCTAACATACCTCATCATAATGAATAATAATTCATATCTTCCAAGGTATTCTTGTCCGATGGAAGGAAAAGATATTGGAAGTCTGGACCCAATGCCCCCAACACACAATGTACAATGACACTATCACTGAGTACGGGCACAAGACAAGTAGCCACATAATTTACATGCGGCTGGGATGACACAACCGATGGATAAAGATATGGTAGGGATGATGGTGGACTAGCTGCCATATTTCGACCAAATAATGCAAGTTGATCGATGGTCACGATCTGACCTTGGTGCGGAAAACACATCAAACGAAAGAGGGAGAAGAAAAGGTCTCCCATGGCATAAGTATAATCATAGCCTAAGAGTAAATTAAATTCCAAGGGGCCAGGAACAACCATCACATCCATATGGATAGTTTTCCCTCCCAAAGTAACAGGCAACTTCGGAAGGATCCCTAATGGTTGACTAGTTCCTCTGTTAAATGCCAACAGATTTTGCGTAACAGGCACAAGCGGCGGTGAACCGAAATCTTTCCAAGTATTTGAGAATAAAATACTAACATATGCACCTTCATCTATAATGGTGTTGGGTACAACCAGATGGGAGGCCTGTACCGTGATCTCAAAGGGCACATAAGAAGGAAGGCGATAACATGCGAATCAACCCCAATCGAAGGAAGTGACCAAACTACTTGGAGGGGCTACCATCGAACCGAGATGGTCTTTTGCTGGTGTTACGAGAGAAGAAGGAGCATCCTTCGCCACCTCCATCATGGAGGTAGAAGGAGTATCCTCTGGGATCTCCATCATGGGAGGCAGAGGAGTAGATTCCAAAGGTATAGGGATGAGAGAATCTTTCTCCAAGTCCGAGGAATCTGAAGAAACAAGAAGAACACAAGGGATGTGAGATCCACTCTCAACGAAAAAGACCTGGTGCACCGCAGATGGGACCAACTCAACCGATCCCACGACCAATGGTTGGTCAGGGATGGGTTCACGATGATAAATTTCCAGGGAAGCAGGATCAAGCAAGGATGACTCTTGACTGATTATTGAATCAACTGGTGAAGGACTCAAAGAAAGCTGTTTGTAACCATCTAGAAGGCACGATGTAGAAATATTCGAGTTTTCCAAAGCTCTCTTGGCTTCATCCATATACGAACAAAGGTGAATGGCATGGTGATCTTCACACAACTTATAGGGATTGGCAAGCTTACCCTACTTCTTATGAGCTTTACGAGCAGTAGCTGAAGACGTGCCCCCAACCTCACTCTCGGAAGCCAAAGGAAATGGCGGACGATTGTTGGAACAGATTTCGAGCACCTTGGGAATGCCAAGGAAATCTCGAAGAAGATGGTTTCCCTGGCACAACATGCAAGGGAACTTAACTTTCCGCAGGGGTTGGAAGGTTCATCGAGAGCAGGTGTTTTAGAAGAAATAGATGTATAATTATCCTCTCGCTTATCTGACTTCTTCTTCTTAGTCTTCTTCTTCTTTTTCTTAGCCACCTGGGTACTAGAATCCAAAATTTCACGAGGAAAAGTAGAAGATGAGGACGAAGAAATAGGTGAAGAAGGGGAGATTTCCACCTTCGAATCAATATGGTGTTGCTCAGGCGGAGGAGTGGATGGTAGAGCAGCCATAACACTTGATACCACAGAGGTTGAAAACAACCAAATAGGCAACCCAACAGTTAACCCAAGGAGGGAGAACGTGGCCATATAAGGAGCACCAATATTTCCTAAAGCATGAAAGGACTAGGAATCCCTTCATAGGGGACTCCTTGATTGGAAAACTCCATAAAAGCTTCCATTGGAAACAACCTTGAAATAAAACACTAAGGACAAAAATTCTAACCAGGAATATTTCGTGGGGGATTAATTTTTTAAGACACTGAAACCAGACTCTATTGTTTCATATTTTAAGAGTCGAGAAATAAGAAAAAGATGACTCTATCAGTTTCAGGTTGGACATGAGCTTGAAATGACAAGAGCACGATGATATTTTAAGTTAAAAGAGTCAGTAAAGATCAAAATTACTGCTCTGGTAATCTAGGTAAATGGGTGTACCAAATATCCATGAATTGCCATATACACCTTGGTAAAGATGAAAGAGAAAACAACCAAGGACTTAATGTACGTGCAGGTAATCTCTCTAAATGTTGTGTCTGGTGTGTCAGGGGTAAAATACGGTAGACTAGGCTTCCTATGGATAAAGGATTTGCAATCTAATGGGGTCTCCCTTTATATACACGACGATACAGGGAGCACAAGTTTGTGCTAGTGCTATCTGTAGCCAAATGGTGAGCGAAAGCTACTAGGCTTAAAGATGCCAGAACACGTCTCTACCTTAGACTACTAGATGTTTCGTTAATTTTCAATGCTACCTTAGGTTAATTCAATAAATTTTAAATTTGATCTTCAATTTACATTTCGATTTCAAGGCCCTATCAAATGTTGGATCTCATAAAACCTCTAGATGCAAACTACATGCCAAAAAATATCATTTCGTTCAATGAAGAGCTATCTACGTGAGAGTTGAGAGCTTTCGAACGATAGCTAAATGAACACACAAAAACATCCACTGCCGATTTCAATGCAAGTTAATGAAAATGGAAAACTTTTCTCTAGAATTTATACAACACTAGTAATGTGAAAGAGTTTTCAATTTTCACTATGCCAATAAAAAATGCAAAATATTTTCTTTTGTATTTTTCAATATATTAGAGAAAATGCAATAAATAAATGAAAAAATAATGAAAACATCAATTTGAGAATGATAAAAAGAGAGCTGAAACAAAATAAGTTCACCCAACTCAAAAAAGCATAATCAAGAATCAAACCGATGATGAAATCCCTTAGAGCGAAGAAGAATCTCGAAAGAGACCCAAATAATCCATGTGATCTAGGCTTGGAGCAAAACAAAGTGAAACTGAATGAAAGAGAGTACAATCACTCAATAAACTCAATGAATCAATTGGATTCAGGAAGATGAATGGAAAGAAGTAGAAACAAATTTGATCGGGAAAGCAAAGACCTAAAACTCCCCATGGGAGGCTTAGCACACTGAAGCACCTAGAAGCCCTAGGGCTAAAATAAAAAAATTACATAAAAAGGCAAACAACCAAAGCAAAACGGCTAAACATAGTAAAAAATGACTTCAAAGCACTCAAACAATCAGAAAAAACAAACCAGGACAAAAACTCAAGCTCAGAGAGTCCAAAAGCAGGCAAACCCTAAAACCTACCAGGGTTGGTGTGCTTGTCCGGTTGTAATCTGCGCCAAACATGGGATGGCACGAGAGCATAACTAGAAACTTGCGACCTTCAGCATGACTGTCAACGGTATAACTGCGCCAATCAGGTTTACCCTAGAAAATTATGAAAATGAATGAACAGAGAGTAGATCTGGTTTACTCGGGGCTGAACAAGGTTTTAACACCAAGGAAGGTGAACCAGAAAAGCATACTAATCAAACAAAAAGCCAAAAAACAACCCAATGGAGGACAGACCAGCTCCCACTAATCCTTAGTGGAGTCACCAAATTTTTGTGCAAGTAAATCCCCTCTGCAGACAAAGGCGATCCCACTAGCCCTAGAGTGGGTATAGTAACAATCGAAACATGCAAAGCTATTGATCCCTAGTTACAAAAGATAGAATCATGATAGATCGCTTACCGTGATTCCTTCACTGTTGTTGTCAAAGAAGAATTGGCACTTCCATTCCTAGCTGGACAGGTCATGATCTGTGAGCTCGCTTCATCCAGATACCTGTACACATGCAAAGAAGAGAGATAGCATGCAACGTAATGTTTCACACTTTATAAATATCGATCAGTCAGAGAGGAACGAATGAAATTGCATTTATAATGGACAAATGCAATCAGGGAACCAATAGCAGAGTGATGTATATTGAGATACGAGAGAATGATTACAACCGGTGCTCTAACATCATGATCTTCCTTCGACAGGATTCCAATGGGACGTGTCTCATAAAGCTCGTCAAGGATTTGGCAAAACTCTCTCTCTCACACAGTTCTCCTTAGATATGCTCTTGATTGTCACTCAGCTATAATTTCCTTCCCAAAATTTCAGCTGGCTAGCAAATGGAGAGGGTAGGCTTTTATATAGGGATAAAGGGAAGTTGGGATCCCTATAATCATGGGATAGAGTCCTATCTCTTAGGAGGGTTCCATGAGAGGTGGAAAACCAATTCCTAAACAAGGAGATTGGGAGCCAAACAACCCAACCTCTTTTTGATGATTTGTTCTGAAGTTGTTAGAATCAAACTTCCACCTTCTATTGTTACAAAAAATTCCTTAATAGGCTTGGCGTGGGCACAACACAGGGACAGAGCGCGAGCTGGTGTGCCCACTAGTTTATATTTCTCCCATTGGCATGAGGGATGAAATTGCCACTCATGCCAATGCCAAAACATGGGTTTTTGGGGCTTTTCTGAGGAAATGTTTTCAAGGAGAATTATTACCCTTATGCAAAAGGATGCCATCAAGGTGTTTTCAAGACATTTTACTATTCATAGGTCATGGGAATAGTCCTCCAATCTACGGGATGAGGGATTGAAGGGACGGTGACAAAATGTTGTGTAACAAAGGTTAAGGTTGGTTAAGGTTGAGTTTAAGGTTAAGGTTAGGTTAAGGTTAAGATAAGGTTAAGGTTAAGGTTAACATTAAGGACCTTACCCTTAACCTTATCTTAACCTTAACCTTATCCTTAAACTTAACCTTGAACTTAACTATAACCTAACCCTAACCTTCACCAAACCCTTAAGCTTAAGCTTAACCTTCCTATTACCATAAACTTAACCTTAACCTTGACCTTACCTTTAACCTTAACCATAACCTTACCCCCTTAACCTTAACTTGACTAAAAATTTAGCCTTAACCTTAACCTTAACCTAACTAAACCTGTAACCCTTAACCTTATATTAACCTTACCTTAACCTAACTTTAACCTTAACCTTAACCTTAAACTTAACCTTAACTTTACCCTTAACCTAACCTTAACCTTAACTTTAACTATAGCCTAACCTAACCTTAACGTTACCTTAACCTGACTTAACCTTGACCTACCCATAACCTTAACCTTACCTTAACCTAACCTAACCATAACCTTCACCTTAACCATAACCTTAACCTTAACATTGACCTAAACTTTAACCTTACCCTTAAACTTCACCCTTAACCTTAACCTAACCCTAACCTTAACCTTGACCTTAGCCTAACCTTAACCTTAACCTTAACCTTATCTTACCCTTAACCTTGACCTTGACCTTAACCTTAACCTTACCTTTACCTTAACCTTAACCTTAACCTACCCATAACCATAAGCTTAACCTTGAATTTACCCTTAACCTAACCTTAAAATTAACCTTAACTTAACCCTAACCTTGACCAAACCCTTAACCTTAACTATAACCTAACCTTAACTTTAACCTTCCCATAACCATAATCTTAACATTGACCTTGACTTTACCCTTAACCTAAACTTAACCTTGACCTTCCCCTAACCTTAACCCTAATCTTACCCTAACCATAACTTTAACTTTCCCCTTAACCTAATATAAACCTTAACCTAACCTTAACCTTACCCTTCACCTTGACCTTCACCTTAACTTTAACTATAACCTAACCCTAACCTTGAAAAAACCTTAACCTTAACCTTAAACTTAACCTTACCCTTAACCTTAACCTTAACCTTACCCTTACACTTAACCTTATCTTAACCTTAACTATAACTTTACCCTAACCTTAACCCTAACCTTACCCTTACCCTTAACCTAACCTTAACCTTAAATTTACCCTTAACCTTGAATTTAACCTTAACCTTCCCCTAACCTTAACCCTAACCTTAAACTTAACCTTAACCTTCCCTAAACCTTAACCCTAACCTTAACTTTAACCTTAACCTTAAGGTTAAGGTTACATTTTTAGTCAGGTTAAGGTTAAGTTTATGGTTATGGAAAGGTTAAGCTTACGTTAAGCTTAAGATTAGGGTAAGTTTAAGGTTAAGGGTTTGGTCAAGGTTAGGGTTAGGTTATAGTTAAGTTCAAGGTTAAGTTTAAGGTTAAGGGTAAGGTTAAGGTTACCCTTAATCTTCACCTTAACCTTAACTTTACCCTTAACCTAATCTTAAATGTAAGCTTAACCTTAACCTTAACCCCTTAAACTTAACCTTAACCTTAACCTTGAATTTACCCTTAACCTTAACCTTAACCTTGAATTTACCCTTAACCTAACCCTAACCTTAACCTTAACCATAACCTTATCTTAACCTTAACCTAACCTTAACCTTAACCTAACTATAACCTTACCCTTATCCTTAACCATGACCTTAACTATAACCTAACCCTAACCTTGACCAAACCCTTAAACTTAACCTTAACCTTAACCTTTACTTAACCTTAACCTTGCCCTTAACCTTAACATTAGCCTGAACCTTAACCTTAACCTTAATCTTACCCTAACCTTACCCTAACCTTAACCTTAAATTTACCCTCAAGATAACCTTAACCTTAACCTAACCTTAACCTTCTCTTAACATTAACTATAACCTAACCCTAACCTTGACAAAACCCTAACCTTAACCTTAACATTACCCTTAACCTAACCTTTAACTTAACCTTAACCTTGACTCTACCCTTAACTTAAGCTTAATGTTCACTATAACCTAGCCTTAACCTTTACCAAACCCTTAACCTTAACCTTAACCTTACCCTTAACCTTGACCTTAACCTTAACTTTAACTATAACTTAACCCTAACCTTGACCAAACCCTTAACATTAACCTTAAGTTAACCTTAACCGTAACCTTAACCTAACCTTAACCTTAAATTTAACTATAACCTAGCCCTAACCTTGGCCAAACCCTTAACCTTAACTTGACTAAAACCTTAAGGTTAGGGTAAAGTTAAAGTTAAGGTTAAGGTCAATGTCAAGGTTAAGGTTAAGTTAGGTTAAGGTAAGGTTATAGTTAGGTTAAGGGGGTAAGCCTTAACCTTAACCTGACTAAACTCATAAACTTAACCTTAACCTTAACCTAAACTAAACCCTTAACCTTAACCTTCCCCTAACCCTAACCTTAAACTTACCCTTAACCTTCACTCTTAACAATAACCTAACCCTAACCTTGACCTGAAGCTTAACCTAACCTTAACCTTAAACTTACCCTTAACCTTACCTTAACCTTAACCTTAACCTAACCTTAACCTTAACTTTACCCTAACCTTAAGGTCAAGGTTAAGGTTACATTAATGGTAAAGTTAAGGTTATGGTTAGGGTAATGTTAGGGTAAGGTTAAGGGTAAGGTTAAGGTTAAGGTTAAGGTTAAGGTCAAGGTTAAGTTAGGTTAAGGTAAGGTTAAGGTTACGGTTAGGTCAAGGTTAAGGGTTTAGTCAGGTTAAGGTTAAGTTTAAGGGTTTGGTCAAGGTTAGGGTTAGGTTAAGGTTAAGGGTGAAGGTTAAGGGTAACGTTAAGGTCAAGGTCAAGGTTAAGGTTAAGGTTATGGTCAAGGGTAAGGTTACAGTTATGTTAAGGGTAAAGTTAAGGTTATGGTTAAAGTTAAGGTTAGGTTAAGGTTAAGGTTAGGTTATAGTTAAGGTCAAGGTTAGGTTAAGGTTAGGTAAAGGTTAATGTTAAGGTTAAGGTCAAGGTCAAGTTTAACCTTAAGCTAAACTTAAGCTTAACCTTAATCTTAACTTTACCCTTACGTTACAGGTTTAGTCATTTTAAGGTTAAGGTTAAAGGTTTGGTCAAGGTTAAGGTTAAGGTTCAGGTCAACGCTAAGGGTAAGGTCACGGTTAGGGGTAAGGTTAAGGTTAATTTTAGGGTTACGGGTTTAGTAAGGTTAAGGTTAAGGTTAATGTGAAGGTTAAGGGTAAGGTCAAGGTTAAGGGTAAAGTTAAGGTTAAGGTGAAGGCTATGGATAAGGTTAAGGTTAAGGTTACAGGTTTAGTCAGGTTAAGGTTAAGGTTAAGGGTAAGGTTAAGGTTAAGGTTAGGGGAAGGTTAAGGTTAATGTTAAGTTAACATAAGTGTTTGGTCAAGGTTAAGGTTAAGGGTTTGGTCAAGGTTTGGGTTAGGTTAGAGTTAAGGTTAAGGTTAGGTTAAGGGTAAGATAAGGTTAAGGTTAAGATTAAGGTTATGTTAAGGTCAAGTTCAAGGTTAAGGTTAAGGGTAAAGTCAAGGTTAAGGTTAGGGTAAAGGTTGAGGTTAAGGTTAAGGGTAAGGTTAAGTTTAAGGGTTTGGTCAAGGTTAGGGTTATGTTATCCCTTAAGGTTAGGGTAAAGTTAAAGTTAAGGTTAAGGTTAGGTTAAGGGTAATGTCAAGGTTAAGTTTATGGTTATGGGAAGGTTAACGTTAAGGTTAAGGTTAAGGTATTCATCAAGGTTAGGGTTAGGTTATAGTTAAGGTTAAGGTTAGGGTTACGTTATAGTTAAGGTCAAGGTTAAGGTTAGTTTAAGGTTAAGATTAGGTTAAGGGTAAATTTAAGGTTATGGTTAGGGTAAGGTTAAGGATAAATATAAGGTTATGGTTAAGGTTAAAGGTCAAGTTTAAGGTTAAGTTAAGTTAAGGTAAAGTTAAGGTTATGGTTAAATTAAGGTTAAGGTTAGGCTAAGTTAAGGTTAAATTTAAGGTTAAGGTTAGGTTAAGGGTAAAGTTAAGGTTAAGGTTAGGGTTAAGGTTAGGGTTAAGGTTAGTGGAAGGTTTAGTTTAGGTTAAGGTTACAGTTAAGGTTAGGTTAACGTGAAGGTTAAGGGTAAGGTTAAGGTCAAGGTCAAGGTCAAGGTTAAGTTAGCTTAAGGTTAAGTTTAAGGTTAAGGTTCTGGGAAGGTTAAGTTTAAGGTTAAGACCTTAACCTAACCTTTACCTTAACCTTAACCTTACCCTTATCCTTAACCTTAACCTTAACCTTAACTTGACTAAGCCAATAACCTTAACCTTAACCTAAGATTAACTATAACCTAACCCTAACCTTAACTTTGACTTTACCCTTAACGTGACCTTAACCTTGACTTTACCTAACCAAAGTTAAGGTTAAGTTTAAGGTTAAGATAAGGTTGAGGTTAGGTTAAGGTTAAGGTTAAGGTTAGGTTAAGGTCAAGGTCAAGGTTAAGGTTAAGGTAAAGGTAAAGGTAAAGGTTAAGGGTAAAGTTAAGGTCAAAGTTAGGGTTAGGTTATAGTTAAGGTTAAGGTTAGGTTGAGGGTAAAGTCAAGGTTAAGGTTAAGGTGAAGGTTAAGGGTAAGGTTAAGGTTAAGGTTAAGGTTAGGGTAAGGTTAAGGTTAAGGCTAGGTTATAGTGAAGGTTAAGGTTAAGATAAGGTTAAGGGTAAGGTTAAGGTTATGGTTAGGTTATAGTTAAGGTTATGGTTAGGGTAAGGTTAGGGTTAGGTTAAGGTTAAGGTTAAGGTCAAGTTTAAGGCTACGTTAGGTTATGGTTAAAGTTAGGTTAAGGTTAAGGTTAAGGTTAGGTTAAGGGTAATTTCAAGGTTAACCTTACACTTAACCTTAACCTTAACCTTAACCTGACTAAACCCTTAAGGTCAAGGTTAAGGTTAGGTTAAGGTTAAGGTTAAGGTTAAGGTTAGGTTAAGGTGAAGGTTATGGTTAAGGTGAAGGTTAAGTTAAGGTTAATGTTAGGGTTTTGGTTAAGGTTAAGGTTAAGGTCAAGGGTAAATTTAAGGTTAAGGTTAAGGGGTTAAGGTTAGGTTAAGGTAATTTCAAGGTTAAGGTTAAGGGGGTAAGGATAAGATGAAGGTTAAGGTTAAGGTTAATGTTAGGTTAAGGTTAAGTTAAGGGTAAAGTCAGGGTTAAGGTGAAGGTTAAGGTTAAGGGTAAAGATAAGGTTATGGTTAAGGTTAAATTAAGTGTAAAGTCAAGGTTAAGGTTAGGATAAATTTAAGGTTAAGGTTATGGTTAAGGTAAGGTTAAGGGTAAGGTTAAGGTTAAGGTTAAGGTTAAGGTAAGGTTAAGTGTAAATTTAAGGTTAACGTTAGGTTAAGGTTAAGATAAGTTTAAGGGTAAGGTTAAGGTTAAGGTTAAGGGTAAGGTCAAGGATAAGGTCAAGGGTAAGGTCAAGGTTAGGGTTAAGGTTATGGTTATGGGAAGGTTAAGGTTAAAGTTATTGTTAGGGGAAGGTTAATGTTAAGGTTAAGGTTAAGGTTAGGGTTAAGTTTATGGGAAGGTTAAGGTTAAGTTAAGGTCAAGGTTAAGGTTTGGTTAAGGTTAGGGTTAGGTTATGGTTAATGTTATGGTTAGGTTAAGAGTAAAGTCAAGGTTAAGGGTAAAGTCAAGGTAAAGGTTAAGGTTAAGGTTAATTTTTTGGTTATGGGAAGGTTAAGGTTAAGGTTAAGGTTAGGTTAAGGTTAAGATTAAGGGTTTTGTCAAGCTTATGGTTAGGTTATAGTTAAGGTCAAGGTTTGGTTAGGTTATAGTTAAAGTTAAGGTTAAGGTCAAGGTTAAGGTTAAGTTAAGGTTAAGGTTAAGGTCAAGGTCAAGGTTAAGGTTAAGGTTAGGTTAAGGGTAAGTTTAAGGTTAGGGTTAGGTTATAGTTAAGGTTATGGTTAGGGTAAGGTTAGGGTTAGCCTATAGTTAAGGTTAAGGTTAAGGTTAGGTTAAGGTTAAGGTTAAGATTAAATTTAAGGTTAAGGTTAAGGGTTTTGTCAAGGTTAGGGTTAGTTTATAGTTAAGGTTAAGGTTAGGTTAGGTTAAGGTTAAGGTTAAGGTTAGCTTATATTGAAGGTTAAGGTTAAGACTCGTAAACTTAACCTTGACCTTACCCTTAACCTTAATCTTAATTTTAACCCTAACATTGACTTTACCCTTAACTTAACCTTAACCTTCACTATAACCTAACTCTAACCTTAACCAAACCCTTAACCTTAACCTTAACCTTATCCTTAACCTTATCCTTAACCTTAATAAACCTATAACCTTAACCTTAACCTTAACTATAACCTAACCCTAACCTTGACCAAACCCTTAACCTTAACCTTGACCAAACCCTTAACCTTAACCTTAATGCAACCAAACCTATAACCTTAACATTATACTTAACCTTAACTATAACCTAACCCTTATCTTGACCAAACCCTTAACCTTAACCTTAACCTTCCCCTAACCTTAACCTTAACCATAACCTTAACCATAACCCTAACCTTGACCAAATTCTTAACCTTAACCTTAACCTAAAATTTTACCCTAACCTTAATGTTAACCTTAACCTTAACTTTAACTTTAACTATAACCTAACCCTAACCTTGACCAAACCCTTTGTTAGTGTCAGTCTTGTCATACTGTCATAAGTAATCAAATTCACTCTTTTTCATTTTCATATTAGGAGTCTCATACCATAAAATTTCATCATTCCGTTAGGTCATCGATTCTTTGATGGTAGTGGTCTTTCATCAGTTTTCCCTCATGTGAAACTTGTTGATTCTCCTCTCTATGGTCTTAGTGATGAGTCACTTTCACTCCCAATCCATATTATTATGTGATAGGGTTTCTCTCATTATGTTTTAGGGTCTCATCATGGTCAAATTAATGAGTCAAGTGTCAATAAATGTCATCAAGGTCATGAGGAGGTCAAATAAACTCAAAGTCACAGAATCTGGGAAAATCAAAGAAATTTTCTATTGATCTTGATGTAATTTTCACCTAAAAGCCATGTTTTGAGGTGAAAACATGGTACTTTACATTTATTGTCTTCTTTTATGTAATTTTATGTCATCATATGTAATAATCTACAGTTAGGAAGCTACTATCTCCACCAAGTCACCACCCTTACTTAAAAGGTGTTTTCCCATAGCATTTTCAGTGTAAAATCATCTTCTAAGTGTGTCCATAAGAAAGAGCTTAGAAAGAGATTTTTAATGGTATATTATACTCTCAAAACTAACTCCTGTATCGAAAATTATGCCTAAGTGAAAGAACGTACCCCATAGTCTAATCTTTCCCCTTTTCCCATTTCTCCCTTACACTTTATTTCATAAAAGTTTAAATTTTCCTTTATAAACCCCCCTTTTCCATATTTTTTCTTAAACTTTTTAATAAAATTTTAAATTTTTTATTATATAAATCCTCTTCTATGCTCTAATCGCAACATTTAAATTGCCACTTAGATTGGTCTGTCCCGATTGGCCCTTTCCCTATTACATTTATCCAATGTGATCAATCACCAATCGCAATCAGTGTCTCCAAAGCCCTTTACCTCCACTCCACTACCCCTTCCGATCTTCCGATTGCGATCGGTCAGGCCCCACCATAAGTTTCTGCCACGCTTCATTCAAAAAGGGTTTTCGCCTTTGTAAATGCGCTAAATTTATTTTTGAAACATTTATTAAGTGTTTCATCACAATCGGCATCTCCCTTCACCTCCTCTCTCTTCCCTTGCCAATTTGCAATTGCGATCCATCACATCGCAATCTCTCAATGGTCCTACAACTTATTGCTCTGCTCACCCTCTGATTCCTGATTGCAATTGTTCTCCTAGTCCCACCTAAAACCCTCCTCTTTTTTCATGAAAAACTATTCTTTCCTTTGTAAAAGTGAAAAATCATTTATAATTGTTTTTAAAGGGAATTCCCCCATGACCCCCTTGGCTTATCCTCTCACTCTTATTACACTTATTCCAATCGCATCAAAATTTTTTATATAGCATTGGACCCACTCCCAAACGTCGATTGCAATTGCAATTTTCCCTTTTACAGCATTGCATCACACGTTCCCCAATAGCACTATCTCGGAACACCTCCCATCCCCTTCCGACTGTGATTGCGATTGTGATTTGGATCGCGATCGGTCTTTCCATCCTTTCCTTTGTCCTTTGTAACCCAAAGAGGACTTTTCCTCATTTAAAAAACAAATATAGTTTTCCATTGGTTTCAAAAAGAATTTTCTCCAAAAGTCGGTTTTTCTTCAAAGGATAAAAACAGAGAGAAACAATCAAAGGCCGAGAAACTAAATAGAGACACGATACTATTTTTTTCCTCTTCAACAATGATTTAAAGGGGTCCGCTCCACAATTACTTCTTCTCATTTGTTCGATGTAATAGCGAATCTTCAAAGATGGTCAAATGTATTGTTTTCCCTCCTTTTCAGAGGCATATTGTTGGTCTGTTTCCTATGCTCAGATTTCAGTTTCTGAGCTGGTAAAACAACTCATCATTCTGTGGATCTACTTCCCTTCATTTCTATCTATTTAATGTAATTTTCAGTCATTTTTAAAAGGAAGTAAGGGGAATAGTGCAGAATTAGTTGGAAATCATTGAGGACGCTCTACGCTCCCATTGTAAACAGTTTGACAGGGAATTAATAAGATATGCAACTCTGATTTGTGGGATCCATGTGGTATGAATTTTATAATTTTTTCTTTCCTTTGTGTTCATATGTAGCTTTGTTATGTTCACTATTCATTCCTAAATATTTCTGGTTGAATTCTTTCAAGACAGATAGGTAGAATCCATTTTTAATGCTCTGCCTTGGGAAATCATTCAAAATTAATTGCTAAAATTCCTGCCTACCTTGCCCCATGAAATACCCTGTATCTCTGATTTAATTCCCCAGTTTCAAACTGCCCCATCTTTTCCATACAACCCTGAAAATTTATAAAAACATTTTCCCATTATTATACCTAGTCTAATATCATTTTGTTATTACACTTCATTGAATATATTTTTATGGAGAGAGCCCTCTCCTGACCTTGTAGGGATAGCTACAAGGATAAGCATGGTTTAAAGGTTACCCTGATTTTATTTCCTTCAGCCTAAGGTCCAGATCAGGTGCTAACATTTCTGGCGACCATACTGGGGAAGTGATCTGACTGTATTCAAGCGCATGTTCTCGACACTTGAAATGAATGAGTTTATTCTATTTTTAATAAAGTCAAATAGAGGCTCTGTAGAGGAGCGAAATCATAGTCAAGCCCTGTGTGAATGAAGAATATTGAAACCTTTGTCTAAGGTTAAACCCTGGTTGTATAGAACACGACGATTCTTTAGAAATCTCTATTGTTGAAGTAAAGAGCTTTGTTCTATTGCTGGTGGAGTAATATTAGTGGGACTCAGCCATTGAGTTAACACAAGGAGCTAAAGTGTCAAACTACAGTGAAAATCCGAGTTAAGTGCTGTTCATTTACCAAAAGTGGGTTTCGGAAAACAATACCACCTTTGTCACGCCGCTTTTGGTCTGGAGCGAAACCACGCAAAAAAAAACGTGATCCAACAATATTTGGACATGTCACCTCCAAAATACCACCCATATCACACAACGTTCATGTGTTAACCCTCGGCCTTTGAAAAAATTTGATATTGACCAGGATTGTTTGATCTGGAGAATGATAGATCTGATGACAATCACACAGTGAAGTTCATGAGCGATAAATCGAGGTATGGTCCAATGGTTTTGCATTATTACATGTTTATTTAATTCATAAAAAGGCGAATAATGGATGTGCGGGGCTCGTTGAATGAAATGTATGTCGCGTTGGTAAAATAAAATGGTTTAGTGATATAAGTTTGAAAGTTGGTGCTTATTAAAAGAAATCAAGCCATTGTTATAACATTTTGATATTATGACCGGAGTGATAAGGTTTGCTTAAATGTTTTAAATGTGTTCCCCTATATCACATTAACCTTTAAATATTTTTTTGAGAAGTTTGAATATTATTGCAAGGCGAACATTGTTAAAGCACTTTTGGAGGGGAATATAATTACAAGCACTTATTCCAAAGATCCACAGTCATAATATATTTGTGTTATTAGAGCATAAACATGGATCACCCCAGTAATATTTTCTTCGTAAATTCTTGGACTCTGGATGATGAGGTTTATAGTTCTCTAGGCTGAAATACAATATTGTACAGTAGAAATTCAACCACACTAGCTTCAAGAAGATACACAATGTAGGTTTTAACCCTAAACAGAAATTATCTACACACGAATATTATAACAGAAAATAAACAATAGCGAGAGCATACAACATAAAACAGATAAACACAGAGATTTCCCCCTGGATCCCAAGTCGGGACAACCAGCTTGATTTTTCATTATATTCCTTTTAGTGTTACAACACATATATATACATGCTGAAGAATACCTAAACCCCAATCCATTAACCCTGGATTAGAACATAATCATAGTTCCCTTGACCGGATCTACAAAATACCAGGGGCCAAAAACCATCGTACCTCAAAACCATGTGCAAAATCATGCACAAAACATGGGTGGGTCCGCCTATGAGTGGGTCTGCACACCAAAACTTTTTTTGTTGGGGCGCTGCCCCAAACCACAACATTGGGGGTTTCCTCCCCCCTTCTGGCCCCCTTGTTGTGCCCAGCGCAATGTACAATGCGTGGGGCTAGTCGTGGAAATAATATAACACATACCCAACACACAAGGGCTAGTCCTAATCCAAATCCTCCCCCTGTGTTTGAAAATCCTAATCTCATTCCAAGAATAGTCAGAAGACAAGAGGGATCACTGAGTCCTAGAGCTATTCTAAGATCCTATACCTAGCCTAGTGAGTGGTTGTTTGTAGAATACCTCTATTTTGATGATTTTTTCGAGATTTATTTGTTCAAAAGTAAGTCTGAAACTGCACTTGATGACACAATTTTAGATCCAGAATTTCTTATAGATATCTGAGTTCAAAGGGAAAACACATCAATCGATGATTATATTTTGAATTCCCCTCAGAAATCTATCATTGTAACCAATATCCCTGAGCCTTCATAGTCATCAGGAACAACATTTCCTCCCCCTAAGTCATCAACATTCCCATCAGTCAATTCTCAGCCTTCAACTCCTCCATCAACACCTCCCTTAAATCCCAGTAGCACAAACAGTGTTGTAAATCCACCACGAGTCATGGCTACCCGGTATGCACCCCTGGTTCTACCTCAGGTTCTGAATGATATGCCTACTGATTACCAAAGTAAAATTCCTATCTTTGATGCCACTCAAAGAATCATAGCCCAGCAGCATGTTGATAAAATGAATGACTTTTTTGATCTTCATGAAGTAGAGGCAGAGAATGTAACAACAAGGTTATTTGTCTAAAGCTTTGGAGGTGAAGTTAGAAAGTGGTTCAGAGCCTTACCAACGAGCTCTATTCGCACTTTGCAGGAGTTACATACATAGTTCTTAGACCGGTGGGAGGTAAAGAAAAACCCACTCCAAATTTTATCTTAATACGAAAATATTAAATGAAATGTGGGTGAAACTTTACAGGATTATTGTGTAGGATTTAATGATGCATATAATGCTATTTCGACCAATTTTAAACCCCTTGTGGGATTAGCCTTGCTCAATTTTCCAGATGGTTTCGATGTTGATGTGGCATATTAGCTATGAGAAAGAGATCCTACCACACTTGAAGACATGCAGAAGATAGCTGTGAGAGTAGAAGAAAATCTGCTAGCAAAAAGAGCACGGACTAGAGCTGAAAAGAGAATCACTGTGAAAGAAGAAGCCTCTCCTTCAGATAGTAAGATGGACACTTTGATCTGAACAGTGGAGAAGATGGTTGATCGATTGACTATTGCAGATAGACCTGAAGCACAAATCAAGAATCCGAATTTCAGAGGGCAGTATCCACAATTCAGAATTAAACAAAAAGAATAGAGAACACAGGACCAAGCAGCTCCACAGCAATAGATCAGAACTCCTTTTCAGCATAATTACATTCAGGGAACATATACGAATGATGATGATGATTATATGATTGAAGCCAATCATTTCTTCACAGCAGACGGTGCACCAATCTTTCTCATAGAAGATGAATAATACACAACGATTGCAGACATTCGGAAAGATGAATATTTCATATTGGCCAATGATGTAGGGTTGAAGGAAGAGTCCGATAATTACCAAAGAGGATACATGAATTCTTTATCACTGCAACAGAAGCAGTACTCTTTGAGGAGTAGAGATGTGTTGCACAGTCCCATTCAGAAGAGAAAAGAGTTGCAATCGAAGAATAACTCCTCAAACACTCAAAGAAAAGGAAAAGAGCTTGCGTATCCTTCTCCCAGTAAGGCACCTTCAAAAATTAACACTGCAAATGAAAAGAATCAGCATAGCATAGCAAAGGAGCAAGTAGAGAAGTAAAATCCTCCCATCAAAGAGGTAGAAAAAGTCCCTTCTCTTAATTTAGAAAATGAGATCTCTAAGCTGAAGGTGTACATGCCCCTGACCGAGTTGGTGAAAAATAGCACTTATGAACATCAGGTGTCTATAATTTTGCAAATAGAATTTATTTCAGACATGGTAAATGTTGAAGATGATTACCCTAAACTCATTTTTGGTCCAGCCACAAAATATCAATCTGAAGAAAGTGAAGTACCTCCCTTTTACCTGAGTCTTAGATTACATGAGTTCATCCTACATAATGCTATGTTGGACTCTGGAGCCTCAAATAACTTGATGCCCAAGGCCATTATGGAGAATTTGGGACTTGATATTACCCGCAAATACCATGATTTGTATTATTTTGACTTTGGTAGGGTCCATTGTATTGGTTTTATCAAAGACTTGGTAGTATCTTTAGATCAAATCCTAGCCAAAAATGTTTTGATGGATGTAGTTGTTGCCGATGTTCCACCACGGTTTTGAATTCTTCTATCTAGGTCTTGGGGTGCAAAACTTAAGGGAACCATGCAACTTGACTTCTCCTATCCCACCATTCCCGTGTTTGGTCAGTTGAGAAAACTATATAGGGAGAAAAAAATGAAATACATGATCACTAGCAAAGAGAAGCCAATTAATCTTCCCATTAATGAAGTCCACATAGATTTAGAGTCATTTCTATTATATTTAGATGGTGGTTTGAATGATGAAAATATTTAGTTGATACAAGTAGATGAGATACCTGAAATTTCAAAAAAAATTAGGGAAGTCCTTAAATAGGAAAAAGATAAAGTAGCAAGCATTTTTGAAATTCCTGCCTGCCAGCAGAAAAAAGACAATGAATAGCAGAAAGATGCAGAAATCGGTCAAGATAAAGTGGAGAAAGAAACAAAATTTCAGCATCTAGAAGAAGAAGAAGAAGGCCTTTGGAGCATGGACTTTGATGGAATTGTTGGTAAGGAAGGTGCTGGTATTGGAATATGGATTTGGAGCCCTGTTTTTGAGCCTGAAAAGGTTCCTAGTAATGTTAGAGTATGTGCTTACAAGTTGGCTTTTGACTGCTCTAACAATGAAGAAGAGTATGAAGCTTTGATTGCAGGTTTGAAAATTTTGAAGAAGCTGAATTCAAAGAGGATTTATGTATATGGAGATTTAGATCTGATAATCAAACAGGTAAAAATGGAGTATCAACCAAAGCATCTGCGATTGAGGGCCTATAGAAATGCAGTCCTAGACATCATGAGGACATTTCCTGAGTACACTTTCACAACAGTACCCAGAATGCAGAATCTTATTGCAGACTCTCTTGCCACTACTACAAGAAATTTGAAAATTCCAATGAACTCCAACAACAAGTTTGAAATTTATGTCAAACATAGGCCTGCTATCCCAGATAATCTAAGGTATTGGCAAGTGTTTTGGGATGACAATGAAATCAATGCTTTTTTGCAGAGTGAAGGAAAATTCAAGGATACTCCCATAGAAGGATACTACGAGGTCGATGATCAAGAAATCGAAACAAATCAGATGGACATATTCTAGCTGAAGGATAATGTAATTCCTAGAGGTCTCATACCTTTAGAGGAGATTTTTGATCAGGATGATGTTGCAAAGAAACCAAGCTTAGTCCCTACTAAGAAAGGAGTTGAAGTTGTGAATCTTGGAATATCTGACAAGCCCAATCTTGTGAAGTTATCAAAAGCATTGTCCCCTGAGGTAAAGGAATTATATGTTAAATTACTTTCTGAATTTTATGATGTGTTTTCATGGGATTATTCAGATTTGAAGGTGTATGACTAGAATATTATTCAGCATACTATTCCCGTTAAGCCAGATTAGAAGCCATTTAGATAGAACCTAAGAAGGATCAACCCAAAGTTGCTGCCATCCATTGAAAAAGAGGTAAACAGATTGTATAAAGATGGTATCATAGTCCCAATTAGATTTTCTAACTAGATTTCAAATTTGGTCCCGGTACGTAAAAAGACAGGAGAGATAAGGTTGTGCATAGATTTTCGGAATTTGAATAAAGTATCCTTAAAGGATAATTATCCACATCCGAAGATGGACCATATCTGCAAAGAGTAGTTAGAGCATCAGAGATGTCACTACTCGATGGCTACTCAAGATATAACCAGATATTGGTGCATGGTAAAGACTAAGAAAAAACTTCCTTCACAACACCCTAGGGAACTTTCTAGTATGCCAAAATGCCATTTCGACTAAAGAATGCTGGAGCCACTTTCCAGCGATAAATGGAAATTTCTTTTTCCAATGAAACTTATGTTTTTCTTGTTGTTTATTTGGATGATCTGACAGTGTTTTCTGGTTCTGATGATGAACATTTGCACCACTTGAGGGTTGTTTTTCAATGATGCAGGAAGTTTTGTATTTCTCTTAATCCAAAGAAAAGTTTGTTTGTTATGGATGAAGGAAAGTTGCTGGGGCATATCATCTCTAAATATGGTATCTGCATTGATCCTTCAAGAGTGGAGGCAATTCATAACATAGACCTTCCACGTAACAAAAAGGAGATTCAACCTTTCAATGGTAAGGTGAAATTCTTGCACAGATTTATACCCAATTTGGATGAACATTTAAGAGAAATGACTAATATGTTAAAAAAGGATAACATTTTCAAATGGAGTGAGGAAGCTATCAAGTCATTTAATCTAGTAAAGTTTGCTTTTTCCAATGCCCCATGTTAGCTCCCTGTAATTTGCAATATTGGAAAATACAAAATTCAGAGAGAACACTTGAGCCACTTTGGGATTCTGGGATCTAGCCCTCCTAAATCTAGAGAGGGATCTCTCCAATAAGTGAAAAGATTGATTTATCTTTAAGGCTTTTGGGTAATTATATTAGACTAGTTATTAGGAACGAGGGGTTTTGTTTGTTTTGGATGGTTGAGAATGATTATTATTTGAGTGGAAATTCCTCAATGAAAGAGTTTCAAAGGTGTGAAGTTGTAATAAATCAGAACAAATTGGCTAATAAGATAGATATAACGTTGGTTTTTAGTCCTTCGGGATATGGAGTCATAAAAGGGTTTAATTGCGCAACAATTTCAAGAGTGATCCAAGGGGCAAGTCATCTATATCAGAATATCATTTGAGATAAAATGATGTAATGGAAATAATAAAAGTGTTGAAAGTGTGGAAACAGACACTAATTTCAACTAGGATTTAACAGTCTGTCCAAACATGAAAAGCCTTTTAAGTAACTGTTTAAAACCAACCAAGAATAGGGATAACCATAAATTTCTTAGGAAAGCTCATGTTAAAGCAAATCAATAGAAAAAAAATCCAGTAATCCACATAATTACCTTCAGAAGGGATGAAAACACATAAGAGAAACAAAGTGCAACTTAAGATCAAATAAGATACTTTTAAATCTAGTCTGCTTTTAGCTTACACTTAGGGAAACTTTCAGAATTACTTTTGGAGAAAGAAGCTTGAAAACAGGGCACACCATCACTTTTCTAGTCTAACTTTACTAAGAAAATAATGAAAATAACATTCAATAAAAATGTTTAAAGTAAACAGTAGGACAAGGGAACACCAACATTCCTAACTGCTTGACTGTATTGATTCATTCCTAAATACACAGTTTAGAGGAAAACATTGAGATAAATCTTATCAGTCATAGAAGGGTATTGTAAATAGTAAATCCTAACTCTATGTGTGCTGTTCTTTATCAGAGAATAAATGGAAAAAATGGCATACAGGAAAGGTAAAAAAATAACACAGAAAGAAGCACTTCACCAGTGATATAGACCAAGATCCCAAGAAACAGCTTGTTATTGATGGCAACCCAGTTACATTCCTCAAGTTCAATGTTTTAGTTCAGTAATCATATTCACTTCTCAGCCTAACTTATTAGATCACAAACAGAGCTTTAAGAGCCTTTGAACACTATTTACATGTAGGATTTTCGAGCACAAGTATATTTCAAAGTTCTGCAACCAACATTGTTTCATCTTCCATAGAAATTTTCATAGAAGAAATGAGGAGGGGGGATGGGATAAAAGATCTCCAAGGTTAAATTAATACAAATTAATACTTCTAGGCCTTTGAGGGGTTCGATGGATAAGTTTACAGATGTTTCCTCGGTATTAATTGTTTTGCATTAATAATTAAGCTCGGTGGGGTGATTTTGTTTTCTTTAGGGCTCTGTGTCATCTTTGTAATAACTTGGCTGATATTTTGCAATAATTTCTTTGGTTGAATTAAATTTTTGTTTGTTGTGAGGCAAATATCCTCTATTCTAGCAATAAATCGGCCTCTTTTGAATGCTTTGAAGCTAGAGGTGGCTTTCCGTAGCTGAGAGGAATCAATTAACCTTTGATGTGGAAGAGGAGGCTCCTTCAGACTCATAGATATTTTTTATTTTCTTTAAACACTGTTAATTGGCTTTGATTATGTGTACTAGGATTAATTAGGCCTAATCCTTTGTCTTATATTCTTTAACTATGTTTAATTTAGTGGATTAGGCCTTTGATTGTCGATCTTAGCTGTAATCCACCCCAAACTGTGATTATTCCTTCAATTCTTCTGTTCTTGTTTGATTTTATCGTCAACACTGATACTCTTTGTTTTAATCATGCTTTACTGTGTCTTGTTGATGTGCACATGCTACAGGGCTTTATAATGTTTATCAGTGCTCATTAGGCACCGATAAAACGTGGTGTCTAACCCTGTGAATGGATACTCTTTGATAAATGAAAGCCTGGAGGATCCTCATCATCGACTTTTATTTTTCCTTTAAAATAATTGGAAATCCTTTCAAAACCTACATAAACAAAAAATATTAAGAAAATCCTGCATTATTTGAGTAAGACTGCTTTGGAGGTTATGGTTACAAGCATGGCCGTTGGATGTGTTGGATGAAAACATCCAATGACAGAGATTGTGCGTTGAGGTTCAAAGGAGGTGGTTGGAAGATAGTGGAAAAAAAAATGTTAGGGCCGTTGATCTACAGAGATCAACATTCAGGAGTGATCTAGGTTCATATAATGAAAAACGGCCACTTTAACGTAAAATGGGAGAAAAACAAAGGAAATAGGCGAAAATTCCTTTGGGCAAAGGAAATATGCATTGAGGAAAATTGGGCTTTCGCGGATGATTTTGGGCCATTAGATCAAATTGGCCCACAAAGATCAACGGTCAGGATTGATCGATGAAGGCCCTTTGGAAAAGGCGGAGGAAGATAGTTTAAATGCGATATTGAATCTGAGTCATTGATCTGCAGAGATCAAAAGTGGGGCATACAAGTTAGGATTGAACAGTCCAACTTGTTGTTGATCTATGGCATAAAAAAAAAGCTACACATAGATGTTATTTTACATAAAAGTTAATCAAAATTGAATGCTAAAGATCTAAAATTTCTAAGCACGACCTTCTCTTTTCTTCAGCTCTATTTTTTGAGTTTATTTGAGCTATTTTTCCTTGTTATCTGGTTCAGATTTTGAGCTGATTAGAACCAGTTTACCTCTTTTTTTGACTCAAAATTAAAACGGATAAGATTCATTCTTCTTTTGGACACTTCGGTTCATATTTTGAGCTTGTTTGAACCTTTAATTTCTATCCTAATCTACCTAACTGGTAAGCCAAGATTAAACCGTTTGGAAAATCGAATTCACTAACCTATCAATAGTCAATTTAAAACTAATTAGTCATGATTAGGTTGTATGAATAACTAGGAGTGTGTTTCTCAGGAGTGGAATTTGAGCTTTCACACTTTCAGACTTTGTTTCTCTTTTTTGGTATGGGGTTGTACCTTTCTTGTTTTTACAATCTGCCCTCTTTTCTCTTTTTATTGTTTTCGTATTTTTGTATTTTTGATTTTTCTTCGAAGACAAAAATAAACAACTACCTAATTTCTCAAAACTGATCTTTATTGACATTCCTATATAACCTATTTTAACTTGGAGTATTTACATTCTCATATGATACAAAAGTGCTAATGCAGCCAGTTGAGTAGTGTAGAAGAGAAAAAGAAACTCTGGTTGTTTGCGAGGGGTATCCATAGTTCATTTTGAAGATTAATCTTCAAAACCAAGGCTATCACAGGAGGTGACAAATTTTCATGCATCTGGCTCTTGCAAAGGATCCATGCTTGATACTTTCAGCCATTTGGGACTTCCACACACTCTTCCAAAGGATCAACAAAGAAAATATGAAGTTTCTCTTCTTTTTGGCCCTCCATGTCTGGTAGATTGTCTGTTTCCAAGTCATTAGATTTGAGGATTAAATCTTCAGTACGTTGCTTGGAAGCATCATCATTCTTCACCTGAAAAATAACAAGCAATGAAATTTCTTCTTTCTCTTAATCTATGCTTGCTTCTAATATAGATTTAGGTTCTTTGGATGAAAAATTGATATTAGTGATGGGAGAAATTTCTTCATGGAAAGATGGTATATTCTCAGTAGGATAGTCTTCTATTTGTTCTTCTCTTTCAAATTTTTTCCAGTATCTTTTATTTTTTGGTAAATTTGGTCTGAATTTTTCTTGGATTGTATATTTTTTGCTCTCCCAAGGTCTTAGACATGTACTAGCCACAAGGGCTAATCCACTAGCAAAACTGTTTTGGCCTTTAGGAACAATTATAAGTTGGAATTATTTAAAATATTTTAAAAAATCCGTGGCATCATTCTTATAAGCTCTAAGTCTGGGATGCTTAACCACGCATTCATATTTCACTGGCCCAATTACCAATTATGTGCTTCCATGAACTGTTATCTTCTGGGCTCCTAATTTTTTCAATAAGTGCAACCCTAAGAGAAGTGCCTCATACTCTACTATGTCTGTTGTGCATTGAAAGTTCAATTTGTATGAATGGCCTACAGAATAATTGTTTCCTATATTTTAAAGCCATATTCCTTCACCTGCATTAGTTTTATTACATGACCCATCGAAATTCATATTCTAAAGAGGACTAGAATCAGTATCATCATCAATTTCCTTACTATCCTCTTTGTCTTGGGTGCCATTGGAGTGTTCTATGGAATAGGCACCATGTTCATGACTATCTGGTTGAGATGATGGTTTGGAGGGTGTTTGTTTGCTTAGTATCTGATCAATTTTTTCTTCTATTAAAGGAGAGATTTTTCTTTCAATATAAACATAAGAAGAGCTACCCTTTTTCTTATGACCAAAAAAAGAACTTTCTACGTCTTTACAACAAATTTATCTACGTGAATGAGCAAGGGCATATGTTTTGCAATAAATATCAGAGACTGACCGTCTATTAATAGTCTAATCTATCTCTTCTTCTCTCAGCAGGAAAAATGTTTCTATGTCCCTTTGAATCGAAGTACAGCAGCTCTCTAACTCTTGTAAAAGTTGATCCTGAGGCTAGATGTTTTCTTGAGCCTCTTCTAGGAGATCTTGATATGTGCTTGCATGGAAATTTTGAGGATTTTCTATTGTTTCCTGATCTTCTTGTGTTTCAAAAAATTCCTCATGAGTGTTATGATACTCAATTTGAATACAAGGTTCATGATTTGTTTCTTCTGTATTATTAGGATGCCATTTTTGTCGTGTAGTCTGAAATGAGTTATGACACAAAGGAAGGGTTTCTATATGTGTTGGTGTCTCCTTCATTTCAGGTTTTGTGTTTTCCAAATGGCTACTTGTTTCCTCGAAGTACTGCTCACTATTATTTTTTGCATTTTGGTCATGAAGATCTCTTATCAGCATGGTACAAGACATAGGAAGGAAACAAAAACTTTCTTGACAACCTCCTTTATTGCTTTCTTCGTAAGTTTTCTCATTTTCTTCTATATGGTGTTGATCACAATACATATCTTGGTAATTGTCTTCGTCTTGAGGTGATTGGGCTTTTATTTGATTAGAGATAAGCGTAGCTTGCTCTGGATCCTCAATATTCATATTAGCCATCAACCTATCCATTCTCTTTCCAAGCATGTACATCATTTTTTCCATCATGATTCGAAATTTCTCTTGATAATTTTCTTTATAATCTTGTTCATCATACATGTCTTGTAGTCGTAGAGTTTGCATCTGCTAAGGGAAAGGTATATGTGGCTCTGGATCACCAACGTTTAGATTAGACATAAACCTATCCACCCTTCTTCCAAGCATGTACATCAATTTTTCCACCATGAGCATACGTTTATCTTCTAGGTCTATATCTAAATCCATGTTTGTAAATCAGAAAAAGAGGTCATTGTATCTGTTCAATTAGTTCTAGGTCTTCTACCAGTGGAGTCATTTGGTCTTTTGGGAGTTTCAGAGTGTGGAGTCTCCAGGTGGAATTTTTTAGCTCTTTTGGAGGTAAAATGTTTTATGTTTCACCAACATGTACCAATATAAAAAAAAAATTGGGTTTTCTCTGAGTTTTTGTGGCTGTATGAAAGACTAATGAGTCTATAAAAGCTGACCAAGAAACTATGAACTCAGAAATCTCCCCAGTGGAGTCGCTAGAAATGTTATTTGCTGGTGGCTCAATTGGAAAATAAACCAAATATTCTTGAAAAAAGGGGATTTTTGATTAACCAATGATTAAAATGAAAATGACCCAGAAAAGTCCCTAGTATGGTCGCCATAAATGTTAGTTGTTGGTGGCTCGACTGGCTAACACACCAAATATTCTTGAAACAAATGAATTTCTGATTAACCACTAATTAAAATTAAAATCACTCAGAACTCCCCAGTGGAGTTGCTAGAAATGTTAGCTCCCTATAATTTGCAAGATTGGAAAATACAAAATTCCGATAGAACACTTGAACCACTTTGGGATTCTAGGATCTAGCCCTCCTAAATTCGGAGAGGGATCTCTCCAATAAGTGAAAATATTGCTTTATCTTTAAGGCTTTTGGGTAATGATATTAGGCTAGTTATTAGGAATGAGGGTTTTTGTCTGTTTTGGATGGTTGAGAATGATTATTATTTGAGTGGAAAGTCCTAAATGAAAAAGTTTCAAAGGTGTGAAGTTGCAAGCAATCAGAACAAATTAGCTGATAAGATAGATATAA
This sequence comes from Pinus albicaulis, assembly GCA_034641835.2. NCBI lineage: Eukaryota > Viridiplantae > Streptophyta > Pinopsida > Pinales > Pinaceae > Pinus > Pinus albicaulis. Next base: position 835,116,612 of record CM076580.1, on the reverse strand, counting down.
CACTGGTTTTTAGTCCATTGGGCTATGGAGTCATAAAAGGGTTTAATTGCACAACAATTTCAAGAGTGATCCAAGGGGAAAGTCATCTATATCACAATATAATTTGAGATAAAATGATCTAACGTAAATAATAAAAGTGTTAAAAGGGTGGAAACAGACACTAATTTCAACTAGGATTTAACAGTCTGTCCAAACAAGAAAATACTTTTAAGTAATTGTTTAAAACCAACCAAGAACAGGGCTAGCCATAAATTTCTTGGGAAAGCTCGTATTAAAGCAACTCAATACACAAACAATCTAGTAATCTGCATAATTACCTTCAGAAGGGATGAAAACACATAAGAGAAACAAAGTGCAACTTAAGATCAGATAAGACACTTTTAAATCTAGTCTGCTTTTGGCATACACTTAGGGAAACTTTCAGAATTAATTTTGGAGAAAGAAGCTAGAAAACAGGGCACACCATAACTTTTCTAGTCTAACTTTACTAAGAAAATAATGAAAATAACATTCAAGAATAATGTTTAAAGTAAATAGTAGGATGAGGGAACTCCAGCATTCCTAACTACTTGATTGTGTTGAATCATTCTTAAATACACGATTTAGAGGAAAACATTGAGATAAAGCTTATCAGTCAGAGAAGGGTACTATAAATATTAAATCCTAAATCTATGCGTGTTATTCTTTATCAGAGAATAAATGGAAAAAATGGCATACAGGAAAGGTAAAACAATAACAGAGAAAGAAGCACTTCACCAGTGATATAGACCAGGATCCCAAGAAATAGCTTGTTATTGATGGAAAATCAGTTACATTCCTCAAGTCTGATGTTTTAGTTCAGTATTCATCTTCACTTCTCAGCCTAACTTATTAGATCACAAAAATAGCTTCAAGAACCTTTGAACACTATTTACATGTAGGAGTTTTGAGCACAAGTATATTTCAAAGTTCTGCAACCAACATTGTTTCATCTTCTATAGAAGTTTTTATAGAAGAAATGAGGAGGTGGGATGGGATAAATTATCTGAAAGGTTCAATTAATATATATTAGTACTTCTCGGCCTTTGAGAGGCTCAATGGAGAAGTTTACAGATGTTTCCTCGGTATTAATTGTTTTTCATTAAGAATTAAGCTCGGTGGGGTGATTTTGTTGACTTTAGGGTTCTGTGTCATCTTTGTAATAACTCGACTAATATTTTGCAATAAGTTCTTTGATTGAATTAAATTTTTGGCTATCGTGAGGAAAATATCCTCCATTTTGGCAACAACTCAACCTCTTTTGAATGATTTGAGGCTACAGGTGGCTTTCAGTAGCTGAGAGGAATCAATTAGCCTTTGATGGGGTAGTGGAGGCTCTTTCGGACTAATAGATATTTTTTATTTTCTTTAAACACTGTTAATTGGCTTTGATTATATGTACTAGGCTTAATTAGGCCTAATACTCTGTCTTATTTTCTTTAAATATGTTTAATTTAGTGGATTAGGCCTTTGATTATTGATCTTAGTCGTAATCCACCCCAAACTGTGATTCTTCCTTCAATTCTTCTGTTCTGGTTTGATTTGATCTTCAACACTGATGCTCTTTGTTTTAATCATGCTTTACTATGTATTTTTGATGTGCAGGTGCTACAAGGCTTCATAATGTTTATCATTGCTCATGATGCACCGATAAAATGTGGTTTCTAACCCTATGAATGGATACTCTTTGATAAATGAAAGCCTGGAGGATTGTCATCCTCAGCTTTTATTTTTCCTATAAAATAATTAGAAATCCTTTCAAAACCTGCATAAACAAAAAATATTAAGAAAATCCTGCTTTATTTGAGGTAAGACTGCTTTGGAGGTTGCAGTTAGGATCATGGCCATTGGATGACAACATCCAATGGCAGAGATTGTGTGTTGAGGTTCAAAGGAGGCGGTTGGAAGACGGTGGAAAAAAAAAAAATCAGGGTCGTTGATCTACAGAGATCAATGGTCGAGAGTGATCCAGGTTCATATAATGAAAAAGGGCCAATTTAACGTAAAATGGGAGAAAAATAAAGGAAATAGGCGAAAAATCCTTTGGGAAAAGAAATATGCATTGAGGAAAATTGGGGTTTCGCGGATGATTTTGGGCCGTTAGATCAAATTGGCCCATGGAGATCAATGGTCAGGATTGATCGATGAAGGCCCTTTGGAAAAGGCGGAGGACGATATTTCAAACGTGATATTGAATCTAAGCCATTGATCTGCAGAGATCAATGGCGGGGAGAGAATGAAATAAAACATATTGTAAACAAGGGAAAGCAGTTTCGGGTGGAGAAACCAGCAGTATCGCGCAACAAAAGGGGAGGAAGGTGGTTTTTCCTTTTTTAATGTGATATGCATCAGAGGGTGACACGTGGCATTTCAATACCTCCCATATCACATAGATCTTGGCGAGTTAATCTTTGGGCATAAATTTACGCGAAAATGCACGTTTGCCGTTAGATCTAGGGCTTAAGATCAAATGGTGGGGAGTGAGCATGATATGGATAAGATGCGCGGGCGGAACGAGGTGGGGGCAGGGAAAGTTGGTTTTAATCTAAGCTATTGGATCATAGGATGGACGACAGAGATCAAATCTAGGACAGGTAGGACCCAAGAGAGTCAGGCCTACCGAGATGAATCAGGGTCGTTAGATTTTTATCATGGACGGTCCAGATTCAATCGAAATGTCTGGGATCGGCAGGGGGTAAAACAGCAGAGGCGTTGATGCGATTTACTATGGGCCATCGATTTGAGGATTAGATCGACGATGGAAAATGTATCGGGAGGTCGAAAGGTGGAAGAATGGGTTTGAGGATGGAGAAATGTGGGCCGTTAGATCTGGGCTGGGTGGAGGGAGATCAATGGCTGATATTTCATCGAGGAATCACCAATCAAAGGTTGTGAATAAAATATCAAGTGCGCCCAATGAAAATGTACGATGTGAGATCCTCTCGATCATTGATTAGTTCAAGATCAACGGTCGGGATCCATTTAAAACATGAATCGGCGGAAACCCTTTAAAACATATGAAAACCAAATTTTAATGAGAAAAAAAGGTTTTTCGGCTTCAGGGAGGGTTTTATAATGAGGTTTGGCACCTGACTACAGGCTCTGAGGTTATATGAAGCGGTCAATGGGGTCGGGGGTTTATATAAAAGGGCTAATCACATCAGAGTTTTTATAAAAGCCAAAAGACTTGCACTCTTCGATTATTTCTGATGCGATAAGCACCCGATGGGTCTAGCGCCTGGTTCTAGGGCATGGGCATATGTGGGTAAGTGGTTTAGGACTTAGCCCAAAGGGGCTTAAGCCTATAGTTAATAAACTTATTTGTATGAAATTTTCAAGGTTTTTTGATGGATTTGGAGGTTTCGGTAAGGTTTAAAAACGCGTTTTAAACCTTGTAAAAGGGATTTTCATGAAGGGAAAAGGGGAATAAATGAAAAACAGAGGAAATTTTTGGGAAAAAGAGAACAAAATGAGGTTAATTGTGAAGGGAAAAAATGAGTAAAATGGGGAAAATGAGGATTTTTTCAGTAGTATTTTCTTTATGAAAATAGCAGATTTTCAGCATTTTTGAAAGGGAAACAGCAGTGAAGATTAAAAAGAGGATAAGATATCTTCATAAGGCTTCAAGAGATAACAATTTTTGCAATACAACTTGTTTCTTGAAGGATTCAAAAATGTTTTATCCACCATTTGATATGACAAATTTTATAGGTGGCTAACACCCCAGTCTGTTGGGTATGTGTTATATTCTTTCCACAACTAGCCCCCCGCGCTGTACGTTGCGCCAAGTGTAGCAGGGGGTTCACAAGGGGGGAGGCAGCCACCAGGCGATTTTTTTTTTGGTGTGCTAACCCACTCATAGGTGGACCCACCCATGTTTTGTGCATGAGTTTGCACATGGTTTTGGGGTACGATGGTTTTCGGCCCTTGGTATTTTGTAGATCTGGTCAAGGGAACTGCGGTTATGTTCTAATCCAGGGTTAATGGATTGGGGTTTATGTATGCTTCGGCATGTATATATATGTGTTGTAACACTACAAGGAATATAATGAAAAATCAATATGGTCATCCCAATTTGGGATCCAGGGGAAAATCTCTGTGTTTATCTGTTTTATGTTTTATTCTCTTTCTATTGTTTATTTTTTGTTATAAGATTTGTGTGTAGATAATTTCTGTTCAGGGTTAAAACCTACATTTGGTATCAGAGTTGTTTCGGCTTCAAGGGGATGCCTTTATTGCTAAGGTTTTTTTGCTCGGGCCTGAGGTAGACCCTGTTCATGTTGGAAATACTGAGAGGGGGGTGAATCAGTATTTCTTTCAATTAGAGCATTAGTTAATCTTCAATTATTATCAGTGTTTGTACAATGATAGCAGAAAACAAGAGGAACACAAATTCACCCAATTTTTAAGGTGGAAACCCACTTCGGGACAAAAACCACCTAATTCATTTCTAATAATTCTTTTCAACTCCAATTGAAAAAAAGCTCCAACTTCCTAGAATCTAGAAAAGAATTCTTCTCCAGCTCCCACTGGATGGATGCTCCAATGCTTGAGACTCTTCAGCAGTCACTGAATGGATGCCCCAACACCCAATGAGCTACAACTCACCCTAGCACCACCCTACCACCCTATAAAAGAATAAAAGAAGAATGGACTCCCGTACTAGGGAAAATGGTCCACTTTACAATGATATAGAATGATGTAGAAGAAGAAGATATACTAGACCATAAACCAACTTTGACACAACCACCTAATGATGATCCTAGACCTCCCAACAATGCCTCTTCAACCCTTGGCAGATAGACACTAGTACAATTTGTACAATAATGTATTTACAATGACTAAGTACAATGATACCTTTACAATGATTGTATGCAGTGCTGCCCACTTGAAGACTTCATACGATGAACTTCTTACTGATGTTATGCACCTTGGTTGCTTCTCTTATCATGCTACCTTGTGCTACACCTTGTTTTTCTTTTATGCCGTAGAAATTCTGGTCCTTTGCAATCCTTGACAACACATGATCTAGCTTTTTGTTGCCTTCTAGGAGCTCGATATTGAATCTGGTGTATCTCTGTTATTTCAGATCCTCAATATCTAATTTTTGGTCTTGTAGTAGTCCTCTGAGTCTTCTTTCCAATGCCACAGGTCTGACCAAATTTGGATTCTTCAATAGAAATTTATACCCAATTTCTCACACTGCCCTAATTATGGATTGTTTCAGCAGAGCATACTTGTACGGAATGCCACGTGTCACTGTTTATTTATTTTCTTTTGAAATTGATAGAGAAAAAATTTCATACTGTGCAGGATCCATAAATTTTTACTGTATTCCAATCTGATATTGAGAGAGAGAGTTATGACGAATTTACCAAGGTCATAACTGCAAAAACCCTTACTTCCACAGATCATATCTCCAAAAATATTGCACAAATTGATCTGAAATTTTTTCTGCAGCTACCTCAGGATTTCAGATTTTCCTCATAACAATTTCAGCTTCTGAGCCTTCATAGAAAATAATTTAGAGTGAAAATTCCACGATGACCCGTTTTAGATGGCCAAATCCCTTACATAAGGAGGAAATGAAGATCACAATTTATATGAATTCTTAAGTTGTGAGGGGCTTCAACAAGTGAACATGAGAGGGATCTTAGGAGCTTAAAAAATATTAATTATGACTTTTCAATGACCCATGCCCCAACCCCATGGGGTTTTAGCCAACTAACTGGGGTACAAACTTCAAACATGAATATCTCTCAAACTGTGAAGAATTACATGGCATGCCATATATCAATAGAAACATCTCGAAAAGTAGAAACCATAAAAATAATTATTGACCCAGAATATAATAATTTTATAGGTAAAAATTCCCATGCAATATTGGGTTAGCCCCTAGTGCTGCTTGGGTTGACATCAATGACAAGCGCTGATCAACAGTTCAGTGGGAGATCTGCGGGATCGATTCTTGTGGTGAAAGAAGATGGAGAGTGGCAGAAAGATAGAGATCAAGAAATTTAATGGTCAGAGTTTTGAGTTATGGAAGCTCAATATGGAGGATCTGCTGGTGGATAAAGATCAGTGGATCATGGTAGATCTGGGTACTAAACCAATGGAAATGTCAGATGAAGACTAGAAGAAACTGGATTGGAAGACTAAGAGAACAATACGATTGTGTGTCTCAGATTCAGTATTGTTGAATGTATCTAGGGAAGCTACGACAAAGAATTTGTGGGAAAAACTTGGGACTTTGTACCAATCTAAGTCTCTGGTGAATAATTCGTTCCTTCGAAAAAAGTTGTATAACCTGAGGATGAATGATGGAGACTCGGTGACAGAGCATATGAACGCCTTCAATACTGTGGTAAGTCAGTTGTCATCTGTTGATATTAAAATATCAGATGAATATAAGTGCATCAGTTTGTTGTGTTCTCTACCAAATTCGTGGGACAGTCTCGTTATTGCAATAGGTAGCAATACAACTACCTTGAATTTTGATGACATTGTCTCAGCCTTTTTGTCGGAGGAAATGAGATGGAGAAATATGGAGGGCCATAATGGAGATGCCTTATCTGTACGAGGAAGGTCCCAAAAAATAAACAAGAATAATGTTTCGAGTGGGAGATCCAAATCTAGAGGGAGATCTAAATCTCTTGGAAAGTTTGTAAAGGTATGCTGGAAATGTGGAAAGGAAGGGCACTACAAAAAGGATTGCAGATCTAAAGCTCCTGAGAAAGGAAAGGGATCTGATGATGCTCCTTCTGCAGAGGCAAAAAAATACCTCGGATGAAGGTGGGGATGTATATTTGGCTTCTTCTTCAAATACGCATGTAGGTCATGAGTCATGGTTGATTGACTCAGGTGCATCCTTTCACTTCACTCCCCATAGGGAGTGGTTCTGCAAGTATGAGAAATATGATGGTGATGTCTTCCTAGGGGATGATAAGAAGGCCAAAATCATCGGACGTGGAAAGGTCAAGCTGAAGTTGCAAGGTGGAAGGATTAGAACACTTCCTGGTGTTTTGCATATTCCTGCATTGGCCAGAAATCTAATTTCTATAAGCAAGATGGATGATGCAGGTGTAAAAACAGTGTTTGAGAAAGATGCCTACAAGATGGTTCAGGGAGCATTGGTATTAATGCGGGGAGTTTGGGTTGGAAATCTATACAAGCTACAAGGTAGCACTGTTATTGACGGGTGTAATAGTTATGTGGTTCCTGAAAGTGGAGCGGAAATCCTATCTGTCTCTAGAGAAAATACCATGCTATGGCATCAAATGCTTGGACATATTGGAAAGAAAGGCCTTCGAATACTACATAGAAATGGTATGGTAGAAGGTATGTCTAATTTCTCTCTAGATTTCAATTTATGTGAACATTGTGTATATGGGAAGCAGAATCGGGTGAGTTTTCCTTCTGGTGCTAAGAGGGTGAACAAGATATTAGAACTTGTGCACAGTGATGTGTTTGGACCTGTGTCAGTTCCATCACTGGGAAAGTCTGTGTACTATGTTTCATTTATAGATGACTTCTCAAGGAATACATGGATATATTTCTTGAGGAATAAATCTAAAGTCTTTGACAAATTTAAAGAATTTAAGGCTCTGGTGGAAAACCAGACAGAGAAGAAGATAAAGGCGTTGAGGACAGATAATGGTGGGGAGTTCTGCAAGAAGGAATTTGAAGAGTTCTGTAAGAAGTGTGGTATAGCATGGCAAAAGACTACTCCATACACACCTCAGCAAAATGGAGTTGCAGAAAGAATGAATAGAACACTGATGGAAAAGGCAAGAAGCATGCTCAGTGGTACCGGGTTAGGACAAGAATTCTGGGCAGAGGCAGTGGAGACTGCATGTTACTTAGTTAATAGATCACCTTCATCAGCGTTGGAGGATAAGACTCCACATGAGGTATGGACCGGTAAGAAACCCTCTCTTTCACATCTAAGGGTATTTGGATGTGATGCATATGTACATGTTCCAAAGGAGAAAAGGACCAAGTTGGATAATAAATCTGAAAGGTGCATCTTTATTGGGTATAAGGATGGTTTAAAGGGTTACAAGCTTTGGAACCCAGAAAAAAGTAAGGTTGTGTATAGCTGATATGTGGTGTTTAGAGAGGTGAAAGATGTTGTTACACATGAATTCCTACCAAAGGAACCTAAGAAGATATAGTTTGAGGTAAAGGAGGATGAATCAGACTCTACAACAGAAGAAGACTCAGAAGAGGAAGAGCCACAAACTCCAGCTGTGAGAATATCAACTCAGGAAAGAAGGCAACCAGAAAGGTATAGTCCATCTTATTTTTGTTCAGGTTTTTCCTTAACTATAACTGATGATGATCCGCAAACTGTCAGGGAGGCAGTAGATTCAAGGGATGGAAAAATCTGGAAGGAGGCCATGGTTGATGAAATGGCATCCTTGCACAAAAATGAGGCATGAGATCTGGTGGAGTTGCCGGCTGAAAGGAAGCCCATCGGGAGCAAATGGGTGTTTAAAAGGAATATGAGTGTAGAAGGCAAGGTGGAGAAATAAAAAGCTCGGTTGGTAGCAAAAGGTTATTCCCAGGCGCCGGGAATTGATTTTGGTGATATTTTTTCTCCTATTGCCAAAGTTACTTCTATTCGATTACTTTTATCTGTTGCTGCTACATTTGATTTTGAGATAGAACAGATGGATGTGAAGACAACATTTCTTCACGGGGATATAGAAGAGGAGATCTACATGAAGCAACTTGAAGGCTTTATGGTGAAGGGTAAGAAAGAACTGGTGTGCAGGTTGAAGATGTCTCTGTATGGATTAAAACAGTCACCAAGGATGTGGTATCAGAAACTTGATACCTATATACGGGTACTTGGCAAGGAGGATCACTATGATTATTTTAAATTAATTGGTGACCGTGTTATTTATTTGGTCTTGTATGTGGATGATATGTTGTTGATTGTAAATGACAAAGAAATTATCCAAGATTTGAAGACCCAGCTGTTCTACAAATTCAACATGAAGGATCTTGGTGCTGCAAACTATATTTTGGGCATGGAAATTAAGAGAGATCGGGCAAAGAGGAAGCGCTGGTTAAACCAGAGGAAGTATGTCGAGACTATATCACAGAGGTTCAATATGCAGGTTAGTAAACCGGTGAATGTTCCTATTCCTGTAGGTGTAAAGCTATCTACTGAACAGTGTCCCAAGACACAAGAAGAAGAGGAGGATATGTCCCGTGTTTTATATGCAAGTGCAGTGGGTAGCCTGATGTATGCAATGGTCTGTACTAGACAAGAAATTGCACATGTAGTGGGAGTATTGATCAGGTTTATGTCAAACCCAGGGAAGGATCATTGGACAATAGTGAAGCGGGTTTTCTGATATTTAAGTGGCACTAGTGATTATGGCTTGTGCTACTAGGGAAGATCAGGATTGGAAAGAATGTTGGACATTCATGGTTTTGTTGATGCAGACTGGGCTGGAGATCTGGACCAAAGAAGACCTACAAGTGGGTATTTTTTTAAGCTATTTGGAGGCGCATTCAGTTGGATAATTAAAATACAATCTGTAGTGGCTCTTTCAACTACAGAGGCAGAATACATAGTAGCCACTCATGCAAGCAAGGAAGAAGTTTGGTTGCAGAGATTGTGTTCAAGTATCGGGTTGGTACAACAAGTTATAAGGATAGACTGTGAGAGCCAAAGTGCAATTTTCTTGGCTAAGAACCCTACTTACCATTCAAATACAAAGCACATTGATGTTCAATATCACTTTGTTAGAGATATGGTTGAGGCTAAAAGGGTGTTTCTGGTAAAGGTGGACACTTTGAAGAATGTTGCAGATGCATTGACGAAGTCTGTGAGCACTTAGAAGTTCTCTTGGTGTAGAGAAACAATGGGTGTTGAAGAATTGACCCAATGACTAAGCTCTCTTGTGGCCCCCTGTGGAAAGAAAACAAAAAGTGGGAGAATCTTGGGTATGTGTTATATTCTTTCCATGACTAGCCCCCCGCGCTGTATGTTGCGCCAGGCACAGCAGGGGGTTCACAAGGGGGGAGGCAGCCCCCCACTGTTGGGGTCTGGGGCAGCGCCCTGGCGAATTTTTTTTTGGTGTGCGAACCCACTCATAGGTGGACCCACCCATTTTTTGTGCATGAGTTTGCACATGGTTTTGGGGTACGATGGTTTCCGGCGCCTGGTATTTTCTAGATTCGGTCAAGGGAACTACGGTTATGTTCTAATCCAGGGTTAATGGATTGGGGTTTATGTATGCTTCGGCATGTATATATATGTGTTGTAACACTAAAAGGAATATAATGAAAAATCAAGATGGTCGTCCCAATTTGGGATCCAGGGGAAAATCTCTGTGTTTATCTGTTTTATGTTTTATGCTCTCTCTATTGTTTATTTTCTGTTATAAGATTCGTGTGTAGATAATTTTTGTTCAGTGTTAAAACCTACAAAGTCTTGACTAGTCTTGATTATACTCAATATTTCATTATATTTTCATTTGCATCGGAGCATACTATGGCTGCTTTTTGATGAAAAAGAGAGATCAGATTGAAAATCCAATTGCCTTTTTCATTAGGACTATTAGAGATGCTACCTTACGGTATAATATCAATGAGAAACAAGCATTGGCCCTTATAAAAGCACTGAATGATTTTAGAGTATATATTCTGCATTGACATACTATAGAATATGTTCCTAATGTAGCAGTAAAAGACGCCTTGATGCAAACTGATCTAGAAGGTTGAAGAGGTAAGTGAATAGAAGTGATGTTGGAATATGATGTGGAGATCAAACTCACCAAGTTGATCAAAGCAAAAGGCTTGGCAAAGCTAATGGCTCAATTAAACCTGCGTGCCCTGGATATAAATCTCATAACAACAATGTCAGAGGACAAGAATGAATGTTTGCTTGTTCCATTTTCAGACATTTTTCTACAATCCCCATGGTATTCAGATATTGTTTATGTTCTTTAGCATCTTTCGCCAGCTCCAGGGATGTCTAAAAGCAAAGGTAGATCACTAAAACTTAAGTCTTCTAAGTTTTGTATTTTAAACAATGCTCTTTATTGGGAAGATCTACGAGGTATTCTTCTTAATTTTTTGGTTGAGGATGAGGTTTAGCAAGTGATGCATGATTTCCACAAAGGTGATTGTGGTGGTCATTTGTTTTGGAAAACTATAGCTAACAAAGTGTTGAGAGCAGGATATTATTGACCCACTTTGTTTTCAAATTTGTATAAAATAGTAATGAGCTGCCATGAGTGTCAAATTTTCCAAGGGAAAAGGAAATTGCTTCCTCTTCCTTTAAAACCAGTTTCAGTGAATGCTCCCTTTCAACAGTGGGGATTTGATTTCATAGGGGAAATCCATCCCACATCATCAGCTCAGCATAGATGGATCTTGACAGGTACAGATTACTTCACCAAATGGATCGAGGTCATTCCAGCAAGGCAGACTACAGATATGGTAATTATTCAATTTTTAGAGTCAAATATCTTGTCTTATTTTGGTTTCCCTCACAAAATTATAACAGATAATGCAGAAGCATTCAAATATAAGAAGATGGTGGATTTCTGCGACAAATATAATATCGTGCTAGGCCATTCAACATTGTACTACCCACAAAGCAACGGCCTGGAAGAATCGTTGAATAAGTCTCTAATAAACATAATCAAGAAAATGCTGGAAGTAAACAAAAGAAACTAGCATCAAAAACTCATCAATGCGTTATGGGCAGACAGGGTCAGCATCAAGAAATCCATACGTATGTCACCGTTTGAATTGTTTTATGGTACTAATGTTGTCTTTCCTACATCGCTTACAGTTTCACTCATGAGATTATTACAAGAGTTTGGAAGTGAAGAAGATGATAATCAGAAAAGGATCAATCAAATGATCCACCTTTAGCAAAAAAGATAGGAAGTGTCTCAGAATGCTATTCAGTTGCAGGAGAAGCTAAAGAAGATCTATGACCGTAAGACCATAGTAGAAATGTTTCAATTGGACGATGTGGTGTTGAGATGGGATGCACGAAATGAGGAAAAAGGAAAGAATGGTAAGTTCAAAAACCTTTGGAAAGGACCGTTCAATATTTCAGCGTAGAGGGGAAAAAATGGTTTCTTTCTCTCATAGATGGATGGCCAAGATTTCCCTGGAGGACCAGTGAATGGTAGGATTTTGAAGAACTACCATTGTTGAATAAAATGGACCAAAAACTATGTCACAATCATTGTATATACCATGTTATTTGTGGTCATATTTCAAAATGCACAGTCATCGAAGTTTGGGGCCCGAGGTGAAGGCTATAAAACTTGAATGATATGTGTATAGTTTGGTTTTATTTTAGTTTTCAGTCTTGAGTCAGAGTCCATCTGCATTGTGTCAGTTTTCAGTATTTTTTGACTCCATGCACAATGGATAAGGCTACTTGGTCTACGGTGTTCTTGGCACCTCCAAGGAGCTACCATCCCCATTAGAGCCAATGTTAGTGTCAGTATTGTCATACTGCCATCAATGATCAAATTTACTCTTTTGCATTTGCATATTAGGAGTCCCATACCATAAAATTTTATCATTCCGTTAGGTCATCGATTCATTAATGGTAGTGTTCTTTCATCAATTTTCCCTCATGTGAAACTTATTGATTCTCCTCTTTATGGTCTTATTCATGAGTCACTTTCACTCCCAATCAATATTGTTAAGTCATAGGGTTGGTCTCATTAGGTTCTAGGGTCTCATCATGGTCAAATTAATGAGTCAAGTGTCAATAAATATCGACAAGGTCATGAGGAGGTCAAATAACCTCAAAGTCACAACAGTTGGGAAAATCAAAGAAATGTTCTATTGAGCTTGATGTAATTTCACCTCAAAACCATGTTTTTAGGTGAAAACATGGTACTTTACCTTTATTGTCTTCGTTTATGTAATTTTATGTCATCATATGTAATAATTTGCACTTCGGAAGCTACTATCTCCACCAAGTCACCAGCCTACCTTCAAAGGTGTTTTCCCACAGCATTTTTAGTGTAAAATCATCTTCTAAGTGTGTTCATCAGAAAGATCCTGGAAAGAGATTTCCAACGGCATATTATACTCTCAAAACTGACTCCTGTATCGAGAATTATGCCTAAGTGAAAGAAGGTCCCCTATAGCCTAATCTTTCCCCTTTTCCCATTTCTCCCTTACACTTCATTTCATAAAAGTTTAAAGTTTTCTTTATAAACCACCCTTTTCCACATTTTTTCTTAAACTTTGTAATAAAATTTTAATTTTTTTACTATATAAATCCCCTTCTCCGCTCTAATCGCAACATTTAAGTCGCCGCTTCGATTGGTCCGTCCCGTTCGACCCCCTCTAATTGGCCCTTCCCCTATTACATTTCTCCGATGCGATCAATCGCCAATTGCAATCGGCATCTCCAAAGCCCTTTACCTCTGCTCCACTACCCCTTCCGATCTTCCGATTGCGATTGGTCGAGCCCCACCATAAGTTTCTACCCCGCTTCATTCAAAAGTGGTTTTCCCCTTTGCAAATGCGCTAAATTCATTTTTAAAACATTTATTAAGTGTTTCATCGCAATTGGCATCTCCCTTTGCCACTGCTCTCTTCCCTTGACGATTTGTGATTGTGATCCATTGCATCACAATCTCTTAGCGGTCCTACAACTTATCGCTCTCCTCGCCCTCTAATTCTGGATTGCGATTTCTCTCCTGGTCCCACCTAAAACCCTCCGCTCTTTTCATGAAAAACTATTCTTTCCTTTGTAAAAGCGCAAAATAATTTTTAATTGTTTTTAAAGGGAACTCCCCCATGACCCCCCTCAGCTTATCCTCTCACTCTTATTACACTTATTCCAATCACATTGAAATTTTTTATATAGCATTGCTCCCGCTCCCAAACGCAGATTGCAATTGCGATTTTCCCTTTTACACCATCGCATCACATGTTCCCCAATAGCACTATCTCGAAACACCCCCCCTCCCCTTCCGACTGCGATTGTGATTGCAATTTGGATCGCGATCAATCTTGCATCCTTTCCTTTTCCATTTGTAACCCAAAGAGGAATTTTCTTCATCTAAATAGAAAATATAGTTTTCCATTGGTTTCAAAAATCATTTACTCCAAAAGTCGATTTTTCTTCAAAGGATAAAAACAGAGAGAAACAGTCAAAGGCCGAGAAACTAAATACAGACACTGTACTATTTTTTGCCTCTTCAACAACGATTTAAAGGGGTTAGCTCCACAATTTCTTATTCTCATTTGTTCGATGTAACGACGAATCTTCAAAGATGGGCAAATGTATTGTTTTCCCTCTTTTTCAGGGGCATACTGTTGGTCTATTTCCTATGCTCGGATTTCAGTTTCTGAGATGGTAAAATAGATCCTCTTTCTATGGATCTACTTCCATTCATTTATGTCTATTTAATGTAATTTTCAGTCATTTTTAGAAGGAAGTAAGGCGAATAGTGCAGAATTAGTTGGAAATCACTGAGGATGCTCTGCGCTCCCATTGTAAATAGTTTGATAGGGAATTAATAAGATATGCAACTCTGATTTGTGGGATCCATGTGGTATGAATTTTATCATTTTTTCTTTCCTTTTTTTTCATCTATAGCTTTTTTATGTTCACCATTCATTCCTAAACATTTATGGTTGAATTCTTTCAAGATAGATAATAGAATCCATTTTTAATGCTCTACCTTGGGAAATCATTCAATATTACGTGTTTTCTTCTGTTTGAAAAGGATCCATCTCCTATTCCCTTTTCAGCTCCTCACCAGCCTTACCATTCCATTATTATTCAAAATTAATTGCTAAAATTCCTTTCTACCTTGCCCCATGAAATACCCTATATCTCTGATTTAATTCCCCAGTTTCAAACTACCCCATCTTTTCCATACAACCCCGAAATTTTATAAAAACATTTTCCCATTGTTATACCTAGCCTAATATCAGTTTTTTATTACACTTCATTGAATATATTTTTATATAGAGAGCCCTCTCCTGATCTTGTAGGGCTAGCTACAAGGTTGATCATGGTTTAAAGGTTACCCTGATTTTATTTCCTTCATCCTGAGGTCTAGATCCGGTGCTAACACCCTTAACCTTAACTTTACCATTAACATAACATTAAAATTAACTATAACCTAACCCTAACCTTGACCAAACCCTTAACCTTAACCTTAAGCTGACTAAACCCATAACCTTAACCTTAACCTTGCCTTAAACTAACTTTAACCTTAACCTTCCCCTAACCTTAACCCTAACCTTACCCTAACCTTATCCCTAACCCTAACCGTGACCAAACCCTTAACATTAACCTTAACCTTAACCAAACCCTTAACTTTAACCTTAACCTTAACCTTAACCTTCACCTTAACCTTAAACTTAACCTGACTAAACCCGTAACCTTTAACCTTATCCTTACCCTTAACCTTCACCTTAACCTTAACCTTGACTTTACCCTTAACCTAACCTTAACCTTAAATATAACCTAACCTTAACCTTGACCTTAATTTTACCCTTAACCTTGACCTTAACCTTAACCTTAACCTTTACCTTTACCTTAACCTAACCTTAACCTTAACCTTATCTTACCCTTAACCTCACCTTAACCTTAGCTATAACCAAACCCTCGCCTTAACCTAACCTTAACCATAACCTTAACGTTAACCTTGTTGGGTGCAGGAATTACGCTTAAGCAAACTCCTCAACACTTAATTTGTCAACCAGGGGGATCCGTAAACTTAGAGATGAAGCACAGGCAATGCAGAGATGGTATGAATATTCCTAATATAAATCCCTACTTTCTTTAAAGGAAATATTGTATAATCAAATTAAAAAGAGAAAAAGGAAACTTGAACCATCAAAATTGTTACACCATTTTTTGGTCATCTAACCTTTCATCATTAGATGGACCCAAGTACACCATGTAAGACCAGTTTTACCCCAAGTAAAACTGCTTTCACTATGTTAATTAGGAAACCCCAAAAGGAATAATTAATTAAACCATAATTTAATTATTATTCCCAGTCATGATTAACCCAAAAACAAAGAAATTAATGAGATAAACCCATAGTTATCTTATTATTTTCTAGGAATAATTATTTAATAATATTCCTTGTTAAATATGACCAAATCAAACCACCATTAATCAAATAAATCATTATTTATTTGATTATATCCCAACCACTTCCTTAAAAAGATAAATAAATCATTTATTTATTTATTTTTCACTAATCAAGGGATTTGACCCAAGTCAAACACCCTTTCCATCCAACAAATAATAATAAAATATTCCATAGAGGTGGATCTAGATTTGGTTAACATTATTTTAATCATGCACCAAGATCTAGAATGACCCAATATTTTGTTATAAATAGGAGGGTTTTCCCCATCATTCTTCACCTTTTGTTGCCTATTAGATCACCCTGGATCTATACACTTGGTCTCATTTCTACCATTTTGCTCCCATTGAGCTCTATCTTCTACATTGGGTTTTCTACATCTACAAGAGAGAGAAAGCTTAGATCTGAAGTGCCGAGGACTACAAAGAACCCATCCCATTGAGGAGATCTGGATACACCTTCTTGTTTCCTCCCAGGTGCCCTGTAATATAAAAATTCATTCAAAAAATCGTGTTCTTGTCTTGTCCGTTGGATGCATGGAGCAAACTCTTTACTTTACTGCTTAATGTCTTTCCATTTATAGATCTGTTTGTTGCAGCATTTTAACTACTAATTGCAGATCTGAAGATATTTTGCAGCCTCTATTGTTGTTAGGGCTATTAGTTATGCGTAGCTAAAGTGGTTCTTTTTCGTACACTTCGACAAAGAATTCATACTAACAAAAATAATCTAAGACTAGAACAAGGAAGAATGCATTTGCGAGATTGAATTAAATATAAAAGGCAATCACTCTAGCTAACTATTGTTTAACTACTGAGTGTGTGTTTTTCTTTAGTAGAGACACTTAGCAACCTCATCAGATGGGCCCTTAAACCTGCTCCTTTAGAGATTTCCTTCTTTCCCTAATCTATCCAGCACTTTCGCAGTCTGCTTGCACCAATGCAGGAACAAATATTTATGCAGAAGGTATAAATGGTGTCTTTACTAAGGGATTTTTACTTCATGCAAGGGCTTGAACTTTTCCAGGTTCAAATCACTTAGATCATGTGGCAAGAAAATAGTTCTTGCACCGAATCAGAGCTTCCTGCACATAGTATTTAATTCTTAAAATGAGTGCTTAATTATTGCAAGTGCTATTATACCGTTAAATCAAATTTCACAAATAAAAAGTGAATGTTTCTGATCTTAATAGAGTGCAGGAATAAAGAAACAATAAATATAAATTTATCCTATCATAAGCATTTAATTAAAGAAATAATATTGTGGGAAGTAGACTGATAAGGCTTACTGCATCACACCAACATGCACTGATGCAGGTTCATTTCTCCCGCTTGGACCAGGCGGGGAAAACCAATCAAACAGAATTGCAGAAAAGGAAATATCACACGAACATGCACTAGTGCTGGGTTATTTCTCCTGCTTGGACTAGGCAGAGGAAAACCAATCTGAAATCAAGTGTAGGAAAGGAAATTGTAGGAAAAGGAAATTTATCTACTTCACACAATGGATCCGCTTTCACTTAGACATGAATGCATGTGCTTAAAATTAAATCACACTTGACAATGTAAACACAAATTATAGGAAAATGGGAAATGGGGTAAACATGTTAGGTTGACTGGGCCCTAGCCAACCAACGCGTTTTCATTTTAAATAAAAACGTTGCTCAGTACCTTAATCAACTCATCAGCTCAAATACAGAAACAAAATTTGTGAAATATGAGGTGAAGCTCCCTTTTATTAATTCACTAAGGCAAGTACATACATTAATACATCGTCCAACCCAGATTTGAGCGATAACAAAATACAACAACCTATTACCGCCTCTCTGGCTATGTCTCTATTCTCTTCTGCTATCAAATTCTTTTTTCTAGTCCTATTCACATTCTACATTACGTAGATATTTTTCCAAAGGACAAAATAGATCATTCAACAGATTACATAGCCAAATGCAGAATTTAGCTTTTTGGCCTTCAAAATTACATAGTTAGAAAAACTAGCCATAGCCAATATCCAGCTTTCATCCTTCACATATTCGGTCTCAACTGCCTTTAGATCGATCTTGTTGTCGTGGATGAAACTGCTCAAAATGAGGCGGTGATCAATGAGGTTTGGATCTGCTGCAAGGATTTTCTATGCTAGCAACGGTGCAAGATCTGATCCTGCACTAGGATCAACAGTCACGGTAAGTAATCTAACTACCAAATAAACATTGGAGATATTGATAGGTTACAAAGAGTGATTAAAAGTAAGAAATCATGTAATAAATAATCAATTAATTCTAAATTTAATTAAAAATATGAAAAATAAATTTTAAATGAAATATGTCACCATGCTTGGACTGGTGCAAGATTAGGGTGCATAAAAGAGGTAAAACATCGATAAATGGTTATAATTTAGGAAGGGGATAATGGCAAAAAAGATAGCAAATTAGGGAGCTAACATCCTCCCATCCCTAAGCTTTTGTGTGTCCTCACACAACTCTTTACCTTTGCAAAAAACCTTCAAAACTTTGAGCATTCTAGCTCAATCCTTCTCTGACATACTAACATCAGCCTGCAATGTTTAAAACTTCTTCTTTCTAATGTTCTTTAGTTTCTTTGTCACCTTTTTAAGTCGCTTGAAACATCGCATAACTTAGTAATTCCAAACTCTAACTTCTCCTTTCTTTTTATGGATCTCCACAGTTAATTATTCTTTACTTTGTTATTTATCCTCCTGTGCTTTAGCTATGAGATATTCTAAGTTCTGCACTTGAAGCTCTAGTTCAACTATCTGAGCAACAGGAGTTACCAAATATTCTTCTTATTTTGTCTCGACAAGGGATTTTTCTTCCTCAGGGACCTCAGTATCTCTCAAGGTTTCAACAAACGCTTCTTCTTCTTCTTCTTCTTCTTCTTCTTCTTCTTGCACTGGTGCAGAAGGGGATTCAACGTCCTGTGGGGAATGTGGTTCTTTGCCTGCACTAGATTATTCATTCTTTTTTTGGGGCCTTTTAATGAAATCGGCCAACACAGTGTCATCTTCGACCTCTACAAATTTTGCTACATCCGCAAGGACTGACAGGTTTTCTTCTTCGGGGGTTGCTGGTGAGGTAAATCCCCTCCACGGATAGAGGTGATCCCACTAGCCCTAGAGTGGGTCTAGCCACAAATGAGACACGCTATGACATAAATTCCTAGTTAATAATGGACGAATACTGGGCAAATCACCTACCTTAGGTCCTGCGCTGTTGTGTCATCCGAAAGAATGGTTGCCTCCCGCTCCTGATTCAACAGGTCACGATCCGCTTGTCTCACACCCAGATACCTACACATACACAAGATACGAATAAGATACACAAAATACTATTTCGCATTCCTAAATATCAGTCAGTCGAAGAAGACTAAATCACTTGCATTAAATAAATATAACACAGAGATGGAAACAATATCATAGTCGAGTATATTAATTTAAATAAGGAAGAGTAAAATTAGTGCTTCTACGTTGCGATCTCCTCCAGCAGGGTTCTAGTGGAGCACGTCTCACAAAGCTCATCGGGAATTCAAACGGGGCTCTCTCTACGGGATCCTCCTTGGTTCAACCTTCTCTATAATTCTTACTCAGCTATAATGTCTCTTCTGCAAGCTCACCTTCTTGGCTATATGTTCAGTTCTGTTTTAGCTAGCTGATGTAAAGGGAGAAGGCTTGTTTATATAGAGGGAGAATGAGAAGTTATGATCCCTATAATCATGGGGGGAAGTCCTATCCTCTTAGAATGTTCCATCAACCATTTCCTAAAGGTAGAGATCCGTGGTTTATCGAGTTTAACCACTTGCAATGAGTCATTCCTGAGGTGGTTAAAGGAAAATTCTTACTCCAATTGGTTAAAAACAACTCCAAAATAGGGTGGCGTAGGTAAAACACAGGGACAGAGCACCAGCTGGCACACCCTCTAATGTATATTTTCCCCATTGGCATGAGAGATGAACTGGCTACCCGCACCAATGCTAAAACATGGTTTTTCGAGTGCTTTCTGAGGAAATGTTCAATAGGAAGAATCATTTCCTTATGAAGAAGGATGCAAATAATGTATTTTCAGAGTTTGACACTACTCATAGGTCAAGGGAAAGACCCTCCAATATGCGGGGTGAGGGATTGTAAGGACGGTGAAAAAATGTTGTGTAATAGATGCCCCCTAAAGCATGAGTTCCAAGAGAGGTGGAATGGTGAAATTCTTTATGAGAATGCATTCGACCTGTTAGTGTCAGTCTAGTCATATTTCAATTAGTGATCAAAGTTACTCTTTGCATTGGCATATTAGGTGTCCCATACCGAATAAATTTCACCATTCCGTTAGGTCATGGATTCATTGATGGTAGTATCATTTTATCAGTTGTCCCTCATGAATTACTTGTTGATTTTCCTCTATGTTCTTCACTCATCAGTCACTTTTATTCTCAAAATCATGCCAGTAGGTCATAGGATGAGTCTCATTAGTTTTGTCTCATTAGTTTCTAGGGTCTCACCATGGTCAAATTAATGAGTCAAGTATCAATAATATCAGCAAGGTCATGAGGATTTCAATAAATTCAGAGTCATAGCACCTGGAATATGAAAGAGACATTTTATTCATCTTGATGTACTTTTCACCTCAAAACCATGTTTTGAGGTGAAAACCTGATATTTTTCCTTTATTTATGTAATTTTATATCATCATATGTAATAAGTCACTATTCAAAAGCTGTCATCTCCACAAAGTGATGTCCCTGCCTTCAGAGAAATTTTCTACAGCATATTCAACACCAAATCATCTTCAAAGTAGATCCATCAGAAAGAGCCTAAAAATATCTTTCCAACGGTATACTACACTCTCAAAACTGACTTCTGGATCGAAATTTATTCTTATGTGAAGTAAAAGCCCTCTATTCCCTAAGCCTCCCCTATTTCCCATGTTCCCTTTTAACTTTATGTTTAAAGTTTTGATATTCCCTTTAAAAAACCACTTCCCCCCCCCCCTTTTCGGATTATAAAATCACATTATGAAACTCTTAAATACATATGTGATTTAAATTATAAAACCACTTCCCCTCCATGCCTTAGGACTTTATAATAAATAACTTCATATTACAAAGTCCCATTGTCAATAACCACTTCCCCTTTACAACCCCGCCATGCATATAATAAAAATTTACTATAAAGTTTTATATTATATAAACCCCACCACTTTTAAATCACAATCACAAAATTTATATAAAGTGTTCCAATCGGTTCAGCGCAAACATTTGCGATGCGATTGATCGCACAAAATTCCGATCATCGCAATCAAAACTTAACTTTGATCGCAAGTCCTGCTCCGATCGCCCGATCGTGAGTCCTGCTCCGATCACCCGATCGATCGCACCATAGCTTCAATTTCCCGATTGTAACTCCTGCTCCTGATCTCCGATTGAGATTACTCCCCACTCCCGATCTCTAATTGCGATTAAACCCCTTGGGTCCCACCGTGCCATACTTTCGCCCATCCATATAATATAAGGCCTTTTCCTTTGTAAATTGTGTTAGCGCTCAAATCTACCTTAGGCTGAAATAAGGTAAAACTCAAGGCTACATCAAACCACGCTCAGCCTCGTAGCTAGCCCTACAAGGACAGGAGAGGGCTCTCTCCGTGTCTATCTCGGCAAAAGGTCTTCAAAAGGGCTGAGATGACTTATAACGAATACTGATTTTAGGCTAGTAAAGAGATAGGAAAGTTTGATTTTGACTTTTTGGGTTTTTGTTGAAAAGATGGGAAAACAATTTTGGGTCCGGGGATAAGGCCAAATCTTTGCAAATTTCGAGTTGGGGCGAGGTAGGTAGTAGTATTGATGCTTTTGATCAGGTGTATGGATGGATCAAAATGAAAAGGAGCTGAAGAGGGCAAGGGAGAACATGGATCCTCTCCAAACAAGCGAAAACATGTAAAACTAAACAAATTTAAAGGCAGAGCACTAAAACAATGGATTCAACCTCATTTACTCATTCATTTAGTTTCAGAAGCATAAGAAGGGAATGGCATACATTAAACATGAAATAACTTACAATAAACTGAGAGAAAACACCATCAATAACTGAAAGCCACAAGAATCCCAACAGGTGCTGCAAAACCTCTGATCTTTCCTTAGCCAAAATATGAAAAATATGTACAATAGTGTGCCAAAGTTTTCCCAAGAGTCCAAACTCTCCAACCTCTCAAAATGATTGAGAAATTACATCATATATACCATCCTAACCCCTTTCCATGCCTCTAGGGGTCGAATTCCTCCTTCTAGGAGCAATTTCAACTAATTCTAAACAAGGAGCTAGAATATAGGCAGCCAAACAACTTGCCTCTAAAAGGAAGGAAACTGATTCTTTCACTTGATTTTTACTTTTTTAGGAGTGAATCATCTAGAATAGGTAAAATTGAGTCCAAGTTACATGCCAACCATAAAATTACATCAAGATAACTCAAAAATTACATCCACAAGAAAAACTAGTCCAACTGGCCGAAATCCTGAGCTGGAAGATGAAAAATGGACCAAAAATCTGTATGAGTAGCGCGCTTGAGCTATATGCGTAGCACGCCTTTCAGCCTACTTTTGGGGCACTTCCCAGCATCAAAATCAAGCTCATGATATCTTTTTGGGAAGCCCTATATGTCTTCTATCCAGCCCAAGTGGAATTTCCCAATTTGGAGCTCATTTTCCCCTCCAAAATTTCATCCTCCCACAATCACTTCTTGCTGCTGAAAAAGGTGGCAGAACGGTGATTTTCATGGTGTTTTGGCCCCTTTGATCATCCAAAATTTGGTGAAATTCTTTGGTCCTATTGGAGCATGCATAAATTTCCATGACAAATCCAAAAATATAAATTTTTCCTCCAGCAAGTGTCCCATTCATAAGCGAGCGCGTCGACGCGCTACTCGTTGGGCTGAAAAATCTATTTTGAGACCAAAATTTTCAAAATGACAAAAAATTCTCCAAATTCCTTGAAATTTGGACTGAGTATCCTATTTCATATGCAATGTTGGGCCAAGGAAGCATTCACCAATATTTGGAGTAGATCATGTGTTTCACAACGTTTCAGTATCCTCCTGGTACATGCAGTTTCAATAGTGAAAACACTGTCTCTGTTGTGATGTGTCGGTCTCTGTCATGGTGTCACAATGTGTATGAAAAGTTTGCTGATATGGTTATGATGAAAACAAGAGTTTGGTGTATGCTCCAATGTCAGATGTGTCACATATATGTCAAGGTGCTATAGGAAATATCACAATGGGAAAAGGACTGTCACAAGGATTTTGAATGGAAAATAGCCACTCCTTGACTACATGGGGATTTGAAAAGTGAATAGGAATGAGTGTAGTGTAGTGTAGGTCAATAGAAATAGCCCTTGCAGTGTTTGAAAATGTCAATGGAGGATGTGGAAAAGTGAAAATGGGACTATGTCATAACATGAATGATGAATAGTGTGAAAATGACAATGGCAATAACAATGAGAGCAGTGATGTAATGGCAAAGAGAGAGCGTGAGGCTGAGGTAAATGATGAGCAGGGACACCACTGATAGTAGATGCATGAGCATATATATCAACCACACTAGTTTGCAAACCCCCACACAATCACTCATATTTGTTTCAAAACCCCAAGAAGTGAATTTGGAAATAAACATAGGGTTTACATTTCTCCATATTAAACATTTGTTTCTCCACTTTCAAAACACCATAATCATGTCCAAAATTCACTGAGAAAACGTAAAGAACCTACTTGCAAGCAGTTGGAGGCAATTTGGCATGAATCTGGATGAAGGAGCGAAATTTTTTGGCTCTGAGATTATACGCATAGCGCGCCAACCCAACGCATAGCGCGTCACCCAACGCATAGCACCAGTGTAATTTTACACTGAAATTTTTTTCTATATGCGTAGTGTGTCACCCAACGCATAGCGCGCCAGCCCAACATGTAGTGCGCTGATCCAACACACAATTTGGCTTCAAAACTCATTTTTTTCACTTCCTTGATGTGTCTTGGCCTTTGCTGATGTATTTGGTGTGCATATGGAGTGTTGAAACATTATAATTATATATGTACAAAATAATTTGAATTTCCACCCATAAAAACTCACTTTTATAATTTTTCCATTGGCACTTCCTTTTCAAGCTCTACTTTGGCTCCTTTTTTCTTCCACTGTGATTTTTTTGGCTAAATGATGAATTTTCTGTCAATCTGTTGCAGGATTGCTAGAACTACTGAAGATGGTAAGGTGACAGGGCTGCCTTTGAAGCATTTTGAGAACAACTGTCTTCAAACCCTAGACCTATGACTCTTGTTTGACCAACCCAGCAAGACAAGGCATTTAATGACTGCAAATGACGAGAAATGACAGAGGACTGATAAGACTGAGTCTAACATTGGCTCCAATGGGGATGGCAGCTGCCGCCTCTTGGAGGTGCCAAGAACTGCAGATCTTTGGGAGAGCAGATAGTGCCTCCATCCATTGGGCTATGGAATCATTATTTGAACAGAAAACATGAAACTTTCTACTCATTTATGGACTGAAACTTGACTGAAATGATTGAAAAACTAACTCAACAGACCAAACACAAATGACTCATGACTGACTTAAAACAAGAATTTACAAAGATTTTGGAAAAAGGCAACATTCCATCAAGACTTGAAATCATGATGGCAACCACCTGCATACTGATGTGATATGTACAATCATGTGTAGTGTGCCTTCCAATGTAACCAATCCAGCAGATGGCTACACGCCAAATTTCTGCTCCTACTCTCTTTGAGCAAGCGGAATGATGAACCTGTAGGCAACTCAAAATAACCACTGAAACCAAAGCTTATGATAATGAACCAGGCAATATTTATCTTTTCTAATGCTTGCAGAAGAATGCTGAAGGGGTCTTGAAAATCCTAATGCACTAGCTTATCTGGAGATCCAGCTGCAAAAATACAAGTATTCACTCCATTCTGATCTGAAAGGACAATTGATTTCTGAGGGATAGAAATGCACAGAGAGGTATCTGCCATCTGAGTGTTAGCTGTAGGTTCCTTAAACATGAGAAATTCTGGCATATATTCCTCAACTTCATGATCTAGGTCATTCTTAAACAAAAAACAATCTTCAAGATTATCAAACATGAGAGCCTTTTCATCTTTGTGAAAGAAAAAATTATCTGTTTGCTGATCTACACAACTGATTACGAGATAGTCATCTTTTTCAAAAGAGGAAGAAGTTTCACCAACACTTTCCTGACTATGTGTGCACTGCAAATCTTTTGTAGCTTGGGTTGTAACAAGACCTCTCAAAAGTAGATCTATCTCATCTTCAGACAAAGGAGACAATACCTTTTGTTTTCTTGTGCTTAAACAGTAATTATATTCATATGACAGGGCATTCAAACTATCATTTATTACTGAGTTATTGAAAGGAGATTTATCACTTACTTTCACAAATATCTCATTTTGTTTTTCATGAACTGACTGGATTGCTTCTTCATGAAGGTTGTGTTCTAATGATGGACTGACAGTATGACTGAGAACATTTGGATCCATTACTGTGTCTTCTGCATTCCAGATGATTGCAACAGCAGAGTTCTCTTTGATGGGCTTCAGCACAAGATATGCTTGGTCATCAAAATCTGAATGTAGTTCTGAAATAGCTAACTTGACTGCATCACATTCTGAAATTGAATCTTGACTTCCCTGCATGTTGTCTTCTTCTGTGGGCAGATCTGAAACTACACTTTCTCTTTCATCATTTTCAGCCATATGGCCATCTTCAACCTGCTGATCTTGATTCTGCTCCAAAATTTCCTGATCATCTTGATGGGTATCCTCTAGGTTCTCTTCATGTTGCTGAAATGGATTCTCATATAGAGCCTCCATGATCTCATCATCCATGAAATTATCATCTTCATAATATTTCTCAAGGCTTTCAATAAAAGTAGAAGCATGTTTGCAACATTCATGAACTAAATTTAATGATGGATAAGATACTTGATATCTTTCAATGAACAGGGCATGAAAATACTTTAAACAGTAAATACAGGACGGTGGAAAATTTTCATACCAAGATTGGGCTTCACCTTCCAGAGTGGCCAGGAATATCTTCACCAAGCAATCTTCAGGAAAATCCACCTTCAACTTGCGAATATGCATGTTAAATCTAACTAGATATAAAGCAGCATCCTTCTTACCATCATCGTTAAACGTAGGCAGATTCCTTGACCAATATACCTTGGGCATCTTATTCGGAAAACCTGAGATGTGATCTCGGCTCATGGGAGCGTATCTCCTTGTGATTCGGTCCATCTTGAAAAGCTGACAGCTATTGATCTCCCTGCAGTGAAGTCACCATGAAGCATTGATTTCTGGATTTTTTAGTGAATGAAGTCACCAGGTGAATGATTTCAGCCTTCTTATGTCTGATCGTTGTCCACCATCAACCATCAGATCTGATCTTGATACATATACTGGGGCAAGACAATCTACAAGTTGAGTGTCACATTCACTAGCTAGACCGGAGATGGACTGAAGCAACGTTTATCTACTATGCACTCGCAGAGCAAGAGCAGTTCGAAGGATACCTGGCGTGACTTCAGACTCCGTCTGTAGCTCATGAAACAAATGACATCAACAAGCCAACCAATTCTTCCCCAGTATGGTCGCCACTTTGTTAGCGCTCAAATCTACCTTAGGCTGAAATAAGGTAAAACTCAAGGCTACATCAAACCACGCTCAGCCTCGTAGCTAGCCCTACGAGGACCGGAGAGGGCTCTCTCCGGGTCTATCTCAGCAAAAGGTCTTCAAAGGGGCTGAGAAGACTTATAACGAATACTGATTTTATGCTAGTAAAGAGATAGGAAAGTTTGATTTTGATTTTTTGGGTTTTTGTTGAAAAGATGGGAAAACAATTTTGGGTCCGGGGATAAGGCCAGATCTTTGCAGATTTCGAGTTGGGGCAAGGTAGGCAGTAGTCTTGATGCTTTTGATTATGTGTATGGATGGATCAGAATGAAAAGGAGCTGAAGAGGGCAAGGGAGAACATGGATCCTCTCCAAATAGGCGAAAACATGTAAAACTAAACAAATTTAAAGGTAGAGCACTGAAACAATGGATTCAACCTCATTTACTCATTCATTTAGTTTCAGAAGCATAAGAAGGGAATGGAATACATTAAACATGAAAGAAATTACAATAAACTGAGAGAAAACACCATCAAGAACTGAAAGCCACAAGAATCCCAACAGGTGCTGCAAAACCTATGATCTTTCCTTAGCCAAAATATGAAAAATATGTACAATAGTGTGCCAAAGTTTTCCCAAGAGTCCAACCTCTCCAACCTCTCAAAATGATTGAGAAATTACATCATATAGACCATCCTAACCCCTTTCCATGCCTCTAGGGGTCGAATTCCTCCTTCTAGGAGCAGTTTCAACTAATTCTAAACAAGGAGCTAGAATATAGGCAGCCAAACAACTTGCCTCTAAAAGGAAGGAAACTGATTCTTTCACTTGATTTTTACTTTTTTAGGAGTGAATCATCTAGAATAGGTAAAAGTAAGTCAAAGTTACATTACAAACACAAAATTACATCAAGAAAACTCAAAAATTACATCCACAATCAAAACTGGTCCAACTGGTCGAAATCTTGAGCTGGAAAATGAAAAATCAGCCAAAAATCTATATGAGTAGAGCGCCTGAGCTATATGAGTAGTGTGCCTTTCAGCCTACTTTTGGGGCTCTTCCTGGCATCAAAATCAAGCTCATGATAGCTTTTTGGAAAGCCCTGGATGTCTGCTATCCATCCCAAGTGGAATTTCCCAATTTGGAGCTCATTTTCCCCTCCAAAACTTCATCCTCCCACAAGTACTTCCTGCTGCTGAAAAAGGTGGCAGAACGGTGATTTTCATGGTGTTTTGGCCCCTTTGATCATCCAGAATTTGGTGAAATGCTTTGGTCTTACTGGAGCATGCATAAATTTCCATGAAAAAACCAAAAATATAAATTTTTCCTCCAGCAAGTGTCCCAATCATAAGCGAGCGCGTCGACGCGCTACTCGTATGGCTGAAAAATCTGTTTTGAGACCAAAATTTTTCAAAATGACAAAAATTTCTCCAAATTTGCTCAAATTCGGAGCGAAGACCCTCCATCATGTATCATGCCCAGCCAAAAAAGCCTCGGCCAAAATCCAGAGTGGATCATGTGTTTCACCTCATTTCAGTATCCTCCTGGTGCATGTAGTTTCAGTAGTGAAAACACTGTCTCTGTTGTGATGTGTCGGTCTCTGTCATGGTGTCACAAAGTGTATGAAAAGTATGATGATATGGTTATGATGAAAACAAGAGTCTGGTATATGCTCCAATGCCATATGTGTCACATATATGTCAAGGTGCTATAGGAAATATCACAATGGGAAAAGGACTGTCACAAGGAGTTTGAATGGAAAATAGCCACTCCTTGACTACATGGGGATTTGACAAGTGAATAGGAATGAGTGTAGTGTAGTGTAGGTCAATAGAAATAGCCCTTGCAGTGTTTGACAATGTAAATGGAGGATGTGGACAAGTGAAAATGGGACTATGTCATAACATTAATGATGAATAGTGTGAAAATGACAATGGAAATAACAATGAGAGCAGTGATGTAATGGCAAAGAGAGAGCGTGAGGCTGAGGTAAATGATGAGTAGGGACACCACTGACAGTAGATGCATGAGCATATATATCAACCACACTAGTTTGCAAACCCCCACACAATCACTCATATTTGTTTCAAAACCCCAAGAAGTGAATTTGGAAATAAACATAGCGTTTACATTTCTCCACATTAAACATTTGTTTCTCCACTTTCAAAACACCATAATCATGTCCAAAATTCACTGAGCAAATGTAAAGAACCTACTTGCAAGCAGTTGGAGGCAATTTGGCATGAATCTGGACGAAGGAGCGAAATTTTTTGGCTCTGAGATTATACGCATAGCGCGCCAACCCAATGCATAGCGCGTCACCCAACACGTAGCGCCAGTGTAATTTTACACTGAAAAATTTCGCTATACGCGTAGTGCATCACCCAACGCGTAGCGCGCCAGCCCAACGTGTAGCGTGCTGATCCAACACACAATTTGGCTTCAAAACTCATTTTTTTCACTTCCTTGATGTGTCTTGGCCTTTGCTGATGTCTTTGGTGTGCATATGGAGTGTTGAAACATTATAATTATATATGTACAAAAGACTTTGAATTTCCACTCATAAAAACTCACTTTTATAATTTTTCCATTGGCACTTCCTTTTCAAGCTCTGCTTTGGCTTCTTTTTGCTTCCACTGTGATTTTTTTGGCTAAATGATGAATTTTCTGTCAATCTGTTGCAGGATTTCTAGAACTACTGAAGATGGTAAGGTGACAGGGCTGCCTTTGAAGCATTTTGAGAAAAACTGTCTGCAAACCCTAGACCTGTGACTCTTGTTTGACCAACCCAGCAAGACAAGGCATTTAATGACTGCAAATGACGAGAAATGACAGAGGACTGACAAGATTGAGTCTAACAAATTGAAAATTTGTATTATTAACGTTTTACAAATTTTAATCCCTCGTTCCTAATCGCATCAAAAGGTTTTTATGTACTACCCTGCTCTACCCCCGATTTCGATTGCGATTGCACTGTGTTTAATATGATATCCCTCTTCCTTTTCACTCTGATTGCAATTACTGTTTGTTATATATATTTCTCTGCCCCGCTCTGATTCTGATTGTGATTTATGTGGGTCCCGCCTCCTTTCCCTTCCTCTTTCCCATTTAAAAAATTGGTTTCCATTCACGAAAGCATATAGTTTCATTATGTTCTATTTCTATAGCATTTTATTAAAAAAATCAGAGAATAAAGAAATAATGGAAAGAAAAGAACAGTCAAATGGAGAGAGCTTAAAATAAAATAAATATATCTACAACAGCAGCAAAATAGGAGATCTGTTCATCGGATTTCCTACAACCCAAACAACAAATATCCAAAAGCAGTCAATATAATGTTGTCCCTTATTTTCAGGGGCAGATTTTTGTATTACTTTCTATGATTGTATTTCAGTTCTTCAGCTGTTAGAACAACTCCATTTTCTGTGGATCTATGTTCCCACATTTCAGCCTATTTATTGCAATTGTAAATAATTTTTAAGAAGTCAGTGAGAGTAACTGAGAAAGTAGGGGAATCGTGTGGAAGAACATCTCTACGCTACATTGTATGGTTTGACAGGAATTAATAAGAGATGCAGCTCTGATTTGTGGGATCCATGTGGTATGAGAGTTAGCATTTGTTTCTTCTTTGTTTCATATGTGAATTGTTATGTGTTTCATTTCATCGATAAACATTTCCTTTTGAATGCTTTCAAGACAGAAAGGTAGAATCCATCTCTATATGCTCTGCCTTGGGAAATCATTCATACTCTGTATTTCTTCTTTTGTTTGAAAAGAATCCATTTATTGTGCCCTTTTCATCTCCGCACCAGTATTTCCATCCCATCCTCATTAAATTTTAATTGCTAATTTTTCTGCCTATCTTGCCCCATGAAATATGTTGTATCCTGATTTAATTCCCGCTTTCAACTGTCCCTTTATATCCCACATTTCCCTGAATTCATTCATTCATTTTGTTTAAACCTTTTATCCCTATCTTTTTACCTAGCCTAATATCAGATTTCTATTGCCCTTTATTGAATATTCCTTTATGAAGAGAGCCCTCTCATGTCCCTGTAGGGCTAGCTACAAGGATGAGCGTGGTTTAGTTGTTACCTTTTTTTGCCTTTGCAGCCTGGGGTCCAATTCAGGTGCTAACATCTCTGGTGACCATACTGGGGACATGTTCAAGATTGTTTATTTGTTAGTGTTATTTGTTTTATAAACTACAGACGGAGCCTGAAGTTATGCCAGGTAGCCTTCGAACTGCACATTGCTTTACAGGTGCATAAGTAGATAAATGTTGCTTCAGTCAATATCCGGTCTAGTTTTATAGACAATAACATATGAATTGCAATATTTTCCCCAGTAGAACAAATAATTCTAGACTTTTGAAAGATGATGTTCAGATTTTTGTTAGGCTGCAAAATAAGATTTTTGTAAAATAGAAATTTGACCACACTGGCTTCAAGAAGATACACCAGGGCTAATCCGGATCCAAACCCTCCCCCTGTCTTTGAAAATCCAAATCATTTTAAACCTTTTATCCCTATCATTTTACCTAGCCTAATATCAGATTTCTATTGCCCTTTATTGAATATTCTTTTACGGTGAAAGCCCTCTCCTGTCCTTGTAGGGCTAGCTACAAGCATGAGCATGGTTTAGTTGTTACCCTATTTTGCCTTTGTAGCCTGGGGTCCAATTCAGGTGCTAACATATCTGGCGACCATAATGGGGACATGTTCAAGATTGTTTGTTTGTTAGTGTTATTTTTTTTATAAACTACAGATGGAGCCTGAAGTTATGCAAGGTAGCCTTCGAAATGCACATTGCTTTGTAGGTGCATAAGTAGATAAATGATGCTTTAGTCACTCTCCGGTCTAGTTTTATAGACAATAAAATATGACATGCAAGATTTTCCCCAGTAGAACAAATAATTCCAAACTTTTGAAAGATGATGTTCAGATTTTTGCTAGGCTGCAAAATAAGATTTTTGTAAAATAGAAATTTGATCACACTGGCTTCAAGAAGATACACCAGGGCTAATCCGGATCCAAATCCTCCCCCTGTAAAAAATAACCCACTTCAAATTCTATCTGAATATGAGAACATTAAAAGGAATGTGGGTGAAACCGTGCAGGATTATTGTTTGAGATTCAACGCTATATATAATGCTATTCCAACTAATTTGAAGCCTCCTGAGGGACTGGCATTGTTAAAATTTCCCAATGGATTTGATGCTGACATGGCATATCAACTGCGTAAAAGAGATCCGTCTTCACTTGAAGACATGCAGAAGATAGCGGTAAATGTTGAAGCAAATCTGTTGGCTAAGAGGGCACGAGCCAGAGTTGAGAAAAGAGTCACAATAAAAGATAAGGTTTCTACTTTAGACAGTAAAATGGACACTCTGATTAGAACAGTGGAAAAAATGGTTGATAGATTGACCATTGTAGATAGACCTGAGCCTCAAATAATAAATCCAAATTTTAGAGGGCAACAACTGCAATTCAGAATTAAACAGAGAGAGCCGAGAACGCAGGATCAAGTTGCGCCACCGCAGCTGCAGATTAAAAATCCTTTGTAGCAGAACTATGTGCAAGGGACATATTGAGATGATGATGATCCTATGATTGAGGCTAATCATTTCTTCATGGCCGATGGTGCACCCATTTTCCTTACAGAAGATGATGAATACACAATGGTGACTCCAGACATTCAAAAAGACCAAAATTTCATTTTGGCCAATGATACAGTACTGGAAGAAGAGTCTGATGACTATTAGAGAGGGTATATGAATGCTCTGTCAGCTCAGCAAAGGAAGTACTCTTTAAGGAACAGAGAGGTTACAATCAGCCCCATTCAAAAGAGAAAGGAACTCCAAATGAAGAACGATGCACAGAAGAAAGGAAAGGAGTCGGCTGATCCTTCCTCAAGTAAAGCACCTGCAATGGCTAACACAACCAATGAGAAGAACTAGCAAAACAAAATAAAGGAGCCAAAAGAGAAGAAATACCCGCCCATTAAAGAGGTAGAAAAATCTACCTCCTTTAATCTAGAAAATGAAATCTCTAAATTAAAAGTGTCTATGGCCCTCACAGAGTTGGTGAAGAATAGTGTGTATAAAACTTAGGTGTCCAATGTCTTGCAAATAGATTCTGTCTCTAATATGGTCAATGCAGAATATGACTACCCTAAACTTATTTTCGGTCTAGCCACAGAAGAATCTGAAGAAAAGGAAGTCCCTCCTTTTTACTTGAGTCTTAGAGTACATGAGTTTATCCTGCATAATGCTATGCTGGACTCCGGGGCCTCACATAATTTGATGCCCAAAGCTGTAATAGAGAAGCTAGGCCTTGACATCACTCGTAAATATCATGAATTGTATTCCTTCGACTCAAGTAGGGTCCACTGCATTGGTTTAATTAAATATTTGGTAGTGTCTTTAGATCAGATTCCAGCGAAGAATGTCTTGATGGATGTACTTGTTGTTGATGTCCCACCAAGGTTTGGAATGCTTCTATCTAGGTCTTGGGGTGAAAAACTTGAGGGAACCATACAACTTTACTTCTCCTATGCCACTATCCATATATTTGGCCAGTTGAGGAAGTTATATAGAGAAAAGAAAATGAAATATATGATTACCAACAAAGACAAGCCTGTAAATCATCCCATCAATGCTGTCCATACAGACTTAGAGTCTTTTGTCTTGTATTCTGATGGTGGTTTAAATGATGAGAATGTTCAATTGGTAAAAGTATATGAAATACCTGAGACTTCAGAGAATTTCAGAGAGGTCCTAAAAAATGAAAAGGATAAAGCAGTAGACACTTCTGAACCTCCTGCCTGCCAGTAGCAAAGAGACAATGAACAACCAAAAATCAGCCAAGGTAAAGAAGAGAAAGAAGAAAATTTCCATCACCTTCAAGAAGAAGAAGAAGGCCTGTGGAGTATGGATTTTGATGGAGCCATTGGTAAGGATGGAGCTGGCATTGGAATATGGATTAGGAGTCCTATTTTTCAACCTGAAAAGGTTCCTAGTAATGTTAGAGTTTGTGCCTATAAGTTAGCTTTTGATTGCTCTAACAATGAAGTAGAATATGAGGCTTTGATTGCAGGCCTCAAAATTTTGAAGAAGTTGAATGAAAAAATTATTTCTGTATATGGCGACTCGAAATTGATAATCAAACATGTGAAGAGAGAATATCAAGAAAAACATCCAAGATTGAGGGCATACAGAAATGTAGTCCTGGACATTTTGAAGACATTCCTAGAGTATACTTTGACAACAGTGCCGAGGATGCAGAATTTGATTTTTGATTCTCTCGCCACTATTGCAAGTAACTTGAAGGTTCCAATGAACTCCACCAAAAATTTTGAGATCCATGTCAAACATAGGCCTGCTGTTCCGGACAATTTAAGGCATTGGCATGCATTTTGGGATGATAATGAGATCAATTCATTTTTGCAGGGTGATGGAAAATTCAAAGATACTCCCATAGAGGGTGAGTATTAGATTGATGATCAAGAGTTGGAAGCAAGCGAGATGGACATATTGCAGCTAAAGGATAATGTAATTCCTAGAGGTCTCATACCTCTAGAGGAGCTTTTTTATCAGGATGATGTCACAAAAAAACCAAGCTTGGTGCCCACAGAGAAAGGAGTTGAAGATGTGAATATTGGAACAACTGATCAGCCCAAGTTTGTCAAATTATCAAAGGCATTATCCCTTGAGGTAAACGAGAAATATGTTAAATTGATTTCTGAATTTTCTGATGTATTTGCATGGGATTATTCAAATTTGAAAGTGTATGATAAGAACATAATTTAGCATACAATTCCTATCAAGCCGGATCAGAAGCCTTTCAGACAGAAGCTGAGAAGAATCAATCCAAAACTGCTGCCATCAATTGAAAAGGAGGTAAACAGGTTGTACAAAGCAAGAATCATAGTTCGTATTAGATTTTCTGATTGGATTTTGAATTTGGTTCCAGTGTGTAAAAAGAGTGGAGAAATAAGACTGTGTATTGACTTTCGGAACTTGAATAAGGCATCCTTAAAAGATAATTACCCACTTCCGAAAACGTACCATATTCTGCAGAGAGTAGTTGGAGCATCTAGGATGTCACTACTTGATGGCTACTCAGGGTATAACCAGATCTTGGTGCATGAGAAGGACCAAGATAAAACTACCTTTACAACACCCTGGGGAACCTTCTGGTATGCCAAGATGCCCTTTGGACTGAAGAACGCTGGAGCCACTTTCCAGCGTGCAATGGACATTGCCTTTGCAAATGAAAAAGATGTTTTTCTTTTTGTTTATTTGGATGATCTGACAGTGTTTTCAGGTTTAGATGAAGAGCATTTTCACCATATACGAGTGGTTTTTCAGCGTTGCAGAAAGTTTGGGATTTCCCTCAATCCCAAAAAGAGCCTTTTTGCCATGGATGAGGGAAAATTGCTCAGACATATCATCTCTAAAGATGGCATCCGCATAGATCCATCCAGAGTGGAGGCAATTCAGCTCATAGATCTTCCACGGAACAAGAAAGAAATTCAGGCCTTCAATGGTAAGTTGAATTTTTTACGTAGATTTATACCTAATCTGGTTGAGAATTTGAGAGAAATGACCAATATGTTGAAGAAAGACAACACTGTTAAGTGGAGTGAGGAAGCTATCAAGTAATTTAATTTGGTAAAGTTTGCTTTGTCTAAAGCCCCAATTCTAATCAGTTCTGACTATACTAAAGATTTTATTATATTTTCGTTTGCATCTGAGCATACTATGGCCATTTTTTTAATGCAAAAGAGAGATGGAGTAGAAAATCCAATCGCCTTTTCCAATAGGACTATTAGAGATGCTGCTTTAAGATATAATATTATTGAAAAGTAGGCATTGGCTCTTGTCAAGGCATTGAAATATTTTAGGGTCTATATTCTGCATTCACACACTACAACATATGTCCCTAATGCAACAGTCAAGGATGTGCTCATGAAAACTGATCCAAAAGGTCCAACAGGCAAATGGATAGTAGCTATGTTGGAATACGATCTGGAGATCAAGCCTACGAAGTTGATCAAAGGCCAAGGCTTGGCGAAATTGATGGCTCAATCAAATCTGCGTGCTTTATATATAAACCTCATTTTAGCAATGTCAGGAGAGGAAGATGAAGGTTTTGTGGTTCCCATTTCAAATATTTTTCTGCAGTCCCCTTGGTATTCAGATATTGTTTATGTTCTTCAGCATCTCTCGCCTCCTCCAGGCATGTCTAAGAGTCAAGGTAGATATTTGAAACTCAAATCTACAAAGTATTGCATTTTGAATAGTGCTCTGTTTTGGAAGGATCCAGGAGGCATTTTGCTAAATTTCCTGATCAAAGAAGAAGCTTAGAAGGTAATGCAAGATTTCCATAAAGGTGACTGTGGTGGTCACCTGTTTTGGAAAACCACAACGAACAAGGTATTGAGAGCCAGGTATTATTGGCCTACATTATTTTATGATTTATATAAAACAGTGATGAATTGTCATGAATGTCAAATTTTCCAAGGGAAGAAGAAATTGCTTCCCCTTCCTTCGAAACATGTTTTAGTGAACGCACCCTTTCAGCAATGGGGGCTCGATTTTATAGGAGAAATACATCCCGTGTCCTCAACACAGCATCGATGGATACTGATGGGGACAGATTATTTCATGAAATGGATCGAGGCCATCTCTGCCAGGCAAGCAACTGACACGGTAATTATTCAATTCCCGGAATCAAATATTTTATCTCATTTTGGTTGCCCATGTAAAATTGTGACAGATAATGCAGTCGCGTTCAGATAAAAGAAAATGGTCGATTTTTGTGATAAGTACAACATCATGCTGGGCCATTCAAGAGCGTATTATCCATAAGGAAATGGCCTGGAAGAATCATCGAACAAATTGTTGATGAATATAATTAAGAAAATGTTGGAGGCAAACAAAAGAAATTGGCATCAGAAGCTTATCAACGCACTATGGGCAGATAGAGTCAGCAGTAAAAAATCAATAGGTATGTCACCTTTTGAGCTGGTTTATGGTACTGATGTTGTCTTTCCTACTTCTCTTACAGTTCCAGTTATGATATTATTACAAGAAGTTGGCAGTGAAGATGATGAAAACCAGCGAAGAATCAACCAGATGATTCACCTTCAACAAACAAGAGAGGAAGTGTCACAGAATGCTATTCAGCTGCAGGAGAAGATTAAAAAGATCTATGATAGGAAGAATAAAGCAGAAAGGTTTCAGGTGGATGATGTAGTGTTGAAATGGGATGCAAGAAATGAATACAAAGGGAAGCACAGTAAATTTGACAACCGTTGGAAGGGACCATTCAGAATTACAACATACAGGGGTTAGAATGCCTTCTTACTTTCAGAAATGGATGGCCACGATTGTCCTGGAGGAGCAGTGAATGGTAGGCTATTGAATCACTACCATTGTTGAAGACATGGATCAGAAATATATCTCATCATCATGATATATACCATTTTATTTTTCTAAAAGAAAATTCAAATACACAGTCATTCTAGTTTGGGGCCCGAGGTGAAGGCTATAAAACTGGATGATATGCGTATGGTTTGGTTTTATTTCAATTTTCAGTCTTAGTCTAGAGTCAGAGTTAGTTTGCATTTGTGTCAGTTTTCAACATTATTGACTCCATTCCCAATGGATAAAGGCTACTTGGTCTACAGTTTTCTTGGCACCTCCAAGAAGCTACCATCCCCATTGGAGCCAATGTTAGTGTCAGACTAGTCATACTACCATCAGTGATCAAAGTTACTCTTTGCATTGGAATATTAGGTGTCCTATTCCGTTAGGTCATGGATTCATTGATGGTAGTATTTTTTTATCAGTTGTCCCTCATGAAGTACTTGTTGATTTTCCTCTATGGTCTTCAGTCATCAGTCACTTTTGTTCTCAAAATCATGTCAATAGGTCGTAGGATGGGTCTCATTAGTTTTGTCTCATTAGTTTCTAGGGTCACACCATGGTCAAATTAATTAGTCAAGTATCAATAATATCAATAAGGTAATGAGGATGTCAATAAATTCAGAGTCACAACACCTGGAAGATCAAAGAGACATTTTATTCATCTTGATGTAATTTTCACCTCAAAGCCATGTTTTGAGGTGAAAACTTGATCTTTTTCCTTTATTTATGTAATTTTATATCATCGTATGTAATAAGTCACTATTCAGAAGCTGTCATCTCCACAAATTGATGTCCCCATCTTCAAAGACATTT
Source organism: Pinus albicaulis (assembly GCA_034641835.2). Lineage (NCBI taxonomy): Eukaryota > Viridiplantae > Streptophyta > Pinopsida > Pinales > Pinaceae > Pinus > Pinus albicaulis. Next base: position 835,078,530 of record CM076580.1, on the reverse strand, counting down.
TTCGGAGCATGTTCCACACCAAATCATCTTCAAAGAAAATCCATCAGAAAGAGCCCGGAAAAAGCTTTCCAACGGTATACTACACTCTCAAAAATGACTTCTGGATTGAAATTTATGCTTAAGTGAAGTAAAAGCCCTATATTCCCTAAGCCTCCCCTATTTCCCATGTTCCTTTTTAAATTTATGTTTAAAGTTTTGATATTCCTTTTAAAAAACCCCTTCCTCCCCGCCCCCCCACCCCCCTGTCCGATTATAAAATCACATTATGAAACTCTTAAATACATATGCAATTTAAATTATAAAACCACTTCCCCTCCATGCCTTAGGACGTTATAATAAAGAACTTCATATTACAAAGTCTCGTTGTTAATAACCACTTCCCCTTTCCATCCCTGCCATGCATATTGTTAGACTCCGTCTTGTCAGCCCGCTGCAGTCAAATTCACCAAGGTTCATCTCTTGTCATTTGCAGTCACTGATGTTACTCTGGTCCAGAAAAGAGTCATTTTAATTCTTGAGCTCAGGGTTTTGTCTTCAGAAGTATTTCAATAACATGTGCAAGCCAGAGGAAGGTTCAGTAAGTTATTATTTCAGGAGTTTCATCATCATTAATGATCAAAAGGATGATTCTTCTCCAAAACCCTGTTTTGGAGAAGAAATTGGCAAATTAGTTGTTTGTAATAACCATGTAATTTTCTGTCTTAAAGATTTCAAATGAAAGCTCTTTGAACACAACAGCAACCAAGGTGGAAGGTAGTTGGAAGTTAGATGGCCAAAAACGATGAATCAGAAACAGTACCTTTGCAGACATACTTATAGTATTTTCTAGAAATACAATCAAAAATCAAATCAATGGGTTTTATGTGAGAAAGGGTGCTCCTAGGCTGAAGGTAGCAAAAATGGAGAATAAAATTAGGCTGAAGTGTGTTCAGAATGGGGACATTATTTTGACAGGTGTTTTGTTGCTGACGGGGATAGATTGCGAGATATCAATTTTTTTTCAAGATACAAACAGGGTCGACAGAATAGAGAGGAGGAATTACATGAATTCTTGATGTTCAAATTGGTTCGAATTGATCTAATGCTCATGGGATGCTAATATACATTTACAAGATTTTCCCAAAATGATAGTGTAATGACCGTGAGGGTGATTATTTTTCGTTATCATGGGAATCTAGTGACGAACTGAAATTAGTAATAATACATCCTCCTCGTGATGTGCTGGGAATCATGCTAACCGGGAGAATATAAACATTATGTTGCCCTTATCATGTTCTTTGACATTTCACTGAGAAATGTGATATGCTGGGCTGCTTAAAATATTTGGCTGAGAACACGTGTGTGATTGAAACGATATGCTTGTGTTGCTGAAAAATGGTTCCTTCAACGTCTGTATAGTTCCAACTGTTTGAGAATTTGACGAAGGAATATGGTCTTCACTAAGTAACATGATCTGCCTTGCTGCTGAAAATATTTGCGTGATTGAAAAAATTCAATCACTTTTGTTTGATAGGGACCGTTCAGAAGGAGTGTTTTGTATGATTTTAGGGCATGTTGTTTCAGACCAGACAATTTTTTTAGTGGTGTGATAGAAGGAGCGTTAATAATTCTTGGAGCATTGTTTCATTGGTGGTGATGACCTCGCTCATGTTGTATCTCATCTCGCAAATGAAATTCAAACACCGTTGCCGTTCTTTGTAACTGATCCAAATCTCACATCACACGAGTACCCTTGTTTTATCCTTATGATTAATAGTGATGTCTTTGCAGCTTTTTTGGATTCTTATGGTTGGAGAATTTCCAAAGGAGGTGCGCGCTACCCATACAGGAGGGGTGCTACCCACTTGAGGCGCGCTACCCACTTAAACGCCCCAGCCCTTTGCAGATAACACGGGCGCTACCCACTTGAGGCGTGCTACCCATTGGGTAGGTGCGCTACCCATATAGTGACAGAGCCAAGAAAATTTTTGTTTTTGCGTCTAAATTCATTCCAAAACGCCACGATCAGCTTGCAACACATCTGACAGATGAAACAAAAGGCGGAAATGCATTTACTGGACAGTTGAGTTGCAGTTTCATTCAACAGATGTGATCTTTGTTGACCATGAGGTTGATGAACATGCGAGCCTGCGGAGTATATTGGAAAAGAATCTGACAATTGGTCCTGGAAATCCTGTGTCACGTCATAAATTAAGGCATTTTTGTAAAGAATCTACCGAAAATCTGAAGCTTTTCATCAAGATAGAATATACAAAGGGTGCCAAAAAATTATATTATGAGTTGAATATTACAGAACCGCTGCGTTCTCAACTTGCAGAGAAGGGGAAATTGAGGAAAGAGAGTTTGTTTCTAATTGGGATTTTGATGAAGATTACATCTGCAGATAGATGTGAATCTATGGATGCAGTGAAGCCCAAGGTATAGATCTAATGTTTTCCTGGTCTACGGGTAGTGATTGAATGAATGCCTTCCCAATCAAAAGTTCTGCCGCCATATCTACAGCAAATGAATGCACCATTCTCCTTCAGATGTTTAGCTTGCGCGTGTCATTGCAACAAATAAGCACAGTTGTCATCATGAGCTGAAATTGGTAGAATTTTAGTTTAAAGGTTGTTTTTATTAAAATGACAAATGTAACGTGGCAGTCAGAGATCGAAAGGCTAAAAATAAAACAAGACTACTTATCATAGCAGAAGAATAGGATTCGATTCCTATTTAAGACTTCAGTTAATGATTTAAATGGATCTGCGCTCCAGTTTGTGTCTTTAAATTGGCCATCAAAGGATTTTAAGGGGAACGATATTTTGTTTTTAGAACAAAGAGATGACTCTATCTCTATTTTTGTAACTTCAGGTGAAACAACACCCTTGTTTTTGGTCGATCTGTTTTCTCCTAGGATAGTTTATTTAATGCATTGAAAATCATTTGTAAAGGGGGAGAATTCTGAGAGCTGAGGAGAAATATAGAGTTTCATTTTACAGCTTTAACAGAGGAATAATTGAATGGCTAGCTCTGATTTGTAAGATTCCTATGGCTTGAAGTTTAGCATAATGTATTTTCTCTATGTTTCATATGTATCTTGTAATGTTTTTCATTTCATTCATAAATCGTTTTGAGTTTAAATGCTTTGAGAGTAAGAAAGGTAGAACTCAGTCATTGCTCTGCCTTGAGAAAGCGTTCAGACTTTGTGTGGCTTTCTTCTGTCTAAAAGGGATTCATACATTAATGCCCCTTTCAGCTTTCTTAAGCAGTCTTTACATTCCATTTAATTTCAAATTAATTGTTAAATTTTACTCCTACCTTGCCTTATGGAGTAATATGTGCCTTTGATTAAATCTTTGCTCTTGCTGTCTTTGCCCCATGCAGCCCAGAAACCCATCATTTATTAAAAACCTCATCCATATCTGTTTACTAGCCTAAAATCAGTTCCCATTTTAGGTCATCTCAGCCCCTTGAAAACCTTTTGCCGAGATAGACCCGGAGAGAGCCCTCTCCTGTCCTCGTAGGGCTTATTTTCCTAACTACGAGGGCGAGCTTCGCAGGATGTTGCCCCAAGTTTGCTGCTCTTCGGCCGATAGTCTTTGCCGAGCCTCTTTTAGTGGCGACCATACTGGGGAAGATGGTTTGCTGTTGATGTGACAGTCGACTTGTAGATTGTCTTGCCCCAGTGCAGGAAATCAAGTTGCAGATCTGATGCTAATGGTGGACAGCAGTCAGACACATATGAAGGCTGAAACATTCACCTGGTGCCTCCAGCTCGATCCAAAGATTCCAGTGCTCACTGATCCACTCATGCAATGGTAGGGTATGTGGCAAACCCTACGCTGTGTGAAGCTGTAAAAGAAGTAAGAAATCAGTTAGTGGATTTTGAAATTAATGAAGAATTTTTCAGTGTCTTGCTTCAATGTTTAAAATCTCTGAAGTTTCCTCTTGAAACTAAAACTAGTTTCTGTGAGTTAATTGTTGAAAGAATTGAGAAGGAAATTCAGTGTTTAAATGATCAGATCCAGTCATATGATTTCCGAGATCCCAGAATGTTCTTGGAAACTCTTCCTCCTTCAAAACAAGAAACAATAGAGTTGCCTACAGATGTTTGCATTGACAGTGTGTAGCTGGAGGTATGTATTGCAGAGTTGGGCAGCAAACGAAGTCTGGCTTTCGCGATCCTATTGCGATGTACATGGAAATTGTTTTCAGTTTGAATGACAAATCAAACTGTCTTTTACATGATCAGACTTATTATGTGCATGTAGGGCTGCCAACAATTGCATCTGTGATCTGGTTGAAGCACTCTCGAGCAGCGTTTTTCTCAGATTTACTTGAATGGTTGATCTGGCATTACAGTATTACCTGATCTATTGTTTTTGTAGCAAAGTAGGGTAGATTTTGTAAATAAATAAGCAGCTAAAGGGCAGCATTTCGTTCTAGTTTCATTACAGTTCTAGTTTGAAGTTTGCCGAGTCAGTTGTTCAAATCATTTCAGTCAAGTTTCAGGCCATAAATGAGTTGAAAGTTTCGTGTTGTCTGTTGAAATAATGATTCCATAGCCCAATGGATGGAGGAACTATCTGCTCTCCCAAAGATCTGCTATTCTTGGCACCTCCAAGAAGCGGCAGCTGCCATCCCCATTGGAGCCAATGTTAGACTCCGTCTTGTCAGCCCGCTGCAGTCAAATTCACCAAGGTTCATCTCTTGCCATTTGCAGTCACTGATGTTACTCTGGTCCAGAAAAGAGTCATTTTAATTCTTGAGCTCAGGGTTTTGTCTTCAAAAGTATTTCAATAACATGTGCAAGCCAGAGGAAGGTTCAGTAAGTTATTATTTCAGGAGTTTCATCATCATTAATGATCAAAAGGATGATTCTTCTCCAAAACCCTATTTTGGAGAAGAAATTGGAAAATTAGTTGTTTGTAATAACCATGTAATTTTCTGTCTTGAAGATTTCAAATGCAAGCTCTTTGAACACAACAGCAACCAAAGTGGAAGGTAGTTGGAAGTTAGATGGTCAAAAACGATGAATCGGAAACAGTACCTTTGGAGACATACTTATAGTTTTTGCCAGAAATACAATCACAAATCAAATCAACGGGTTTTATGTAAGAAAGGGTGCTCCTAGGCTTAAGGTAGCAAAAATGGAGAATAAAATTGGGCTGAAGTGTGTTCAGAATGGGGACATTATTTTGATAGGTGTTTTGTTGCTGACGTGGATAGATTGCGAGATATCAATTTTTTTTCAAGATACAAATAGGGTCGACAGAATAGCGAGGAGGAATTACATGAATTCTTGATGTTCAAATTGGTTCGAATTGATCTAATGCTCATGGGATGCTAATATACATTTACAAGATTTTCCCAAAATGATAGTGTAATGACCGTGAGGGTGATTATTTTTCGTTATCATGGGAATCTAGTGACGAACTGAAATTAATAATAATACATCCTCCTCGTGATGTGCTGGGAATCATGCTAACCGGGAGAATATAAACATTATGTTGCCCTTATCATGTTCTTTGACATTTCACTGAGAAACGTGATATGTTGGGTTGCTTAAAATATTTGGCTGAGAACACGTGTGTGATTGAAACGATATGCTTGTGTTGCTGAAAAATGGTTCCTTCAACGTCTGTATAGTTCCAATTGTTTGAGAATTTGACGAAGGAATATGGTCTTCACTGAGTAACATGATCTGCCTTGCTGCTGAATATATTTGCGTGATTGAAAAAATTCAATCACTTTTGTTTGATAGGGACCATTCAGAAGGAGTGTTTTGTATGATTTGAGGGCACGTTGTTTCAGAGCAGACAATTGTTTTAGTGGTGTGATAGAAGGAGCGTTAATAATTCTTGGAGTGTTGTTCCATTGGTGGTGATGACCTCGCTCATGTTGTATCTCATCTCGCAAATGAAATTCAAACACCGTTGCCGTTCTTTGTAACTGATCCAAATCTCACATCACACGAGTACCCTTGTTTTATCCTTATGATTAATAGTGATGTCTTTGCAGCTTTTGTGGATTCTTATGGTTGGAGAATTCCCAAAGGAGGTGCGCGCTACCCATACAGGAGGGGCGCTACCCACTTGAGGCGCGCTACCCACTTAAACGCCCCAGCCCTTTGCAGATAACACGGGCGCTACCCACTTGAGGCGTGCTACCCATTGGGTAGGTGCGCTACCCATATAGCGACAGAGCCAAGAAAAGTTTTGTTTTTGCATCTGGCTTCATTCCAAAATGCCACGATCAGCTTGCAACACATCTGACAGAAGAAACAAAAGGCAGAAATGCATTTACTGGACAGTTGAGTTGCAGTTTCATTCAACAGATGTGATCTTTGTTGACCATGAGGTTGATGAACATGCGAGCCTGCGGAGTATATTGGAAAAGCATCTGACAATTGGTCCTGGAAATCCTATGTCACGTCATAAATTAAGGCATTTTTGTAAAGAATCTACTGAAAATCTGAAGATTTTCATCAAGATAGAATATACAAAGGGTGCCAAAAAATTATATTATGAGTTGAATATTACAAAACCGCTGCGTTCTCAACTTGCAGAGAAGGGGAAATTGAGGAAAGAGAGTTTGTTTCTAATTGGGATTTTGATGAAGATTACATCTGCAGATAGATTTGAATCTATGGATGCAGTGAAGCCCAAGGTATAGATCTAATGTTTTCCTGGTCTACGGGTAGTGATTGAATGAATGCCTTCCCAGTCAAAAGTTCTGCCGCCATATCTACAGCAAATGAATGCACCATTCTCCTTCAGATGTTTAGCTTGCGCGTGTCACTGCAACAAATAAGCACAGTTGTCATCATGAGCTGAAATTGGCAGAATTTTAGTTTAAAGGTTGTTTTTATTAAAATGACAAATGTAACGTGGCAGTCAGAGATCGAAAGGCTAAAAATAAAACAAGACTACTTATCACAGCAGAAGAATAGGATTCGATTCCTATTTAATACTTCAGTTAATGATTTAAATGGATCTGCGCTCTAGTTTGTGTCTTTAAATTGGCCATCAGAGGATTTTAAGGGGAACGATATTCTGTTTTTAGAAAAAAGAGATGACTCTATCTCTATTTTTGTAACTTCAGGTGAAACAGCGCCCTTGTTTTGGGTCGATCTGTTTTCTCCTAGGATAGTTTATTTAATGCATTGAAAATCATTTGTAAAGGGGGAGAATTCTGAGAGCTGAGGAGAAATACAAAGTTTCATTTTACAGCTTTAACAGAGGAATAATTGAATGGCCAGCTCTGATTTGTAAGATTTCTATGGCTTGAAGTTTAGCATAATGTATTTTCACTATGTTTCATATGTATCTTGTAATTTTTTTCATTTCATTCATAAATCGTTTTGAGTTTGAATGCTTTGAGAGTAAGAAAGGTAGAACTCAGTCATTGCTCTGCCTTGAGAAAGTGTTCAGACTTTGTGTGGCTTTCTTCTGTCTGAAAGGGATTCATACATTAATGCCCCTTTCAGCTTTCTTAAGCAGTCTTTACATTCCATTTAATTTCAAATTAATTGTTAAATTTCACTCCTACCTTGCCTTATGGAGTAATCTGTGCCTTTGATTAGATCTCTACTCTTGCTGTCTTTGCCCCATGCAGCCCAGAAACCCATCATTTATTAAAAACCTCATCCATATCTATTTACTAGCCTAAAATCAGTTCCCATTTTAGTTCATCTCAGCCCCTTGAAAACCTTTTGCCGAGATAGACCCGGAGAGAGCCCTCTCCTGTCATCGTAGGGCTAGCTACGAGGCTGAGCTTGGTTTGATGTTGCCTCGAGTTTTGCCTTCTTCAGCCTGTGGCAGATTCGAGCGCTAACATAGTGGCGACCATACAGGGGAAGATGGTTTGCTGTTGATGTGATAGTCGACTTGTAGATTGTCTTGCCCCAGTGCAGGAAATCAAGTTGCAGATCTGATGCTGATGGTGGACAGCAGTCAGACACATATGAAGGCTGAAACATTCACCTGGTGCCTCCAGCTCGATCCATATATTCCAGTGCTCACTGATCCACTCATGCAATGGTAGGGTATGTGGCAACCCTGCGTTGTGTGAAGCTGTAAAAGAAGTAAGAAATCAGTTAGTGGATTTTGAAATTAATGAAGAATTTTTGTCATTTTATTAAAATGACAAATGTAACGTGGCAGTTAGAGATTGAAAGGCTAAAAATAAAACAAGACTACTTATCACAGTAGAAGAATAGGATTTTATTCCTATTTAAGACTTCAATTAATGATTTAATTTGATCTGCGCTCCAGTTTGTGTCTTTAAATTGGCCATCAGAGGATTTTAAGGGGAACGATATTTTGTTTTTAGAACAAAGAGATGACTCTATCTCTGTTTTTGTAACTTTAAGTGAAACAGCGCCCTTGTTTTGGGTCGATCTGTTTTCTCCTAGGATAGTTTATTTAATGCATTGAAAATCATTTGTAAAGGGGGAGAATTCTGAGAGTTGAGGAGAAATACAGAGTTTCATTTTACAGCTTTAACAGAGGAATAATTGAATGGCCAGCTCTGATTTGTAAGATTCTTGTGGCTTGAAGTTTAGCATAATGTATTTTCTCTATGTTTCATATGTATCTTGTAATGTTTTTCATTTCATTCATAAATCGTTTTCAGTTTGAATGCTTTGAGAGTAAGAAAGGTAGAACTCAGTCATTACGCTGCCTTGAGAAAGCGTTCAGACTTTGTGTGGCTTTCTTCTGTCTGAAAGGGATTCATACATTAATTCCCCTTTCAGCTTTCTTAAGCAGTCTTTACATTCCATTTAATTTCAAATTAATTGTTAAATTTCACTCCTACCTTGCCTTATGGAGTAATCTGTGCCTTTGATTAAATCTCTGCTCTTGCTGTCTTTGCCCCATGCAGCCCAGAAACCCATCATTTATTAAAAACCTCATCCATATCTGTTTACTAGCCTAAAATCAGTTCCCATTTTAGGTCATCTCAGCCCCTTGAAAACCTTTTGCCGAGATAGACCCAGAGAGAGCCCTCTCCTGTCCTAGTAGGGCTAGCTACGAGGCTGAGCTTGGTTTGATGTTGCCTCGAGTTTTGCCTTCTTCAGCCTGTGGCAGATTCGAGCGCTAACACATATAATAAAACTTTACTATAAAGTTTTATATTATATAAACCCTGCCACTTTTAAATTGCAATCGCAAAACATTTTCAATCGCAACATTTATATAAAGTGTTCTGATTGGTTCATCACAAACATTTGCAAACGTTCCTTTGTAAATTGAAATTTTGTATTATTTACGTTTTACAAACGTTAATCCCCCGTTTCTAATCGCATTAGAAGTTTTGTATGTACTACCCAGCTCTACCCCCGATTCTGATTGCGATTGCACTGTGTTTAATATGATATCCCTCTGCCTTTTCACTTCGATTGCGACTACTGTTTGTTATATATATTTCTCCACCCTGCTCCAATTCCGATTGTGATTTATGTGGGTCTCGCCTCCTTTACCTTCCTCTTTCCCATTTGAAAAATTGGTTTCCCTTCACGAAAGCATATAGTTTCATTCTGTTCTATTTCTATAGCATTTTATTAAAAAAGTCAGAGAATAAAGAAATAATGGAAAGAAAAGAACAATCAAAGGCCGAGAGCTTAAAATAAAATAAAGATATCTACAACAGTAGAAAAATAGGAGATCTGTTCATCGTATTTCCTACAGCCCAAACAACAAATCTCCAAAAGCAGTCAATATAATGTTGTCCCTTATTTTCAGGGGCAGATTGTTGTATTACTTTCTATGATTGTATTTCAGTTCTTCAGTTGTTAGAACATCTCCCTTTTCTATGGATTTGCGTTCCCACATTTCAGCCTATTTATTGCAATTGTAAATCATTTGTAAGCAGTCGGTGAGAGTAACTGAGAAATTAGGGGAATCGTGTGGAAGAACATCTCTGTGCTACATTGTACAGTTTGATAGGAATTAATAAGAGATGCAGCTCTGATTTGTGGGATCCATGTGGTATGAGAGTTAGCATTTATTTCTTCTTTGTTTCATATGTGAATTGTTATGTGTTTCATTTCATCCATAAACATTTCCTTTTGAATGCTTTCAAGATAGAAAGGTAGAATCCATCTCTATATGCTCTACCTTGGGAAATCATTCATACTCTGTATTTTTTCTTCTGTTTGAAAAGGATCCATTTATTGTGCCCTTTTCAGCTCCGCACCAGTCTTTCCATCCCATCCTCATTAAATTTTAATTGCTAATTTTCCTGCCTATCTTGCCCCGTGAAATATCTTGTATCCTGATTTAATTCCTGCTTTCAAATGTCCCTTTATATCCCACATTTCCCTGAATTTATTAATCCATTTTATTTAAACCTTTTATCCCTATCATTTTACCTAGCCTAATATCAGATTTATATTGCACTTTATTAAATATTCTTTTACGGAGAGAGCCCTCTCCTGTCCTTGTAGGGCTAGCTACAAGGCTGAGTGTGGTTTAGTTGTTACCCTGCTTTTCCTTTGCAGCCTGGGGTCCAATTTAGGGGCTAACATCTCTGGCGACTATACTGGGGACATGATCAAGATTGTTTGTTTGTTAGTGTTATTTGTTTTATAAACTACAGAAGGAGCTTGAAGTTATGCCAAGTAGCCTTCGAACTGCACATTGCTTTGCAAGTGCATAAGTAGATAAATGCTGCTTCAGTCAATCTCTGGTCTAGTTTTATAGACAATAACATCTGACTTGCAAGATTTTCCCCAATAGAACAAATAATTCCAGACTTTTGAAAGATGATTTTTAGATTTTTCTAGGCTAAAAAATAAGATTTTTGTAAAATAAACATTTGACCACACTGGCTTCAAGAAGATACACCAGGGCTAATCCGGATCCAAATCCTCCCCCTGTCTTTGAAAATCCAAATCTTATACCAAGAATTGTTAGAAGACAAGAAGGATCATTAAGCCCCAGACCAGTTTTAAGATCCCATACTTGGCCCAGTGAATGGTTTTTTGTAGAAGATTTTTCCTTTGACGAGAATTTTGAGCTTTCCTTATTTAGGAATAAATCTGAAAATGACATTGATGATACAGTTTTAGATCCTGATTTCCTTGTAGATATTGAAGTCCAAAGAGAAAATACCTCTATTGATGATTACATTTTGAATTCTCCTCAGTCCATCACTATAACTAATATCCCTGAGCCTTCAGAATCATCAGGAACAACATTTCCCCCTCCCAATTCATCTGCATTCCATTCAGTAAATTCCAAATTATAATCTCCTCCATCAACACCTCCTCCAAATCCTATAAATCCTGTCCTAAATCCACCCAGACTTATGGCTTCCAGGTATGCATCTTTGGTCTTACCCCAGGTCCTCGATGATATGCCAGCCGACTATCAGAGTAAAATTCCAATCTTTGATGCCACTCAGAGCATCATGGCTCAGCAACATGTTGATAAAATGAATGAATTTTTTTATTTGCATGAGGTAGAAGTGGGGAATGTAACGATGATGCTATTTGTTCAAATTTTTGGACGCGAAATCAGAAAGTGGTTTAGAGCCCCACCGCCAGGAACAATTCGCATGTTGCAGGAGTTGCACACTCAGTTCCTGGACTAGTGGGAGGTAAAAAAGAACCCACTTCAAATTCTGTCTGAATATGAGAACATTAAAAGGAATGTGGGTGAAACCATGTAGGATTATTGTTTTAGATTCAACACTGTATATAATGCGATTCCAACTAATTTGAAGCCTCCTGAGGGACTGGCATTGTTAAAATTTCCCAATGTATTTGATGCCGACATGGCATATCAGCTCCGTGAAAGAGATCCGTCTTCACTTGAAGACGTGCAGAAGATAGCAGTAAATGTTGAGGTGAATCTAATTGCTAAGAGAGCACGAGACAGAGCTGAGAAAAGAGTCACAATAAAAGATGAGGCCTCTACTTCAGACAGTAAAATGGAAAATCTGATCAGAATGGTGGAAAAATGGTTGATAGATTGACCATTGCAGATAGACCTGAGCCTCAAATAATAAATCCAAATTTCAGAGGCCAACAATCGCAATTCAGAATTAAAAAGAGAGAGCCGAGATCACAGGATCAAGTTGCGCCACCGCAGCAGCAGATTAAAACTCCTTTGCAATAGAACTATGTGCAAGGGATAGATTGAGATGACGATGATCCTGTGATTGAGGCTAATCATTTCTTCATGGCTGATGGTGCACCCATTTTCCTTACAGAAGACGATGAATACACAATGGCGACTCCAGACATTCAAAAAGACCAAAATTTCATTTTGGCCAATGATATAGTACTGGAATAAGAGTCTGATGACTATCAGAGAGGGTATATGAATGCTCTATCGGCTCAACAAAGGTATTACTCTTTAAGGAATAGAGAGGTTACAGTCAGCCCCATTCAAAAGAGAAAGGAACTCCAAATGAAGAAAGACGCACAGAAGAAAGGAAAGGAGCCGGCTAATCCTTCCTCAAGTAAAGCACTTGCAGTGGCTAACACAGCCCATGAGAAGAACCAGCAGAACACAGTAAAGGAGCCAACAGAGAAGAAATACCCACCCATTAAAGAGGTAGAAAAATCTCCCTCCTTTAATCTAGAAAATGAAATCTCTAAATTAAAAGTGTCTATGCCCCTCACAGAGTTGGTGAAGAATAGTGTGTATAAAAATTAGTTGTCCAAAGTCTTGCAAATAGATTCTGTCTCTGATATGGTCAATGTAGAAGACGACTACCCTGAACTTATTTTCGGTCTAGCCACAGAACAATCTAAAGAAAATGAAGTCCCTCCTTTTTACTTGAGTCTTAGAGTACATGAGTTTATCCTGCATAATGCTATGTTGGACTCTTGGGCCTCACATAATTTGATGCCCAAAGCTGTCATGGAGAATCTAGGCCTTGACATCACTCATAAATATCATGAATTGTATTCCTTCGACTCAATCAGGGTCCACTGTATTGGTTTAATTAAATATTTGGTAGTGTCTTTAGATCATATTCCAGCGAAGAATGTCTTGATGGATGTAGTTGTTGCTGATGTCCCACCAAGGTTTGGAATGCTTCTATCTAGGTCTTGGGGTGAAAAACTTAAGGGAACCATACAGCTAGACTTCTCCTATGCCACTATCCATATATTTGGCCAGTTGAGGAAGTTATATAGAGAAAAGAAAACGAAATATATGATTGCCAGCAAAGACAAGTCTATAAATCATCCCATCAATGTTGTCCATACAGACTTAGAGTCTTTTGTCTTGTATTCTGATGGTGGTTTAAATTATGAGAATGTTCAATTGGTACAAGTAGATGAAATACCCGAGATTTCAGAGAATTTTAGAGAGTTCCTCAAAAAGGAAAAGGATAAAGTAGCATAAACTTCCAAACCTCCTACCCGCCAGCAGCAAAGAGACAATGAACAACCAAAAATCAGCCAAGGTAAAGAAGAGAAAGAAGAAAAATTCCAGCACCTTCAAGAAGAATAAGAAGGCCTGTGGAGTATGGATTTTGATGGAGCCATTGGTAAGGATGGAGATGGCATTGGAATATGGATTAGGAGTCCTATTTTTCAACCTGAGAAGGTTCCTAGTAATGTTAGAGTTTGTCCCTATAAGTTAGCTTTTGATTGCTCTAACAATGAAGTAGAATATGAGGCTTTGATTGCAGGCCTCAAAATTTTGAAGAAGCTGAATGCAAAAAGGATTTCTGTATATGACGACTCCGAATAGATAATCAAATAGGTGAAGGGATAATATCAAGCAAAACATCCAAGATTGAGGGCATACAGAAATGCATTCCTGGACATTTTGAAGACATTCCCAGAGTATACTTTGACAACAGTGCCCAGGATGCAGAATTTGATTGTTGTTTCTCTCGCCACTACTGCAAGTAACTTGAAGGTTCCAATGAACTCCAACAACAAGTTTGAGATCCATGTCAAACATAGGCCTGATGTTCCAGACAATTTAAGGCATTGGCAAGTATTTTGGGATGATAATGAGATCAATGAATTTTTTCAGGGTGATGGAAAATTCAAAGATACTCCCATAGAGGGTGAGTATGAGGTTGATGATCAAGAGTTGGAAGCAAGCCAGATGGACATACTGCAGATAAAGGATAATGTAATTCCTAGAGGTCTCATACCTCTAGAGGAGCTTTTCGATCAGGATGATGTCGCAAAGAAACCAGCTTGGTGCCCACAGAGAAAGGAGTTGAAGATGTGAATATTGTAACAATTGATCAGCCCAAGTTTGTCAAATTATCAAAGGCTTTATCCCCTGAGGTAAAGGAGAAATAAGTTAAATTTCTTTCTAAATTTTCTGATGTATTTGCATGGGATTATTCAGATTTGAAAGTGTATGATAAGAACACAATTTAACATACAATTCCTATCAAGCCAGATTAGAAGCCTTTTAGACAGAAGCTGAGAAGAATCGATCCAAAACTGCTGCCATCAATTGAAAAGGAGGTAAACAGGTTGTATAAAGCAGGAATCATAGTTCCTATTAGATTTTCTGATTGGATTTCAAATTTGGTCCCAATACGTAAAAAGACTGGAGAAATGAGACTGTGTATTGACTTTCGAAACTTGGATAAGGCATCCTTAAAAGATAATTACCCACTTCCGAAAATGGACCATATTCTGCAGAGAGTAGTTGGAGCTTCTAGGATGTCACTACTTGATGGCTACTCAAGGTATAACCAGATCTTGGTGCATGAGAAGGACCAACATAAAACTGCCTTTACAACACCCTGGGGAACCTTCCAGTATGCCAAGATTCCCTTTGGACTGAAGAACGCTGGAGCCACTTTCCAGCGTGCAATGGAAATTGCCTTTGCAAATGAAAAATATGTTTTTCTTATTGTTTATTTGGATGATTTGACAGGGTTTTCAGGTTCAAATGATGAGCATTTGCACCATCTAAGAGTGGTTTTTCAGCATTGCAGAAGGTTTGGGATTTCCCTCAATCCCAAAAAGAGCCTTTTTTCCATGGATGAGGGAAAATTTCTCGGACATATCATCTCTAAATATGGCATCTGCATATATCTAGCCAGAGTGAAGGAAATTCAACTCATAGATCTTCCACGGAAAAAGAAATAATTCCAGGCCTTCAATGGTAAGATGAATTTTTTATGCAGATTTATACCTAATCTGGCTGAGCATTTGAGAGAAATGACCAATATGTTGAAGAAAGACATCACTGTTAAGTGGAGTGAGGAAGCTATCAAGTCATTCAATTTGGTAAAGTAGTCTTTGTCTAATGCCCCAATTCTAATAAGTCCCGACTATACTCAAGATTTTATTATATTTTCGTTTGCATCTGAGCATACTATGGCCGTTGTTTTAATGCAAAAGAGAGATGGAGTAGAAAAGCCAATCGCCTTTTTCAGTAGGACTATTAGAGGTGCTGCTTTAAGATATAATATTATTGAAAATAAAGCATTGGCTCTTGTCAAGGCATTGAAAGATTTTAGGGTCTATATTCTGCATTCACACACTACAACATATGTCCCTAACGCAGCAGTCAAGGATGTGCTCATGCAAACTGATCCAGAAGGTCGAAGAGGAAAATGGATAGCAGCTATGTTGGAGTACGATCTGGAGATCAAGCCTACGAAGTTGATCAAAGGTCAAGGCTTGGCGAAATTGATGGCTCAATCAAATCTACGTGCTTTAGATATAAACCTCATTTCAGCAATGTCGGAAGAGGAAGATGAAGGTTTTCTAGTTCCCATTTCAGATATTTTTCTGAAATCCCCTTGGTATTTAGATATCGTGTATGTTCTTCAGCATCTCTCGCTTCTTCCAAGCATGTCTAAGAGTCAAGGTAGATATTTGAAACTCAAATATACAAAGTATTTCATTTTGAACAATGCTCTGTTTTGGAAGGATCCAGGAGGCATTTTGCTAAATTTCCCGATCGAAGAAGAAGCTCAGAAGGTAATGCACGATTTCCATAAAGGTGACTGTGGTGGTCACATGTTTTGGAAAACCACAGCGAACAAGGTATTGAGAGCCGGGTATTATTGGCCTACATTATTTTTTGATTTATATAAAATAGTGATGAATTTTCATGAATGTCAAATTTTCCAAGGGAAGAAGAAATTTCTTCCCCTTCCTTTGAAACATGTTTCAGTGAATGCGCCCTTTCAGCAGTGGTGGCTCAATTTTATAGGAGAAATACATCCCGTGTCCTCAGCACAGCATCGATGGATACTGACAGTGAAAGATTATTTCACGAAATGGATCGAGGCCATCCATGCCAGGCAAGCAAATGACACGGTAATTATTCAATTCTCGGAATCAAATATTTTATCCCGTTTTGGTTTCCCATGTAAAATTGTGACAGATAATGCAGTCGTGTTCAGATCAAAGAAAATGGTCGATTTCTATGATAAGTACAACATCATGCTAGGCCATTCAACAGCGTATTATTCACAAGGCAACAGCCTGGCAGAATCATCGAACAAACCATTGATGAATATAATTAAGAAATGTTGGAGGCAAACAAAAGAAATTGGCATCAGAAGCTTATCAATGCACTGTGGGCAGACAGAGTCAACAGTAAAAAATCAATAGGTATGTCACCTTTTGAGCTGGTTTATGGTACTAATGTTTTCTTTCCTACTTCTCTTACAGTTCCAGTTATGATATTATTACAAGAAGTTGGCAGTGAAGATGATGACAACTAGCGAAGAATCAACCAGATGATTCACCTTCAACAAACAAGAGAGGAAGTGTCACATATTGCTATTCAACTGCAGGAGAAGATTAAAAATATCTATGAAAGGAAGACTAAAGAAGAAAGGTTTCAGTGGATGATGTACTGTTGAAATGGGATGCAAGAAAAGAAGACAAAGGGAAGCACGGTAAATTTGACAACCTTTGGAAGGGACCATTCAGAATTACAACATACAAGGGTCAGAATGCCTTCTTACTTTCAGAAATGGATGGCCAGGACTGTTCTGGAGGAGAAGTGAATGGTAGGCTATTGAAGCACTACCATTTTTGAAGACATGGATCAGGAATCTATCTCATCATCATTGTATATACCATTTTATTTTTCTAAAAGAAAATTCAAATACACAGTCATTCTAGTTTGGGGCCCGAGGTGAAGGCTATAAAACTGGATGATATGCGTATGGTTTGGTTTTATTTCAATTTTCAGTCTTAGGCTAGAGTCAGATTCATTTTTCATTTGTGTCAGTTTTCAACGTTATTGACTCCATTCCCAATGGATAAAGGCTACATGGTCTATGGTGTTCATAGCACCTCCAAGGAGCTACCATCCCCATTGGAGCCAATGTTAGTGTTAGTCTAGTCATACTGCCATCAGTGATCAAAGTCGCTCTTTGCATTGGCATATTAGGTGTCACATACCGAATAAATTTCACCATTCCGTTGGGTCATGGATTCATTGATGGTAGTATTGTTTCATCAGCTGTCCCTCATGAAGTACTTTTTGATTTTCCTCGATGGTCTTCAGTCATCAATAACTTTTATTCTCAAAATCATGTCAGTAGGTCATACGATGGGTCTCATTAGTTTTGTCTCATTAGTTTCTAGGGTCTCACCATGGTCAAATTAATGAGTCAAGTATCAATAATATCAGCAAGGTCATGAAGATGTAAATAAATTCAGAGTCACAACACCTGGAAGATCAAAGAGACATTTTATTCATCTTGATGTAATTTTCACCTCAAAACCATGTTTTGAGGTGAAAACCTGATATTTTTCCTTTATTTATGTCATTTTATATCATCATATGTAATAAGTCACTATTCAGAAGCTGTCATCTCCACAAAGTGATGTACCTGCCTTCAGAGAATTTTTCCGCAGCATTTTCAATACCAAATCATATTCAAAGTAGATTCATCCTAAAGAGATCGGAAAGAGCTTTCCAATGGTATACTACACTCTCAAAACTGACATCTGGATTGAAATGTATGCTTAAGTGCAGTAAAAGCCATCTATTCCCTAAGCCTCCCCTATTTCCCATGTTCCCTTTTAACTTATGTTTAAAGTTTTGATATTCCCTTTAAAAAACCCCTTCCCCCCCTCCTTTTCCGATTATAAAATCGCATTATGAAACTCTTAAATACATATGCGATTTAAATTATAAAACCACTTCCCCTCCATGCCTTAGGAATTTATAATAAAGAACTTCATATTACAAAGTCTCGTCGTTAATAACCACTTCTGCTTTCCATCCCCACCATGCATATAATAAAACTTTACTATAAATTTTTATATTATATAAACCCTACCGCTTTTAAATCGAAATTGCAAAACGTTTTCAATCGCAACATTTATATAAAGTGTTCCGATTGGTTCATTGCAAACATTTGCGATGCGATTGATCGTACAAAATTTCGATCATCGCAATCGCAACTTAACTCCAATCGCAAGTCTTGCTCCGATCACCCGATCGCGAGTCCTGCTCTCATCACACGATTGATCGCACCATCACTTCGATTGACCCGATCTCGACTCCTGCTCCTGATATTCGATTGTGATTACTCCTCACTCCCGATCTCCGATTGCGATTAATCCCCGTTCCTGATCTCTCATTGTGATTACTCCTCGCTCCCGATCTATGATTGCGATTACTCCCCGCTCCCGATCTCTGATTGCGATTAAACCCCTTGGGTCCCACCATACCATACTTTTGCCCATACATATAATCTAAGGCCTTTTCCTTTGTAAATTGAAAATTTTTATTATTTATGTTTTACAAAGGTTAATCCCCTGTTCCTAATCGCATCAGAAGTTTTGTATGTACGACCCCGCTCTACCCCCGATTCTGATTGCGATTGCACTGTGTTTAATATGATATCCCTCCGCCTTTTCACTTTGATTGTGATTACTATTTGTTATATATATTTCTCCGCCCCACTCCGACTCTGATTTCGATTTATGTGGATCCCACCTCCTTTCCCTTCCTCTTTCCCATTTAAAAAATTGGTTTCCCTTCACAAAATCATATAGTTTCATTATGTTCTATTTCTACAGAATTTTATTAAAAAAGTCAGAGAATAAAGAAATAATGGAAAGAAAAGAATATTCAAAGGCCAAGAGCTTAAAATAAAATAAATATATCTAAAACAGCAGCAAAATAGGAGATCTGTTCATTGGATTTCCTACAACCCAAACAACAAATCTCCAAAAACAGTCAATATAATGTTGTCGCTTATTTTCAGGGGCAGATTGTTGTGTTACTTTCTATGATTGTATTTTAGTTATTCAGTTGTTAGAACAACTCCCTTTTCTATGGATTTGTGTTCCCACATTTCATCCTATTTATTGAGATTGTAAATCATTTGTAGGCAGGCAGTGAGAGTAACTGAGAAAGTAGGGGAATCACGTGGAAGAACATCTCTGCGCTACATTGTACAGTTTGATAGGAATTAATAAGAGATGCAACTCTGATTTGTGGGATCCATGTGGTATGAGAGTTAGCATTTGTTTCTTCTTTGTTTCATATGTGAATTGTTATGTGTTTCATTTCATCCATAAACATTTCCTTTTGAATTATTTCAAGACAAAAAGGTAGAATCCATCTCTATATGCTCCGCCTTGGGAAATCATTCATACTCTGTATTTTTTCTTTTGTTTGAAAAGGATCCATTTATTGTGCCTTTTTCAGCTCCGCACCAGTCTTTCCATCCCATCCTCATTAAATTTTAATTGCTAATTTTCCTTCCTATCTTGCCCCATGAAATATCCTGTATCTTGATTTAATTCCCACGTTCAACTGTCCCTTTATATCCCACATTTCCCTGAATTCATTCATTAATTTTATTTAAACCTTTTATCCCTATCATTTTACCTAGCCTAGTATCATATTTCTATTGCCCTTTATTGAATATTATTTTACGGAGAGAGCCCTCTCCTGTCCTTGTAGGGCTAGCTACAAGGCTGAGCATGGTTTAGTTGCTACCCTATTTTTTTTTTGCAGCCTGGGGTCCAATTCAGGTGCTAACATGACCAAAACACTACTATCGAAAAACCTGCAAGTATCAATACAATTGATACATTTGATATATTACATGTGGCATGGGTGCAGCCAGCCATAAGAGAATATATAAACAATGAGATCCGAGGTATGGACATAGCCATCCAGCAATAGGGATCAATAAATAGACTCAAATATGGTCGTAGCCATCCAATCAAAGGAGTCACAATGAGTCATAATAATCCACAAAGAACCCTTAGCATGGATTTCATCAAACAAAACCCAGGGTCTTGCACTCCATCTCGACCCGAACATAGTACAAATTCGAGCATGTGAATATGTGAGCTGAAGTCAAACATGCAAGAATTCCATCTGATTACCAGCCAATGATGAAAGTTGTTAACAGACACGAGAGAAACCACCAATAATGACAATGGTTCTCAATGTACAAAAGGTACAATCCATGGCATGTGAACAGTGATATGAGGTCGTGTTCGCCACTGATCAATTCTATTATACCAAGAGGTGGCTAATTTTGTTCTTCAAAACTCCAAGAGATAATTCCCCTTTGAGAACCTATCATCCTTGAATTTTTTATGAACATAACTAATACTTTAGTTAATATTCACTGTTGTTTCCCTTTTAAACCTAAAAATTCTGTTGTTTTCTTGAAGAAAAAGACTGCTGAAAAACCCACTTTTCCCTTCATTTTTCCCCTCCTTTCATTCATAATTGACCTCCATTTTTATCCCCTTTTTCCTCATGAAATTCTTCCATTTTCCTCATTTTCTTTATTTTTCTCCATAAAAAACTCTTACATAAGGTTTAAAACTCCTTTTTAACCTTATCGGAAGCTTTCAAAATCCTTTGAAATCCTTGAAAAATCCTAAAAAATAGCCCTTTTTGTGCTAAGGCCTTAAGCCCTTTGGCCCTAGCCCCCAGCCCCTTTCTTTCCACATAAAACCGGTGCTAAGACCAAGTGCTAAGACCGAAGGCCCTAATTTAAATCTAAACTTTCAAACGAGTGCATTTCATTTGTTAAAAATAAAAACTCCGATGCGATTGAGTTTTCATTCTATGGACCCCCGCCACATTCTCCACCATTGATCCTTTAAACAAATCATCAGCCGACGCATTTTTCCATTCCCCGCCCATTGCATCGGAAATTTTGCAAAGAGTTCTTCTGATTGCGTCTCCTTTGAAACCTCTGATGCGATGTCCAACCTATGATGCGATGTCCCTCTTGCAATCTCCACCATTGATTTACAATTTTGATCCGACGGCCTAGTGCTAATCACATCGCACCCCATCCTTGTTCTCCATTATCCTCCGATTGTGTTTGGACCATTGATTTCCCTGTCAGATCCAACGGCTCTCGCGTAATCGCATCACAAATTTTCTTTGCACCCTTCTTCTCTCGTCCGCCGATTGGCGATCTCATGATTGGATCTGGGCCATCCATTTCATAGATCCGACGGTCCAGATTCAAGCTTGAATCCCTTTGTTAAATTCATAAAACCCCACTGTATAAAGTTTTTGGTGAATGCCCACCTTTGATCTCTACAGATCAACGACCCACATTGAACCAAACTCTGCCCGACCCTTGCCTCATATTTTATTTCATTAATCCCAAGATTAAATCTGAGCCATTGATCTGTTTCATCCAACGGTCCATATTTAACCCAGTAGGCCCAACTCATTTCGGACCTACTGCCCCCATTGATCAATCCAAGCCATTCATTCCCTGATCCGACAGTCAAGATTAAAACCACCTTGACCTTGCCCCACCCTTTTTCTCCTGTGCATCTTATCTCCATCGTGCTCTCCTCACGATCGTTCGATCTAATTCCCCATATATAACGGCCAACATGTGATTTCGCATAATTTTGATTCCAGAGGTTAATGTTTTAAAATTACGTGATATGGGTGGTTTTAAAAAGCCACGTGTCGACCGCTAACGCATATCGCGTTCCAAAAGGCAAAAGCACCTTTCGCTCTTTTCACCACGTGACACCAGTGGTTTTGATCACCAAAACCACCTTACCCCATTTACATTACATCCCTTCAGTTTTAATCTCCACCGTTGATCTATGAGATCTAATGGTCCTAGTTTAATCCAACCATTAAACCATCGCCCTCCACCCATCCTCCAAAGGAATTCATAAATCAACCTCCACTGTTGATCTCTAGTTACTGACCTCATTTGACGACCCAGAATTATTCCGAAACCCAAAATTTCATTTAACTCTTTTTTCCTTCCACCAAAGGTTTTCGAACATTTTTTCCTTTGCAAATTATTCCATTTTATTAAAATGTGCCCCTCTACATTATATTTTCCAGATCAATTTCGACCCTTGATCTTTGCAGATCAACGACCCAGACTTAAACTTTGCCACTATTTATCCACCACCTCCCTATCTGACCCAGCGAGTAATCCTTTCCGTTGGATGATTTCATCCAATGGTCACAATCTAACATAAACCTCTGAAGCAGTTTGAACCCTTCCTCGTAGGATTTTTTCTAATTTTTCTTTTTTGCGCAGGTTTTAATGGTTTTTTCAATTGTTTTAAAAGAAAATTGAAGGTCACGGATGGCAATCCCCTAGGCATTTATGCGTGAAGGAGATCATTTTGCAGGGTTTCCCATCAAGGTTTATCGGTGCCTCATGAACACTGGCAACATTATAAGAGCCTTTTGTACGCCTGCGCAACAACAAAACACAACATACATTAATCATACAAATATTATCAATATCCAGGGATAAAATCAAAAGCAGAAAACCCATTTGAAGACTGTTAACAAAGTTTTGGAAGGATTAAGGCATTAATTCGATTAATCAAAGACCCGGTCCACGATTGAAGACATTTTGAAGAACAAAAGATAGAAATTAGGCTTCATTAAGCCTAAAACATAGAACTCAAGTAAATTATAGGTGTTTTAGGTTAAAACAATAATATCTATCAGTTCGAGAAGCCTCCACTGCCACATCAGAGGCTAATTGTATCCTCACCTACTACTCAAAGACACCTGCAGCCTCAAACAAATCAAAGAAGGCCTACTAATTTCTTAAACAAAAGATATTTTCATAAAGACAACTGAACAATTATTACCAAATAAGGGATAAATTCTGAAACTATTAGCAGAGTTATTACAAAGATAAGAAATAAGCCTCGAAGTCAATATTTATTCCCTTTGAGTTTAAAAAGACAGAAATAGAGTAAATAAACAGAATCATAATTCAATGCTCTCCTACCTTAGGCCTTGAATGGCTTTCGAGGTTTGGAGCTGAATTTAGTGTAGAATTTATTTAATTTCAAACCTAAAGCTCTTCCACCTCCTCATTTCTTATATAAATACTTTTGAAGAAGATGAGATACATGTTGGTTGATCACTAGTTGTAATACTGAAACTCTCTCAAATAATACATAGTATGTTGAAGGTCAAGAAGAAATTGAAGTCTTGGAAGCCCTGATGATGTTGTTGGATGATTTTTCTTGAGAAGGCTCTATCATTGGATCCATGAGCTTGGTTGTTGGTGAATTATTCTGAAATTTTTAATGTTTTCTCCTGTTTTCATTTTGTTCCATAATTTCTTACTACAGTAGGATGAAATTTTTAGGCTAAGAAATGACTCCTGGAAGAACCTTAGACCTATTTATCCTTCACTGTTTTATGTTTTCTTCTACTGAGGTATTTTAGAGTCTTTAATCTCTCTCTTTGGTCCTCATGCTTGTTTATTTCTCTAATAGTTTGAATAGTTGGTTTCAGCATGATTTATGGTTCTCCCTGCTTGTCTTTTGTCACTTAAAGGCTGTTATTGAAGTCTCCCTTTGAAGTATCTTTGTTTATAGTAAGCCAAGGAGGTGTGTTTTAATCATGCCCTTTGTCCTTGCTTAAACAATTGTCTTAAAGGCCTTTAATAGTTGTTATCATAGATGTATTAGGTGTTCCCTCTTTTATGACTACAATTATCAGTAAATCTTTTATGTTTTCTAAGTCATTTGAAATAAAATATTTGAGGAAATGGGATGTGCTCCTGAATCTTAGATTTCATTTTAAAATTTGTTTTGAAGTCATTATTTTCTTAAAGTGTGGTTTGTAGAATTTATGGCTAGCCCTGTCTATCAAATACCTCTTTATTGTTCAAGTCATGTTTTCAAATTCCCTTTGTTGAGAATTAAAATTCTCTTTCCTAAACCATTAATGTCCATCTCATTCATAAACAAAAGGATCCTGTGGCCAAGTTACATTTTCCCTTTAATATCCCATATCCATTGATAAGTTTGTCATAACCTCTTTTTGACTCCATTTCCCAATGAAACTGATACTCCTTATTTCTACCTACCTTTCCTAGATCTTTCATATTCTGTTGTATCAATTCAAACAAACAAACAAAAAAACACTTGCACTTAATAAATAGTCTAAAACCAATATCCAAAGCACACAAGATAAACCTTTGAAAAAAATATATTTTGAGAGATCCCTCTCTGAGAATAGGAGGACTAGATCCTGGAACTCTAAATATTGGTTTGATGTTGCCTTTTCTTTTGATTTTCCAAACTATAAAAACACGAGAGACCAACATAATGGCAACCACGATGGGACACTGAGTAAAATATTTAAAACAAAACACTCACTGTCTAGTATAACATAAGTAGTCTTCTTCAAGAACTACCTAAAAAAACGGTAATCATGATATGACTTATTTGAATTAGGGACAAAACTAAGTAACCCTTAGGATTCTCATAGAACCTTATCAAACCTTGAAGGAATTAGTCACCAAGCCATAATAATGAACCTTGTATGTTTAAACACCTTAGCTAAGTATTAAATAAGATTTAGGACACTCTCATAACCCATAGGACTGAAAAAACTCAGAAAAACCCAAAAATATTTCAGTTTGGCTTCATAATAAACATGGTGGTGGAACCATCCAATATTTTACCTTCATAAAAGCTAAATAGTTTCAACCTAGTGAATCCACTAGCCTCAGTAGGCCTATTACTTATCTAGGTCTCTATATCTCTTTAGGATTGTGTTAACCAGCCTTGAATAAATTTAAGAAGCCTAGTCCCATACTAGATAAGACATCGTGAGAGGTAAAACTCCCAAAAAAACAATCCCTAAAACTTTAACCTCTCTCATTTTTGAAAAGCAGTCTGGCTTCACATAGGATCAACACTAGATCCCATCCAAACCCATATCCTCCTTTAATAGTTGAAAATCCAAAGAGAATTTTGTGGTAGACTTCTAAGTCTGGAAAATCAGCTGCTAATAGGAGCCTCTTAAGAACAAATTCTGTCCCTGAAAACCTTGTTGACTTAGAGGATTTATACTTTGATTTAAATCATACAAGAAACATCTTTAGAACTAGATCTCAAGGTGATTTAAACCAAATCGATCTTGACTTTGCAGATTTGCAACAGAGCTTTAGTAGAGAAGCATCACCTTCCACTCCTCCTGATTCCCAGCTTCTTCATCACTTTAGCCTTTTCCATAACAAATCTGCTCAAAGCCAGTTTGTTGGCCCAAGTGTTTCTTCCACTCCAATCCATACTAACACTGTTCAAAACACTCCAGTTCAGCCCACTTTCACTCTTGTAAATCCACCCCTTGTAAGCCCACCCTTCTTTCCAGCCATGGCAACATGGTATGCCCCATTAGTGTTACCACAACCTCTCCTTCCCTTAGCAAATGATTATCAATAAAAAATTCCTCATTCTATTGCAAAAGAGTCTACAAGAGCTCAGCATCATGTAGATAGGATGGAAGATGCTTTTGATTACATGGAAATGGAAGAAGAAACTGTTAAGATGAGGATCTTCATCCAAATTTTAGGAGGAGATGTAAAGAAGTGGTTTAAAAATTTACCTCCTAATAGCATCAATGATCTCCCTGCTTTGTATCAAACATTCACAAATAAATGGGAACTCAAAAAGAACCCTCTCCAAATACTAGCAGAGTATAACAGCCTTAAAAGAAATCAAGGAGAGAGTGTTCATGACTATTCCACTATGTTTAACAGTTTTTACAATGCTCTTCCACCTGACATGAAACCTCCCCAAGGCATGGCCTTGGTAAGATACCCTGAAGGTTTTGATGTTGAAATGGCTTATCATCTAAGGGAAAGAGATTACTTAACTCTAGAAGACATGCAGAGAGGAGCTGCGAGTGTAGAAGAAAACATAATTGAGAAAAGAAATAGGTTGAGATCAGAGAAAGGGGTAAATTATAAAGATGACATTGCACCCTCAACCTCAACTTCTAACACTAAAATTGATAACCTAGTGAAGGTAATGGAAAGGATTCTTGAAAATATCAACTTGAATGATAAAGTGCCACGAAGAGAACCCCAAAACAAACAAAATAGAAACAGAAATCAGAATGATAGAAGAGAAAAAAATCAAGATAAACAAAAATAAAATGACCAACAGATTAGAGCTCCCTTCCAACAAAACTATGTAGATCAATATGAGGAAGATAGGGAGATCGAAAGGTTTGGAGAAGGTCATGTGAACTTGATTGGATCAGACAGTAGAGATGATGTTTTCCTCACTGAAGAAGAACAAGGTTTCTTCTCCTCTGATCAAAATACAAACACCTATGAATATTCTAATGATTATAGATTGGGGTTTGAAAATTCAATCATGGAGGTGCACAAACAATATGATCTTAGGATCAAAGGGAACGTAGATAATTCAAAGGATAAAAACGCTAGTACTACTGTCAAGAAAAACATAGAAAATTAGCCTAAGAAGGCAGCAGAGAAAACCACCATTTTGACTAAGAAACCAAATTCAAATAAAGAGAAGAGAAGCCAGCCAAATGTTGAACAAAACATCCCTAGCACCTCAGCTAGTGGACCTAAAAAAACTATCCCAATTATCAGTCCAAACAATGTTCAACAAATCAAAATTGTTGAAAGGAACTCAATTGAAAAAACAGATGTAAATATGAACAAGTCAATTGTTCCTTTCAGCCTCGAGGGAGATATTGCAAAGATAAAAATTACCATCCCCCTAGCTGAACTAGTAACCCAAGAAGTGTACAAAAACCATGTTTTAAAAGATTTAAAATTAGGAAGTGATACTGATACCTTAAACTTGACAGATGACAAGATTGAATTGTTTTTTGGTCCAGAAGTTGAAGGAAAATACCAAGAATGAGTTGTTCCTCCCTTATATGTTAGTTTGAATATACATGAGAAAATTTTACCCAATTCCAGGCTAGACTCTGAAGCTTCACAAAATCTAATGCCCATGGTAGTAATGGAAAGCTTAGGCTTAGAAATTACTAAACCATAGAAAGACTTGTATTCCTTTGACTCAACAAGAGTCAAATGTTTGGGTTTAATCAAAGATTTCTGTGTTAAATTATCTCAAATCCCTGCTAAGAGTCTAGTAATTGACATAGTTGTAGCTGACATTCCGCCTAAGTATGGCATGCTCTTATCAAGATCATGGGGAGCCAAACTTCAGGGAAGCCTTCAAATGGACATGTATTATGCCACCATCCCTATTTTTAACCAAAACAAAATATTATAAAGGGAATCTCACATGAAGTACATGGTGAGAAACATAGATAAACCAAACAACTCTCCAATCTATTCTATTCAATCAAGTTTAGATTCCTTTATCTTGTACAACGAAGATGAAATCACTCAACAAGATAAGGAAAACGTAGACCCCATCATTTTATCAGAACAATCAGAACTTCCCTCAAATCAAATTTAAAACATTGAAAATCAACAGCAACAAGAGAATGAAAATAAGGCTGATATACTTTGGACATAAACTTTGATGGATCTTGTAATAAAAAAGGTGCAGGGGCAGGTGTGTGGATTCAAAATACAAATCATAGTTTTTCATATAAATTGGATTTCCCATGCACCAACAATATTGCTAAGTATGAAGCACTTCTCCTAGGCTTACAATTTCTTAAACAATTAGAAGCCCAAAAGATATCAATCTTACAAGATTATGAACTTATCATAAGACAAATCAAAGGAGAATACTCAGCTAGAAATCCAAGGCTTAGGGAATGTCAGAATGTTGCCCTTGATTTATTGAAAACCTTTGAAAAATATGAACTTATTTTCATTATAAGAGCACTAAATCATATAGAAAATGAACTCGCTTTCAATTCCAGCAACTGCCAAATACCTGAGATAAATGAGCAACTTAGTGTAAAGGTAAAACACAGGCCTTCAGTCCCTGATAACGAATATCAATGGCAAGTGTTTTATTCTGAAAAACACATAGATGATTTCTTAAAATCAGAGAATGATTTTTCCATACCAATATCAGAAACCAGCCATAAAGAAAATTGTTTGTATATCGAAAAAATCCCAGAATTTGAAATAATGCATTCTGCTGATATAAATCACTGTGAGAATCCTTTTGAAGCAAAATTAATTGACAAAACAGACCAGAAATACTTGGACGTTTTACAATACAAGAGCGATAAAATTCCAAGAGGTCTCACACCTTTAGAATACCTTTCTGACTTGAATGATGTAGCCAAAGAACCAAGAATGGAGCCTGTGGAAACAGATGTAGAAGAACATAACATAGGCAGCCTAGCAGAACCCAAGCTGATTAAATTGTCCAGCACTCTCCCAACTCACATAAAATTGCAATATATAGAGTTGTTCAAAGATTTTAAAGATGTTTTTGCTTGGGGGTACAAAGATCTAAAATCTTATGATACTAGCATCATTTAGCACAAGATTCCTTTGAAGGAAAATCAAAAGCCCTTTAAACAAAAAATAAGGAGAATAAACCTTGTTTATTACCTTTAGTTAAGGAAAAAATTGAAAATATGCATGATGTTTGGATTATAGTACCAATTAGATATTCAGAATGGGTATCAAACTTACTTTCTGTTAGGAAAAAGACAAGGGAAATCGGGCTCTGTATTGTCTTCAGAAATTTAAATAGAGCCTCTCTAAAAGAAAACTACCCCTTGCCCAAGATGGACCATATACTTCAAAGGGTAGTTGGTTAAAAAAGGATCTCACTATTGGATGGGTTCTTGGGTTACAACCAGGTGTTAGTGCTCCTAAGTGATCAAATCAAAACTGCTTTTACTACACCTTGGGGCACCTTTATGTATGTAAAAATGCCTTTCGGATTGATGAATGTAGGGGCCACCTTCAAAATGGCCATGGATATAGCCTTCTCTAAAGATATTGGCTATTTCATAATCATTTACCTTGATGACATAACCTTTTTCTCAAAAACTGATGAAGAACATTTGATTCACTTAAGAAAAGTTTTTGAGAAGTGCAAGAAATTTGGCTTATCTTTGAATCCCAATAAGACACTTTTTGGTCTCCAAGAAGGAAAAATTATTGGTCACATAATCTCTGAAGAGGGAATCAAAATAGACCCTAAAAGGATAGATGGCATATTACAAATCAGCCATCCAAGAAGCCTCAAAGAGTTACAATCTTTCATTGGGAAGATCAATTTTTTGAGGAGGTTTATCCCCCAACTTGCTGAGCTATTGAAAAAAATTACAAACATGCTTAAGAAAGAGGTAGGTGTGAAATTTACTAAACAAGCTAAGTAATCATTCTAACTGGTTAAACAAGCTCTTACTTAAACACCAGTCTTAACTAGTCCAGATTTCACCAAAGACTTTTATATATTTTCTTTTGCATCAGAGCATACGATAGCTACAATTTTACTTCAAAAGAATGACTTAGGGAAAGAACAACCAATATCCTTCTTTAGCATGTCCTTAAGATATGCTCCTCTTAAATATAACATCATGGAGAAGCAAGTCTTAGCATTAGTGAAAGCATTAAAGGAATTTAGGGTCTATATTTTACACTCTCACATAATTGCTTTTGTTCCACATACTGTTGTCAAGGATATTCTAAGTCAAGACCCTGATGGTAAAAGGGGAAAGTGGATTGCAACTATTCTTGAATATGACTTATAAATTAGGCCCACCAAACTGATTAAAGGGCAGGGATTAGAAAAACTGATGGCTGAATCAAACTTCCAAGCACTAGATATGAACATGGTAGATGTATTGGAAGAAGTAGAATAATTCACTGCCCCTTTCATTAAAGACACATTTCTGAATTCTCCTTGGTATGATGAAATTATTTATGTGCTTTTATATTTAATTGCCCCTCCTTCTTTGTCTAATACTAAAGCTATATTGTTGAAACAAAAAACTTTGATTTATTTCATCTCAGATGGGGTATTATATTGGAAAAATGCTGTTGGAATTTTGCTTAAATGTTTACTTTAGGATGATGTAGGAAAGATCATGCATGAGTTGCATGAAGGAGAATGTGGAGGACACCTCTACTGGAAGGCCACATCAAACAAAATTCTTAGATCTGGTCACTATTTGCCTACCCTTTTCCCATACACTCAGAAGTTAGTCATGTCTTTCCATAAGTGTCGAATTTTTGATGGCAAAAGAAAACTCCTTCACTTACCATTACATCATGTCAGATTTCAGGCACCTTTTCAACAATGGGGTTTAGACTTCATTAGGGAAATTCACCCATCTTCCTCAGCCCAACATAAGTGGATTCTTGCGGCCACTGACTTCTTTACCAAGTGGATAGAAGCTATACCCTCTAGAAATTCTAATGAATATGTCATTATCAAGTTCCTTGAAAAAAATATCCTATCTAGATTTGGTTGTCCCAGAAAAATCATAAAATATAATGTTTCTTCCTTTAAATCTAATAAAATGGTTGATTTTTTTCACAAATACGACATTACCTTGGGCCATTCTACTGCCTACTATCCCCAAGGAAATGGATTAGCTGAATCCTCCAATAAGAGGCTCATCAATATCATTAAAAATCTATTGGAGAAAAATCAAAAATCATGGCATAGTAAACTGGTTCATGCCTTATGGGCTGATAGATTAACTACAAAGAAGTCAATAAATATGTCCCCCTATCAGCTGGTCTATGGCATGGATGCAGTATTTCCCACTTCAATAGAGTTCCCGTCATGAAACTCCTTCAAGAAGTGCATATTGAAGAGAATGATATGCAAAGAAGAATCAACCAAACAATTCATTTACAACAGACTAGAGAAGAAGTCTATGGAAGAACATAGTTAGTCCAAGAAAACATTAAGAAACTCTTTGACAAAAGGACTAAGGCAAAAAATTTCCAAGTTGGAAATTTTGTTCTTAAGTGGGATTCAAGAAGGGAAGGTAAGGGAAAACATGGAAAGTTTGAGAACTTGTGGAAAGGGCCCTATATTATTCACGCTGAGAGAGGTCAAAATGCATTTTTATTAAAAGAATTGAATGGAGAAGATCTGTATGGAGGTCCTGTCAATGGTAGGATGCTCAAGCATTAATTCTTCCAAGAGTATTAGGTTTTAAAGCTTTTTTACTTTCCATTATAAATATCATTGTTAAGAATTTCATTCAAAGTTAGAAAAATAAAAATACAAAACCAATAGAAAGAAGAAAAGAGGGCATATTGTAAAACAAGAAAGGTACAGGCCCATACCAAAAGAGAAATAAAGTCTGAAAGTGTGCAAGCTCAAATGCCACTCCTAAAAACACACTTCTGGTTAGTCATGCAACCTAATCATGACTAATTAGTTTTTAATTTACTATTGATAGGTTAATGAAATAGATTTTCCAAACAGCTTAATCTTGGCTTATCAATAGGGTAGATTAGGATAGAAAAAGGGTTCAAACAAGCTCAAATTTTGAACCAATGAGATAGAAAAAAAATGGTTCTAATATGCCCAAAACTTGAACCAAGAAAGAAAGAAAGATAGCTCAAACAAATTTAAAAACAGAGCTGAAGAAACAATGAAGTTTTTAATTTTTCAGATCTTAAGCCTTCGCTATTTTTGCTTTAGTTTTTCTGCAAATAATAATATATGTGCAGCTTGTTTTTATGCAATAGATCACAACAAGACAAACAACTTAATCTTGGCTTGATTGTTTTTAAAATTTGTGTCTTAGAAATTAGAGAATAAAAGTCTGTCAGAGAGTCTAATCCTGACAAATACTAGTTAGGTAGAGAAGCTTATGAACTCAATTGTTTAATTTGAGTTCATGGAGGAATAAGATTAGACTTAGATTAGTTTTTGTTTTTCAAAAATAATAAATTTTGTTGAAAAGAGTTTGCCAGTCTAAATGCACTCTAAAAAGAAGAAAAAATGTTAGGATCATTAGGAATGGGTAGGTAGACATGTTGTTTTGATAGAATTTCATTGTTTAAATTTTCTTCCCAATGGATTAAGGCACAGGTTTACTGAAAAGACAAAGATAAATAGCTGAGGTTCTAGACACCTAAAAAAATCAGTTGTCTTCCCCAAGTGGAGTCACTGTTAGCCACTGATAAATTCTGTTATACCAAGAGGTGGCTAATTTTGTTCTTCAAAACTCCAAGAGATAATTCCCCTTTGAGAACCTATCATCCTTGAAGTTTTTATGAAGAAAACTAATACTTTAGTTAATGTTCACTACTGTTTCCATTTTAAACCTGAAAATTCTGATGTTTGCCTGAAGAAAAAGACTGCTGAAAAACCCACTTTTCCCTTCATTTTTCCTTTCCTTTCATTCATAATTAACCTCCATTTTTATCCCCTTTTTCCTCATGAAATTCCTCCATTTCCCTCATTTTATTTCTTTTTCTCCATAAAAAACCCTTACATAAGGTTTAAAACTCCTTTTAAACCTTATCGGAAGCTTTCAAAATCCTTTGAAATCCTTGAAAAATCCTAAAAAACAGCCCTTTTTGTGCTAAGGCCTTAAGCCATTTGGCCCTAGCCCCCGCCCCCTTTCTTTCCACATACAAACCGACACTAAGACGAAGCGCTAAGCCCGAAGGTGCTAATCGCAATCAGAACTTTTAAACGAGTGCATTTCCTTTGTTAAAAAGAAAAACTCTGATGCGATTGAGTTTTTATTCTATGGACCCCTACTGCATTCTCTACCATTGATCCTTTAAACAAATCAACGGTCGACGCGCTTTTCCATTCCCCGCCCATCACATCGGAAATTTTGAAAAGAGTTATTCCAATTGCGTCTCCTTTAAAACCTCCGATGCGATGTCCTGCTTACAATATCCACCGTTGATTTACCATTCTGATTTGATGGCCCAGCGCTAATCACATCGCACCCCGTCCCCATTCTCCATTATCCTCTGATTGCGTTTGGACCATTGATTTCCCCGTCAGATCCAACGGCTCTCGCGTAATTGCATCACAAATTTTCTTTGCACCCTTCCTCTCTCCTCTGCTAATTGGCGATCTTGCGATTAGATCTGGGCCGTCCATTTCATAGATCTGACGGTCCAGATTCAAGCTTGACTCCCTTTGTTAAAGTCATAAAACCCCAATGTATAAATTTTTCGGTGAATGCCCACCTTTGATCTCTGTAGATCAACGGCCCACATTGACCCAAACTCCACTCGACCCTTGCCTCATATTTTATTTCATTTACCCTAAGATTAAATCTGAATTTTTGATTTGTTTCATCCAACGGTCCATATTTGACCCGGTAGGGCCAACTCATTTGGGACCTACCGCCCCCATTGATCAATCCTAACCGTCCATTCCCTGATCCGACGGTCAAGATTAAAACTGCCTTGACCCTACCCCACATGTTTTCACCCGTGCATCTTATCTCCATCATGCTCTCCTCATGACCATCTGATCTAATGCCCCAGATCTAATAGCTAGCACGCCGTTTCGCATAATTTTGAGTCCGGAGGTTAATGTTTTAAAATTACGCGATATGGGTGGTTTTAAAAAGCCACGTGTTGGCCGCTAACACATATCGAATTCCAAAAGGCAAAAGCACCTTTCCCTCTTTTCACCACGCGACACCAGTGGTTTTGATCACTGAAACCACCTTACCCCATTTACATTACATCCCTTTAGTTTTAATCTCCACCGTTGATCTCTAAGATCTAATGGTCCCAGTTTAATCCAACCATTAAACCATCGCCCTCCATCCATCCTCCAAAGGACTTCATAAATCAACCCTTGTCATTGATCTCTGGTTGTTGATCTCATCTGACGGCCCAGAATTATTCCGAAACCCCAAATTTCATTTAACTCTTTGTTCCTTCTGCAAAAGGTTTTCGACCATTTTTTCCTTTGCAAATTATTCCATTTTATCATAATGTGGCCCTCTACATTATTTTTTCATGATCAATTTCGACCGTTGATCTTTGCAGATCAACAACCCAGACTTAAAATTTGCCACCATTTATCCACCGCCTCCCCATATGACCCAGCGAGTAATCCTTGCCTTTGGATGCTTTCATCCAATAGTCATAATCTAACCTAAACCTCTGAAGTAGTCTGAACCCTTCCCTGTAGGATTTTTTTGTAATTTTTCTTTATTGTGCATGTTTTAATGGTTTTTTCAATTGTTTTAAAATAAAATTGAAGGTCGGGGATGACGATACCCAAAGCCTTTATGCATGAAGGAGATCATTCTGCAAGGTTTCCCATCAAGGTTTACCGGTGCCTCATGGGCATTGGAAACATTATAAGAGCCCTCTGTACACCTGCGCAGCAACCAAAAATAGCATACATTAATCATAAAAAGAGTATCAGTATCCAACGATAAAATCAAAATAAAAAAACCTGTTTGAAGACTGTTAACACAGTTTTGGAAGGATTAAGGCATTAATTCGATTAATCAAAGACCTGATCCACGATTGAAGACAGTTTGAAGACCAGAAGACAAAAATTAGGCTTCATTAAGCCTAAATGCATAACTCAAGTAAATTACAGGTGTTTTAGGTTAAAAAATTCATATATATCATTCTAAGAAGCCTCCAATGCCACATCAGAGGCTTATTGAATCCTCACCTGCTACCAAAAGACACCTGCAGCCTCAAATAATTCAAAGAAGGCCTACTTATTTCTTAAACAGAAGATATTTGCATAAAGACAACTGAAAAATTATTACCAAAGAAGGAATAAATTATCAAATTGTTAGCAGAGTTATTACAAAGATAAGAAATAGGCCTCGAAGTCAATCTTTTTGCCCTTTGAGTTTAAAAAGACAGAAACAGAGTATATAAATAGAATCATAATTCAATGCTCTCCTAGCTTAGGCCTTGCATGATTTTCGAGGTTTGAAGCTGCATTTAGTGTAGAATTTATTGCATTTCAAACCTAAAGCTCTTCCACCTCCTCATTTCTTCTATAAATACTTCTGAATAAGATGAGATACAGGTTTGTTGATCACTAGTTGTAATACTGAAACTCTCTGAAATAATACATAGTCTGTTGAAGTTGAAGAAGAAATTAAAGTCTTGGAAGACCCGATGATGTTGTTGCATGCTTGTTCTTGAGAAGGCTATATCATTGGATCCATGAGCTTGCCTGTTGGTGAAGTATTCTGAATTATTTAATGTTTTCTCCTGTTTTCATTTTGTTCCATAATTTCTTACTACAGTAGGATGAAATTTTTAGGCTAAGAAATGATTCCTGGAAGCACCTTAGACCTGTTTATCCTTCACTATTTTATGTTTTCTTCTGCTAAGGTATTTTAGAGTCTTTAATCTCTCTCTTTAGTCCTCATGCTTGTTTATTTCTCTAATATTTTGAATAGTTGGTTTCAGCATGATTTATGGTTCTCCCTTCTTGTCTGCTGCCACTTAAAGGCTATTATTGAAGTCTCCTTTGAATTATCTTTGTTTATAGTAAGCCAAGGAGGTATGTTTTAATCATGCCCTTTGTCCTTGATTAAACAGTTGTATTAAATGTCTTTTATAGTTGTGATCATAGATGTATTAGGTGTTCCCTCTTCTATGACTACAATTATCAGTAAATATTTTATGTTTTCTAAGTCATTTGAAATAAAATCTTTGAGGAAATAGGATGTGCTCTCGAATCTTAGATTTCATTTTAAAGTTGTTTTGAAGTCATTATTTTCTTAAAGTGTGGTTTGTAGAATTTATGGTTAGCCCTGTCTATCAAATACCTCTTTATTGTTCAAGTCATGTTTTCAAATTCCCTTTGTTGAGAATTAAACTTCTCTTTCCTAAACCATTAATGTCCATCTCATTCATAAACTAAAGGATCCTGTGGCCAAGTTAGATTTTCCCTTTGATATCCCATATCCATTGATAAGTTTGTCATAACCTCTTTTTGAATCCATTGCCCAATGAAACGGATACTCCTTCTTTCTAGCTGCCTTTCCTAGACCTTTCATATTCTGCTGTATCAATTCAAGCAAGCAAACAAACAAACACTTTCACTTAATAACTAGTCTAAAACCAATATCCAAAGCACACAAGACAAACCTTTGAAAAAACAAATAATTTTAGAGATCCCTATTTGAGAATAGGAGGACTAGATCCTGGAACTCTAAAGATTGGTTTGATGTTGCCTTGTCTTTTGATTCACCAAACTATCAAAACACGGGAGACCAACACGTTGAACACCCAAAGAGTTAATCGATCGAATGCCAATGATGTGGACCTTATGTCGAGTGTGCAGAACATACCATTGAGCCATGCAAGCTCCAAGGTACCTGAAGGGAGTCTCTAGATTAACTTCCTGGATAATGAGTTGGAGTCAACAGGAAGGGACCTCGATCGAAGGTGGGCCATAATGTTTCCTACATCATCGACACGAGACAGAGGGATATGATTTTTTTGAATCAAGACCAACAGAGAATCATAGGGAGGTTGAAAACTGCAGAGGTCAACTTCTCTTGAACATATCGATGGCATAACACTATATTTGGCAGTATTTGACATCAAGGGATCTGA
Organism: Pinus albicaulis; assembly: GCA_034641835.2. Taxonomy (NCBI): domain Eukaryota; kingdom Viridiplantae; phylum Streptophyta; class Pinopsida; order Pinales; family Pinaceae; genus Pinus; species Pinus albicaulis. The sequence goes on along the minus strand of CM076580.1, from coordinate 835,041,858 downwards.
GGTCATGGTGACACGGCAAAGAGAAAATTAGCGGTCAAAAGAGACTACCCAAACCCATGGAGGAAAATAGACAAAGAGATGAGATATCCCCAACCCAACACGAATGCAAACAAGTGCCATGTTCAAGAGTGACATACTACAAATATGACTATGATCTTGGTTCCATTTTCCCCCACTATTTCTAGTGAGTACCCCAATTATTTTTGAAAACAAGATTGAAGGGGATAGCATGTGCTTGCGATGTAAGTTTTTCCTTATGACAAATCCGACCTAGTACATTTTATAAGCCCTAGGAAGGAAGAACTCGAGTAACGTCATGATGACGGAGTTCGATGTCATCAGCTTTTAACAAGTCTGACAAAGGAAGAAATCATCATCTTTTCATATTTAGAGATTTTTAAAATAAGGTGGAAAAGAAAACTCCAGCAGTCCCTTTTCGTAAATATCCCCTCAGATCTGAAAAGGTAGAAAATTGTGTTTGAGAGAACTTCTTAGTCGTGATCGGCTAAGGTATTCCTTTTTTGTAAATAATCCATCCCATCCTAAAAAAGGGGTAAATGTATACTGGGTAGATATCATTTCGCAGCCATTTAACGAGTTCAAAATGACAAGCGTCTAAACAATATTTTTAGTTTTAGAGAGTCAGAAAAGAGCTGAAAGTTGACTCCTCCTGGAGGAATGAGTGGTATAAAGGGTAGAAACTAGTTCTGGTAATGGTGGAACTGCTCATAACAAGTAAAGGTCAAGAGGCTGGCTAACAATACCACTCATCACAGTGGTTCCTCAGGAATGGGTAAAACAATCAAGTGAATGCGTATGATCGGCCAAGTAGATGGGTACGATGGAATGAGAGAACCAAGGCTCATATGGAAAAACAGGCTGATAAAGTGGAAATAACGAGAGGTAAAATAAGAATGGTTTCATTTTTACACAAGCTTGAAATCAGGAAACTCTTCTTGAAGTTGGTTTCATTTTTACACAAGCTTGAGACGGAAAAAAACTATGCTTGAAACGTTTGCATGCCCCCAGCATGGTGACTCAATTCGAGGTACATGCCCCCAAGCTTCAATGCATTCACTAGAGTAGATTTCTAGTTACTGACAAGTGTATGGAATGAAGGTTCAATGATGAGACCAAGAGAAAGACTCGACTGGGATTTTACGAGATCTAATCAAAGACTCGAATTCAACGGGAACGTTTTTTATTGTTTTAATGAGGTTGAAACATTAAAAGAGCTATCCTCATAGCTAATTCATTTTTTAAAATGAGGTTGACATAGAAGATGAACTATCCTCAGGGCATAGTTCATTTTCTTGTGTCAAGCTCCTTAAAAAATGAAACAAGGTCTTCGGAGCATAGTTCATTTTCTTGTGTCAAGCTCCTTAAAGTCCCCAGTGGAGTTTCCAATTTGTTGGTGAGGTAAATCCCCTCTGCGGACAGAGGCAATCCCACTAGCCCTAGTGTGGGTCTAGCCACAAACAAGACATGCTATGACATCAATTCCTAGTTAAGAATGGAAAAAGACTTGGCAGATCACCTACCTTAGGGCCTGCACTGTTGTGTCGTCCGGAAGAATGGTTGCCTCCCGCTCCTGATCCGATAGGTCACGATCTTCTCATTCTCATGCCCAGATACCTGCACATACACAAGAAATGAAGACGATACACAAAATACTATTTCGCATTCCTAACTATCAGTTAGTCGAAGAAGACTAAATCACATGCATTAAATAAACATAACACAGATATGGAAACAATATCATAGTCGAGTATATTAATTTAAAGAAGGAAGAGTAAAACTGGTGCTTCGACATTGCGATCTCCTCCAACAGGGTTCTAGTGGAGCACATATCAGAAAGCTTGTCAAGAATTCAAATGAGGCTCTCTCTATGGGATCCTCCTTGGTTCAACCTTCTCTATAATGATTACTTAGCTAGAATGTCTCTTCTCCAAGCTCAACTTCTTGGCTATATGTTCAATTTTCTTTCAACTAGCTGATGTAAAGGGAGAAGGCTTGTTGCTATAGAGGGAGAAGGAGAATTTAGGATCCCTATAATCGTGGGGGGAGTCCTATCCTCTTAGAATGTTCCATCAACCATTTCCGAAAGGTATAGATCTGTGGTTTATCAAGTTTAACCACTTGCAATGAGTCATTATCGAGGTGTTTAAAGGAAAATTCTGCCTCCAATTGGTTAAAAAACATTCCAAAATAGGTTGGCATGGGTACAATACAAGGACAGAGCACCAACTAGCATGCCCTCTAGCGTATATTTTCCCCATTAGCGTGAGCGATGAACTAGCTACCTGTGCCAATGCCAAAACATGTGTTTTTGAGTTCTTTCCAAGGAAATTTTCAAGAGGAAGAATCATTTCCTTATGCAGAAGGATGCAAAGAATGTATTTGCAGAGTTTGACACTGCTCACAGGTCATGGGAAAACCCCTCCAATATGTGGGGCGATGGATTGTAGGGATGGTGACAAAATGTTGTGTAATAGGGGTCTGTGCCTGTACTAGTGTTGTAGAAGGAGTGTCTTCAATAGGTGCACTAGATGTCTTCTTATTTGGATATGGGGTACTTTCTTATATTGATTTTTCAAGTCGTTTCCTTTTTGCACTAGTGCAAGAAGGACTCCCTTTTACATTCTTACTTGGACCCTTCCTTGTGCTGGGAGGGTCCTCTATCTCCTTTCCAGCAGCTGTCTTTTTATGTAGTTGTTTTAACATCGCCTTCCAGGTCATGCCTTTACTTCATATTTTTTCTAGACCACAATATTTATCAGTCCGTAGTGATATAACTTATTGTCGGCCTGGTCTACCCGTCCATCCCGCACACCCTTGGCCATTTTTTCCATTCTCTTAAGAAAAAAATGGGGGAAATTAATCCTCCATTAGGCGTGTCGGCCAGCTTCGAAATGATGCAACATCCTAAAATGGTACAAAAAAGTGAGGGAGTACCTTCCCTCACAAGTTACAAATTTCTGTAGGATGAAAAGGAGGTCCTACCATTGTCCTAGTAGGGTACTGCGCATAATTCCTTTCTTCCAATCTACCTTCATCTTATTGTCGACGACGAAACACTACCATCACTTCCTTTCTAGTTTCTGATTTTTAAACCACTACTCACCAGTATTTTCCAAGCCTGTCGCTATCACTACTGCTATAAAATCTTCCGTAACCTCAAATTTTAGAGGCCCAATTTTTACTTTGCCATTTTTTAAACTTCTGGAAAATTGTAGGGCCACTTCACTGTTGTGCCCATCAAAATTTTGCAGGAATTGAAGAAACCCTGGGTCTCTCAATAGTGCAAGACTATTGTGATACTCATCAGTCTGTTCTACCCTATTGAGAGATGAAGGTTCGCTTCGAATAGACAGCATCGCTGCTTAACGATTATGAATAGTCAAGAATTTACATGCAAAACCAGAAAAATAGGTTCTTCGAGATAGGAATCCAACCATCCGTTCCATCTTATCACCCATTCATTCCACTGAAATAGTCATGGATGCGTGGCATCTTTGAGATCGTGCCGGACTAGTACTTGCGGCGGCATTTTAACGGCTAGGTGAGGTAATTATTACGAGTGAAGGACATCTAGGATGATGGTAGAAAGGGGAAATTATATCCAAGCAATGGTTAAACACTTTTTCACTCCTTCATAATTCAAAAAAAGAACTTTAGCATTCATTAAAAAATGATCACGATTCTTAACTTAAAAGCACCCTGTACTTAAAATAATTTTCTCCTAGTTAATATGATAGCACAAGTAATCATCAACTAAGTGAAAGGAATTCTTATAAACTTTCATGATGACCACTTTCCTCTGACATATGCTATGAAAGAACAAATTGTACTATGTTCCTAACAGGGTGCATGCTTGCACCGGTCTTCTTGCACCACTTAAACTATGCTATTCTGCTGGTACCATTCTGCTTGCACTTATTATATAGGATGACATGCTTGCACTAGTGAAAGTATAATATTTGAAAAAAAGAACAGGAAATTTAAGTAAAATAAGTTGGACTTCCAACATGGCTTCCTCAAATTATACTAGAAATTTGCTTCGCCCTTTCTTGATGCTTCAGAGCATATCCTTTTGCTCTTTGTGCATGAGATCCTACAATGAATTCATGAGGGAACAAAGAAGTGGGAAAAGGGAAATTTGAAAATGGAAGGAACTCTATTACAGAGATTCCAAGAATAGTACCACAAGAGGGGATAAACAGAAGTGGGATAGGGAAAAAAATTCCAGGGTAAAGTGGGGTTTTTACAAAACGGACAGGGTAAATTTAGAAGAATATGGGAAGGTTAATCATTCTAGGATTGAAGAAGAAAAATGAGGGAATATTACGAAAGTGGAATATGAAGAAAGGCAGCAAATTTTCTGGAAGGTCTTTTTGCACTTGTGCAAGAAAAATAATCGCAGCAAGAATTAAGCATTACTTGAATAAAAATATCCATGCTAATTACCCCAATTGTATAAAGGTTGGTTCTGCCGAACCTGCTTTTACTTGGTGGTCTCTAGCATATCTAAAGATCAAGCAACATTCTATTTTTATTAGAAATTTTTTATCTTCCTTCCATCAAGCTGGTTTTCAAGTTGATCCTTCTGCAATCATGTCAGTGAACTGATTTCATAATTACAGGAAAATATTTTTTCTTTAATTTTTTTGTATTTCATTTTTTTTTTTTAAGAAGAAGAAGAATTCATGTTTTTAAAATTTTGGTATTACCCTTCACCACTACTGTCCCGAATTTTTGTTGGATATGCTATGTAATATCTTTCCTGTCAAGTGGCTAAAAATGCTTCTTTAATCTGTGTCCATTTACCAAGAATACTGAATTTTGTCCATCAATAGTTTTAACTTCTACTGCTCCATTCTCGAATACTCGGATCACTTCATAAGGTCCCATCCAACGTCTATGGATTTTCCCTTTAAAAATTTTAAATCTAGAATCATAAAGGAGCACCCAATCACCTGGTTGGAATTGCTTTCTTTGAATAGACTTGTCATGCCACCTTTTGCGTTGCTGCTAAATTAGTATGTTCTGTTGAACAACATCCCTAAGAAATTCATCTAACTCATTTAATTGGATAAGAAGTTGTTGTTGTGCCTCAGAGAGATCTAGTCCTAACTGAACTGCAGTTCTGAAAGTTTTGATCTGGAATTCAATTGGTAACAAAACCTGTTTACCATATACCAGCTCATATGGTGTATGTCTCGTGCTATTTCTCCAAGTGGTTCTGTATGCCCACAAAGCTTCTGGTAATCTTTTAGCCCAATATTTTTGATGCATATTTACTATCTCTGTAAGAATGGACTCGATCACTTTGTTTGTGGATTCCACCTGGCCATTTTCTTGCGGGTGATATGGCATGGATTTCCTGTGCCAGATCTTGTATTGCTCCATCACACCCTGTACTAGATTAGAAATAAAATGTGGACCATTGTAAGAAACAATTTCTCTAGGCACACCTAGTAAAGATTTCAGTAAAAATAAAATCAACAACTTTTTCTGTAGCGAAGGAAACATCTTTAGCTTCTACCCATTTTGTAACAAAATCTGTACAAATGAAAATATGCTTTTTACTTAATGAAATTGGATTTATTGGCCCTATAAAATAAACAACCCATTTTTCAAATGGCTCAATCATAACTTGGGGGCATAAAGTCATTTAATTGGTTTGATCAGGCTGTCCCACTCATTAACAACTATCACATCGCCTGACATACTATTTGGCATCCTTAATCAAGGAAGGAAAAAAATAACCAGTAGGTAATAATTTATATGCAGTCTGCTTATCAGAGGAGTGGCCTCCACAAGGTTCATCATGAGCAGATTTAAATATGTAAAACACTTCCTCCTCTCTTACGCATCTATGGATAATCAAATCTAGACCAGTGTAAAAGAGATCTCCTTGAATCCAGGAGTATGCAGCACTTTTTTGAAAAATATTCCGCTTTTCACGAGTGGACAAGTGGGGTGGTGTTTTCCCATTAACCAAGTAATTCGCAATGTTAGCAAACCACAGAGATTTGTTGACATAGAAAAAATATGTTCATCCTGAAAATCATCATTAAGAGGAGCTGCTTCACCAGGATTATCTAATCTAGAAAGAAAATATGCTACAACATTCTATTTTCCTATTCTATCAACAATAGTAACATTAAATTCCTGCAAAAATAGCAACCACCTAGTCACTCTACTGCTAGTCAATGGTTTTTTCATCAAATATTTAATCGCGGAATGATCAATATCTACAAATACTTCATATCTTGTAATATAGTGCTTGAACTTATTAATTGCAAAAATTATAGCTAAAAACTCTTTCTCTGTAACTGTATAATTTAATTCAGTGAAAGAAAAATTCTTACTAATATAATAAATATTGTTAGCCACCCGTATTTTTCTGTCATATCAGCTGATGGCTAAATGATTCTTGCAGCCTTCAAGAAACAAATTCAACCTTGAAATTGTTGGTGCTTGAGGTCTTTTTGATGAATCCATAACTATTGGTTAATATTCACTACTGTTTCCATTCAAAACTCAGAAATCCTGATGATTTATAAAAAGCCTAATACTACTGCAACCTCTTTTTCCCCTCCCTTTCTCCTGAGCTAACCTCATTCTCTATTTTTCCCTTTCACCCATGAAAACCCCACATTTCCATGCTTTTCCCATATCCCTTCATAATTTCATTTCCCAAGGTTAAAAACCCACTTTTTAACCTTTTTGGAACTTTAGTTCCTTTGGAAAATCATTGAAAAACCATGAAAAATGCATAATTCTTATGTAAAATTTTTTTAGCCCCCACGGGCTAAGCCCCTCCGCCTTTTTCTCTCCATGTGACCCGACGTCGTGACCAAAGAATTTCCCCTACGGGGGCTTTACTCTATCCGTAGGGTCAAGACTTGGTGCCCCCATAGTTGACTCCTCAGAATGGGTGAAGAATTAATCTAACGGCTGCCATTCACTACGGGGGGTTGCTCCAAAAGTCTCGTGCCCGTACACCCTGGCCCCCCGCAGTTCATCTCAGCCATTCATCCAATCCACAGATCAACGGCGCAGAGCGCAACTTACCAGTGGTCCCCGCCAGCTGTTCCCCACTCCAAAAAACTGACATTCTTTTCCGCACCACCTTCGGGCCAAAGGTTGTTTTCTCCCATTGGCCAGCGATTCCATATGGTGTGCGCCACGTGTCTCCCGTACCATTTTCCAAAACCACTAGCCTCGTGCATTAAAGTTATTCCCCCGCGCGTTATCCATCAGACCATAGTCACCCAGCAGAATTCACCTCCGTCGTCCGACCTAACTCCCCTCATCCGACGGTTGTCGATCGCCGGAGATGCCCGAATTTTAACCAAAGTGCCCACATGTTAACCGAGCCATCGCGTGGCCAAAAATAAATCTCCGCCGTCGATCTCTGTAGATCGACGGCTCATATTCAATCTCCCTTTTCCATTGCCAGATCAAAGACTTTTTCTCTGACCTTCCGTTGCCCAATCCCGGCCGTCTATCATCGTGCGATCGACGGCTCAGATTCATCCTTCTCCATTAATCGCCCCATTCAATCTTGACCGTCGATCTCTGCAGATCGACGGTCTAGACTTAATCTCCTTCTAACCTATTCCACGATCACCCAGATTTGATCCTGGCCATTGGATGATGCCATCCGACGGCCCACGCTCCTCCGTACAGTCCCCGATGAAGATTGAACTATACGCAGGATTATATAACGTTTTTTCGTGTTTTTGCAGGTTTAAATGTATTTTCTGTCATTTCCAAAGAAGATTCGGCGACTGAGGGTGACGACCCTCCCTTGTTCGATTCCTCTGAGGAAATCATCCACAAGGTTTAAAATCACGTTATATTGGTGTTTTCACAGCCATTAATGCCTTACATACCCTGCGTAGCCCTGCACGACAGAAAAACTATGAAGATCAATGCAGAGAAAAAGTATCAGATGTTGAAGACTAAAAATGAACCAGAATAGCAGATTAGTGGACAGACTTGTGGGTATTAAGGCTAATACAATTATCAAATGCCTAATCCCTGGAGCTAAAACATAGATTAAAGGAAAATATAAAGTGTTTTATCAGGAAAACCTTCACCGCCACAGATGGAAGCAGATTGATTCTTCCCAGCAACTACAGTGCCACCTGTGCCTCAAAGTATTCAATCAAGAACAAAATTGATTGATTGGGATCAGATATTTTACCCCGACGCAGCCGAAGAGTTACTTCTCCCAATAATTTAATGAAAGAATATCTGCAGAGTAGCCCTAACATCACACAGAGCCTCAAAGGTCAAAAAAAGCTCCCTCCGAGCTTAATTCATGAATGTAGATCAATTAATGCAGTGAAACACCGGTATGGTTTCTTCATTGAGCCCCCAAGGGCCAAGAAAGACATTAACTCTGCATTAATTGTATTTGAGATCTTTATTCAGATCTCACCTCCTCATCCTTCTATAAATACTTCAATAGAATATGAGTGAGGGGTTGGTTGTTGGTTGTTGTTTGATCACAAGTTGTAACATTGAAACTCTCTGAAATAAATATACAAGTTTGTTGAAGTTGAAAAATAAATTGAAGTCTTGGATGTCTTGATGATGTTGTTGCATCCCTGTTCCTGAGAAGGCTCTATCACTGGATTCATGAGTTTGGTTGTTGGTGAAGTATTCTAACTGTTTAATTTTTTCTCCTGTTTTCATTATGTTTCATAATCTCTTACTAAAATAGGCTGAAAGTTTTAGGCTAAGAAATGACTCCTGGAAGCACCTTAGACCTGTTCACCCTTCACTGTTTTATGTTTTCTTCTGCTGAAGTATTTTAGAGGCTTTAAACCTTCTCTTTAGTCTTCATGCTTGTTTATTTCCTTAATAGTTCAAATAGTTGGTTTCAACATGATTTATGGTTCTCCCTGCTTGTCTTCCATCACTTGAAAGCTGTTATTGAAGTCTCCCTTTGAAGTACCATTGTCTTAAGTTAATCAAAGAGGTCAGTTTTGATCTTACCCTTTGCCCCTGCTTGAACAATTGTTTTGAAGGTCATTATAGTTGTAAGCATAGATGTTATTTAGGTGCTCCCTCTTTTATAAATGCAACTATCAGTGAATCTTTTATGTTTTCTAAGTCCTTTAAAATAAAATCTTTGAGGAAATAGGGAGTTTCCCGAATCTTACATTTCATTTTAAAGTTGTCTTGAAGTCATTATTTGCTTAAAGAATGTTTGTGGAATTTATGGTTAGCCCTGTCTATCAAATATCTCTTTATTGTTAAGTTATGTTTTCAAGTTCCCTTTGTTGAGAATTAAGTTTATCTTTCTAAAACATTAATGTCCATCTCATTCCAAAACAAAGGATTCTGTGGCCAAGTTAGATTTTCCCTTTGATATCCCATACCCCTTTAAGAGTTTGTCATGACCTTATTTTGACTCCATTTCCAATGAACCAGATATTTCCTCTTTCTGTCTATCTTTCCTAGACCTTTCATATTCTGTTGTATCAACTCAACCCAACCAAACAAACATCTGCACTTAAATAACTAGTCTAAAATCCATAACCAAAGCAAACAAGATTGTTTGGTCAATTTAGTGTGTCCTAAATTGCTACATTAATTTTTCAATCCGGGATTTGTAAGCTGACGAAGTGTGGCGCAATATATGTGCAAGATAACCTATCTCTTACTTTTTGTCGTTTTTGAGTTTTTATTTATTTATCTTGGGGGTTTTTATCTTGGTTGGTTTCCTAATGTGAGATGGAAATTCTAAAAGACAAGTATGGATATAAATGTTCAAGGCAATGATGTCCTTTATAATGATTTCCCAAACTTCAAACTTTAAAAGAGTTTTAAAACATGCAATGACAAAATTAATTCCTAAAAGAAAATGTGCCACTATACTAGTCAAACAAACAGTGAACTATTGATCATGAAACCCATTACCCTTGCTGCTGTCTAAATACAAAAGAAACTATGCTCAAAGAAATCCAAGAATTGCAAGCAAAGTAAAACTAAAATCAAATTACATCAACTCGTATTCTGACCCCTCACCATTAGTCTCGCTATGGCTTTCGGAGGTAATCATAAACAACTTGAGCAATCTGATATCTAATTTGCAGAAAAATAAACTAATATTAAATTACACACTCATACTTCAATCCCTCACCATTAGTCTCGCTATGGCTTTCGAAGGTAACTGATAATGACATGAGAAATTTAATATCTAACTTGCAGAAAAATAAACTAATATCAAACTACACACTCATACTTCAATTCCTCACCATTAGTCTCGCTATGGCTTTCGGAGGTAACTGATAATGACATGAGAAATTTAATATCTAACTTGCAGAAAAATAAACTAATATCAAACTACACACTCATACTTCAATCCCTCACCATTAGTCTCGCTATGGCTTTCGGAGGTAACTGATAATGACATGAGTAGTTTAATATCTAATCTAACTAATAAAGCAAATGTACAAAGTTGAAATAAATAAAACAATGCTGGAATTAAAAGCTAAGAAAAATAAATCAGTAGAAGGACAAGACTGATTCCATGGCATTAGTCATTATAAAACTATGTGCAAATGTGCTATGATTTCAGAAAGCAATCTAAGTAAGGAAATATGACAAAACAGAATTGAAAGCAACTTATCTAGAAAACATGCAAAACCTTCTTGAATAGCAAGGGCCCTCTGCTACCAATTTGGTGTAATCCTTCTTCATCTCCTTAAAATTGTAATAAAAACACCATCAAGGAACTTCTTTATTGAAAAACTTCACAAATCTACATCCCATTCCATCTTAAGATTTGTTACAAAACACCCTCTATTTTCCTTCTCCTATTTTTCACTATTTTTTCACTACCTTCTCATTACCTATGATAGAAGAAAGTTTCTCCTATTTATACAAAATATGAGGAATCATCTCATTAATGAGAGTCCATGAATCTCTCCCTCCATCTCTAGAGTTACAATCAAAATAGGAAATGATAAGACACATGTCTTTCTGGAGTTTCAACACAACTAAGAAATGAGACACATATCCTCTTAGAGTTTCAATACAACAAGGAAGTGAAACACATATCCTTGATCCCATAATCTTCTCCAACCAAATTCGAATTCTGGCCTTAGAGTGCCATTTAAGGGTTCTAGAAGCCTTTTGATCACACATGTCACAAAACTCATAACACACATTTAGATATATGAAACTATGTTAATTTTCTAGTTTCTAATCATAAATTCACTTTAAATAAGCAACAAATAACTTTGGAAAACAAAGGATCCTAAGCCTTATATTTATGAAAATGGTTACTTGATGTAGGGTTTTAGGTGAGATGGCTATGAAATAAAAGCTAAATGGTTATGACATAATGGAAATATGTATGAATATGGAAAACACTTTGGAGACTCAACATAATCAACTGAAGTTGTTGCATGTCCTCATGCAACTATTGCAATGATTCATTTTTCCATGAGTTGATCTTTTATGAGTTTTGACTCATATAGATTCGTTCCAAACTTTGCTTCTTGATATTTTCCTTTTTGGAAAAGTATAATACATTTGATTGCAACATTTTTTATTTATTTTTTAATGGTTGGTTCTTGTGTGACAGCCATTTTTTTTTTTTTTTGAGCAATGGTTCTTGTGTAACAATGTTTTATTTTCTTTGTTGCATCAAAGTTCATGAAAACATTTAGAATCAATTACTTCATCAATGAATTGATCATTTGCAAGACATATAATCTTTGGATCATGTTGCAACAATAGTTGGTTGGGAAGTATATGTGGGTGGAAATGAAATGAAAATGTGTGATAGTGTATGACATGTGGATATGAAATGATGTCCCTTCCATCCCCCCCTCCCCCTCCAACTAAAGATATGAAAATATGAAAAAGGAAGTGAGGAATGTTTCCAAAGTTACAATTTTAGCATTCTAATGAATTACATGACTAAAAATTAGAAAAAAACATACCTTCACGTAATTACAAACTGGAAGAGTTGTATGTGTGGTGGTCGTAAAATTTCGATCATATTCTTCTTCAAGTGGCTGAACAAGAGGAGTCATGGATAAAGAGATAAGATGACTTTTTATTGCTCCTACTAAAAGTTGTTGAATCTGCTCCAAAATGCTGAAAATAATAGTCTTCATGTCTTCAAAACTCATTGGCACAATTCCTACTATGTGAAAAGATGTTCTGATGTCCAACATAGTAGGAAATTTTTGACTTAGTGGCCATTAATGGATGCCACTAGTCAACACGAGAACTCTCACCATTGATGACAATGAGAGTCAAGATGCCCAAACACATCTTGCTAGGTACGAATGATTTTTCCAATGTCGAGTCATCTAGAAGATTTGACGAACAAGGGACATTAATGTATTCCCATTGTTTTTTAGCATGAGAACTTGCCATTAAGGCATGCAAGCCTCAAGGTGTTTTTACAAAGAACTTAGACTCAAGGGACTATGGACTCAATAATTTGCATTGAAGCAGGGCTTATTTGCGGAATGAAAATGACAAGAAATGGAAGATGAAAATGGAAGATGGCAATGGAGAGTAGAAATGGCAAAGTTTTTACTAAGTATGTAAATGTTTTTGCTTTTATTTGTGGTTATGAATGGAAAAAAAGAAATGGAAAGTGGATGTGAATGTAAATGGAAAATATGAAGTGAAATGAGGTGAATGGTTTATTATGAGGTATGGATGTGATGTAGACAATAGTATCTGAAAGTTTTTCAAGTGTTTGGATCTGATTTTGCATCAGCATATTTCCTCTTTGTTGCTGATCATCCTCTTATGAAACAAATTGGTCTCTTAGAGAGACACCATTCTCTTGTAGTCATTTGTCCTTCCTCCCGGAACCTGCAAAAAAAACTAATACTTCTTCTGCAATGGAATGTAAGATTATCAAAGGAGAGAGGTGATCAATCTCTCTAGTTATGATATTTACACACAAAAACTAAGAATTTGTATTAATGAAACAATTTCTCAAAGGAAAAATCAAAAGAATTTATACCTGTTTTGCATTTAGTGCCTCAAGTTGAATGTAGCTTCGTTTCAGCAATTTATTTCAATATTTACCATTTCAAACTCTAATGATGGATTTCTCATTGTGTAGATCTTATTGAGACCTTTCCACCGATACTTAAATCATCAAAATTTGATTTTGTATGAGAAAATTAGGCTTATTTGAACAATGAGGTTTTTTTTCTACTGCGGAATTGGACTTTAGCTGCAGAATGTCGACGGTTTCTGTAGCTAAAAATCTTGAATAAAAAGTTAGCCATTCATCTTTCATCATCAGCCCAAAATTAATCAATACCTTTCAAACCTTTCAAAAAGTGAACAAATAACTTATTCATTTCATCGATTCAAAATTATTATGACAGTGGTTCACATGCGTGACTTAGTGTTTCTTCTTAGTGATAACACACAACTTTGATTTCTTCTCACCAGTCTTATCATCGACTTGATCAAATGAATAGGATTAATCGTCCATGTACCGACAACCGTTCACCCATGTGACTTCGTTTCAACATCTCTTGACACCTATAACCTATAGAAGTAATAAATGGCTCGTTTAATTGCCGCTAGTTTGCGAATCGGTGTCGCATTCCGTACGAAAGATAGTCAACCATTAGTTTTACACATATTTGGATACGTGTGTCGTGCATAGCTTTTTATCTTTTCCGCACTTTCCTGTGGGGTTTCTGCAAGCTTATAAGTAAGTGATTCATCTTTAAAACGGAGATTTTCAATTGAAACAAAACCAACCAAAATGATGTTGATCCCTTTTCTAACTAAAAATGTCAGTGTTAATAAGTCCCGAGCTTTCCATACAAACAGCAGATAAAGTTCGATAAATAATCAAGGATACTAAGGCCATGCTTGATAATAACATTTCACCTCTCCTTATAAATGCCAGGTTTGACATTAATGGTAACAGGGTGCATATTATTTGTTGAAACTGCATTGACAACAGCCTGGACCGTAGTAAAATCTGGGTTTAACTCACACGAAATATACATGAACAGAATGTGAGTGAGTTTTCAAATGGCCTCTGCATCGAATGCCAAGAAGCTCCATGACACGTCGATTGGTTGGTTGCGTATCCAATTAAGATTGTTGTTCACAGGTGTTATATCTATCAGCAAAGAGCCGTATCCAATTAGAACTATTGTTAACAGGTGTTACGTTTATCAGCAAAGAGCCGTTTCCAATTAGAATTTTTATTAATCGGGAAGTGGCAGAGGAGGTGTTAGACGGGTGGAAAAAGGCAGTTAATTATCAGTATACCATTAGAAGCAGCCGAATTTAATCAACTGTCAATTCATTAATTGAAATTCTGGTTTTTTTCACGCGGCAAGCAAAAATGGGCTTCAAAGGACCGAGAAATTCTCCCAGACCACCACGAATTTCATAAAACGATTTCTGGGTTATCTAATTTACCCTATTGGAAAAAAAACCCATGTTTTATTTTTTCCAAATTCACCTCCGTTTGGCCAAATTGTGCTTTCAAAGTTTGGCGTTTTTCTCTGTTTTGCATTTTTCTGGCTTCTGCTTCAGCGACAAAAAAAAATCATTTTTTGGTGGAACAGGTTCAATTATTGTTATATGCATTGATTTCATGAGTGCTACTAAAGCATTTGATTTATATTTTAACTCTTATGCTGCAAAAAGAGGAAGAAGAAAGGAAGCAAATCGATCAACCATTGAAATGATGAAGAAGAAAAGCAGTTGAGCGAGCAAGGTTTCTAATAGCAGATTATCAAAATGCCACAGTGATTAGAAGTTGTTGCAATTATAAATGCTACTGCCCAGGATTCACTCTTTCAAACTAAGAAGTCGATGTCAAAAACAATACGATCATTGCAAAGTGTTGAATCTGCCAGTAATGTTGTTGGGAATGTCTTCCGAAAGAACCTATGGTCAAATGATGATGCAAAACCTTTGCAATCAAATTATTATATGGACAATTCTCTGGCAACTCCTTTGGAAAACTTGGATATCTTTTCGTTTAATTGCTAAATCTATAGTTTCTTTAATCAAAAGGAACGTATTCAGCCAAATGATAGATTCCAGATCCCATTTTAGTAACATAGATTCGGTAATGGAGATTTAAGCATTTTTGAAGTAGTGACTGCCCATGAAAGTCCATACCTGTTAGCTAAAGTGTTTGGTTTGTTCATTTAATTTTGGTGGTCCGTGCAGAGACTTTCTTAAAATGGATTCTTTCTTCTCATGAATTTTTGCAGGTTTGTTTCAGGCCAAAGCTTGAACAGGAATGCAGATTTTCTACTGAGGCCAGATTGAAAGCTAGGATTGAAGATAGCCATAGATTTTTTTTCTCTTCTTCTTCTTTTTTTTCTGAGGTTGTAAATTTTTATAAGAAGGATTAATGATTTTCAATTTCAGGCAGCAAATACTTTAAGAAAAACATGCTAAAAACAGGACTTGACTGAGGTTTTAAAATGATTTTTTTTATCAGTGTGGGCAGGGTGACTAGGATAGGATCCATTTCGGGACAATTCCGGAGATGCCTATGTGGTCAGTTTTTTCATTGGATGCCTGTAACCTGCTAAACCTTGAAATCAGCTGCGGAATTCACAATTAGTTGCGGAATCAGGCCACATTCCGTAGCTAGGTTGCAAAATCTTATTAAAACAGGATACAATATTTTGAGGACCACTTCGCGTTGTCATAACCAAATAATTCGATCAACCGAACCTATCAAAGCAGTTGCGTTTCTTTTTTATTTTTTATTTTTAAATCGGATGAAATGATGAAAACAATTTTTTTTTTTTTTGAATCAATTGAAATGATGAATTTTATTGTCTCTTTTTTTTTTTTTCTCACATCACAATTCTTTTTCTGATCCTCCAAATCACACAAAGTGCAGGAGGAGAGCATATTCAGAAATTATTAATTTTTTTTTTTACATAACAATCATTTTTCTGATCCTCCAGATCACACAAAGTGTAGGAGGAGAGCATACTCAAGAATTAATAATTTTTTTTAGATGTAAGAAATAAGGCTACCTAGTTACACTTCCCTGGCAACGGCGCCAAAATGTTTGGTCAATTTAGTGTGTCCTAAATTGCTACATTAATTTGTCAATCTGGGATTCGTAAGCTGACAAAGTGTGGCGCCCTATATGTGCAAGATAACCTATCTCTTACTTTTTGTCGTTTTTGGGTTTTTATTTATTTATCTTGTGGGTTTTTATCTTGGTTGGTTTCCTAATGTGAGATCGAAATTCTAAAAGACAAGTATGGATATAAATTTGTAAGGCAATGATGTCCTTTATAATGATTTCCCAAACTTCAAACTTCAAAATGGTTTTAAAACATGCAATGACAAAATTAATTCTTAAAATAAAATGTGCCACTATACTAGTCAAACAAACAATGAACTATTGATCATGAAACCCATTACCCTTGCTGCTGTCTAAATACAAAAGAAACTATGCTCAAAGAAATCCAAGAATTGCAAGAAAAGTAAAGCTAAAATCAAATTACATCAACTCATATTCTGACCCCTCACCATTAGTCTTGCTATGGCTTTCGAAGGTAATCATAAACAACTTGAGAAATCTGATATCTAATTTGCAGAAAAATAAACTAATATCAAATTACACACTCATACTTCAATCCCTCACCATTAGTCTCGCTATGGCTTTCGGAGGTAACTGATAATGACATGAGCAATTTAATATCTAACTTGCAGAAAAATAAACTAATATCAAACTACACACTCATACTTCAATCCCTCACCATTAGTCTCGCTATGGCTTTTGGAGGTAACTGATAATGACATGAGCAATTTAATATCTAACTTGCAAAAAAATAAACTAATATCAAACTACACACTCATACTTCAATCCCTCACCATTAGTCTCGCTATGGCTTTCGGAGGTAACTGATAATGACATGAGTAATTTAATATCTAATCTAACTAATAAAGCAAATGTACAAAGCTGAAATAAATAAAATAGTGCTGCAATTAAAAACTAAGGAAAATAAATCAGCAGAAGGACAAGACTAATTCCATGTCATTAGTCATTGTAAAACTATGTGCAAATGCGCTATGATTTAAGAAAGCAATCTAAGTAAGGAAATATGACAAAACAGAATTGAAAGTAACTTATCTAGAAAACATGCAAAACCTCCTTGAATAGCAGGGGCCCTCTCCTACCAATTTGGTGTAATCCTTCTTCAGCTCCTTAAAATTGTAATCAAAACACCATCAATGAACATCTTTATTGAAAAACTTCACAAATCTACATCCCATTCCATCTTAAGATTTGTTACAAAACACTCTCTATTTTCCTTCTCCTATTTTTCACTATTTTTTCACTACCTTCTCATTACCTATGATAGGAGAAAGTTTCTCCTATTTATACAAAATATGAGGAGTCATCTCATTAATGGGAGTCCATGAATATCTCCCTCCATCTCTAGAGTTACAATCAAAATAGGAAATGATAAGACACATGTCTTTCTAGAGTTTCAACACAACTAAGAAACGAGACACATCATCTTAGAGTTTCAATACAACAAGGAAGTGAAACACATATCCTCTTGATCCCATAATCTTTTCCAACCAAATTCGAATTTGGCCTTAGAGTGCCACATAAGGGTCTTCTAGAAGTCTCCTTTTGACCTACACATATCACAAAACTCATAACACATATTTAGATATATGAAACAATGTTAATTTTCTAGTTTCTAATCATAAATTCACTTTAAATACATAAAATAAATAACTTTGGAGAACAAGGATCCTAACCCATATATTTATGAAAATGGCTATTTGATGTAGGGTTTTAGGTGAGATGGCTATGAAATAAAAGCTAAATGGTTATGACATAATGGAAATATGTATGAATATGGAAAACACTTTTGAGGCTCAACCACAGGGGATTCACTCAATGAACCTCTAACATATCACGTGCGATCATAACATATTAAACAATACCCTTAATTTGAGTACATATTGCAAAATTCCTCTAAAAAACACATTATTTAACCCCCTACCAATATAAACCCAATACACCTTCCAAATTTAAAAATCCCCTACTTTCACTATATATTGTAGGTATCAGTTTTTTCATTAACATTTTTTATACCCCTTTATATTTTTTCATTAACTTTGAGCTCCATTTTTTATACCTTCCAATATAAAAACCCTTTACCCCCTATATATCCCCCAATATATTATGTCATTTTTTCCTCATTATATATCCCCCAATATGAACCCACGTGCTATAATATTGCTCCCGCAGTGAAGCCCCTGTGGGCTCAACATACCCCCCAACTGAAGTTTTTGCATGTCCTCATGCAACTATTGCAATGATTCATTTGTCCATGAGTTGATATTTTATGAGTTTTGACTCATATAGATTCGTTTCAAACTTTGCTTCTTGATATTTTCCTTTTTGGCAAAGTATAATACATTTGATTGCAACATTTTTTTTATTTTTTTTTAATGGTTGGTTCTTGTGTAACAACAATTTTTTTTTTTTTTTAGCAATGGTTCTTGTGTAACAATGCTTTATTTTGTTTGTTGCATCAAAGTTCATGAAAACATTTAAAATCAATTACTTCATCAATGAATTGATCATTTACAAGGCATATAATCTTTTCGATCATGTTGCAACAATAGTTGGTTGGGAAGTATATGTGGGTGGAAATGAAATAAAAATTTGTGATAGTGTATGACATGTGAATATGAAATGATGTCCCTTCCCCCCCCAACTAAAGATATGACAATGTGAAAAAGGAAGTGAGGAATTTTTCCAAAGTTACAATTTTAGCATTCTAATGAATTACATGACTAAAAATTATAAAACAACATACCTTCACTTACCTTAAATGTGGATGAGTTGTGTATGTGTGGTGGCTGCAAAATTCTGATCATATTCTTCTTCAAGTGGCTGAACAAGAGGAGTCATGGATAAAGAGATAAGATGACTTTTTATTGCTTTTACTAAAACTTACTGAATCTGCTCCAAAATGCTGAAAATAATAGTCTTCATGTCTTCAAAAATCATTGGCACAATTCCTACTATGTGAAAAGATGTTCTGATGTCGAACATAGTAGGAAATTGTTGACTTAGTGGCCATTAATGGATGCCACTAGTCAACACGAGAACTCTCATCATTGATGACAATGAGAGTCAAGATGCCCAAACACATCTTGCTAGGTATGAATGATTTTGCTGATGTCGAGTCACCTAGAAGATCTGGCGAACAAGGGACATTAATGTATTCCCATTGTTTGTTAGCATGAGAACTTGCCATTAAGGCATGCAAGCCTCAAGGTGTTTTTACAAAGAACCTAGACTCAAAGAACTATGGACTTAATAATTTGCATTGAAGCAGTGCTTATTTTCGGAATGAAAATGACAAGAAACGAAAGATTAAAATGGAAGATGGCAATGGAGAGTAGAAATGGTAATGGGCAATAAGCATGTGAATGAGCCTCTTGATTTTATTGATGGGTTATGAATGGAAAAAAAGAAAATGGAAAGTGGATGTGAATGTAAATGGAAAATATAAAGTGAAATGAGGTGAATGGTTTATTATGAGGTATGGATGTGATGGAGACAGTAGTATCTGAAAGTTTTTGAAGTGTTTGGATCTGATTTTGCATCAGCATATTTCCTCTTTATTGTTGATCATCCTCTTATGAAACAAATTGGTCTCTTAGAGAGACACCATTCTCTTGTAGTTATTTGTCCTTCCTCTTGGAACCTGCAAAAAACTAATACTTCTTCTGCAATGGAATGTAATATTATAAAAAGAGAGAGGTAATCAATCTCTCTAGTTATGATATTTACACACAAAAACTAAGAATTTGTATTAATGAAACACGTTCTCAAAGGAAAAATCAAAATAATTTATACATGTTTTGGAATTAGTGCCTCAAGTTGAATGTAGCTTCTTTTCAGCAATTTAACTCATTACTTACCATTTCAAACTCTAATGATGGATTTTTCATTGTGTAGATCTTGTTGAGACCTTTCCAACGATACTTAAATCATCAAAATCTGATTTTGTATGAGAAAGTTAGGCTGATTTGAACAATGAGGTTTTTTTTCTGCTGTGGAATTGGAGAACAGCTACGGATTTGGACTTTAGCTGCAGAATGTCGACGGTTTCTATAGCTAAAAATCTTGAATAAAAATTTAGCCATTCATCTTTCATCATCAGCCCAAAATTAATCAATACCTTTAGAAAAAGTGAACAAATAACTTATTCATTTCATTGATTCAAAATTATTATTTTTTTTTCTTGACATGCGACGACTTAGTGTGGCGACTTAGTGATAACACACAACTTGACTTCCCTTTGACCATGGTCTTTTTCATCGACATGGATCAAATGAATAGGACAGCATCCATGTACTGACATTTTCCCAGCTACCCATGTGGCTCGTTTCGTCTCTTGACACCTATAACCTATAGAAGTAATAAATGGCTGCGGAATTGCCAGTTAGCTACGGAATCAGGCTGCATTCCGCAGCTAAAAGACAGTCAACCATTAGTTTTACACATATTTGGATACGTGTGTCATGCATAGCTTTTTATCTCTTCCGCGCTTTCCTGTGGAGTTTCTGCAACCTTAAAAGTAAGTGATTCATCTTTAAAACATAGATTTTCAGTTGAAACAAAACCAACCAAAATGATATTGATCCCTTTCTAACTGAAAATGCCAGTGTTAATAAGAACCGAGCTTTCCATACAAACAGCAGATAAGGTTCGATAAATAATCAAGGATACTAAGGTCATGCTTGAGAATAACATTTCACCTCTCCTTATAAATGCCAGGTTTGACATTAATGGTAACAGGGTGCATATTATTCGCTGGAACTACATTGATAGCAGCCTGAAACGTAGTAAAATCTGGGTTTAACTCACACGAAATATACATGAACAGAATGTGAGTGAGTTTTCAAATGGGCTCTGCATCGAATGGCAAGAAGCTCCATGCCACGTCGATTGGTTGGTTGCGTATCCAATTAATATTATTGTTCAAAGGTGTTATATCTATCAGCAAAGAGTCGTATCCAATTAGAACTGTTGTTAACAGGTGTTACGTTTATTAGCAAAGAGCCATTTCCAATTAGAATTGTTATTAATCAGGAAGTGGCAGAGGAGGTGTTAGACGGGTGGAAAAAGGTAGTTAATTACCAGTATACCATTGGAAGCAGTCGAATTTAATCAACTATCAATTCATTAATTGAAATTTCGTTTTTTTTTTCACGTGGCAGGCAAAAATGGGCTTCAAAGGACCGAGAAATTCTCCCAGACCGCCACGAATTTCATAAAACGTTATCTATTTTACCTTATTGGCGAAAAAACCCATGTTTTATTTTTTCCAAATTCACCTCCGTTTGGCCAAATCGTGCTTTCAAAGTTTGACGTTTTTCTCCGTTTTTCTTTTTTTAATTGCTAAATCTGTAGTTTATTTAATTAAAAGGAACGTATTCAGCCAAGTGATAGATTCCAGATCCCGTTTTGGTAACATAGATTCGGTAATGGAGATTTAAGCATTTTTGAAGTAGTGACTACCCATGAAAGTCCATACCTGTTAGCTAAAGCGTTTGGTTTTTTCATCTAATTTTGGTGTTCCGTGCAGAGACTTTCTTAAAATGGATTCTTTCTTCTCATGAATTTTGCAGGTTTGTTTCAGGCCAAAGCTTGAACAGGAATGCGGATTTTCTACTGAGGCCACATTGAAAGCTAGGATTGAAGATAGCCATAGATTGTTTTTCTCTTCTTCTCTTTTTTTTTCTTCTGAAATTGTAAATTTTTACAAGAAGGATTAATGATTTTCAATTTCAGACAACAAAGACTTCAAGGAAAACATGCTAAAAACAAGACTTTGACTAAGGTTTTAAACTGATTTTTTTATCAGTTTGGGCTGGGTGACTAGGATAGGATCCATGTCGGGACAATTCTGGAGATGCCCATGTGGTCAGTTTCTTCATTGGATGTCTGTAACCTGCTAAACCTTGAAATCAGCTATGGAATTCATAATTAGCCGCGGAATCAGGACACATTCCGCAACTAGGTTACAAAATCTTATTAAAATAGGATACAGTGTTTTGAGGACCACTACAGACCATAACTAGTCAATCTTGGACAGTTGAACCTATCAAAGCAGTTGGGTTTCATTTTTTCCTTTCTTTTTTTTTTTTAAATCAAAGAAATGATGATTTTTTTTTTTTTTTTGAATCAATTGAAATGATGAAGTTTATTTTCTCTCCTTTTTTTTTTCTCACATAAAAATTCTTTTTCTGATCCTCCAGATCACACAAAGTGCAGGAGGAGAGCATACTCAAGAATCATTAATTTTTTTTTTACATAACAATCATTTTTCTGATCCTCCAGATCACACAAAGTGCAGGAGGAGAGCATACTCAAGAATTATTAATTTTTTTTTAGATGTAAAAAATAAGGCTACCTAGTTACACTTCCCCAGCAACGGCGGCAAAATGTTTGGTCAATTTAGTGTGTCCTAAATTGCTACATTAATTTGTCAATCCGGGATTCGTAAGCTGACGAAGTGTGGTACACTATATGTGCAAGATAACCTATCTCTTATTTTTTGTCGTTTTGGGGTTTTTTTTTTATTTATCTTGGGGGTTTTTATCTTGGTTGGTTTCCTAATGTGAGATGGAAATTCTAAAAGACAAGTATGGATATAAATGTTCAAGGCAATGATGTCCTTTATAATGATTTCCCAAACTTCAAACTTCAAAAGGGTTTTTAAAACATGCAATGACAAAATTAATTCCTAAAAGAAAATGAAAATGTGCCACTATACTAGTCAAACAAACAGTGAACTATTGATCATGAAACCCATTACCCTTGCTGTTGTCTAAATACAAAAGAAACTGTGCTCAAATAAATCCAAGAATTGCAAACAAAGTAAAGCTAAAATCAAATTACATCAATTCATATTCTGACCCCTCACCATTAATCTCGCTATGGCTTTCGGAGGTAATCATAAACGACTTGAGAAATCTGATATCTAATTTGCAGAAAAAATAAACTAATATCAAATTACACACTCATACTTCAATCCCTCACCATTAGTCTCGCTATGGCTTTCGGAGGTAACTGATAATGACATGAGCAATTTAATATTGAACTTGCAGAAAAATAAACTAATATCAAACTACACACTCATACTTCAATCCCTCACCATTAGTCTCGCTATGGCTTTCGGAGGTAACTGATAATGACATGAGTAATTTAATATCTAATATAACTAATAAAGCAAATGTACAAAGTTGAAATAAATAAAAAGAAGGTGCTGGAATTAAAAAGCTAAGAAAATAAATCAGCGGAAGAGACAGGCCAGTTCCATGTCATTAGTCATTGTAAAACTATGTGCAAATGCGCTATGATTTCAGAAAACAATTTAAGTAAGGAAATATGACAAAACAAAATTGAAAACAACTTATCTAGAAAACATGCAAAACCTCATTGAATAGCAGGGGCCCTTTGCTACCAATTTGGTGTAATCTTTCTTCAGCTCCTTAAAATTGTAATCAAAACACCATCAAGGAACTTCTTTATTGAAAAACTTCACAAATCTACATCCCATTCCATTTTAAGCTTTGTTACAAAACACTCTCTATTTTTCTTCTCCTATTTTTCACTATTTTTTCACTACCCATGATAGGAGAAAGTTTCTCCTATTTATACAAAATATAAGGAGTTATCTCATTAATGGGAGTCCATGAATCTCTCCCTCCATCTCTAGAGTTACAATCAAAATAGGAAATGATAAGACACATGTCTTTCTAGGTTTCAACACAACTAGAAATAGAGACACATATCCTCTTAGAGTTTCAATACAACAAGGAAGTGAGACACACATCCTCTTGATCCCATAATCTTCTCCAACCAAATTCGAATTTGGCCTTAGAGTGCCACATAAGGGTCTTCTAGAAGTCTCATTTTGACCTACACATGTCACAAATCTCATAACACATATTTAGATATATGAAACTATATTAATTTTCTAGTTTTTAATCATAAATTCACTTTAAAAACATAAAATACATAACTTTGGAAAACAAGGATCCTAACCAATATATTTATGAAAATGGTTACTTGATGTAGGGTTTTAGGTCAGATGGCTATGAAATAAAAGCTAAATGGTATGACATAATGGAAATAAGTATGAATATGGAAAACACTTTTGAGACTCAACAAAGATAAACCTTTGCAAACAAATATTTGAGAGATCCCTCTGCACGAGCAGGAGGACTAGATCCTGGAACTCCCAAAGATTAGTTTTGATGTTGCCTTGTCTTTTGATTTGCCAAACTGTCAAAACACGGGACACCAACATAATGGTGATCACGGTGGGACCTACTGAGAATTAGAGGTTTCAAAACCTTTCCTTAAACTTTTTAGGTCCAGTACAACATAAGTAACTTTCTTCAAGCACTACCTAACAAATGGTAATCATGATAGGACTTAATTGAATCAGTGACAAACTAAGTGACCCTTAGGATTCTCATAAAGCCTTAACAAACCTTGAAGGAATCGGTTACCAAGCCATAAGAGAAACTCTGTTTGTTTGAACACCTTAGCTAAGTGCAAAATCAGATTTAGAACACTCTCTTAACCTATAAAACCAAAATAAATCAGAAAAACCCAAAAAACATTCCGAGTTTGGCTCCATAATAAACATTGGTGGTGGACTATTAAAACCTTTTTACCTCCTCACGAGCTAAAAACTTCCACTTAGCGACTCCATAATCCTTGAGACCTTAAGACTCCCTTTGGAGAACCCTTATCATTATAACATCATTCAAACTCGGTTAGAGAATTTGTAAGTTAAGATTTGTATAAGCAGTTAGTTAACCTCTAAAATATTATTCTTCTTTAGTTGAAATTTTCCTGACTTATTTGTGTCCCAATAACATAGCATAATGGCTCTAGGAATTCACAGCTGAGCCTATCTGACCCCGATCCACGAGATAGTTGATAACCATGGATATCCTTTGGAAATCTCTTAAGTTAAATTATCAAGGCTATTTGGATCACCTCTAGAGCTAATAATTGAGTGCACGAAAATCTTTTGACTCTACAAGAATCATATGGTGGTGGAACCATAAAACATTTTACCTCCTTAGGACCCTAAAAATTTTCCTTAGCGACTCTCACTGCAAAACTCGAGAGAGAGACCATATAGCTCACCCCATTAAGACCTGGGCGATTGACCAGACACAGTGACCTCTTTCCTGATTTACAAACATGATTCCAAGGATACAACGAAGATATGCCCCAATGAGTAGAGATCGTATCCCTGGGTTTCCACATAAGATGCCCCAGGCGAATTGGGATGAAAACCTGCATGTTTTTCAAGGAGAAAAGTTTTATGACCCTCTATTACATCTCATCAAATTTCATATACATGTTTGGAGGTTGAAATTTGAATGGCATGAAGATTGCCTAATGAAAATGTTCATGTTAACATTAGAAGGAAAAGCTAGGGATTGGTATGAATGCTTGAGATATAGTAGTTTGTTTTATTTAAGGGACTTTGAATATGTGTTTTACGAGAACTATAAAGAAAACACTACATCATTATCATGGGGTGCAATATATTATGCTCCATCACAAAACATCACCCAACACATTATAGATAATGATGAAGCTTTGGAAGAAATGCAGCCTGAAGATCTTTTAACAGCCATTCATGAGTTTAATATCTTATTGAAAAATGATAAGAATATAGATGAATCACTTGAGGAAGATGATCCAAAAAAATAAATGATGATTCCTCGAATATCCATAAAGAAAAACTCTAGATATTGATTCATCATCCGTACTAGCTAAGGCTAAAGAAGACATCCAGTATCAAATCGGTCTTAGCAAGACATAAGGTATATACATTTCAAAGGGACATGGAAACATCTTCCCCTTTGACAGAGAAGGAAATAGAACAGACTATTTATAAATAGTTAGTCTCTGAAACTTTTTGCAAAACAAACACTCTTGCCCATTCACATAGAGAACTTTGTTGTACAGATTTAGAAAATTCTTTTTTAAATCATAATGAAGAGAGAGCTGCTGATAACCCAATATGTTCGACTGATGAAATTGTTTATTTCGATGATTTTCCAAATTTTGATCAGTCTGATGATGATGATTAGTTTCAAGCAAAAATTAATCACGCAGGGCAACCTACGTTCGATTGGTGTTAAGAGTTTCACCATCATCAACTTGAAAGTAGAAATCACCGATTTCAATCCATCACAAATCGCTTTCACATAATTGGGAATCAACGCTTTTCAACTCAGAAGGTGAAGAGAGGAGAAATGAAGAAATTTTTGAGCAGGAGGAAACCTTTGAAAACACCCCCACTCGAGAATATAATAACCTCTTCACAGAATTCAACCCAATGAATCCAAGCATACCAGGGCTACAAGAGGAAAACACTGCCAAATATGATGAGTCCTCCAATTTAGAGGATGATGAAGATGAAGGAGAAAAACAAATAGAAGATTATCCTGCTGTGGATATATCATCTTCTCAAAAAGAAACTTCTCCCTTCACTGATATTAGTCCGTCATTTAAAGAGCCTGAATTTATATCAGAAGAAAACATAGATTTAAAGGAATAAAATATTTCACTGATTGCTATTGTGCAGGTTAAGGATGACGAAACTTCCAAACAACTTCCTAAAGATACGCTCCTCAAAGCTCAAGTCTTGGAGGCTGACAATCTACTAGACACAGGGGACCAAAAAGAAAGGAACCTTCATCTTTTCTTTGTTGATCCTATGGAAGAGTGTGTGGCAACCCAAACTGGCTCAAATTATCAAGCAATGATCCTTCGCAAGGGCCAGAGACATGAGAAGCTGTCACCTTCCGTGATAGCCTTGATATTGAAGGTTAATCTTCAATATGTTCTATGGATGCCTCTGACAAGCAGCCAGAGTTTCTGCTTCTTCTTGACATTACTCAGCTGGCTGCATTGGCATTTTTGTATCATATGATGAATGAGGAGAGCCAATGCAGCCGTGTAGGAGGAGAGCATACTCAAGAATTAATAAATTTTTTTTAGATGTAAGAAATAAGGCTACCTAGTTACACTTCCCTGGAAACGGCACCAAAATGTTTGGTCAATTTAGTGTGTCCTAAATTGCTACATTAATTTGTCAATCTGGGATTCGTAAGCTGACAAAGTGTGGCGCACTATATGTGCAAGATAACCTATCTCTTACTTTTTGTCATTTTTGGGTTTTTTTTTATTTATCTTGGGGGTTTTTATCTTGGTTGGTTTCCTAATGTGAGATGGAAATTCTAAAAGACAAGTATGGATATAAATGTTTAAGCAATGATGTCCTTTATAATGATTTCCCAAACTTCAAACTTCAAAATGGTTTTAAAACATGCAATGACAAAATTAATTCCTAAAATAAAATGTGCCACTATACTAGTCAAACAAATAATGAACTATTGATCATGAAACCCATTACCCTTGCTGCTGTCTAAATACAAAAGAAACTATGCTCAAAGAAATCCAAGAATTGCAAGAAAAGTAAAGCTAAAATCAAATTACATCAACTCATATTCTGACCCCTCACCATTAGTCTTGCTATGGATTTCGAAGGTAATCATAAACAACTTGAGAAATCTAATATCTAATTTGCAGAAAAATAAACTAATATCAAATTACACACTCATACTTCAATCCCTCACCATTAGTCTCGCTATGGCTTTCGGAGGTAACTCATAATGACATGAGAAATTTAATATCTAACTTGCAGAAAAATAAACTAATATCAAACTACACACTCCTTGCTCAATCCCTCCTTATTAGTCTGCTTCATGACTTGAATGCTTGATAATGACAACATGACCAATTTAATGTAACTTGCAAAAATAAGCTAATATCCAAACTACACACTCATACTTCAATCCCTCACCATTAGTCTCGCTATGGCTTTCGGAGGTAACTGATAATGAGATGAGCAGTTTAATATCTAATCTAACTATAAATATAAACAAATAACAAAGAAGACAGGAAATAAATAAATAGTCTTTGGAATTGAAAATTTAAGTAAAACAAATCAGCTGAAGGATAAAAGAACTGGGTTATTATCATTAGTCATTGTAAACTAATATTACCAAATGCTTCATAGTATGAAACTTAATCCAAGTAAGGAAATAGTAAACTTAATTGAAAGCAACTTATCTAAAAGCTGGAAAAGCTATCTTCGTTAGAGTTTTCTGCTACCAATTTGTGTGTAATCCTTCTTGATCCATAGAAATTGCTAATCAAAGCTGTGATGAACAGACAATCTTTATTGAAACTGCAACTGAAACTGCAAATCTATATGTCCCATTTATCTTAAGGTTGTTACAAACACTCTCTCTATTTTATTGTCTATTTTTATATTTTCTATTTATTTATATTTTCCTATGTTGAAGGTTTTACTCCTATTTATACAATATGAAGTCATCTCGTGGCTAAGGTTCCATGAATCTCTCCCTCCATCTCTAGAGTTATAATCAAAATAGGAAATGATAAGACACATGTCTTTCTAGAGTTTCAACACAACTGAGAAATGAGACACATATCCTCTTAGAGTTTCAATACAACAAGGAAGTGAGACACATATCCTCTTGATCCCATAATCTTCTCCAACCAAATTCGAATTTGGCCTTAGAGTGCCACATAAGGGTCTTCTAGAAGTCTCCTTTTGACCTACACATGTCACAAAACTCATAACACATATATAGATATATGAAACTATGTTGATTTTCTAGTTTCTAATCATAAATTCACTTAAAATACATAAAATAAATAACTTTGGAAAACAAGGATCCTAACCCATATATTTATGAAAATGGTTACTTGATGTAGGGTTTTAGGTCAAATGGCTATGAAATAAGAGCTAAATGGTTATGACATAATGGAAATATGTATGAATATGGAAAACACTTTTGAGGCTCAACATACCCCCCAACTGAAGTTGTTGCATGTCCTCATGCAACTATTGCAATGATTCATTTGTCCATGAGTTGATCTTTTATGAGTTTTGACTCATATAGATTCGTTCCAAACTTTGCTTCTTGATATTTTCCTTTTTGACAAAGTATAATACATTTGATTGCAACATTTATTTATTTTTTAATGGTTGGTTCTTGTGTAACAACCAATTTTTTTTATTTTTTTTTGAGAAATGGTTCTTGTGTAATAATGCTTTATTTTCTTTGTTGCATCAAAGTTCATGAAAATATTTAGAATCAATTACTTTATCAATGAATTGATCATTTGCAAGGCATATAATCTTTTGGATCATGTTGCAACAATAGTTGGTTGGGAAGTATATGTGGGTGGAAATGAAATGAAAATGTGTGATAGTGTATGACATGTGGATATGAAATGATGTCCCTTCCCCCCCAACTAAAGATATGACAATGTGAAAAAGGAAGTGAGGAATTTTTCCAAAGTTACAATTTTAGCATTCTAATGAATTACATGACTAAAAATTATAAAACAACATACCTTCACTTACCTTAAATGTGGATGAGTTGTGTATGTGTGGTGGCTGCAAAATTCTGATCATATTCTTCTTCAAGTGGCTGAAAAAGAGGAGTCATGGATAAAGAGATAAGATGATTTTTTATTGCTTCTACTAAAACTTGCTGAATCTGCTCCAAAATGCTGAAAATAATAGTCTTCATGTCTTCAAAACTCATTGGCATAATTCCTACTATGTGAAAAGATGTTCTGATGTCGAACATAGTAGGAAATTGTTGACTTAGTGGCCATTAATGGATGCCACTAGTCAACACGAGAACTCTCATCATTGATGACAATGAGAGTCAAGATGCCCAAACACATCTTGCTAGGTATGAATGATTTTGCTGATGTCGAGTCACCTAGAAGATCTGGCGAACAAGGGACATTAATGTATTCCCATTGTTTGTTAGCATGAGAACTTGCCATTAAGGCATGCAAGCCTCAAGGTGTTTTTACAAAGAACCTAGACTCAAAGAACTATGGACTTAATAATTTGCATTGAAGCAGTGCTTATTTTCGGAATGAAAATGACAAGAAACGAAAGATTAAAATGGAAGATGGCAATGGAGAGTAGAAATGGTAATGGGCAATAAGCATGTGAATGAGCCTCTTGATTTTATTGATGGGTTATGAATGGAAAAAAAGAAAATGGAAAGTGGATGTGAATGTAAATGGAAAATATAAAGTGAAATGAGGTGAATGGTTTATTATGAGGTATGGATGTGATGGAGACAGTAGTATCTGAAAGTTTTTGAAGTGTTTGGATCTGATTTTGCATCAGCATATTTCCTCTTTATTGTTGATCATCCTCTTATGAAACAAATTGGTCTCTTAGAGAGACACCATTCTCTTGTAGTTATTTGTCCTTCCTCTTGGAACCTGCAAAAAACTAATACTTCTTCTGCAATGGAATGTAATATTATCAAAGGAGAGAGGTGATCAATCTCTCTAGTTATGATATTTACACACAAAAACTAAGAATTTGTATTAATGAAACAAGTTCTCAAAGGAAAAATCAAAAGAATTTATACCTGTTTTGGAATTAGTGCCTCAAGTTGAATGTAGCTTCTTTTCATCAATTTATATCATTACTTACCATTTCAAACTCTAATGATGGATTTTTCATTGTGTAGATCTTTTGGAGACCTTTCCAACGATACTTAAATCATCAAAATCTGATTTTGTATGAGAAAGTTAGGCCGATTTGAACAATGAGGTTTTTTTTCTGCTGTGGAATTGGAGAACAGCTGCGGAATTGGACTTTAGCTGCAGAATGTCGAAGGTTTTTGTAGCTAAAAATCTTGAATAAAAATTTAGCCATTCATCTTTCATCATCAGCCCAAAATTAATCAATACCTTCAAAAAAAGTGAACAAATAACTTATTCATTTCATTGATTCAAAATTATTATTTTTTTTTCTTGACATGCGGCGACTTAGTGTGGCGACTTAGTGATAACACACAACTTGACTTCCCTTTGACGAGGGTCTTTTTCATCGACTTGGATCAAATGAATAGGACACCATCCATGTACTGACATTTTCCCAGCTACCCATGTGTCTCGTTTCGTCTCTTGACACCTATAACCTATAGAAGTAATAAATGGCTGCGGAATTGCCAGTTAGCTGCGGAATCAGGCTACATTCCACAACTAAAAGATAGTCAACCATTAGTTTTACACATATTTGGATACGTGTGTCATGCATAGCTTTTTATCTCTTCCGCACTTTCCTGTGGAGTTTCTGCAACCTTAAAAGTAAGTGATTCATCTTTAAAATAGAGATTTTCAGTTGAAACAAAACCAACCAAAATGATATTGATCTCTTTCTAACTGAAAATTCCAGTGTTAATAAGTCCCAATCTTTCCATACAAACAGCAGATAAGGTTCGATAAATAATCAAGGATACTAAGGTCATGCTTGATAATAACATTTCACCTCTCCTTCTAAATGCCAGGTTTGACATTAATGGTAACAGGGTGCATATTATTCGCTGGAACTACATTGATAGCAGCCTGAAACGTAGTAAAATCTGGGTTTAACTCACACGAAATATACATGAACAGAATGTGAGTGAGTTTTCAAATGGCCTCTGCATCGAATGGCAAGAAGCTCCATGCCACGTCGATTGGTTGGTTGCGTATCCAATTAATATTATTGTTCACAGGTGTTATATCTATTAGCAAAGAGTCGTATCCAATTAGAACTGTTGTTAACAGGTGTTACGTTTATCAGCAAAGAGTCATTTCCAATTAGAATTGTTATTAATCAGGAAGTGGCAGAGGAGGTGTTAGACGGGTGGAAAAAGGCAGTTAATTACCAGTATACCATTGGAAGCAGTCATATTTAATCAACTATCAATTCATTAATTGAAATTCCGTTTTTTTTTTTCACGTGGCAGGCAAAAATGGGCTTCAAAGGACCGAGAAACTCTCCCAGACCGCCACGAATTTCATAAAACGTTATCTAATTTACCTTATTGGCGAAAAAACCCATGTTTTATTTTTTCCAAATTCTCCTCCATTTGGCCAAATCGTGCTTTCAAAGTTTGACGTTTTTCTCCGTTTTGATTTTTTTAATTGCTAAATCTGTAGTTTCTTTAATTAAAAGGAACGTATTCAGCCAAGTGATAGATTCCAGATCCCGTTTTGGTAACATAGATTCGGTAATGGAGATTTAAGCATTTTTGAAGTAGTGACTGCCCATGAAATTCCATACCTGTTAGCTAAAGCGTTTGGTTTTTTCATCTAATCTTGGTGGTCCGTGCAGAGACTTTCTTAAAATGGATTCTTTCTTCTCATGAATTTTGCAGGTTTGTTTCAGGCCAAAGCTTGAACAGGAATGCAGATTTTCTACTGAGGCCACATTGAAAGCTAGGATTGAAGATAGCCATAGATTGTTTTTCTCTTCTTCTCTTTTTTTTTCTGAAATTGTAAATTTTTATAAGAAGGATTAATGATTTTCAATTTCAGACAGCAAAGACTTCAAGGAAAACATGCTAAAAACAAGACTTTGACTGAGGTTTTAAACTTATTTTTTTATCAGTCTGGGCTGGGTGACTAGGATAGGATCCATGTCGGGACAATTCTAGAGATGCCCATGTGGTCAGTTTCTTCATTGGATGTCTGTAACCTGCTAAACCTTGAAATCAGCTGTGGAATTCATAATTAGCTGCGAAATCAGGACACATTCCGCAAATAGGTTACAAAATCTTATTAAAATAGGATACAGTGTTTTGAGGACCACTACAGACCATAACCAGTCAATCTTAGACAGTTGAACCTATTAAAGCAGTTGGGTTTCATTTTTTCCTTTTTTTTTTTTAAAAAAATCAAAGAAATGATGAAAACAATTTTTTTTTTTTAATCAATTGAAATGATGAAGTTTGTTTTGTCTCCTTTTTTTTTTTTTTTCTCACATCACAATTCTTTTTTTGATCCTCCAGATCACACAAAGTGCAGGAGGAGAGCATACTCAAGAATCATTAATTTTTTTTTTTTTACATAAAAATCATTTTTCTGATCCTCCAGATCACACAAAGTGCAGGAGGAGAGCATACTCAAGAATTATTAAATTTTTTTTAGATGTAAGAAATAAGGCTACCTAGTTACACTTCCCTAGCAACAGCTCCAAAATGTTTGGTCAATTTAGTGTGTCCTAAATTGCTACATTAATTTGTCAATCCGGGATTCGTAAGCTGACGAAGTGTGGCGCACTATATGTGCAAGATAACCTATCTCTTACTTTTTGTCGTTTTTGGGTTTTTTTTTAATTTATCTTGGGGGTTTTTATCTTGGTTGGTTTCCTAATGTGAGATGGAAATTCTAAAAGACAAGTATGGATATAAATGTTCAAGGCAATGATGTCTTTTATAATGATTTCCCAAACTTCAAACTTCAAAAGGGTTTTAAAACATGCAATGACAAAATTAATTCCTAAAAGAAAATGTTCCACTATACTAGTCAAACAAACAGTGAACTATTGATCATGAAACCGATTACCCTTGCTTCTGTCTAAATACAAAAGAAACCGTGCTCAAATAAATCCAAGAATTGCAAGCAAAGTAAAGCTAAAATCAAATTACATCAACTCATATTCTGACCCCTCACCATTAGTCTCGTTATGGCTTTCGGAGGTAATCATAAACAATTTGAGTAATCTGATATCTAATTTGCAGAAAAACAAACTAATATAAAATTACACACTCATACTTCAATCCCTCACCATTAGTCTCACTATGGCTTTCGGAGGTAACTGATAATGACATGAGCAATTTAATATCTAACTTGCAGAAAAATAAACTAATATCAAACTACACACTCATAATTCAATCCCTCACCATTAGTCTCGCTATGGCTTCCGGAGGTAACTGATAATGACATGAGTAATTTAATATCTAATCTAACTAATAAAGCAAATGTAGAAAGCAGAAATAAATAAAACAGTGCTGGAATTAAAAGCTAAGAAAAATAAATCAGCAGAAGGACAAGACTGATTCCATGTCATTAGTCATTGTAAAACTATGTGCAAATGCGCTATGATTTCAGAAAGCAATCTAAGTAAGGAAATATGACAAAACAGAATTGAAAGCAACTTATCTATAAACCATGCAAAACCTCCTTGAATAGCAGGGGCCCTCTGCTACCAATTTGGTGTAATCCTTCTTCAGCTCCTTAAAATTGTAATCAAAACACCATCAAGGAACTTATTTATTGAAAAACTTCACAAATCTACATCCCATTCCATCTTAAGATTTGTTACAAAAAACTCTCTAGTTTCCTTCTCCTATTTTTCACTATTTTTTCACTACCTTCTCACTACCTATGAAAGGAGAAAGTTTCTCCTATTTATACAAAATATGAGGAGCCATCTCATTAATGGGAGTCCATGAATCTCTCCCTCCATCTCTAGAGTTATAATCAAAATAGGAAATGATAAGACATGTCTTTCTAGAGTTTCAACACAACTAAGAAATGAGACACATATCCTCTTAGAGTTTCAATACAACAAGGAAGTGAGACACATATCCTCTTGATCCCATAATCTTCTCCAACCAAATTCGAATTTGGCCTTAGAGTACCACATAAGGGTCTTATAGAAGTCTCATTTTGACCTACACATGTCACAAAACTCATAACACATATTTAGATATATGAAACTATGTTAATTTTCTAGTTTCTAATCATAAATTCACTTTAAATACATAAAATAAATAACTTTGGAAAACAAGGATCCTAACCCATATATTTATGAAAATGGTTACTTGATGTAGGGTTTTAGGTGAGATGGCTATGAAATAAAAGCTAAATGGTTATGACATAATGGAAATATGTATGAATATGGAAAACGCTTTTGAGACTCAACAAAGATAAACCTTTGCAAACAAATATTTGAGAGATCCCTCTCTGAGAACAGGAGGACTAGATCCTGGAACTCTAAAGATTGGTTCTGATGTTGCCTTGTATTTTGATTTTCTAAACTGTCAAAACACGAGATATCAACATAATGGTGATCACGGTGGGACCTGCTGAGAATTAGAGGCTTCAAAACCTTTTCTTGAACTTTTAGGTCCAGTATAACATAAGTAACTTTCCTCAAGTAATGCCTAACAAATGGCAATCATGATAGGACTTAATTGAATCAGTGACAAACTAAGTAACCCTTAGGATTCTCGTAAAGCCTTACCAAACCTTGAAGGAACCAGTTACCAAGCCATAAGAGCAACTCTGTTTGTTTGAACACCTTAGCTAAGTGCAAAATCAGACTTAGAACACTCTCTTAACCTATAAAACCAAAATAAATCAGAAAAACCCAAAAAACATCTCAAGTTTGGCTTCATAATAAACATTGATAGTGGACCATAAAACCTTTTACCTCCTTAGGAGCTAAAAAATTCGACTTGGCGACTCCATAATCCCTAACAGACCTTAAGACTCCACTGGGAGAACCCTTATCATTATAACATCATTCAAACTCAGTTAGAGGACTGTAGGATTAATATTTGTGTAAACAGATTAGTTAACCTCTCAAATATTGTCATACCTGGTTGAAATTTTCCTGTTTATTTGGGTCTAATAACATAGCATAGTGGCTCCTTGAAAGATTCACACTAGAGCCTATCGTGATCCCGATCCACCTGAGATAGTTGATAACCCAGGAAGTATCCTTTGGAAGTCTCTTAGGATTAAATTATCAACTGTTTTCAGATCACCCTCTAGAGCTAATTCAGTTCCTGAAAATCTTGCAGCTCTACAAGAATCATATGGTGGTGGAACCATAAAACATTTTACCTCCTTAGGACCTAAAAATTTTCCACCTGGCGACTCCTCACTCTGAAACTCCCAGAAGACCATATGACTCCACTGGTATAAGACCCTGAACTGATTGACCAGACACAGTGATCTCTTTCTTGAATTACAAACATGATTCCAAGAATACAACGAAGATATGCCCCAATGAGCAGAGATCATATCCCTGGGTTTCCACATAAGATGCCCCAGGTGAATTGGGATGGCAACCTGCCTGTTTTTCAAGGTGAAAAGTTTTATTACCCTCTATTAAATCTCATTATATTTCATATACATGTATGGAGGTTGAAATTTGAATGGCATGAAGATTGCCTAATGAAGATGTTCATGTTAACATT